>OX123198.2:5420990-6670990 GCA_944739405.2 Euclidia mi | reverse complement strand
ACGAGGTAATTATCATCCGAAAGCAAATTCATTCTTTCGAGTGACGAGTCAATAGAGGGAGTGTCAGTCTCCGAAGACGAGTCACACAGCATGTCTTTACGAAAAAGCATTTTCATCGCCTGACGATGTACCACTATCATCAGACCTACCATCTTCTGGAGGAATAAGAGCCAGAATGCGATGAGACCTGGTTGTTAGTCTGCGCTGTTAAATAAAAAAAGAAATACATGCAAAAACCGCAAACCAAGATAATAGAAAAATGCCCAAACATAAAACAGCCCGGTATTACATGCACATTAGCAGGATTCGAATCAGAAATGTATAGCCCATTATACTAAACTTAATAAGCCCACTTTGTTGAAAATAGCGAAATGTATAACCAGTTATACATAAGACTTTGGTGTCATTTTTCACACAAATTATTGAATACAAATTAGTAGTTTGATAGTTATCTCAATTATCAATCATTTTGTAATAGAACTGGAAGCGAAATAAACATATTTTTGAATAAAAAATAGGAATGTATAATAACTTACAGAGAGTGGTCGTTGACGGTCCATTTTCAAAGCTTTTTCGTACTATATGTCACTGTCATCTCTAAATACAGACGCAGCCTGGCGCAAGTTCCTAAGAAAAAACCGAATGTATGAAACGTGCTATCTTTTTAATGGCTACTATTATATGTATAAAACGTGAAGATAGCATCCGTCACTATGTATCCTTGGAACAGTATTCTTTCAAAATTAGACGGGTTATAAGTACGTCCATCACCGCCTTGGCTGTCAATAGTGTCAAATGTCACAACTGTCACATTATTATCCAGATTGAACTTTACCGCGTTATGTAGTTTGTTTATAAAACATAAAAAACATACTGTAAAAGTGCTTTGTGTATACCAAATAAATGTGATTTTACACTTCTAGTGTAAGTGTTACTATATTTATTTGATTAGCATTGAAAGGAGCGCAATGAAAACAAGCAAAATAACGTGCGAAATATGGCATATAACAACATGCCGGTCAAGCAATGAAAAAAGGGTAGGTATTTATGGTAAAATGTCCCTAGATAAAGATCAATGAATATTTATGTTATATAATGTGATATATTTCAATGAAACATAAAAAATAAGGAAATATTCTAAAGTTTCATATCCTAGTACTTTGTGGGTAAACAATAGTGCTGCCTGTCAGTTATCGATAATCCGTTATTAGAAATTGGCACAAGGACTAAAAATTCTATTCTTTTTTCTTTTTAGATGTAAAAATGGGTAGCTGCAACTGGAAACCAAGACTTGATTTATGTGCCCAATGTAAAATTACATCAGTTGAACTATGTGTGTGGCAAGCATTTTAAGCCGAAAGACTTGAAGAAAAGAGAACTCAAGTCAGAAAAACAGCTGTGCCTTGTATCTATAGACATTTCTTTAAATCCTATTACAGAAGAAATGTTGAAAACCTTTCCATTACATGTACATATCTTTTAGTTCTGCGTATTTTCTTCGCTAATCTAGAATAGATTTATAGAATAGGCTAATTTGTTTGAATAAACACATAAATATTAAATACATCTTTCATTTGTGTTGGAAAAGTATAATTCTAGTCGAAACATAATTATTTCTTACCGAATATTATCGATATCGATATTTCGTTAATCACTAGAGGGTACATCCCTATATTGTCAAATATGACAATGCTGACAACATAAAAACGATGTCAATTAGTATCTTTATGTTGGTACGAGTTCTCCCTGCACGTTTCATACAAAGCTGAAAGTCTCGCATGATCTATGGCACATCCGCCTCTTCTTACGTAGTATTTGTATACTCTTTGTACAGACGTCCAAAATATTTTATTTGACAGGTAAAATGTTGCCTTAGTAAACAATGTAAATCAAATTTAGAAATATTTGAAATCAAGTGCAGCAGATTTTTTTTAAGTATACGTATAATGGGTTATACGTTGTCGAATTAAGGGTTAAATACAGGGTGTCACAAGACCCATCACCAACCTGATGTCTACTCGTTGTGGACATCATGCCAAGTCATACTAACCAAAAATAATAGGTACCTGAGAAACGATTTTTTTTTTATTTATCACATTTTTTAAACCGCAATTAAAAGCGCGCACGTGCAATGCTCGAATTACCTACTTATCCTTATCATTCCGTCATTTGACTCTGTGCAGTGTAGACGTTTATTACGTTTTTTAACTAACTTTCCTGTGATTGGCTTATTTGTAATACTTGTATTTCTCGCTTACTCTCGTGGTGCTCATATGGACTAATCCCACCCAGAGGGCGGATCAAGAAAGAGGCAAATATATTTGAAAAAGTTTCTATCCCACGGACTCCACCTGGATTCGAACCGGCGACGCGCTGATTCGCAGTCGAGCGCCCTACCAACGCGCCACCAAGGTTAGTCGCTCAGCGCCATATTATACGAGTGCATTACGCGCGCCCCACTACTAATCCGCGCGGCAAAGTCAAGTCCTTGAACAAAGACTTTCAAAGCGCCTGCAAAAAACAATTAGCAACCGTCTCTCCGCATATTTGTTCCACTCATAAGCTAGGAGTTCTCTGTTCTCGTGAGATATGTTCAGCACCAAACGCACACCTCCAAATTCAACTCAAAGGCTCGAGCAATCTGTTTCCGAGCCTGATCTGGCAACCCCTCCCCCGGATAGACAGATAAACACAACAGCAAGGAAACGTAAACAGCCTGAGTGTGATCACGCTGCAATGATTTCTGAAATCAAAAGGGATCTAAAAAGCACACTTGATGAGTTCAAGGTAAGTCTGGACGACAGCTTGGCTACCATAAACGACAGCATAAAGTCCATCAGAAATGATTTGGAGTCGTACGTCAAAGACATAAAAAAAGAAATGGACCATTTACGCTCTGAAAATACTGTACTTAAGACACGCGTCAATAAGCTGTCAGAAGAGGTCGCTGAAACCATGAAATCTGCTGAATACATCTCGAGTCAATACGATGAGCATCAGAAAAGACTGGCTGAACTAGAGGAACTGGCAAGCAACCCCAATACAATAAAAGCGTTGGAAGCCAAGCTTGAGAACTTGGAGCAGCAGGCGAGGCAGTGTAACGTAGAAATCTCGAATATCCCTGAAAAGCGCGGCGAAAACTTACTTACAATGATCGAAAATATTGGCAAAAACATTGATTGTTCTATATCACGAGGCGAAGTAACAGCTATTCATCGAGTTCCTCACGCATCAACAAATGATAGACCTAAAAACATTATTGCAAAATTCACTACACGCATTCTGAGAGATAATTTCATCAGCGCATATCGGTTGAAGAAAGGTCTCACCACCACTCTATTGGGCATCTCAGGAACATCCCAACCCATATACGTCAATGAGCATTTAACACTCCAAAGAAAACAACTGCTGAGGGCTGCACGCGAAGCTGCAAAGAGGTATAATTACAAATTTGTTTGGGTGAAACACTCCACTGTTCTAGCTAAAGAATCTGAATTGTCTCCTACAATAGCCATAAGATCTATAGATGACCTCAATAAGTTTAAAACAAACAAAGCTAACTAAATAGAGCAAACCTAGGCTGTATCTGTAATATTTTATTAATTAACATGGCTACCTACCACAATGATTTATGTATATATTATCAAAATTGCAGAGGCATACGTACCAAATTAAACACCCTGTTTATGAATATTCTATCTAATTGCTATGACATAATTGTACTCAGTGAAACATGGCTCACCCCAAGTATAAACAATAATGAATTTATCGACAATCGTTATGTAGTCTTTCGATGTGATCGCAATAGAGACGCCACAAACAAATCTGATGGAGGTGGGGTACTTATTGCTGTCCTCCGCCAATATAATCCTGTCTGTGTCCTACTACCGCAATTACGTACCTTAGAAAGATATATAGAACAGATAGTTATTTCAGTCCCCTCAAATAATAACTCTACACAAACTCTTATAAGTGCAGTATATATACCCAACAACTCACCATATTCTGTATATAACCTTCATTTTGAAAATCTTGATACTATAATTAACTCATCAACTTATGAGAATACCATAATATTGGGCGATTATAATATACCAACAGCTCAATGGTCACATCATAACAATACTCAAAACTTTTTAACTCACACCGGCACTAATCCTATATGCAGTCGCTTACGAGATTTTATATCCATACATGACACTAAACAATTTAATAGCATACGTAATACAAATAATCGCATACTTGACCTTATAATGTCTACTACCAGCTGTTCTGTATTCAAACCTAATCAAGACCTACTTCCAACCGACAACCACCATCCTCCTTTCCTGGCATTACTACCCTTAAACGTTAAATTCACGCAATTACGACCCAAAATCAACCCAAAATACAATTATTACAGAGCGGATTACACTACTATAAATAACGAAATCGACAGTATAAATTGGGATGTAATTCTAAATAGTGATTCGACTGAAAAATCTATAGATGTTTTCTATAATACAATATATGGCATAATAAAAAATAACGTTCCCCTATCTAAGGCTAAAAATCCACATTTCCCTAACTGGTTCTCTACACCATTAATCCATATCTTCAAGTATAAAAAGAAGGCGTGGATTAAGTGGAAAAAGTATCGCAATTTATCGGATTACGAATTGTTTTCGCTTTACAGAGCCCGATTTACTACTGAATGTAGCAAATGCTATCGTAAATATATACATAATGTAGAGGGCAGCATACCAAAAAACACAAAATATTTCTGGACCTATATAAATGGTCACCGTGGTAGGCCCGGGATTCCATCACGTATGCATTATAAAAATGATACTACCAACGATCCACATATGATCTGTAACCTATTTTCATCGTTTTTTCAGTCAGTGTACGAACCTTCGACTCTTCCTGTCAACTGGTGCCCTAGCAATGTGAATATAAATACCGACAATAATATCTTCAACACCTTGCATATCAATCTTCATTGCGTATCTAGGCACCTGAGTTTGCTAGATGTATCCAAAGGCCCCGGACCTGATGGAATACCTCCGAGTTTTTTAAAACATACAGCAAAGTCAATAAGTAAACCCCTTTACATTATATTTAATAGGTGTCTGGATAGTGGTATATTCCCCAATGTTTGGAAGAGTGCTAACATAATCCCTGTATACAAGAACGGCTCTAGGCAAAATATTGAAAACTACCGCCCTATCTCAATACTAAATAGCCTATCAAAACTATTTGAAAAACTTGTACACCAAGCCTTGTATCCTTACTTTAAAACCAAAATCTTACCGGAACAACACGGCTTTGTTAAATCAAAATCGACCATTACTAATCTTATCATTTTTACCAACTTTCTCTTTGAAAATATGGATAGTCAAACACAAACCGACGCTGTGTATACAGATTTCAAAAAAGCTTTTGATAGAGTCGACCATGAAATACTATTAGAAAAAGTTGCATACAACGGGATACGCGGCAATTTGCTACGCTGGCTTCAATCGTATATATCTAATCGTAACCAGACAGTAGTATGTAATGGATACAGCTCTGATACATTTTATGCTACATCAGGTATTCCACAGGGATCTATATTAGGCCCTTTGTTGTTTATACTATATATAAATGACATAGCCGACTGCTTCCATAGTAGCAGGTTCTTATTATACGCCGACGATTTAAAGGTTTTTAAATCTATTAAGTCACCTCATGATTGTGGTTTACTTCAGGATGACTTACGTAGATTATCAGCTTATTGTGATATTAATAAACTTAAGTTAAGTTTACCGAAATGTAAGATCATTAGTTTCACTAAAAACAAAAACATTATAGAGTACCCTTATTCCCTTTGTGATCAAATATTAGTGAAGGAGTCTTGCATTAATGATCTTGGTATTCTGTTGGATCATAAACTACACCTTAACCTACACATAGCCAAAATAACCACCAAAGCCCAGCAAATGCACAACCTAGTCATGAGAGCCTCATCAGACTTTAAGCGACCTGCTACTTTCCTCCAACTTTTTAATTCTTTAATACGCCCACAGGTAGAATATGCTAGCGTGATTTGGGATCCACACTATGATAAATACATCAATGCTATCGAAAGGGTTCAACGTAGATACTTAAGAAGCTTGCATTATAAGTGTCGAATACAACATTCTTCTTACATTGAATCACTGCAAAAATTCAAATTACTCTCTTTACAGTCTAGACGTTTATTTCTAAAAGCGACGTTGCTATATGGACTCATTCATGACACGATAGACTGTCCGGAACTTATTCGTAGTATATTTTATATAGTCCCGAGAACTGTAATTAGGCGTCAGGCGCGTGCTTATCCCCTTTTTGCTACAAGAACTATTCGTACGAACGCAGGTGAGCGGGCGCCTCTAAATAGAATTATTAAGACGTATAACATGTACTTCTCACGTGTAGATATATTTGCCTTAAACAGCACGAATTTCAGAAGGGAGGTAATGGATATTCTGCTATCCGATCAATTAACATAATTTGTTTTAGATTCTTAAAACTATCACAGTCTAAGATGGTTGTTATAGGTATTTTTATTATTATTATACTTTTTATTTTAACTTTATGTTCCTAAGTGGTCACCATAAGAATATACTTAAATTTTATTTTATTTGCATCTGTCGTACCAGATCAATAGATAATAAGTAATATCGTTTAAAAAAAAAATACAATTGTACCTATGTTGTTTGTATCACTGTACACTGTATTGTAATATGTGAAAACGCTGTGGACTGTACATATAATTATATATTGTGTATATGTATTTAGAGTAAGAATATGTGTATAGTTGTTTGTTTTCCAAATAAAATAAAAAATTAAAAAAAATTATCCATGGGGTCATATAATTATATATTGTGTATATGTATTTAGAGTAAGAATATGTGTATAGTTGTTTGTTTTCCAAATAAAATAAAAAATAAAAAAAAAATTATCCATGGGGTCAGAGAAAATATTGGCGGGTTAAATGCATCGATTTTTTACCTTATTAGAAAAGTTCCATACTAACTTTGAGCCTCAATATCTCCTGAACCAGTAATTTCCCAGGTATGGTGCCGAAGTAAAGAATGTTCGTAGTAATTGGTATAACATGGGATTTCAGTTTTCGTTAAGGGTCTTTTTACCCCCTGTATATGGCGTTGTAGGAGAAGCGATTTTACGCGTTTGCTTGAAATGGAGCGTGTCTTGCGGCGGAGCCCACGGATGGCACCGCCACGTTTATCGCGGCGGTTCACGCAGCGGCATTTGTCGATGAATCTATGCCCGCAGCGAATCTTCTGCCAGTCTTATTTGGCAATCGAACAACGCAGACGTAGTCACCGTCGTAATGGAATAATGATAGTTCACGTTCAGTTGCGACACTTGCGCTCCTATCTCTCGATAATCTAAAATTGAGTACCCCGCCGCGTGATTTGCTACACGCTTGAGGATTCACCGCAGGCGCAGCGGCGGGCACCGCCTCGCTTCCCGCCCCGCGTCTCTAACTTCTTATATTGCCATACAATTGTGGTTACGCGTGCGATGATAGGTGCCGCTCTACGCGCCGCCCCTCCATAAACAGAAAAAACGCCTGACGCGCCGCGAGACGCCACGCCGCTCGCGTCGCGCAACGCCGCGCGTCTCCGTAAACGAGGCCTTACCAGGCCTGGCGCACTTCGCATTTTAGGTACAAACTTACAAGTACCTCGGCCGACCAAGTCGACGTGGTTGGATTTAGTGGGTTGCCGCGCGCCGCTCACATTAGACGTCACGCAACGCAACGAGTGCGACCGCTCCGTATTCTCACGCGCCGTGTTCATACACTGTTCAAATTATATACCTAAACGCCTTTAACAACGAAAATGTATCATCACAAGTCTAATGCAAAGTATTGCTCAATTAACTGTGTGTCGAAAACGACTTGAAAATTTGATTTTATTTTATTTATATTACGAGAGCAACTTGAAAATTAGATTTTTTGTTTGTTGAGATATCTTAACGATTATGGTGTCAAATTAAAGATCTAGTTCAAAAACCATTTTATCTGTTTGAATCATGTAAATCGGTCCACGCGTTTAGGAAATAACTAAGAATCAGTATAGTAAAAATGTAAACAACCATAATTTTTGTGGTATTTGTTCTACGAGCTCAAATAGTGGGATAGGATACTTATATGATAATTATTTATTATTAGGTACGTGGTCAAGTAGGTAGATAGACGATGAATAAATATTATAGTTGCAGCGGGAAGTCAACAACCCTAGCGCGCCACTCCGCGCCAGACAGTGACAGCGTTATGTGTTAGAAAAGAAAGGGAGCGGTTAGGTTAATATCGCATTAAGCACTGAGTGCTTATGCGAGTTGAATTGCACTTTGTTGCTTAGTAGCAAGAGTCGCAAATTCAATAAATTGGTTCGACAAGTGAATTTTCTGTACGTTAGTACTATTCTTTATTCTGTGGCCTTACCGTGACTCCGGCTAAAGTAACCAATGCCGACATATCGGAGATAACTTAAAGGGAAAATGTATGAAAAATCTTAAAATAAGTTCATAAACATTTGAATAGCGCAATGTTCTTACGTTGTCCAGCGTACCTAATCATAACAGAAACAAAGAAATGTTTTTTTTAAGTTAACACGTTCCGGGACAGAACGTCGAGGGGTGGTACTCCAAAACCTACTCAATTTGACACCAGAATTCCCCATACAAATTCACCCCCCGCTTGACGACGTTGTGGTATACCTTGTACTGATTTATATTGCGTGATACGACATTACGTTTCTGGACGTGACCATTATTCATATTTTATACGACTGTTTTCACGAACAAATTTTATAGCAAAACAACAATAAAATACAAGTAATTATGAAATTATATCTACTTTTCACGATCGCATTCGGTGGCATGAGCTAAAGCGACGCGGATATCCCGCGCAATGACACAGTGTAGTTTACTTGTGTGTTCATAAAACTTCACGATGTGACACTAGCTACCTGTAGGTTCTTGTAATACGACACTAATACGTCAGCCTACAATATTTCTATTGCTGACGCCCGTTCTTTGACGAGCTGTCGTATTTCGAAGCTTAAAGTCAGCCGTCGATGGACGTTGTGTCGTTATCTATAGGAATTTTAGGACCGTCCCTCGACGTACTGTCCCGGAACGAGTTAAGCAACATTTACACAGCCATGTCTCCATAGATTGCCAATTGGATGGGTGACCGCCAATTGTGAGATTTACATCAGAGGGCTACCGTGCTGCGGTGCACGTAAAGTAAGTCCATCCCGGTTCATGTATCAGGATTATTAGGCCATGTCGGCGGCCTTCGGGCGGTCTTTAAACTCCTACATCAGAGGTGACCACTCAATTACACGAAAAGAAGAAAGAAGAAGCGATTGTCTCATAACGTTTCTGAGGCATGTATATCTGATCTCAAAGCACATATTAGGGTATACCACGTGAGTCCGACATTGGCAGTGCGATTAACGCTCGTTGCTGCGCTGCGACAAAATGTTACTACGACCATAGGCGTAGGTACATACCTATATATATATATATATATATATGTATGTATAGCCCATACATAGGTCCACCCTGAAAAATAACCAATGACTACGACTCACTGTTGATCGAATGCACGCTTGCGCGACACGCAGAAGATCGACAAAGGTTAGGTTTAGGTTTTGTCGTGACCCTGCACCCGAAAATATGTGACCTGCGAAGTAGGACTCTATCGACTTAGCTTATATTGTTTACTAGCTGACCCGGCGAACTTCGTACCGCCATATACCTATGTATTATACATATAAACCTTCTTCTTGAATAATTCTTTGTATTTAAAAAAACTGCATTAAAATCCGTTGCGAAGTTTTAAAGATTTAAGCATAGGTACATAGGGACAGACAGACGACAGACTTCGTTTTATACTAGTAGCGTTTCAAGGGCGTCGCCAAGGGGGGGCAGGGAGGGGCTGCTGCTCCCCTTAGAGATTCAAAACACCCTACAATTCATTCTTCTTCTCGTTTTCCATTTCAACTTGGCCCCCTCCAAACTAGGCAATCGGCTGGCGACGCCATTGCGTTTATTACTTGTTAAGAGCGTGTACTCAAATTTATATGAAATCAGCATCTTTTACGAATTTTTCAAGGCTCGTAACTTAATCATACGCTCAAAAAATGTAAAATAAATAACATTTCTATTAAGATTAACTATTATATGTGTGCACTACATCGCAAAAATTTGAATTTTGTGTATGGTTGTTTATTAGGAATTAACTTTCTGTACACCGTCTTATGAAATTTGGCGTCAGAGCTTTGTTTCAAGTCGGATATCACAAGTTTCCTATGGAAATATATCTTATTTAAAGACTTAAATATACAGAATGTATGGTGTTAAAGTGCATCACAGTTTAAAAATTCTTAATTATAAAATAAAAACTAGTCTAAATCAGTTATAAATAAACTTAAAATCGGTAAATTTCAGCATCTTATTTCTCTATTATTTGACTCTGAATTTAAATAAAAAATGTATATTATTAAAAAGTATGTAGTGTTAAATACTCAGTATTTTTTTCAAAATTTTTAATGCGCTGATGTATTTTTAACAATTATTTTAAAAACACTATAAAACCGCGCGCGCAAGCTTCGTTCGATTAGTCCACGCCGGGTCCTCCCAGCGGTAGGACGTATCACTTTTTTCCGGCGACATCGCCGCGATCGCTTGTTTACACCTATAGCGTAAACAATGCATAGTGCGACGTAATAATATTGATACTTTGGTGAGTACAGTTTTATCATAAATTAATTACCAAATGTAAAATATAATGTAATGTACCAATCCATTTATTCATGTCGCAGCAGCGTGATGCCGATCTTCAGTGTGTCGCACAAGCGTGCATTTAAACTATGGGCGAGTCGCAGTACCGTTTTGTGACACGAGCGTTAATCACACTTCCAATTTACGAACAAGCGTTGGTCATTTTGTACGAAATAGATCCTGAATACATTAACATTAACATCAAACCGATTTTGAAGTGTGTAGAATATATGTGTACAAAACAGTCTGAGAAATAGATGTTGCCCATATTGGCTCAGGAAACCCTTATCCTCTTGGGACTGAAAAGACAAATATATTATAATGAATTTATACTTTAAACTGTCTGCAGGTGGACATAATCTTCAACCAGTTCCTGCACAACGAGTACCGTCGCTCGTTTATAGAGTTCCACTACCAGTTGTGTGACCTCGTCAACGACGAACCGTTCATTGGAGGCATGCTCAAACTGGCGGGGATGGTATGTCCCATGCATCCAGTAAGTATTTATACTAGAGGATACCCACAGATTTACCCGCACAATTTTTTCGAGCAATCCCTTCTTAGTGCACCCCTACAATCCCCAAGAAACATACACACGGCGACATGTCAGCTAGATACTTTGGCCTTTGCACCGTCCTTAAGGCGTAGGGAATAAGCATTAAAACCATGGTACTGCTACTGTACCTATAGTTTGACTTGGTTTGACTTTTGTCGCTGTTTGTGCCACGAGCCACGAAACTGGCGGAAGTAGCGTTTTATTTTGTGAAGGGTTAATATTGATTTTAAGGACTTGAACTTGGTGAAGAAAGTTTTTATCAAATAAAACAAAAATTTCTTTTTTCAATGGAAGAACACAGATGCTTTTTGAGAAAGTGACTTACCTTGAATTTTTGAATCCGTCTCTGCACGCACTAGGCTATATACAGGGTGTCACAAGACCCATCACCAAACCGAAGTCTACTCGTTTTGCACATCATGCCAAGTCATACTACGCGAAAATAATACCTGGGTAACAAAAAAAAATTTTAAGCTTAAAAAAATTTACAACTTCTATTACCAGCAATGTATAGCGCGCACTTGCAGACATCGTACCTACGCCGGCCGTATCTACCTACACCATAGATTATTGATTATACCCTACACCGTGCGCCGCGCTGGCGGCAGTTTATGATCACGTGATCGCGCGGCCGAGGCGAATGACCTCGCAGCTGATTGCTGGTACGCATACACTACGCGTCGGGAACTTTAAAGTTTAAAGCCGTTTACTTTAGGGAAATATTGAAAATTTTGTTTATGTTTATTTGGCAGAAAGTGTACATTTATCATTCTAAACACGATTTTGGAATAATTCGAAAAAAAATATCGTGACTTTGAGCCTCAATATCTCCTGAACCAGTAATTTCCCAGGTATGGTGCCGAAGTAAAAAATTATCGTAATAATTGGTACTATATGGGGTTTCAGTTTTCGTTAAGGGTCTTTTTACACCCTGTATATTGTATATTAAGTTAGTCACACATGACACCTAAGCGAGCGTTCACACTACGCCGGACCGGCTAATTAGCCGGTCCGGCTTAATGCCCGGACCGGCGAATAATGAGCCAGTGGCAGAACAATTTGTATGAAGCTATTCACACTAAGCTGGATCCGGTCAATAGACCGGATCCGGGCATTAAGACGGACTCGTAGAGCTGAGCTAAGAGTATGCGTTAGAATATACCAATCGTTATGGCAATGATCATATTCTATATTAGGTATAGATAGTTATACGTCAATTGTTTGAAAATCTAAATTTCATAACGAGTATAACCACCATGAAATGTCGCGCGCGGTCAGACTTTACCTATGTAGTTATATTTTAACGTAGCGTTTTTTGACAGCAGAATAGTTGGCCGGTGACCATTTAGATAGACATTTTGTAACATTCAAAGGCTTATTTATTTCTTCTTATTGTATTCTTTTTTTGATATATTTATTGTTGAGTTTCCTTTACTCTTTGATAAATAATTTTACGATTTGATATATTTTTATACACGTTTTGTATTTATGTAATTTTTTAAACTTTTTATGTTACATAGTACAGATAAAAATATAATTATTTTATCTGTACGTAACGGTATTACTTTTTCAATTTTTTTTTCACTTTTGTGCTCAATTTTATTACATTTAGCTTTATGTTATTATTAGCACCTTTTTTGTTTAATTTAACTTTATATTTTAATTTCATTTTGATATCTTTGTATACTTTTTGTACATTAATTTTTTTAATTTCATTTTGTTGCATTTTTTTATTCCTTGAACTTTTAACTCATTTTGGCGTATTTTGTTGTCTTGTTACGGTTTATTTGTTCAATTTTAACGTTTTGTAATGTTTGTGAACTTTAAAAAAAGCAGCTTTTTGTGATACTATTAGATTTTTTCTTTTTGTTTTTTTTTTGGCGTATTCTTCACATACTATTTATTTATTTTTAAATTTGCATTAAGTATATTTAAATTTCTTTAATCTTGCCACATTTGTTATTTGTTTAGATTTTTCTTTTTCACAATATTTTTTGTTGATTAACTTTTTGCTATTTTTGCCGTAGTTTTTGCCATCTCAATACATTTCATTGTAGGTCTCGATAACAATCTTAGCATTCTTAATTGTTTTTTAAAACGAGCCTTACCAAACCACTTGCTGTTATCGATCTAGTTAAGCATTAGACATATCTACGAGTAAATACTTCTTCAAATTAGGTGATCGAACGATATAAATAGTTATGAAATATGTTATGACAACGTGCACAGACCCATGCCTAGTGCCGGTGACATAGTGTTACCAACAGTTGAACTAAGCTCTCCACCAGACACCACAAATAAAATTTTCCTAGACACATGACACCCACTTAAATTATCATTATAATACTTATTTCACTTCGGAAAACAATTGGTATACAAAAATAATAATTCGTTCTATTAGGCAATATGTAAAGAAAAATGCAAATTAAATGTTAAATCAACACATCAAGTAATATAATAATAATAGATTGAACAATGTACAAATTATTTTAAAACGAACGTTGTATTCAATTTTAGGCAAATGTTGAAACCCCCAGTTTTAGTGCTAATTCTACTAAGTTGGTAACACTGACCGGAGCTGGCCTTAGAATAAGGAAAATACTTTAGAGACCGCATTACAATAGCAGTCTTGTCCAATATACATAGTTACTTCATTTTTACGTATGATTTTTCTAGCGTAGAGTAAGATAAATGTCTATAAATGATTATATTATTTGATTTAGACGTGGCTTTAACATAGCCCGGCGCATGCAAAAATAATTTTCAAACCAATATAAAAAACGCCTGGCAATGTAATAAAGCCCCGACTAAATCATCTGACTTATGTTTGTTTGTATTCTATATACATTAAACTATTATATTTAAAAATTGCATGTTACCTCCAATACATTTTTGTTCGTTTTTTCATAATTTTCTATAGCCTCGCTGCTCGCCAGCCAGGTCTACCAGGTCTAACCTACCCAAAATTGATGCCAGCTCTCCTAGTAGGTATAAAGTAAATATCGATGAAATATAAATATAGATTAATAAATTTTAACGTAGGAACAGACACTTGTGATTTCATTTACGAAACCTGTTCAAATTAAAACCTGCATATTATTATTATATGTAACCAAGTCAGGAACAAATAAACAAATCGTGTTTTTAGCCGATTTCATTGTCAAACAGACATTGAAGTTCAGTAACGTCAATGTTTCGTTGCCACCAGGCACCGTGTACTTAATTTAAATGGCAATAAAATTTAAATTCAAACCCATGTCTCTGAGTTTTGGAAGTTATGTGCATTTATTAGGTAAGTATCGCTTGCTATGATCTAGGAAAAAATCGCGACTAAACATGCATAGCTTAGTAGTTGCCGAAAATGGTTTTATATATAAACTGTTATTATGAACGCGAAAGCTTTTAAGGATGTATTTGTTTCTCTTGCATACAAAAACATTTCAAATAAAATTATCGATAAAATTTCAACGTCCCTACAAATATTAGTACAATCTTTATACGCATAAGTCTAAATGTCTATGAATGAAGTTTCTAAGTTTCACATGAAGTTCTATTTAATTTTTACTAAAATAATCTGACATTGGTGACCATGGCCACCCATGGTCACCAATGTCAGATTATTTTAGTGATGATCTTGTGATGCAATACTTCCATCTATAAAGTAAATTTATTCTAGGGAGCCGGCCGTCCTCCGGCTAATTAGCCGGTCGCGGCGTAGTGTGAACACTCGCTCCGGGCGCCGGCTTCCGGCTTATTAACCGGTCCGGCGCAGTGTGAACGCTCGCTAATTCAATTAATAAGAAAAGTTTGCGGCACGAGTTGGCTGCGTTGATGCTTCATTGAATGTGTTGAAACTTGAAGGTGATAACTTGATGACCTTCAGTGGCAAAAGCTGAAGAGAGGCGGGGTGTGCCATGCGAAGGGTAAAACAGACTCAGTGAAAGAGACCCGTTGGTTACCCATTAATAGTGTGACGTTATTTGTAGTTCCTATCGAATCTTTGAGTTATTGAGTGTAGGAACCCTCGCTTATGAGGTAGCTACATGTATCGAATGTTTTCAAAGTACCAAATAAAACGGTAACTTTTAAATTGGCTTTCGAGTTTCAGGACATCTACCACGTACCTATTTATGTTTAACATCCAAAGGAACTGTTGCAAGCCCAATGATTTCCAAAGTTGTCCTCAATAGGTACCTGTACAATACAAAATGAGCACGAAACTTAGTTCCTCTAATACAATATTATATTTTTCAGGGAGAACATTCCTTCATGAATATGTCGGCGCCTACAGCCAGTTTCAAGAACGTGTTTCCGTTCGAGAAGGGCCGTGTCGACGCTACTCTCAGCATCACCGCCACCAAGGAACCTGTTCTAAAGATCTCCCTTGAATGTACTTTCAAAAATTAACCGATGCTTCTGTTAGGCTGGTAGGCTGGTTGTCGGTAGGGCTTTAAATAACTACGATAACATAATCAAGTCTAATAGGACGACCCAAGGTTAGACTCAGTGGCGTAGGAAGGAAGGGGCGGCGGGGGCAGTCCGCCCCGAGTGCCACCCTTTTTGGAGTGCTGCCCATCCAAAAAAAGGGGTGACACCAAAAACTTCAACTTTAGGAACAATGTAAAAAATTTAAAACAACACAGGCACTAGCTCAGCACTACGAGAGTTAGCCCGGAATTGTGTCTCCTGCCAACTTCCGCCCCGGGTGCCACCCAAACTAGCTACGCCACTGATTAGGCCTAGGTAACATACATACTTATTCTAAAGTTGAAGATTATTTTTTTAATAGTTTTATTTAGTTGTTTTATACTATTAGTTCCAAAATTAATATATCTAACTCTGAATTATGGTAGGTATTTTATGCGTTTATATTAAGCCTGCATCGAGTGAAATAGCATAAAAGGATAGTCACGATATACATACAATTGATTTCATCTCTAATATTTTAAAATTAAAGCATAGCAAACTTATAATAAAAATACACAGGAGAATATTAAAAAAACTGATGGAAGTAGATCAAATATCGTAAAATAGCATGCTCGCTTTCAATCAATATTCAATTTAGATAATAAACTGTTGAGTTTGACTGCAAAATATACCTACAGGGTGTCACAAGACCCATCACCAAGCCGAAGTCTACTCGTTGTGGACATCATGCCAAGTCATACTAACCAAAAATTAATACCTGGGAAACGATTTTTTTTTAGTTATCACATTTTTTAAACCGCAATTAAAAGTGCTCGAAATACCTACTTATCCATGGGGTCATAGTTCATAGAGCATCTATAGAACATATTGGTGGGGTAAATGCATCGATTTTGTACCTAATTAGAAAATATCTATAGATACTAACTTTGAGCCTCAATATCTCCTGAACCAGTAATTTCCCAGGTATGGTGCCGAAGTAAAAAATGTTCGTAGTGATTGGTACAACCTGGGATTTCAGTTTTCGTTAAGTGTATTTTACAGCCTGTATTTAATATGAATCTCAAACATTCAACCTGCAATTATTCCCTTTTATATTTTAAATTGTCTTCAAATAATTTTAATAGACATTATTTAAAAGGGCCTGAATTCTGCTATACATTATTTCTATAAACTCGCTGAATTATATTTTAGTGTTCATAGGGTCGGCGCAAATGGGCCACCGACCACAGCCATAGACGCGTCGCACACGTGTGGCCGGTGGCGGCCACTCGCTACAGAAGTACCTAAAATATATGAAAAAGTGTGTTAAGTGGCTGTCGCTGGCCACCAGTGGCTGTTCCCTTAATGACCCTTACTGACCCTTAATCTAAGTATGTTTCACTCGGCCGCGGGCCCTTTGAGTGGACGCACATAACGCAAAATAAACAAATATCGATCTAATCATCATCAGCCTGCCGTGGTCCACCGCTGTAAGCTGTATATAGACCTCTCCAATGATACGCAACTGAGCCCAATTTTCGGCTTTTCGTGTCCAAGTCGCTGCCAGCCACTTTGCGTAAATCGTCACTCCACCTAGCTGGAGGGCGTCCTACACTATAACACTACGTTCGGTTCGGTCTTCACTCTAGAACAAGATTACTGGAAGATCTATCGTGTACGTATTACTCATACTAATAGATAAAACAGGATAACTCGGATTTTTTTTTTCTTAGTATGCGCATCTCGTATAGATATTTTGTGCAAGTAGGTAGGTATCTACCTAATATTTTCATAATGAATTACTTATGTATGTTTCTTTTAGTAGAAAATATGGGCAAATTATGAGATATTCTACGAAGAAAAGCAGTGCTCCATTTTCTAAAAAAAAATAGTTCCCATTGCACGTAATTGTGTGTGTGTACCTAAATGTATTTTAAATAAAGATAATATTTCATCCGTGATAGAGGACTAAGGTTAGGAGAGGACTATAGTCTGTTCAAGATACGAAAAAATAAAATGTAAACAAACCATAAAATGGTTCTTTTAATGTCGCCTTCGCAACAAAAGTAGATTTAAGTTAAATACTCCAAGCGAAAGATTCAGTTGGTTTTTAAAAAATACGCCTGTCCCTTCAATTTATAAATGGTACCTACAGCATATTATTCATTATCTTTCCTGTATTATTCATAATTATTATAACGAATATATTTTTAAATGTATAAGTTATGCTAATAAACTATTTTACATGATAAAGAACCTAAAAAGCCAATGATTCTAAAATGTCAATGTATTTGTTATCCTGTCAACTTATGCATTACACCCAAAGTAACCATTTCGCATGACAGGGGGCCATTTTTAATTAGGTCGGGTTATCCCGATCGGTTGTCGTGCTAACCTATTAAGTTTGAAAATCATTGGTTTCTTTGTTTACCTTTTATTTTTTCGTATCTTGAACAGACTATAGGTTTTAATTTTATTATTCGATACGTACCAACTAACCTATATTTAACAATTTAGTGTTCATTGCTGAACACAAGCCTCCCCAAGGTGGGAACGTTTTGCCGTAATGGGTACGCTTGACAGCCGAACGGCAAATTGGTGATTGTAGTACCGAAAGTTTCATCGTCATCATCATCCTAGCGTGGACCTCAGCTTGCTAGTCTAACCGGATTTGGCTGAATATTAGCTTTTCCACAGAGCGACTGCCTGTCTGACCTGCGCAACCCGAAGAGATAGCGATATTCCATGGTTTTTACTAGTGTCAGTTTATTTAGAAGGTACTGATGTCCTATAACGACTTTCAAAGATCTTTATAACAACCGGGAACTTAAAGACCGGGACCGACCGCTTAACGTGCTCTCCGAGACACGGGCAAAGAGCTCGAAGACATTTACATAGAGGCGCATTTACTATGGGCCCTCTGATGACAAGCTTTCTGTGACCGAAATTGCCGCTTGGCGGGTGGCAGTCGCGCTGTCACAGCTGTCTCTACGAGAGCAAGAGTGACGAACGTTCCTCCTGTGTACCTATCTTAACTACGAGCAGGGCTGGATTTAGAGGCCTGGAGGCCCCGGGGCAACGAAGGTGTGGAGGCCCCAAATTATTTTCCAAATAAAATGAACGAAAAGTAAATTTATGAAATAGTTCTCAAAGAAATATCTCTGGGAACTATTTCAAAAAATTACTTTCAATTTCGTGAAATTTATTTCAATTGATAAATGTTCTTTTTTTAATTTACATACCCACATACATAGACTCACGCCTGTTTCTCGTAGGGGTAGGCAGAGAATACGGAACGACATTTGCAACGATCCTGACATATCTCTCTTGCGTCATTCACTCCCATCAAATTTCTCATGCATGCTCTTCGATTAAGGGTAGGTACTTCTAACCTTCTGTCCTTTTTTAGGATGTCTCCAATCTGGTCAGAGAAAGTCCGTCTAGGTCTTCCCCTTCCTCCTGTCCCATTCAGAAGTTATATAGCTTCTTGGTCAGTTTTTCGTCATCCATCCTCTCCATTTTTTAATTTATAATACGGATTATTAAAAAATTGGGCAAGTGTGAGTCGGACTCGCGCACGAAGGGTTCCGTACCATCATCTATAAAAGAAAATCACGTTCGTTGTATGTATACTTAAATACTTTATAAGTTTCTACCTGTTAATTAAGATCGAGTAACAAATTGCTTAAAAATTAATTTTGTTGTATGGGAGCCCCCCTTTATTATTTACTATTTTTAAATTTAATTATTTATTTTGAAAGGTAATATACAACTACATATTCTGTAAAAACTAAAAGCGTCTACCTGTAACAGTTAGTAATTTTGAGCAAAAAATACGAAAAAAAAAATACGTTTTTTGTATGGGACCCCCCCTTAATATTTGTTTTTTTTATTTTTAGTATTTGTTGTTATAGTGGCAACCGAAATACATAATTTGTGAAAATTTCAGCTTTCTAGCTATCATGGTTTATGAGATACAGCCTGGTGACAGACAGACAGACAGCGGAGGCTTAGTAATAGGGTTCCGTTTTTTACCTTTTAGGTACGGAACCCTAAAAACTAAATTACGACGGCACAACGAATTTCTTTTGACGAAAAGTTGCGGACCAGCTGAATAAATACGGACTGATGACGGAACCCTGGCGGACCCAACGATGACAGGGAAAGGTATTTTTTGCGTCAACAGCGTATGAGGTCAATATACGCTTCTGGTACTCCTTTGGACCTTGAAGCTCACCAGATATTCAGTTTGTGGTACACTGTCGAAAGATGCAAAAGCGGGTTCTCGGATTGGTCTTTTCATGTCCTTTTCGTACAAGTACTCTCAGCGATACAAATTAAACCAACTCATTGCCATGGCTAAGTAATTGGATTTGATCTTTTAGGATTTTTTTTGCAGCATATAAATTTACAGCGTCCATCGCCTCTAATTGATTTAGAGGTATCCGAATCTTTATCAAACTGCTTTTTAAGCTTGCAATCTTACAGGGAGAGAAACGCGAAGTTGATCGATAATTTGGACAAAATCGGACACTTTAAATTTCTCACATGGTGACAGCTTCACGTCTTGAGCCTTCATGTCATAGAGGGGATTTAACTTTACACTTCAGAATCTGATATATATAGTCTAAGAGCTGGTGCGTCATTGAATTGGTTCGTCAGTGTTGGGTAATTGTTTAGCAGTCATATTTAAGTATTTTTAAATCATCCTTTTTGGATTCGACTAATTATTTTAATGACTCCAATGCACGCACAGCAGGTTCAGGAAGCATTTTCGGGTCCTGCGAATACATGTTTGTTGGCTAAATTGCTCTAAGATGTCGTTCCAAAAGATGAAAAAAGCGTTGCGAGACCACTCTAAAATATGTACAGGTACCGGAAGAGGTAGGCAGAGGTGTATTTCTACACCCACTTTTCGCCAGATAGGTATACTTTAGTCCCACGTAATAAGGGGCGAGCCTTTTGCCGTACCGGGCACATTTCCAGACTCCGTGCTGCTACTGAGAATTTCGTGACAGAAAAACCCAATAACACTGCCCGACCCAGGAATCGAACCCGGGACCTCCCGACCCCACGCGCACACTTATGCCGCGAGACGAACGAGGCAGTCGTATAGGGTTTGATATCGAGTTTTCCGTCTCTACGCAAAGATGGTATTTGCATCGTGTTATCCCTTAGTCGCCTCTTACGACACCCACGGGAAGATAGGGGGTGGTGACACTTGTATTCTATGCCGTCAACCACACGGCGTATAAAAAAAATAATGTATATAAAATATGTGTTATTTCTCAATATATACAAAGACAAACGACACGACTTTCGACTTAAACGACAATAACCTTGGTGAGGCTTGGCGGCTGCAGCTTTACATAACCAGCAAGTATCGCTACTCATATAAGCATGATGGTCCACTTTTTCTTCGATAATATTTCAGATAGGATTCTGTATCATTGTGTATTTCTGTAAAAAACGAATATCAATTCTGATTCAAAGAGAAAAATTGTGCTGCTGACACTCAAGGAGCAATTAGCAGATTTTCAAGGTGAGTGAGTAACCCCAACATCGTGCATCCCTTTGTATATGCATTCGTATTTTCGGCATTAACGTCCGAGTGACCGCGACAATCAAGGATGGTTACCTTTAGGTCATGCTGGAATACAATGTTTAAATTGTAATAATGCTTTTACTGTGGCTCCCCCAGTATGATCGCAACTTTGCTACGATTTCATTGAGCGATCCATGCGTGATCTCTTGGTCGCCCATGGAACTGACCACAGTTCTTCGCAAAGTATAGAGAAAGAGAAATCGACGTGAAGGCTTCTTTTGTTTGCACGCCCGCCGGTTTAAATGAGTTGCCAAGCTTGCACCGTAGTCAACTAGAAATTTCAAAATACCCAAAAAATTGCCGTTTCACGGTGATCCTACGATTTTCTCGTCTCCTCAGAAAGATTACCTATCTGCGTTCAGCAATGAATCGTATTGTACTGCCGACAATTTTATGATTTTTTCGCCAATACTCTAGGTATTTGTTGTGCTTCTTGTGTCGCCAGCACTTGATCGACCTGACCCGTTACTTCTCCCTATTGCAGTCAGTCTCCAAACCATCACTCAGTCTAAATGAGTCTTCGATATCTCATGCTGGGCATAGGCGCTCCGTAGCATGCTTCTAGAAATTGAAGCCTTCTCTTACTAGTAGGTATATCTGTATAATCTATGACTAGGTTTTTTGTTTACGCTTAAACCTATCTCTCCATATATTATAGCTCCATGAGTTGGAGTGTGATAGCCTGAGTCTTTGGCCTGGGACGCCAGGGAGGCCTAGTTAGCCTTTTTTTTTTTTTTTTTGTTCACTACGGTGGTAAACTCTCCTTATGAGTCGTCTCAACTCCGCCAACCCAGCCATTAAAACGGCTGGGCTTGGGACTGGCGGAGGAGGTATGTGGAGGCTCTCCCCTACAGGCGTTCGGGGCATACCCACTAAAAACCACCGCGGTGTCCCTACGGGTCCCGTGTGTTGGCGGGGTCACGCGATTCGCGATTAGCATACTTTCTCGCGACCCCGCCCGGGATTGGCCCGCCGTTTGTGTTGGCGGGCCCCGTCTCGTTATGATCTCGCAATCATCCATCAAACTTCTTGCATCCATCAAACTTCTCGCATCCATCACCTCACAAAGCTACTTGGGAGGCGGCGAGGACACGCGCCGCCTCCCGCCTTTTGGCGGACAGGGAGCAGCCCCAGCGCTCACCGTCCGCAGGCACTGAATTTAGGGTGGTCGGAGGTCGTCTCTTGTGCGACGTCCCCAACGCCCGGACCTACGGTTGGGGAGAGGGCGGTGTATTTCCCTCTCCCGCTCCGCCGCCTCTTTGCTCAGCATGACTGCTTCGCAGAAGGAGGCGACGGCGTTCCAAGACCTCTCACTCCGGACCATAGACAGAACTACGGCCGGGAGCGAGAGGACAACCGTATTCAGAGCCGCGACCAGATCACGGCGCTGCGATGCCCAGGCTGGGCATTCCGCCAAAGTATGCAACGCCGTGTCTTCGACAGGGTCGCGGCTGCTGCCACAATGGTGGCATCCGGGCGTTTCCTCCCGGCCTATCCTCCACAAATACCGGCCAAAACAACCATGGCCGGTGAGGATTTGAGTTAACCGGAAGGTGAGGACGCCGTGACGTCTCTCCGACCACTCTTCAACCACGGGACTTACCGCCGCTATCGTGGCGTGCCCGGCGCTGGGGTGCGCAAGTCGTGCCTTCCACTCCGCCACTAGGACCTGGCGGAGCTCCGACCGACGCGCCTCGATGTCACGGTGCGCCGGTCTCTCGCCCTGCTCCAGGGCTTGCTGGCGCCATGTATAGAGTGACGCCAGCAGCTCAGCTTCCAGATCCCAGGGCGGTGATCCGGCTAGGAGGCTCGCTGTCTCGAAGGAGACCGTGCGGTAGCCTCGTATCAACCTGACGGCCATGGCACGCTGCGGTGCGCGAAGCGCCGTGATATTGTGGGCCGTCAGGTCGTGCGCCCATATCGGAGCCCCATAAAGGGCCATGGACCGCACGACTCCTTCGTAGAGCCTCCGGCAGGAGGCGGTTGGCCCACCCAGATTGGGCAGCAGTCTTGATAATCCTGCTGCTGCCCCTAAAAGTTTGGGGGCCAAGCGTCTAAAGTGCTCACGGAAATCCCATCGGCTATCGAGTACGAGCCCCAGGTATTTTAGGCTCGTCCCGATGCCGATGCGGACCCCTCCTACCATAATGTGGGCCTCTGCGGGTGGCCGTTTCCGAGGCCCGTGGAAACAAATGGCCTCGGATTTAGAGAGGGCCACCTCTAGGCCCAAACGCCGGATCCTTCCAACAACTTGTGCGACCCCAGCGGTCGCCCTTATAGCCGCCGCCCGGTACGTCTTATCACTCGCAGTGACGAGGGTGTCGTCGGCGTAACAAGTGACACCCACGCCAGGGAGGAGTGTACCGCGCAGCACCCAGTCGTAGCCGATGTTCCACAGAAGGGGGCCGAGGACCGACCCCTGTGGAACACCGCACGACATAACTCGCCGACTAATACCGAGATGACTCGAGTAGACAATTGCTCTTTCATTGAGATAATCCCCGACTATGCGGCGGAGGTATGGAGGCACTCGATGGTAAGTGAGTGCCTCTCGAATACAACTCCAGGGCAGGGTGTTGAAAGCGTTGGCGATGTCAAGAGACACCGCCAAGACCACCCCGCCCCGGGAAACCTCTTCCTCCGCCAGACTCCTCACAGATTTTATTGCTTCAATTGTTGAGCGCCCTCGGCGGAAACCGAATTGCACTTCCGCCAAATCTGGGCCCACCGTGGACAGGTGGTGGACGAGGCGCTCCGCGATGATATACTCGAAGATCTTCGCGACCTCGTCCAACAACACTATGGGCCGGTAGGCGGACGGGCTGTCCGCCGGGCGCCCTGCCTTTCTGATGAAGACCAGTTTCCCCGTCTTCCAGGCTCGTGGAAACTGGCCCCCCTCAAGGCACGCTGTGAGGAGGCCTAGTTAGCCTGGCTTTTTAAACACAGCCTTGAATGGCATATGCCCAACAAACAATGTTAAGTCCTTCGGTTATGTCAATTATATGTATTTTTTTTGGTTTTTTATCGGTTATGTTATGTCCTTCGGTTATGTCAATTATATGTCTTTTTTTTTGTTATTTTTTTATATTTTAATGGTTTTTTATCTTTCTTTGTCCTACGTTTGTCGCATTAGGTTAAAATATCTGTAATGGTAGACGTATGTATGTGTATATAATAAATAAATAAATAAAAAATGTCATCTCCACAGAATTGTAATTCATGTAATCTGTGGTCAGTGGTTATGTCAACCATCATATTTCTTTGATGGTTAATAGAAGTCGTAGAAGAAATCTATCCTATCCTTAGTCCAACCCAAAGAAATAAGTATAATCTCTGGTTACCCATATAGTGTATCATCTACATGGACTTATTATTATGAACAGGACTGAGTACTCGCAGCCTAAACGCGAGCCGAGCAGGATGTCTAATACAGAGGCACTCTGTCCCTTTTTAACAGGGTGACCACAATAAAAGTAAGTAAGTAAAAAGTAAAAAAGTATTTATTCACATTAAAGTAAGACATTTTACAAAAATAAATTACTTCTGCCAAACTGCAAAGCAGTTTGTTGGCAGACGCATGTATTAGTTTACATATTAGGCACAATGTCATACACATAGCATATTAAAACAAATAAAAATAGGTACAATTATTAGATAATCTACCTATTAACTAAGGCACAATTATTTTTGTCGCTG
This sequence comes from Euclidia mi, assembly GCA_944739405.2. NCBI lineage: Eukaryota > Metazoa > Arthropoda > Insecta > Lepidoptera > Erebidae > Euclidia > Euclidia mi. Next base: position 6,645,902 of record OX123198.2, on the reverse strand, counting down.
TACAAAATTAAAAATAAATAAAGTAGGTAAACATGAGAGAGAAAAACAAATAGGTACTTATTCTAACAGTAAAATCAAAATTCAAGTAAGTACATAGTTATATAGGTACCTAATGTTACGTTAACAATTTTATTATTGCAGTTTATTTGAGTCATACTTATAACATTCACACCAGCATTTGTTCATGCTGTCTTAAATTTTCACAGAACGCATTCAATAGGAACTTTGTGGTTTTGTTTTTGAAATATCGTTTTGTTACGGTATTACTTTCATGATCTAAAGGAAAATTATTAAATATTGTTGGTACTAGATAACTCGTACATCTTTGCCCGTAATAGTTGCTATAAGTGGGTACTACATACGGCTTCCAGTTTTTTGCATTTCGGGGCCTAACGTTAGTGGTATTGAGCTTGTATTGGTCGCGTTCGTATTTTTGTTACGTGGGACAATATAATTAAAACCGCAAAAAAATTATGGTACCTAATTTTTCTAAAGAAATTATTTTTTTACATTATAGATGGTACTTTGATAGTAGGATATTTGAATTTAATTTCAATAAGATACGCAACTTTCTAACCTCAAAAGTATGACATTTTACCCTTGGCGCACGAATTACAGTATGGTTTCCTAGTAATTTGAATTATATTTACTAAATATCCTAGACAATCCTATCCTTTTAATAATAATAATAATAATTCTTTATTTAGACAACAAAGGCCCATTCAAAAGTGTTAGTTAGTTAGTTACATAGGTACTTACAAACTAATGTTAGTATTCTTAAAAACTAAAAGATACAGAAGATAGACTGGTATGTCAGTCTCTCCCCACATGAATCCGGGAGCAATGATTCATGTAGAGAGAATCAAGCCTATCAGCTATCATAGCCAAGACGCGGTTGGGGCTGGCCCGCACTCTGCAGAGCAAGGATGCGCATCTTTTACGGATGGTCGTGTAAAAGCATTCCACTCTGTTTTCAAAGAACATGCCTGATGCGCTGCAGAAACGAGGCAGCCCCAACAATGCCCGGAACGCATTATTAAATTGTACTCGTAGAGCATTGTATGATCTTTGCGTGTATCTGGCCCGCAGGCTGCTTGTGTAAAGCGACGTGCAGTAAGCTCTGAATAAAGTAATGTTCACTTGACGTGAACATCTAGCAAACCTGCGAGCCAGCATATTCGCTCTCACACACAATGCCCTACGTTCACGCTCAATATCTGCATCGTCTTTGAGGTCGGTAGTCAGCAGATGACCCAGGTACTTAAACTGCTGCACCCTTGTTAGAGGCTGCCCATTTAGTCTTATGTGTGGAATAACCACTGGACTTTTACCACCTGCCTCAAAGACCATGAATTCACTTTTCTTAGCGTTGTATTTTAAGCCATGTTCAGTAGCATAGGATTCGCATACTGACACTAACTGTCGTATGCCATACTATTTTAGGAACTAAAATATTATTATTTCAGGTTATTTATTATAAAGTATTTTTAGTTTTTGTGCGTATAATATTTTAAGCATTTTCTACTAAACAATTGTTATCGCACGTCAGCGAAATCCTGCTCACTCGCCGGCGTTGCATTCGGAATTCTATGTCAAAGTTCATGTCGTAGGTAAAAGTATGAGCACACCATGAACATACATTCGCGCCATGACACATTCAAAGGGTTGCCAGATTAGTAAATAATAATATTCACACTTATGTAGTTTTAAACACGAGTTTTAAGTAATGACAGGTTAAAAAATATGTAAGTTACAAAATACTATCTGAAAAATATGAACTTAATTCATATTAATAAGTTAAGTTTAAATTTAGTATAATAATTGACTAATAGTCTGAAATAATATCTACCATTTTCAACCAACTACCACGTTTTTATCGCATGTCAAGAGTTGGAAAGGGACAAACGGCCTTCGATGTAGATATCTCACTCGGCTCGTTTTGTCTCTATCAATACTGGTAGCTCAAATTGAGTCTTAATGCAATATGTTAAGGTCATTGAATTATTACCTACAGAAAGTCAGTATTCAAACAACGCGAGCTCAGAAGTTAAGCCGAAAATTCGCTATGTGTGCGGGACTGTGCTGTGTATACTTGCTGCATCACGCACACAGACGCCATTATAGAGTTGCCAGTTACAACGTCTTTCCATAAATTATTAATATAATAATAATTAAATTCATAATTTTTGCATGAAATAAGTAATTGTATATTATAAATTCTAAAGTCACACTGTCTGCTTTTTAAGTTTTTACAACTGACTAACGATGGCTAAATCAATCTTGACGAAACTTACTCAAACGTGAGCGCTAACAAGTGCCGAGTGATTTCCTAGTTAAATGCTCTTTATAGTACCTACATAAAAAGTATTTATGTATATTTGTGAGAAAAAATTATCAAAAATCAACAGCGAGTGCTATGTGTGCGCCGTTGCGCTATGGTGACCAAAAAAAGGCGACAAGTTTAAAAATTCTAGTATAATTCGGTCGGTAACGTCATTCGTTCATCAACGAAGTTAGTTACGCGTACCTACATTACAAGACAATACTAGACTTTAGATACTAGCCTTTCAATACAAAAACGGAAAAATCGAATGATTTGAGACAATGTCGTCTTAGCCGAGCTCGGCTAGAGCTTGACGTGACAAATTTGTCGTAACCGATTGGTATGTACCAGCCAGCGGTGTTTGAAAGGTTAAGTTTATATAATTATGTAACTACCTAATTCCTTTTTTTATTATTACTGTCAATAGAATAAATTTTGGTAAGGAATGTGTAAATTAAACTGGGACAATTTCACACCCAACTGGCAACACTCCGCTCGTATTTATTATGATTCACTGTATTTGTATTATTAGACAATCTACGTAATAAAATTTATGTCTGACCGGTGGAATGATACTCCAGCAACCTTATAATCTTTTTCTGAAGCATTGTGGCACAAAACACTGTACAATATGTCATAATTTCAATTATTTTGCGGGAGATGCTTACGCTACCGTGCGACTCGGACCACAGACAACGCGGCCGCCGATTGGGTCAGATTCGATCCAAATGAACGGCGCGTATTGCGTGCGCGTACTTGGTTTCTGTAGGTAATAATTCAATGGTTAAGGTGTATTTTTGTAATTTGAATTTTTCATAGAACTCAGTCCTGTTCATAATAATAAGTCCATGATCATCTATGAATATAACGTCCAACCTCTCTGGTCCAACCTCTCTGTCAACCATATGAACCATAGATAAGAATAAGTATGTCAACATCCAACCAGCTGAGGGACGCTGTGTTGAAGTTGTAATTTTAATTGTTTCAAAGTATTATTATCGTGAATATTCTAACTATTAGATACAAAAAATGACTATAGTGTGTAGTGCCGTCGGATGTAAAAGCCGTATGGGATTATTGACCGAAAATGGTCAAAAAATATCTTTCCACCGGTAAGTCATAATTGATAGGTAACACTGATAACTTCTGCTGTTTTAATGCTACAATGATAACTGTAAAGATAATGACCATTGCTGACACATATTTTTATACCATTAGTTACAAGTGACATAAATATAATAGAAAGATTTCGATAAAAAATACAACGGATAACTTAACGTTTCATGTACTTACTTATATTGTAACAAAATTGTCAGTTACTGAAAGAGAAGCTCTTGGCCGTGGCTCCGGCTCCTTTATTGTTAGGGAGTTAGGACATGATTTCTAAAAAAAAAAAAAAAAACTAAGTACGTTATAGCTATAGTGAGCCGCAGACCACTACACCCGCAACAACACGCCTACAGAAGTGGCAGATCAACGGAATCAGCGCTTCACTCCGTAGTGGGGAACATAGAGACAGCGCTATCTGACAAACTAATGACCTTAGGCGCCTTCATTGACATAGAAGGCGCCTTGAAAAAACTAAATTCACCAGCATTAGCCGAGCCCTTGACAAGTTCGGAGTTGAACAAACCGTCAGTGGCTGGATCAATCAACTCCTGAAACAAAGGGCTATTCAATTCACGGTTAACACCACCACAAGGGGGATAGTAGCTAAAGGCTGCCTACAGGGAGGTGTCCTATCACCCCGGCTATGGAACATAGTGATAGACGATCTGTTGAGAAGCCTGAATGACAAATGCTTCTACACGGTCGGCTACGCAGATGATAATATAACCATCCTAATCAAAGGAGACTCGGAAGACATGATATTCTAATATAATATTCTACCACATTCACACAACACCATCTAGTCCCAAACTAAGCAGAAGCTTGTACTATGGGTACTAGATAATGGAAAAACATACATATATAATATTTTTTTGTAAATACATACATATTATACATAGAAACACCCAAACCAAGACAAACATCCATGTTCATGCACACAAATGCTTGACTTGAGCGGGAATCGAACCCGCGACCTTCGGCGTAGCAGTCGCTTACACTCCCGCGGCGCCAACCGGTCGTCGATATGATTCAATATCGGATGCAAGCAGCCATCAGGATCATAGAGCAATTGTGCAACCACCACTAACTGACGGTTAACCCAAATAAAACGGAGCTATTACTTTTTACCAACAAAAGAAACACCCGTATGACCAGAAAACCAAAACTTTTTGGCACGGAGCTCAACCTATCGAGTGAAGTCAAGTACCTGGGCGTAACACTCGACCATAAGCTCAACTGGAATAAACACATCACCACTAAAACCACAAAAGCATGCACAATCTTCTGGCAGTGCAGGAGAATAATAGGCAAGAAATGGGGTCTCAAACCATTCATCACCCTCTGGATCTACACTGCCATAATACGCCCCATGCTCACATACGGTGCAGTAGTGGGGTGACCACGCACTCAACTAAGCACAGTCAAGAGCAAGCTACAGAGCATACAACGCCTCGCCTGTCTGGTCACAACAGGCTGCATGAAAACAACTCCAACGGCGGCATTGGACTGCACCTCAGCATCCAGCAGGAAGCGGGTGCCACCGCGATCCGGCTCGATAAGGTCGGGCTCTGGAGAAGAGATGACCGAATAACCCATGCACGCCTGAAAAGGACACTAACTAGTGAAATCCCGATGCTAGATCAAACGTGCGACCTCATACCCAAAACCTTTGTCTTTGACAAAAAATACCGCATACAACTGCAAGAAGAGCACGAGGATAGCTCTGGTATACACGAGGTTAGAGTATACACAGACGGCTCGAAAACGAAGTATTGGACGGGCAGGGCCGAACCGTCCCTATGTGCAATGTGTGCAGCGCACACAGGCGCCAGGGTGACAGGCGCGCCGCGCGCCGAGATATGCGTTAATTATAACAGTTATTTACGAAAAAGGATGGCTAAAAAGGCGCTTTACAGATTTCGCACAAGGGGCGGCGGCGTTGGCGGTCCGGCCCGAGTGCCCAAATTGTTAATCGACTAAAAAAAGAAAAAGGTCATCCGCCAACTTCCGGGTGCCACCCAACAGGCGCTTCATGGATTTCGCACACAGGCGCTAGATTGGGTCGGAACGGCCCTGGGGACGGGTGCTGGAGTATTCTCCCATGACTTGAACATCAATCTCTCAACATCGCTTGGTAAACTCAACACCATCTTCCATAATCTCAATGCATTCAGCATTGAGATTATAAGGGCGGCGACGGCGATCGCGGCCAGAAATGTGAGTGACCTGTCAATACGCATCGTCACAGACAGTGCCTCAGTACTACAATTCTCGGCGGCAACTGCATTAACAGCGGCCTAATCATGGAGTGCCACCAAGAGCTGCAGAAAATTGCAGTGAGGAACCGGCCGGGTCACGCTTCAGTGGATATGAGGACACAGCGACTCCACGGGCAATGACGCAGCAGACCAACTGGCAAGGAAAGGATCGGACACAACAACTCTGGGACCCGAACCAATTGTTCCGATACCGTTTAGCCAACTAAAAACGTGGTTACGCGAGAGAACCCTACAACAACATGAAAAAGAGTGGGCAGAACTGAAAGAGTGTAGGCAATCCAAAGATGCCATCCCCCACTTGAATAAACGACACTCGCAAAAACTGCTGCACGCCAGCAGGAAAACACTCAAGCATCTGACTGGCATAATAACCGGCCACTGTCCACTAAATAAGCACTTCTACAATATTGACGTCACGGACAGCCCACTATGCAGGGGCTGCATGGAGACCGAAGAAACACCCGCTCATGTGATTCTAAGTTGCACCAGCGTGAGTGACCAACGGACGAGGTTCCTGAACAATCCCACAACCATGAGCGAAGTCGTCGTGGCGCTTGGTGGTGTATCGTCGTGACGGTTCCTCTTCGACGGTGTCGCCGAAGTGGGCCGTCCCGAGAGCGCCGGATTGGTCGGTGCGTGCCTAGGTCCGCCTTTTCTGGGGCCGCGTTTGCGGCGTGGCCCGGTGGTGACCCATGGGGCTGTTGGTTCCGCATCTCCGACTGCCGTCGGAGGGGCGCGACGGGGGGTGCCCGGCGCTGCACCGACCGGAGCGGCGCGTGCAGCCGGCGGGAGCGAGCCCGAAGCCTCACTCTTCGCCGTCCACGTGGCTTCCGCTTGCACGCCTGAGCTGCTGCGTCCACCAATCGCGCCGCGTCCTGCCGATTGCTTCGTCCTGGGCGGTTCCCTCATCGCGCTAGCTGGGCGCGGATGTCCGCGCTGGTACATTGCACCAGCTGTTTGTTGTCTCGCGGGGAGTGCGTTCGCCGATGTAGTCGGTTCGCTACCTACCGCGGATGGTGCGTTCGCCGACGTTGTCGGTTCGCTACCTCCCGCGGGGGGTGCGTTCGCCGACGTTGTCTGTTCGCTACCTCCCGCGTGCGCTGCGTACTCACGCTGACGTCTATGATGATGGGAGCGCTTTCCGCGGTGTTTACCTCTACCGGTTACGTTTGCAGCGGAGCTAACGTTTGCCTCGCGGCGTTCGTCTGCTCGACCCGGTACAACCGTCCAGGAGGTGTTGGTGATGTGCTCTGCACGAGGCATGGCATTTGCCAGGTCATGCAGGTCTAATCTACTGCTTTCGCGTGAAACATTGCCCCCCCCCTCCAGAATACGTGGAGCAGCCTGGACCCGAGGGTGCAGGAAGGGATTTTCTAGCGTCAGTGACGCTGGTACCCTCCTGGGGTAGTTTATTTTTGTGTTCCACATCCATTATTGTTTTTTTTTTGCTTCATATGAGCGTGTGCGTGGGCGTATATGTATGTGTTTCTATGTAGGTGTGGGGTGTGTATGTGTGTATGTGCGCGTCCGTATGAATGATTGGGTTAGTGTAGTGAATGTATGTGTATACTTGCTTGTGCATGTGTGTGGGTGAGGGCGGCTGGAGGTTTTCGTTACGTCTGTTTCATAGGAAACCAGACCAAGAACGGGCGGCAACCTCGGGAAGAAAGAAAGAAGAAAGAAAGAAAAAACATTTATTAGACACACCAATACAAAACAGAACAACAAAGTTTCACGGTAATGACCAAAAGGAAAAGCAAAAAAAAGCGGAAGGATAGTCAACCAGCCTTGCCTTAGGGATCTTCACGACTTGCGCTCTCCCCTAAGGCCATTCGCCAAACTCTGTAACGGACGCAAATGCAGAGAGTAGAAGTCAGTGCAGTTCAATGGATTTGAAATGAAATGAGGTGCACGGGCTTCCGCCATGCGGAGGGTATTGTGTTCGAATCCATGGCACCACTGACTTTTCGGAGTTATGTGCGTATTGAATTATTAATTATCGCTTGCCCCATGCCTCGGAGAGCACGTTAAGCCGCCGTTCCTGGTTGTCATGAAGATCTTTGACAGTAGTTATAGGGAGTCAGTATCTATATCTGAATAAACTGACACTAGTCTAAACCGTGGATTATCGCTATCACTTCGGGTTGCGGAGGTCAGACAGGCAGTCGCTCTGTGGTAAAGCTAATATTCAGTCAAATCCTGTTAGACTAGTAAGCGGACCCCGGGTTGCAACTGGGATAACGCTAGGCGAAAGAGTAGGCATTACATTTAAAGAGCATTGATTATTGACCGTGATTGTTTCTAGCTTTCCAAAGAATGAAGATATGAAACAACGTTGGCTGCGAAATATGAGAAAGAGAGAGTGGAAACCGTCAAACTTCTCTAGACTTTGTTCGCTTCATTTTGCGCCTGAGTGTTATCAAGAAGGCTTTCATAGAAAAGTTTTACATTCATATGCCGTGCCTACTATTTTTAACCACCAGTTGTTTAATACTGAGGTTTGTAGTTCTACTTCAATATTATTAATAGATCAAGAGCCCGTGAACCCCAGACCTACGTTATTTTATAAAAGCTGAAAGTTTGTCAGCGGATGCTACCAACACAGGTTAGAACGATGGACCATTATGGAGTTTGGGTTATAGTGGCTTTGGCAGGTACTCGGTGCTAAAGGTGTCTAAAATACCGATCTAAATACATCAAATAATAAAGTCCAATTTTTCGGCATTACCTTCAGAATATCATTAAAAATCACGTTATTCATTGCCAGACACTTAACATCGTGGCAACCTCTTGCCAGACACCCTTAATGTTCTTGAAATTATAATTTTACTTACGTTATAGTATAAAAGCTGATTTTAATATATAATACTTGGGTAATAAGTAGATGATATTTCCTCATTAGCCAGACACTTTTGATAGTTCCAACCCCTTGCCAGACAAGCATGTAGGGTAGCTGCTGTAGGAGAGCGCGAAGATAAAACTAAATTTTCTATACATGTCAAAACATTCAAATATTGCTCATCTTTATAGTTAAGAGGCAAATACACGACATAGCATAATATTTTTACATTTTTATATGACACAATAGCAAATATTATTTCTTTGTCATCAGTCATACCATCAATGTCCGTAACTATTTTTACATAATAATCACGAAATGCGAACAAAACTCCTCCCCATCCACAGTCACCTGATCTATCTTTACGTATCACATGAAAGCCCGGAGGGAAAAGTTCACTGTCTAACACGGAGCTCGTAAGAAAAGTCTCAGTTAATGCTATTTATATCATATTCACTTTGCGTAACATTATTAAGGAAGGTACTAGTCTTCGTCCTTAAACCACGAACATTTTGATAGCATATTTTCATCTCACGGGATCGCGGTCGACAGTTGATAGTTGTTCTTAGCACGAAAGTTCTGTCGTCACAGCTTTTATACTATAACGTAAGTAAAATTATAATTTCAAGAACATTAAGGGTGTCTGGCAAGAGGTTGCCACGATGTTAAGTGTCTGGCAATGAATAACGTTATTTTTAATGATATTCTGAAGGTAATACCGAAAAATTGGACTTTATTATTTGATGTATTTAGATCGGTATTTTAGACACCTTTAGCACCGTGTACCTGCCAAAGCCACTATAACCCAAACTCCATAATGGTCCATCGTTCTAACCTGTGTTGGGAGCATCCGCTGACAAACTTTCAGCTTTTATAAAATAACGTAGGTCTGGGGTTCACGGGCTCTTAGACTATAACATTTACTTTAATAAGTAGATATACATACTTAATAACCTACAAATATTCTGTAATTATCATACATGGTTTTGTATTAAAATTTTTAGAAATTCATGAAAAAGCGAAGACTTATTTGTAAAAGTAATAGAGATATAAATAATAAAGCTTCAAGAGATATATCCGCAACTTCTGGAAGTCTGGATGAAAATATTGTAAGTAAATTTGAACTGTTCTTAAGAAATTAAATTTAAATTGTTAAAATTATTTACCATAAGATGAACTCAAGCTTCTGAACCTGTTTTCGAAGAGACTATATTAAGGCCGCTACACACAGTGCCGGCGTCACGTGCCGCCGGCTTTTGTCGGGTGTCGGTGCCGGTGCTTTCTGCGGCAGACGCCAGCGTCTGCCGCAGAAAGCCGCCGGCCATCGTTCCAGTTGTATAGAACGACCACTCACAAGTAGCAAGTTGCAACCCGCGCGGCACGCCGGCCTACCCGGGGGCGGCCCCTTCGTGCGGCAAAGCCGGCAGCCCCTTCGTGCGGAAAAGCCGGCGCCTTTGTATGCCGCCGGGTGCACTTGGCCGGCACTGTGTGTAGGAACCTTTAGGTATTTTTTATGCATATCTACTTTTATCTCATTTTATTATATTTACTTAGATTTTAAATTGTTTTACTACATTATTAATTATTGTGAGTGCTATGCATACCGTAATTGTCATACCTAATATCAGATGCAATGCCTTGTAAATGTTTACCTTACCTAGGTAAATGTATAAATATTTAAGATGTGGTGTGCTCATAAATAAAAAGGTTTCTGCCCATTTACATCCCATTTTAGTAATACGTGTATGAGGTAAATTTTATATTACCTATTTCAGTTCCTGGAAGGAATACGTCGATTTACGAATAACCTTGTACCTATACTTATAATATAGCTGCTTCATTGCATACCTATAACGAATTCATTTACAGGAACCAGAAGAGAAACTAATACGCGTTGATTATCGAGTGTCGGGCAAATCTGATGCCGCTGAGATGAAGCAGCAAGCAAAATTGCAGAAACAAGTGGCACACTACAGAATGTTGGCAGTAAAACGGGGCCGAAAACTTAGAAACTTACAGGCTCAATATAGAAGAATTGCCAGAAAATCGGCATATTTAGAGTCTGTTATTAAAGACTTAACGTCTAAAACAGAGGTTGATCAAATAGCAATTTTGAGAAATGTCATGGGTGGAGACAACCCAGTCCATCCACCTTCACGATATTTGATAATACCTAGAACCAGGATGCTTGCTACCAAAACAAAATTTAATTTAAAAAAAACCGCTCTGTCTTTGCAATTATAATCCCCAAAAGCGTATGAACACGTGAGAGCCAATTTTATCACAGTTCCTCCCAATCACAGATATGAGAGTGCTCCCAATTATATGAATGCGGCAACGGCTACCATATTAGGGTGCGTCAAAATTGAAGTTTTCTTTGGCCAAAATGGCCAACTGCAAACCATTGAAAGTCTTCATGCAGCAAATAAAATAACTGCTGCACATATCAGTTTCGTAAATCAAAAAAATAAAGTTACCTACAGTTCTAATAATTCACACACAAGATTAAACATATTTTGAGTTAGGTAGGTATTCCTGGTACCATCGCAGCCCCCGCGTGCCGTGCGCGCCGGTCCACACAGCTAGACTACCACAATCATCTATGCCTATTTCGTCGCCGAGCGATGCTGCCTTATGATGATCTTGATAAAAAAAACAGCGATTAATAAAATAATCAATTTCTTATGTTCAATATTGTTATTGAAAATAAGAAATTGATGTGTATAGGTACTGTAAAAGCGGGTTGAGCGACCTGTGGCTTCAGAAATGGATACATGACAATCTGAAATTCATCAAATCGTCACGACTCGACATGAGCACCCACTGATTACTACCTATGTAGTAATCAGTGGTTGCGTATGTCGCTACCTACAGGACTACAGACATGATCCGCGTGTGCGACCAATAAAGGTCAACGCTCATTAGAGCCACCCTGCACCCACTCCGCACGGCGTCCACGAGTGGACGTCGCGCGGTCAACCAGCGGACCGCGCGCCGTCAACGAGTGAACGCCGCGCGGTCAACGAAATTCACGAATGAGTCACGGGCCCGGTGTTACCAGATGACATTTATAAATTACCTTGTTTGCTGACTAAAATTACCGTGTTTTGAGTAAAATTACCTTAAACTTATTTTCAAATAACAGTGTATATTACAGCGTCGAACGGTTTTTATAATTATTTAATAGTTTTATTCAGAAATTATTCTTCCAAAAGTTCTTGCTCATAAATCGACGAAGTCATTTTATTCATTTACCTTTCGTGGGAGTAAATAAATACAGTTTCCATTATTTTCTCCGAAAGGATTGTTGTCAAAATGTGAGTCAAAATATTTCCCTATAAGGTCTTCGTAATTAATTTATTTCTTTTTCTAGTTTAATTTATTTCTTTTTCTAGTTTTTATATCAATTAACTTTTTCAAGTAATGCAATGACCACACACAACTAGATACAAACTTTCGTCTATGAATACACCTACTAAGTACAAATTTTAACATAAGGTATGCTCATGAAAAACACTACCTAAAATATTTTTAATTCTGCCGGATTATATTACCTGCCAAGTAATGATATCGTTAATGATTTCCCCGACATCACCAACTGCGACAGTCAGTGTTGCCAATAAAGGATTACTCGTAAGAACATAATATATTTTTGAGTAAAAATCTTCTTTCTTTCTCTTAGCGTTATCCCAGTTTCAGTCCGGGGTCCGCTTTCTAGTCTAACCGGATTTGGCTGAATATTAGCTTTTCCACGGAGCGACTGCCTGTCTGACCTCCGCAACCCGAAGGGATATATAGCGATATTCCATGGTTTAGACTAGTGTCAGTTTATTTAGAAGGTACTGACGCCCTGTAACGAATGTCAAAGATCTTCATGACAACCGGGACCGATGGCTTAACGTGCTCTCCGAGGCACGGGACAAGCGATAATTAACAATTCACATACATACATACATATCGTCACGCCTTTTATCCCCGAAGGGGTAGGCAGAGGTGTATTTCTACACCCACTTTTCGCCAGATATACTTTAGTCCCACGTAATAAGGGGCGAGCCTATTGCCGTACCGGGCACATTTCCAGACTCCGTGCTGCTACTGAGAATTTCGTGACAGAAAAACCCAATAACACTGCCCGACCCAGGAATCGAACCCGGGACCTCTCGATCCCACGCGCACATTTATGCCGCGAGACCAACGAGGCAGTCGTATAGGGTTTGATGTCGAGTTTTCCGTCTCTACGCAAAGATGGTATTTGCATCGTGTTATCCCTTAGTCGCCTCTTACGACACCCACGGGAAGATAGGGGGTGGTGACACTTGTATTCTATGCCGTCAACCACACGGCGCATTAACAATTCAATACGCACATAACTCCGAAAAGTCATTGGTGCGCGCCGTGGATTCGAACCTCATACCCTCTGCATGGCAGTCTGTTGGTAGGAACATGTGCAACAGTGGATCACGGGGAACAGTGAATCATTTGTTAAAACTCTGTATCTATTGTACTCACACATACACGCGTCGGCTTCGCTAACGCTATCCCCTTCCCCGCGCCACCCGACCAGTCGCCGTCACTGAATCACAACGGGAGGACGCGCGACGGCGCGTCGGTTAGTAGGTAAGTACGAAAACAATTATTTACGTAATGTTTGAAATAACGTTGGTTTAAAGTTATTTAGATATTTTAAAGTCTTTGCATATTTTTCTTTAGTATGTGTGTCTAATTATATAAAACTGTATGAAATGGTGCGATATAAGCGATTTATATTTTGCTAAAATTATTATTTCCGTTACTAGTAAATGGGTTACAGTGAATCAAGTGGTAATGGGGTTCGTTGGATCATGATCCACTGTGCCCCGAAAAAGTTCGAGTTTCAAAGTAATCCTACTTTTTTACAGGTCAACATGCCACGTGATAGACAAAGGAAAACAGAGATTGGTCTTCATACAGAAGAACAAATGCGCAACGCTTTAAACATGATAGCGGAGGGTCAAACCATAAGAGCCGTTTCAAAATTAACCAAGATCCCGTTCAGCACTCTGCAAAGGTATTACAAAAAACTATCAAACTCTTTAGCTCAGGATCCTTCAAGCTCGATTTCACTAACACCAAACTATGCTGTACGCAAAATATTTACTTCGACTCAAGAGAAAGCAATTGTAGATTATGCTATCAAATGTAGTCAGATGTTTTATGGTCTGACTACAATTGACATTCGTAAACTTGCCTACGAGATGGCAATGCTAAATAATATTCAGGTGCCACAAAAGTGGCATGATAATAAACTGGCAGGTGTAGAGTGGCTATATGGCCTTAGAAAAAGACACACCATTCTGAGTCTGAGAACACCGGAAGGTTGCAGCTTAAGCCGCGCAACATCCTTTAACCGCCACAACGTTAAATTATTTTTTGATAATCTAGAAAATGTCATGTCAAGGGAAATTGTGTTCGGCAACGGAACTAGGGTATTTAATCTAGACGAAACCAACACAATGACTGTACAAAAGCCGGCTAAAGTGCTCGCCGTCAAAGGGCAGAAACAGGTCTCCAAAGTGACTAGTGCCGAAAGGGGAACACTGGTAACTACATGTTACATAGTGAGTGCACTGGGTAATACTTTGCCACCTGTCATGTTTTTTCCAAGGGTTCATTTTAAATCATACATGATAAATGAGGCACCACCTGGGACCTTAGGTCTCGCCACACAATCTGGCTGGATAAATGGAGAACTGTTCGTAAAGACATTACAACATTTTATAATTCACACAAACAGCTGTAAAAATAACCCTAGTCTTCTAATACTAGACAATCATGAATCGCACATTTGTATTGAGGCTCTTAATTTAGCTAAAGAGAATGGAGTCACAATTATTACCGTCCCACCGCATTCAACGGGAAAGATGCAACCTTTAGATGTTGGCGTTTTTGGGCCTTTCAAAACGGCTTATAACAGAGCGGTTGATGGCTGGATGATGCGCAACCCAGGCAAAACATTCTCTATCTATGATGTAGCTGGATGCGTTAAAGAAGCGCACTTGAAATCCATGACACCGAGTAACATATGTAATGCATTTCGGGCTACGGGGATTTTTCCATTTAACAGAGATATTTTTACTGACCTTGACTTCGGACCAAGTGAAGTTACTGACAGGCAATACGAGCCAAATTCTGGCGAGATAGAACAAGAAATTAATTTATGCAACGACGAGAACGATAACCAGAACAGAACAAGAAGCCCATCACCATCTATATTACCACCTTTACAGACACCATCAGCAATCGAAGATGACCTTATCCTCTTTACTAACCGTCAAGATACACCATCTAACAATACATCCCTTGAAAATTGCGTTCAACTCCCTATACAATTTCTAAATGACACCCAGCCAGAACAATCCATTTCTTCTATCGCGACTCAAGCCCATTTGAATCAAGATCTAACTCGACCACCTTGCACACCAGTCAAATTATCCCATTCTGTCCCAGATCTTAATATATTATCTGTAAACCCATCTTTTGCTTCATGCTACGACCAAGCGCCTTCGACATCTGGAAGCCTAAATACGCAAACACGAACATTTATTAGTCCATTAGAGTTTCGTGGTTTACCAAAAGCTGCTCATAGAAAAGGTGGCAGAACAGCTAGACGAAAAGGTAAAACCATGATTGCAACAGATACACCAGAAAAGGCCGAAATTAAAAGAAGAGCCGAAAAATTAAAGCAGAAGAAGGCTAAGATACAGATTAAGGCTACTGTGAAAAGAAAGGTCTTAAATTGTGACAGTTCCAGTGAAGACGACGACCGAATTAGCATCTATTCTGAAGAAGAACCAATGTTTGAAGAGGAGGCTGAAGTTTTAACAATTAATCCGGATAAATTTATTCCACTGAATAGTTTACCAAACGAAGGAGACTTTGTATTAATATTATTTGAAGTAAAGAGCAAACATATTTATTATATTGCAAGAGTCATAGGGGAAAAGGATAAAGAGACAGAGGTTAGTTTTGTTCGCAAATCTGTTAAAAATCCAAACAAATTTCACCTGCCCGTCATTCCCGATCTTGCCACAGTTCCGTTACAAGATATTAAAATGATTTTACCTAAACCAGGTTTTACAGGAAGTACGAAAAGAACGCAAGGTTTATATTATTTCGATGTTGATTTTTCAAATATTGATTTACGTTAGTGGATAAGTATCCAATTTACAGTGCTCAAAACATTAATAGCTTGTAACACAATTTAATTTGAGATATATTTTTTTGTTCTAATTTTTTTGCATGACTTAGAAGTGCATTTTTGTTATTTTAATTTGTCCAATTGTTTATGTTGTTACTCGAAATTTTTAGAGGATTTATTTATGTTCAAGAAGGTGTATTTTGTGTTGTAAAACTAAACAAAAAGAGTAGACGTTTCAGATTTTGTTTTCTTTCATAATTTATTAATTTTAACAAGTAGGTATATTGTGATTTTGCAACCAAGACTGATTAAAGCAATGACTGATAATTATATTTAATTTGTAATAAATAAAGAGTTTAATTAATATAATAAGTGTTTTTTATTTTAAACACTTATGAATCATAGTACCCCATGTGATCCACTGTAACTCAAACTCTGATCCACTGTGACCCATTCATGGGCCACAATAGATTAATTCGCTGTATGAGAAAAAAAAATCTTATAAAATAAACCCAACTGTAAATGAGGCATTTGGAAAAAGAACTTAAAATATTAAACATGCTTTCATATATTGAATTCAAAATCTCAGTCAATAAAGCAGAAATGTAACCGAAAAGGCCTTTAGAAAAAAAGTGATCCATTGAGCCCCATGTTCCCCTATATCCACTCGGCTATCGCTGCCTTTTTTTTTTTGAGTAAACAAGAGTATCATTCACACGGTAATTAATAATTAAAAATACCTTAGAAAAGAAAACGGTAGTAGCTTATTACCGTAGACCGCGACTTGCTCAAAATTACCGTGCATCTACGGTTTTACCGTGTATCTGGTAACACTCGGACGTGAATCATTCACGGGCAGCGCGCGGTCCGCTTCGGATCCGCGCGTTGGCGACGAGCCGTCAACGCGCGGCAAGCATGCGAGCAGCGAGTTGCCACCGAGCCGGCTACGCGCGGACGGCGGCGGGTGGACCACCCGCCGCCCGCGCGTGGACGGCTTACGACAGAGGCGGTCCGGTGACGCTACGGAGTTGATGTAGTGAGCGCATACCCATACAAATCCATATAAAGAATACTAACCGCACGAGGCGAGGCGGTGCGGAGTGGGTGCCGGGTGGCTCTAATGAGCGTTGACCTTAAGTATGACGGTAGAGCACGCCGCAGTAGCAACGAATTCAGACGTAAGAATAAAAGCATAGTTCTTATGGGCGCTCTGAAGACAAACTTTCTGCGACCCAAATTGCCGCTTGGTGGCGTGGTAGTCGTTTCCCCAGTGTATCTTAACTACGAGAGCAAGAGAGACAGAGAACGACGCCAGCGCCGCAAATTACGAACTAAACTGGGGGTAGACCCCACTTAGAAGCGGCACAAGAAAACCTTAAGGTCTATTCTTCTATTCTTATGTCTGATAAATAGGTACCACGTACCTTTGTTTGGAGTAGCCGATATTTCGGCACTCTTGCAAGAGCCATGTTCACGGATGTACTCTCTAGTACATGAAGATGATGGAGGCGTGATTGGTGAAGCAATAGTCCCCTAATTTCCGAACGATGCAGAGGTATGTTTCGCCAAGAACCGACAACGTGTTCCATCGGTAGCAGCTGCGAGTAAGGAAGAATGAACATCTTCTCATGCTTATCGTAGCTGCCCGACCTGCCCGTCCTAAAGTATGGCCTGCGATTTTGTGCATACCTAGACCTTTATCGGCTACATCCATAGAGGACTATGGTAGGCTGATGATGATGGTTTGGTCAATAGGGGAAGTCAGTTGTCCGATTAATATCCGCTAGAGGCCGCTTTTACTCTCGTCAGCTTAGAATGACATCAAGATATAAAAACCGGCCAAGTGCGTGTCGGGCCACGCGCAATGTAGGGTTCCGTAGTTGCCCATAATGGCCATTATTGATAATAACTTCTGTTTCACACGGGACTAAAAACGGGCATCTTTAATATTAAGCCAGGCTCCCAATGTAAACTCACAAAAATAGGTATTTATAAGTTATCCGACGATTACTCGTAAACTAGTGATGTCTACTTAGCCGTGATAGTTTTCCTTTTAAATTCGTTATATGTACTTACTACATTTGTGAGTTGTTTCACCTCTTCCAAATTAATAGTTTAGCCGGCAGAGGGGGGGGGGGGGGGACACTTGAGTCTAACAATTTTTTTCACTTCAAAGCTTGATATTTGACCACCCAATCACTTGATCAAAAAATGATTTGAGCAAACTAATAATATTTTTTAAAACTTATCCAATGATACCCCACGCAATGGGGTACTCAACCAAAAAAAAATTCAACCCCTCTATATATGTAGGGGAGATACCCTAAAAAAAAATATTTTCCTAAATTTTATTCTACAGTTTTGTTGCAATATCGTATGTCTATATTCATGTCAAATATCAGCTTTCTAGCGCCAGTCGTCTTTGAGCTAGGCTGCGGACGGACAGACGGACGGACATGACGAAACTATAAGGGTTCCTTGTGGACTACGGAACCCTAAAAAAAAGAAAACAACGTTTTATAGAAATGTATAATTAATAATCGTTTTGCATTTTACATGAATATATTTAAAATAGACGTATCGGAGACTTTTGAAGCTGCGATACATGACAACATACATTGCACTACAATGCTTGCAAACCACGAGAACGCGTCACTAACACTCTTCAGGAACACTGGGAAAAAATGGGAAATAAACAGCAATCTTTACTAAGAAGATAAGTATGAAAAATTTGTCTGTTTCATCGCGCTAAATCAAATATTACAATTGACTGCCAAACTATTAAGGACGGCTATGTAAAAGTATACCTAGCACAGAGTCAAATAAAAAAATCCGAATCAAACAAAATAGAGGATTGTACGGTTCCTATTACTTTTAAAGACCGGTTTCCGGTTTCAAAATTCGATCTACCTTTCCATGGATTTAGAGATTCGAGATAAATGTTTGACATGATTAGGTAGGTATATTTTGTATGGAGCTTATGTCAAACTAGAGGACGCCAGCAGCACCGCCTACATTTTTTTTATTTACCCGTTTTGGCCGATCCCGTGGGAATTTCGGGAAATCCCTCCTTAGTGCACCCCTACGGTCCCCAAGGAACATACATGCCAAATTTCAGCTTCCTGCGCCCAGTAGTTTTGGCTGTAGCGTGTCTGTCAGTCAGTAACTCAAGGATTCAATATATATTGAGATACGCATCTAAAATTTCAAAAAATATAGATGAGTCGAATATAAAATTTAATTTAGCGGTAAGGCAAAGATATACCGACCAGCCAATCCCTCAAAATGCATAAAAGTACATAATATTTATAAAAAGTATTTGTAATGAAAACAAAGGTTATTTATATCGCCATTTAATACAATTGATATAAGAAACGAATGAACGCACTCATGGCTTGCAAGATTGTCCAGGTTCCTCATACAAAAATATACTATACCATATCTTTACACGATAATATACACATACAAATAGTTTCATTTACATATTACAGTTAATAATTTCAATGTTTCATGTGACTTTAGTATTATATCAAGGATGCTTCGACCATTGAAATTGCGGAATTTATTGCGTTTTATACATTTGGTTTCCAAGTGGTGTGTTTCTAGATCTAGGGGGTTTAAACAATCATAGTCAAAGCTAATTAAACAACGATAAAACCGTAGCTAGTAGGATATTATTATAAATAACGTAACATTTGTTTAAACATAACAAAAATGATCAACCCGACAAAAAATGTTACTTACTTACGGTTGAGCTACACCTATCAGCACCGCATCGCACTTTCCTATGCTTCTATCCTTTTCTGTCACTAAGGACCGTCATTTACTAGAACGAGAAAGAGAGAGGGAACGCTTCAGCACCCCGCGGAATCGAAAAGGCGATCGTGTTCCCTCTCTCTTTCTCGCTCTAATAATTGATGAAACAAAATATTATCCTTTCAGTACCTGCTTATTTCTTGCTAAATACCGCATCGTATGGCTACATATAGTAATGATTATGACAGGTTTATATCTACGGCATCATCGTCAACAGTACAATGTCTTGGCTCTGTGACTCGATCTAAGCAACCTCGATATAAACAATAACTTGAATACTTCATTATTTGTACATCAATATAAACGATTGAGTCTTAAGAAAACTATTAAAATAATGGAATTATCCTTAGAGGATCTTGAAGATACACAGCTGTTTAAGGCCTAAGAGGCCAAGTACTACATTACCATATTAAAACATAATTATAAAATGCGTAGCTAGCGAATCGAACCCGTTGCTATAGACACACAATCATGTACCTACATTACAGAAGTTAGAGAATGAGTATATAAAAATAATCACTATAAAAACTGTAAGAAGTTGTGACGATATTGTGAGACAAATAGGTACTGCAAAATCTTTCAAAATTTAAATGCAGCATTTTAACACATTGACTGCTGGCCTAAGATTCGTAGAGGGCCTTTTGCTATGCGGCCTCGGGCGTGCCCAGCTTCTCGTGCTTAACAGCACGCAACGCGCGTGCGGGTCGAGCGTGTGTATGTGCTGACGCGACACGCGATATAGCAGTTGCTATACAAAAAAAACACACATGAGTGTTCGTCAGCACATGTGTGGTATGGGTATGATTCACGCGTCGTATGTTTCGGCAGCACGCTTGTATATTTTTTCCCTAAACACGACTATGTTGGGCTAGCCGCATCGCAAGCTCCGACACTTGGGACACACCATATAAGTTTCCAGCAGTCAATGTGCTTTAGCGTAGCGCTCATAGCGAGACTCCGCTTGCGGTTCGTAACAGATCGGCAAAATTAAGCAACGCTTGCACAGGTCTTAGGTACACTTGGATGGGTGACCATGTGTGGCATTTACATCTGAGCGCTACCGTGCTTCGGAGGGTACGTAAAGCTGTCGGTCCCGGTTCTTGTCTCAGGATAAGAATCGTTAGGCCATGTCGGAGGCCTTCGGGCGGTCTGAACTTCGACACCAGAGTTGGCCACACACTCACACGAAAAACAAACAAGCATTTTAAAGGAATGTAGCAGTGAGCAAATGTACTATGCGGCATGTCTAAAATATTGAAAAAGTTGTTGTTTCTTCATTATTAGTAGTTACAATGCCGATTTCTTTTAGAGCGTGATGCAAGCTTTCTTTTCTTTTTTCCTTTTTTTTTTAGACAACTCCCGCATTAGGAGTAAATCCTGCGTCGCGGGGGACTTTACAAACATACAACTAACGGGCACAATGGACACCCAGACTCGAGACAACAATTTATGGATCACACAAAGTGTTGTCTCGTTTGGGGATCGAACCCACAACACTCGGCGCAGTATTAAGCGGCGAGGCGGCCGCTTAAACCACAACGCCAACCGTGCAGTCAGCTATTTTCGAGCTAGACTTCCGCAGCGAACGGGAGTACTGTTCCGTATAATTATATCGTCACAACTTTCAACAGTTTACAAAAAATATAATTGGAAGTATATCAGATTGTTTAATCTTATTATATAAAATACTACATTACAATATTGCAATTACATACATCTTTAAAGTGATAATCAGTGCTCGGAGTAGGTAGAGCTGTTTGGGGTGAATGACCGCAAACATTGGTTAACATGGATATGCCTCTGAAATCCCGGGATTTTGAAATTGTCGATTGATTTAAGTGAGTTAATATGGGTAAATGGGCAGTTATGAGCAGGTAGTAGGTGAGCACCCAAACGGTATATACTTACTTATATACACACACAGGGATCCTGGAATGTTGTTAGAGATAGCTTCTTATAAACAATACACACCAACACTTTTTTTAATTACATATACATACTATTTTTCTTGTAGTTAATATTTAGAAAATGTTTTGTCTTTCTCTAACAAAGCAATTTATCTCTCTTTTATTTTTATAAAAGTATTAGCTATCTCGCTTACACAGATACAGGTACAGTACAGCGAGCTTCACTCACTCTCTTGTTTCGGCTTATAAATTAAATATTACATATTTGGCATATCCATGTTATGTCAGCATGTGGCAAGTAGCAAAAACAACTCTACCTACTCCGATCACTGGTGATAATGCAATTATTCGCAAGTATTAAGATTTTGATTACAAATTTTTGTAATTTGTTTATTCATAGTGTTTCTCAACAAAAATGCTTTTCAAATAGCAGTATCTATTTACATAGAATGACGACAAATGTATACCTGCATATGATGCAAGTCCTGAAACATGATTACTCTGAGTACCTAACAGAAGAACTATGACATATCATACAAAATTGTTCTATTATCCGTCTAATTATAATATACATAGTAGCGAGGCATCTGCGTGATTCGATTGTACTACTTAACTTAGTCGGCTTTCTTCGCTTTGGCCTTCTTGTCTTTGCCTTTGGGTTTCGACGGGTAAATGACGAAGAGCGCCAGTTGTGATGAGCACAGCGCTACTGCTACTACATTTTGAATCTGTAATAATAAAACAATATTTGTTATATTCACCGAGAATTGAAAAATCGCCGCAATAAACTAGTCTAGTCACAAAAAATTGTAATCTGAAATACATACAATACATAGTCTCACGCCTATATCCCCGAAGAGGTAGGCAGAGGTATATTGCTACACCCACTTTTCGCCAAATTTATTTTAGTCCCACGTAATAGGGGGCGAGCCTATTACCTACCGGGATTACCAGACTCCGTGCTGCTACTGAGAATTTCCTAACGTAAAACCCAATAACACTTTGCCCGACCCGGGGATCGAACCCGAGACCTCCCAAACCCACGCGCCATTTATGCCGCGAGACCAACGAGGCAGTAATCTGAAATATGTTAACTAAATAAAGTTGAAGATGAAGAGATTATTTGTTTGTTATGATGAAAGAGCTAATATCACCTACTGGTTGGATTTGTCTAATTATTTTTGTGTTCGATAGTCCAATTTATTGAGGAAGGCTATATAGATCTTAGATATATACAGGGTGTAAAAAGACCCTCAACGAAAACTAAAATCACGATTGTACCAATCACTACGAACATTTTTTACTTCGGTACCATACCTGGGAAATGACTGTTTCAGGAGATATTGAGGCTCAAAGTTAGTATGAAATTTTTCTCAATAAGTACAAATTCGATGCATTTACCCCGCCAATATGTTCTTTAGATGCCCTATGACACCATAGTTAAGTAGGTATTTCGAGCATTGCACGCGCTTGCTTTTAATTGCGGTTTAAAAAATGTGGAAACTGATAAAAAAAATCGTTTCCCAGGTATTATTTTTGGTTAGTACCTATGACTTGGCATGATGTCCACAACGAGTAGACTTCGGCTTGGTGATGGGTCTTGTGACACCCTGTATAGATATACCTGTAATTTTCGGGATCAAGCTTACTTCGCACAAATCATCATCATAAAAGCAACAAGGCGAGTTACAGGTATGAGACATATTGATGATTTTAATTTCAACTAGTCATCATCCTCTTAGCGTTATCCCAGTTTCAATCTGGGGTCCGCTTACTAGTCTAACCTGATTTGGCTGAATATTAGCTTTTCCACAGAGCGACTGCCTGTCTGACCGCCGCAACCCGAAGGGATAGCGATATTCCATGGTTTAGCCTAGTGTCAGTTTATTTAGAAGGTACTGACGCCCTGTAACGACTGTCAAAGGTCTTCATGGCAACCGGGACCGACGGCTTAACTAGCTCTCCGAGGCACGGGACAAGCGATAATTAATAATTCAATACGCACATAACTTCGAAAAGTCATTGGTGCGTGCCGTGGATTCGAACCCGATACCCTCTGCATGGCAGTCTGTTGGTATCTCCACTCTGCTATCGCTGCCTCATTTTAGTTTCAACTAATAATTTATAAAAGTTTGATAAACACAAGCTTGGCTAAGATTTTACGATATTTAATAATAGCCACATATTGCCTCTATCAAATAATACTAAAATATATAATACATTCATAGTGACACTGTTTATTATCTTAAACCCAATAGGCAGAAATTTTAACAATCAATACATTTATCAAACTGTCATCATTTCTGATAAAGCTATTGATAATATAATCGATTGCATTTCTACAATTATAAATATAGTGCCGGTATATTTTAATAGACTCAAGCCTGTATCCCCGAAGGGGTAGGCAGAGGTGTAATATTACACCCACATTTCGCCATGAATTTTTAAGTCCCACGTAATAGGGGGCGAGCCTATTGCCGTTACCGGGCACATCACTAGACTCCGAGCTGCTACTCAGAATTCGGAAGAATCGAACCTCCGATCAGTAGTTGCATAGGTACGCTATCTACCGGACCACGGAGGCAGCCGCTATTAATAAATACAGATAATATAATCAGAACGTATTTAAAACATCCGCTAACAAAATAATAAAATTGAGACATGAAAATTCAAGTTTACATACATATACATACACTCACGCCTTTTTCCCGTCGGGGTAGGCAGAGACAACAGAACGCCACTTGCTCCTATCCTTACAAACCTCACGCGCTTCCTCTACACTCATTACTCTTTTCATACATGCTCGCCGGTTTCGGGTACTTCGGACCTTGCCGTTTCTTAGGATGTCTCCAATTTGGTCGACGAATGTCCGCCGAGGTCTGCCGCGACCGACTTGCCCACACACATTTGCCTTATATATCTGATTCGTCATTCTTTCTTCACTCATTCGCTCCACGTGTCCAAACCACCTAAGCATTCCTTTCTCAATCCTTGTCACCACATCTTCTTTCAGTCCACTGCTCTTTCGTATAGTTGCATTCGGAATTCTATCAATCAGTCTTACCCCACACATACTACGCAGTGATCGCATCTCAACTGCGTTAATCCTACTTTCATGCTTTTTCTGCCAAACCCAGCTCTCACTTCCATACATCAACGTGGGGACAAGCACTCCATTGTGAACCGCCAATCGCGCCTTTTTTGGCACCGTCTGACTGTTCATAAACGCCCACAGTGCTCCGTTTACACGATTGCCCGCAGTCACTCTCCTTTCAATGTCTCCCTCACATCTTCCGTCCCTTGTAAATACGCTACCCAAATATACAAATTCCTTTACTTGCTCTACAATTTCACCTCCAATCGTAATATTACACTCAGTCACACTTTCATCTTTTTCAAACACCATCACTTTCGTCTTTCGTGCATTAACTTTCATACCTTTCGCTTTAAAGTTCTTGTTCATGCAGTCCATCATTTCTTGCAACTCATTCGCCGATGATGCAAGAATGACTTGATCATCGGCATATAAGAGGCACTTAACACGCACTCCTACCATATCGATCCCGCATTCAGTTTCTCTCATATCATTCATGCAGCTATCCATGAATACGTTGAACAACCAGGGCGAGGTTGCACACCCTTGTCGGACACCCTGGGAGATGTCAAACCAGTCCGTATAGGCACCATTGATTCGGACCCAGGCTCTAGAACCCCTATACAGGGATTTCAGAGCCCTTATTATAAAGTTGTCTACCCCATACATGGATAACACCTTCCATAATTCCTTTCTATTCACCCTATCATAAGCCTTTTCCAAGTCTATGAACGTGCAATACACCTTCTGGTTTTTTGCCAGACATTTTTCGGTGACGCAGCGCAAGGAAAAGACTTGATCCATACATCCCATTCCCTTCCGAAATCCCGCTTGCACATCCCATATCTTGTCATTAGTCACATTTACTACTCTGTCAATCAAAATTCTGGCATACATTTTTCCAACTACACTTAGAAGGCTGATCCCGCGATAATTTTGACATTCCTGCTGCGAACCTTTGCCTTTATAAATTGGAACAAGCACTGCCTTTGTCCAGTCATCTGGAACTTGGCCCTGTTACCAGCATAGATTAAAAAGGTGATGCAGCAGGTTAACTATGAGTCCGTCGCCAGCCTTCAACATCTCAGTCGTCACCCTATCACATCCAGCAGACTTTCCTGACCTCATACCTTTTAACGCTTTCATAATTTCATCCATGCCAATTTCATCAGTCGGGCTCACAAACATATCTATCGTTTCTTCTTTCTCTATTTCACACACATCTTTCTCAAATAAACTCTCAAAATAATTCTTCCAGCGCTCTAGTATCTTTTTTTCTTCATTCATGACTTCACCTCTTTCATTCCTAATCACTTTCATCGATGTACTCATATTTTTACCTCGCGCTTCTTTCACGAGTTTCCAAAAGAGTTTTATATTCTCTCGGAAACTTGCGCCGAATTGTTCTTCATACTTCTCCTTTTTCTCATTCTTCTTCCTCTCTATACATTCTTTGACTCTAGTTTTCACACATCTATACTTGTCCTTCATTATTTTAACACTATCTTCATTCATACCACCACTAGCTCTAGTCGTTGCCTCTATTGCTAGGATATCCAGCCATGCTTTTTTCTTTTCCTCAACCATTCTTCTAGTTTCATCATCCCACCAGTCAGCTTTCTCGCATTTCTTACTTCTTCTTTTACTCAAACCGCATACTTCTTCAGCACATTTCACAATGTTGGTTTTAAATACCGACCATACCTCACTCACACTTTCCTTATTTACAAGATTCCAACTTTTGTCCATCCGTTCGCTCAATTGCTTTTTGTACATATCTTTCATACCCTTATCTTTCAATCTTTCCACTTTTATACGTTCTAATTCTGTAGTGGAACCTTTATCTCGGTGCCGCCAGCGTTTGAAAAGACCACTTATTTTACTGATAACCAAATAGTGGTCTGTGCCAACATCAGGTCCGCGATAAGCTCTGTTATCCACTACTTTCCTTCTCATTCTTTCATCTACTATCACAAAGTCTATCATGCTTCTTAACACAACATTTCCTTCCTTCTTTTGCCACGTGTACATATGTACCATTTTATGCTGGAACCATGTATTCATCACAGACAGATCCATCTCCACACATACATCTAACAAGTACACGCCGTTGTCATTGACACTCTTATCTCCAAACTTCCCTAGTACACTTTCATACCAATCACGCTTCACTCCCACCCTTGCATTAAAATCTCCAAGCATGACAATACGTTCATTCCACTTACGCAATAACACGACTTCTCTCATTTGTGCCCAAAATTCCTCTCTTACTGCCTTACTATAAGAAGAGTCCGGAGCGTATACACCTACCAAAAAAAGAGGTGTCAGGCCTACTTTCATCCGGACCCAGATAAGACGCGGACTTACGCACTCATACTTATAGTTGCAAAACTTCTGAAAAATTCGGAATAATTCCGGAATACTTCTGGGAAAGTTTCTTTAAATCAGAATTATTCAAAATAAATTTAATTAAGATTTATTTATTTTTTTGCTGAAATTTCGACTGCCACGATTCGTGCGTGCAGGCGATGGCGGTGCGGAATGCGGTAAGAGGGGAGATGCTCCCCGGAGAAGTTTTCCCCCCCGCGAGAAAGATTAGAACCCTGCAATCGAATGTTTCCGCCGAATATTTCGCCTGAATAATTCAATGGAAATAAACGTGTTTGTTTGTGATGTGGTGGGTTTTTATATGTATTATAAATGGGGTTGAATAAGTATATGTTCATGTTTTTTATACTTTTGTTTTTAGGTACCTAGGTACCTACTTATTTCGAAATCGAATGCTATTTTTATAAATGTTAGTTGTGGAATAAAAAACCAGGCCTAGCATATTTGATTTGTTTTTTGAAAAAGGCTTACCTACCTATGTTTTTGGTTAGTTTGTATGTAGCTCTGTACGCATCGCGAGTATTCGCGAGTCGCATAGGTAGGTATTAATCCTTCTACTTAACGCGTATAATATACCAGTCAATAAAAACAAATAAAGGCAAACCTTGCAAGCAAACAAAGATAATATACAACTTCCAAGCGCGAAATAGTAAGGTCGATTTTCCTGTTTTTTTTTTTTGACAGTTGAAATATTCCCAAAGTTTCTGAATATTTCGGAATACTTCCGAAGTATTCGACGGGAATGATTCGGAATGTTTCCCGCCACCATCTATACTCATACTCACGCATGCATTCTGCCATTCACTCTGAAAGAATTATACCGACGCCTTTACTGCCATGTTCTTATATCTCTGTGAACGGGCCGCGCGTCAGCATGTCTTCCCCTTACGCTTTGTCTCATTCACACACAAGTTCACAATACAATGACCAAGTTTACAATTATCTACTTATCTATAACTAGAGGACGCCAGCAGCTAGGCCTGCATTTTTTTTTTAATTTACCCGTTTTGGCCGATCCCGTGGGAATTTCGGGCAATCCCTTCTTAGTGCACCCCTACGGTCCCCAAGGAACATACATGCCAAATTTCAGCTTCCTGCGCCCAATAGTTTCGGCTGTAGCGTGTCTGTCAGTCAGTTAGTAACGCAAGGATTTTATATATTAAGATTTACAGGAATTGCAAAACTAATTATGTAAATTATAGATAAGTAGAAGTAAAAGACGCAGAGATGTGAGTCACTTTACAAACAATTGGGCAAGTGCGAGACGGACTCGTGCACTTCGTGCTCCGTACCATCCCTACTAATATTATAAATTTGAAAGTGTGTATGTATGTATGTATGTATGTATGTTCCGTTTTCACGCTAAATCGGCTGAACCGATTTTGTTGATATTTAATATAGAGATATATTGGACCATGGAGACGGACATAGGCTACCATAAGTAGCAAAAATTAAACTGGGAGGGATTGTAGGGAGGGTAGAAGTTTGTACGGCACAATTTTAACCTCTTGGAAGTAAGAACGCATGCGCTAATAATTGAGTGTTGCGCATGTGCTAACATATCTGTCTGTACTGTCACGTCATACATAATGTCATATAGTGCACGTTGAAAAACTAGCCAGTTACATTCAGTACAGCCAAAGAGGTTTGATTACTAATAATACATTCGAAACAATAAAATACTTTTGCCCCGACCTATTACATAAAATTGTTCGCATATATAAACTAATAATTATATAATATACGCAAACAATTTTATGTAATAGGTCGGAGTTATATTAACATTTTCACATTTTTAATATTAGTAGGGACAATCATCCCTACTAATATTAAAAATGCGAAAATGTTTATAGAGATATATTGTGATGTTATTATGTACCTTTCAGTAGATAATGGTAGATAATGTCATGGATACTGACCGAGTTACTTTGTACCCCATAGAGTTTCTGAAGTCTTTAGAATAATCAGGATTGTCTTCACACATCTTGGGACTGAAATTAGAATTGTGTTACCCCGAATTTAACGCGCGCGAAGCGGCGGGCAAAAGCTAGTCAACTATAAAAGAAAATCACGTTTGTTGTATGTATACTTAAATATTTTTTAAGTTTCTACCTGTTTATTAAGATCTAGTAAAAAATTGCTTAAAAATTAAGTTTGTTGTATCGGAGCCCCCCTTTATTATTTACTTTTTTAATTTAATTATTTATTTTGAAAGGTAATATACAGTATATTACCTTTCAAAATAAATATGTAGTAATATGTAGTTACATATTCTGCGAAAATTGTAAGCTTCTACCTGTTACCGTTAGTAATTTTGAGCAAAAAATACGAAAAAGAATCACGTTTATTGTATGGGACACCCCTTAATATTTTCGTATTTTTTATTTTTAGTATTTGTTGTTATAGCAACCGAAATACATAATTTGTGAAAATTTCAGCTTTATAACTATCACGGTTTATGAGATACAGCCTGGTGACAGACAGACGGACAGACAGACAGACAGCGGAGGCTTAGTAACAGGGTCCCGTTTTTTACCTTTTAGGTACGGAACCCTAAAAACACCATTATGTAGAACTATCTGAGCCCGCAGTTGCACCGTTATTTAGGGCTACTGCGCCGCTCCTGTGGTACATAGCGTGATGTTGCTATAGCCTTCCTCAATAAATAAACACAAAAAATAATAATTCTAATCGGCTCAGAAGTTCCCAAGTTTAGCGTGTTCAAACAAATAAGGCCCGCTTCTAGGAGTCCAGTATCGCGGATGAGTTTACTAAGATTGTACTAACGGCCGCAAAGAAGAAACATTTCTCAGACTGAAAACAATAAGTTGCAGACCAATGTTACAAACAAGGGCCTTACGACCGACTGGTAGAGGCCGAGATGTCGAAATGATCAATTTATGTATGACATTTATCTGCAACTTAATATAATAATATTCTGCCACATACACACATCATCATCTAGTCCCAAACTAAGCAGAGCTTGTACTATGGGTACTAGACAATATTCTTGTTCTAGTAATGGGCTGCGGTTTTTAGCGCATTCATTTTAACGTATGCCTGTTTTAGAACTTGCTGAGTAATGCAAAGATACAATATTAAAATTTGTACTAAATTATATTACAGATGACAGATACGAGTACCTACGTAGGCATACAATATAAGGTACACGTAGTCTTTCCCGAGTCAATGCTCCGTATGAAGTAGATAATGATAAACTGTTATCTATATTTAATTATATGTCATCGATTAAGAGTCACGCGATATTTATCGTGTTAAAGGCACGTTATATTATATTGATTAATCGTAATCCTTAATTTAAAACATTTCTTGAAAAGAAAATTAAATTAATTTATTTATAGAGTCCACGCGAACGTGACCAAGGTACCCGACAGGATGATAATGTCTCTTTGTATATTAGATAATGCATAGATACTCACGACTAGGAACTTGTTCCTGAGGATGATGCCGTAGAGCAGCCACGCGAACGTGACCACGGTACCCGACAGGATGATAATGTCTCTTTGTATATTAGATAATGCATAGATACTCACGACTAGGAACTTGTTCCTGAGGATGATGCCGTAGAGCAGCCACGCGAACGTGACCACGGTACCCGACAGGATGATAATGTCTCTTTGTATATTAGATAATGCATAGATACTCACGACTAGGAACTTGTTCCTGAGGATGATGCCATAGAGCAGCCACGCGAACGTGACCACGGTACCCGACAGGATGATAATGTCTCTTTGTATATTAGATAATGCATAGATACTCACGACTAGGAACTTGTTCCTGAGGATGATGCCGTAGAGCAGCCACGCGAACGTGACCACGGTACCCGACAGGATGATAATGTCTCTTTGTATATTAGATAATGCATAGATACTCACGACTAGAAACTTGTTCCTGAGGATGATGCCGTAGAGCAGCCACGCGAACGTGACCACGGTATCCGACAGGATGATAATGTCTCTTTGTATATTAGATAATGCATAGATACTCACGACTAGGAACTTGTTCCTGAGGATGATGCCGTAGAGCGGCCACGCGAACGTGACCACGGCACCCGACAGAATGATACTGTCTCTTTGTATATTAGATAATGCATAGATACTCACCACTAGGAACTTGTTCCTGAGGATGATGCCGTAGAGCAGCCACGCGAACGTGACCACGGTACCCGACAGGATGATAATGTCTCTTTGTATATTAGATAATGCATAGATACTCACGACTAGGAACTTGTTCCTGAGGATGATGCCGTAGAGCAGCCACGCGAACGTGACCACGGTACCCGACAGGATGATCGGGAACGGCATGCCCTCCGTGCTCTTGTTCTTGATTATTTCCCTCTGTAACAATAATGTTATAACATGTAGATAAACAATACAGTTTATGACTCGAATTAGACACCCGGAGTCTGAAATATTTGTGCAAAATATTGGCCTTTATGCATATTATCCTTTACGCGGTCGGTCTAACTACCACTTTGTGGGTCCCTAATCGAAATAAGCGGCAGACCTAAAGTTGCAAAATTATTTTCAACTTTAGAAGAGTCGAGAACTCTCTATAGAGAGAGATGGAAAGAGGGACAGTTAGGCTGCAAATAATAATAATGTGGTCGAACCCAAACACTGCGTGGTAAGCGGCAAAGTGTTGTCATGTATGTAATATAGTCAGTTAGAGAGTTATGGCCGCTACCGGTCTAGATCGTAACACCCATTTTTTATCTGTCAGCCCAAAGATTAAAGGAATATTAAAGGCTTTAATATATCACGCTGCAAGTCTTACGAGCCAGCTAATACCATCATAAGCGTTTTAAGACTCTTCACATGTTTTAAACTAGTATGTTTTAATATCATGTCCGTGAACCTAACACCCTATGTAATTAATGAGTCTTATCATTTTTAGTTCTTTGGTCTTCGACCTCACATAGAGTCAACAAAATCACATAATATGTGATAAAAAGTAATTACATTTATTACCACTAAACATATATGAATTTTATGTTGATTATTACTATACGTAATTCGAAAGCAAATATACCTAATTATAATTTTGTCTTGTATCTGTCACAGGCTTACGATAATTTCAAATAATTCCTTCCAAGTTTGTTACGTCAAAATATTGGGTGTTTTTCATGCTGACAAGGTTATTTGCACGATACCTATGCCTAACATCTAGACTCTAGGCTTAAACCATCGTTATTACACTTGTAACATTTACCTTGATGAATACACATCACATAAAACCGGTCCAGTAAGTACACGCGTACTTTATGTACGTATGTATAGGTAAATAGGTATATACAATTCGAATATCGCAGTATTGTATGAATCGTGTTTCATAATGATTATCTGTTATCAGCATATCTATAAGATGGTTAAATGCTGTGGACGTTGCGATTATTACAAGTCTTAAATTGTATGTAAGTAGTAAATACATATTTTGATGTGAATATGTCGTTGGGAGTTCTAAGATTATAGAGAAAAAACATGACATTATCTAATATATAAAATTCTCGTGTCACAGTTTTCGTTCCCATACTCCTCCGAAACGGCTTGACCGATTTTGATGAAATTTTTTGTGCTTATCCGGTATCTATGAGAATCGGCCAACATCTATTTAAAAAAAAAAAAAAAAATTGCAAAACAACGTTTGCCGGGTCAGCTAGTTGAAGGAGTAAATTTTAGTTTGTCATATAAAGTTATTGTACTGAAACACAGGCCACACAGGAACCGGACTGAACTGTCGGGTGACAGTGGCGGATTCATGTTCAGGTTATCTAGAAAACACTTAAAAAAAATATTTTTTCAGTTTTTTTATAACAGAAAGTAAAATTTGTTTGTAGTGGGAGTGTTTCAGCCTCTTAGTACCTTTTCTCTTCGATCCACCACTAATGGGCGACAGTCGTTTCAGCTTACTGCTACTTTCATAATATAAGTTGTTAGGAAACTCTCACTAACTACCTAGCTGTGTAACAAGAACAGCCAGGTAACAACAAACCACTAAGACTTGTTATAAACGATCAATAGAAATAATAAAGCAAGAGCCGGCTTAGAATTCAACAACATCTACCTAAAGCCCTATCTAAAGAGAACAAAAATTTGGAAAATGTACTCACCAATCCGAAAAGCGGCGAAGCAATCAGATAGAACATGAACGCGGTGATAATGGTTCCGAATCTGGTCTCCACAAGGGCCGGGTCTTCCATCTGGGCGTATCCTATGAGTGCTGCGGAGAACGCTCCAGCAAGACCGATTTGTGCCCAGACCTTCGTCTTCTGCTGCGTGTATTGGAAGTAGACCATTGTGTAGAGAATGTTGAGTGCTAGACCGACGAAGTTCACTTGGATCATCTTGTCGTCACGGAGGATGTAGCCGAACTTCAAGTTGAGAACGCTCCTGTTGAGGAAAGGAAGTATTGTTCAATGTGTGTGAGGGTAGAGTGCGGTATGTCTACATCAATACTACTTGATGTTGGACTGAAGGGCCCAATTCTCCTAAATAAATATAGTTCCGATATCATGTCAGTGTCATACTTACGGCACAAAAAGTGTATTCTTCTAAATTATCTGATAATTGAACGAAGCTGTAACGAGATCGTAAATTGAAACAAGTGTCAAAATATGTGCCAACGACGAACTGTTTATTTCAAATTATACGATAATGACATTAGGTTATCAGAATACCGCTTATAATTATCAGAGTCTATTCAAAATATAATATCAATGCCATATAAAAATAGGAGAATTGTCCCCTAGGTGGTTGACGCAATTTAATGATAACGTGACGTCTGATAACATCTTTCTTTCTGACTATTGATATCTATTCTTAATCTGACCCTTTTGACATTAGAACAAGAAAAAGATTACCCTGTTTAGATAGTAATAGAAGCAGTCTTGTTATAAGACCAACTTAAACAGATTATGCAATCAACTTCAAAATTAGAGTCGTTAAAGACAGCTCTGAAATTGATTGTATAGCACTCAATTCATAAAATATGAAGAGATGTGACGTTTGAAAACCATCCATTTGTAGTAACAAAAAACATAAATCAAATTAAGTCTGAATAGCCCAAATACTTGTTTGGTATACCTAATAACAATACCATTGCCAATGACTCCGACAGTCTTTATTATACACCAAAAGATATTAGAAATTCAAGGTCGTCGGTAAATGGTCTCGATTTCTCCAAATTTGAATACAAATTAGCATAGTTCTATTATTTAAATACAAATTAGTATTGATTTAATAGTTTTCATTCCGAAAAACATTTAATAACTTGAAAAATTATTGATATAATTTTGTAGAAAAATCGTTAGATAGCACTGATATACAACTTGCCACGATAACTGTTGACTCATACATTTTTTAATGTATTGCTGTACCAGGCATTAATCCTGTAGGATTATGCCTGGTACAGCGGATGTGATACATCACTGAAGACTTTAAAAACATACGTGTGGAGTCAAACTCAAAACAATCTGCGTAATTCTACACTGCACGAAGAGCCTTAAACCCCTTCGCTATCCGTGCAGTCTCCTGACTTAATGGTAAGTAGACACTTTAATGGTAAATACTTACATGATAATACCGCCGAGGAAGGGCATGATGCCGATGCCCCTGGTGTTGCCTTGCTTGTAGATGTCCCAGCAGATGAAGGAGCCAGAGAACATCTGACCTATAGTCACCACCGCCGCCACATTGCCTACCAACTCCTTGTACGGCTGAAGAACGTCCGCTAAGGCATCCATCTTGAGTTCTGTAGAAGAAAAGATTTCTTTATTCATCAGGAACTGGCGTACAACGTAATTTCTACGTAGATATTAACACCATATTATCTTCGTCTTGTATGTACAGTCAGCATCAAAAGTTGATGACCACATTTAGATTTTCAATATCGCTGTACACTATAATACACCTAAATTGCTCAACATGACAAGCGCCAGAAATGAATGATTATCTTAAAAGGGCATAAGTAGGTGACCATGACTTTTCAAAAGTAGCTAAACTAAGTTATGGTAAAAAAAGCATAACACCACGTCACCAGTCATTCAACCAGTACGGCCAGTGACGTCTGAGAACTAAATAAAGGAGGTCGTTACATTATTTTGATAAACTAATGTGATTAAATAAATTATTATTAAAGTATTATGAAGTAAATAATTTTATATAATACTAAGTATAGTCTTTTAAGCTAATACAATATTTTATAGATGATAAATAATTGCAGCCGCAATGGTCTACTTCGATACAAAGTGATAATTAAGTAAAAATTTTATTTTACATTCAAGGGTAAAACAGTTTTACAAAGAATTAAATTAAAACAGACTTTGTGTGAATTTTGAAAATGAGTCTTATATGTAGGTATATAGGGGGTCTACCAAGAGTTTGCTTTTCAAACAAACCACGAGTTTTGCACGCGATCGTCACGGAAGTTTCCTGCATGTGAAATAAATTATACAAGTATCTGTATCTAGTGAAACTTGTCAAAATAATAGTAGTTTCATACATCAATTAATGTTAAAACTTAATTTAACATTTTTTTTATCGTCAATTTATTGATAATAAGTATTCTACTTGACAGCAAAACACTATGACGTCACTAAGCTATATCATATTCAGAGGTTATATTTCTTTGATCATATTTCATACAAAACCCTTGACAAAGGTCGTTTTTGACATTTAATTAAAAGTGCTTGATTTGACTAGTTGGAAACAACCCTATTTCCATAGAATTTCTAAAAGCGCCCTTATCGGATAGTAGCGATCGATAGAGGGCGCATTAAGGAAATGTATGAAAATTGTTCCCGTCAAAAGGCAGCGATAGCCGAGTGGAGATACCAACAGACTGCCATGCAGAGGGTTTCGGGTTCGAATCCACGGCGCGCACCAATGACTTTTCGGACTTATGTGCGTATTGAATTGTTAATTATCGCTTGTCCCGTGCCTCGGAGAGCACGCTAAGCCGTCGGTCCCAGTTGTCATGAAAATCTTTGACAGCCGTTACAGGGCGTCAGTACCTTCTAAATACACTGACACTGGTCTAAACCATGGAATATCGCTATCCCTTCGGGTTGCGGAGGTCAGACAGGCAGTCGCTCTGTGGAAAAGCCAATATTCAGCCAAATCCGGTTAGACTAGTAAGCGGACCCCAGATTGAAACTGGGATAACGCTAAGAGAATGATGATGAAAATTGTTCCCGTCGACTAGCCTATCATCACCGTGTAAATTTCGTACTAGATCCTCGGATTGGGTTCTAATTCAATCGTAACTATAAATATCATAAACTAAGTCGACGGTATGAATTTGAACGGAATCTGAATGATTTTTGAAAATAAGTTTTATTGCTTTACGAATAAGGTTACAATTCAATCGAACTAAAAATCTATAATTACGTCGATGGTATAAATTCAAACTGATGATTCTAAATGTTTTCGGATATTATAACGATCAGCAATTTTTGACAAAATGGTGTTCAGTGACCTTTGACAAGTAGTGTTCAGTTAGTTTTGAACTTTAATGATGTTCATTCAATACTGGCGCCCTTCTTGTTGAGCGATTTATGGGTGATATAATGTTCATTGATTTTGAAAATGTGAATGTGGTCATCGACTTTTGATGCTGACTGTACCTAATAGTTTCTAAACTTCTCAAAAGCCTCTGAAAATCTCGAGCCATTGCACTATGGTTCGTCTAGAACAAGCTAGCTAGACAAAATTATTTTATTTGATTTTTATGTCTAGATGCGGTTAATAAGCAAAGATATAAGGTTTTTGGTACTTTTTTCAAGGCAGTTTGTCATTTGAGCTGGTATCATGAAAAAAAAAAAAAAAAAAAGGGCATATGTGTATAATATATTTTTTGAACATTTTATAAAGTGATTTATCCCTCGACGTCGCTATAAAATCTAATAACAGATGCATAAAATATCTAAGAACTAAATCTATTACTCATTATCATCACTATCATCAGATGAATCATCCATTGAATAGTCATGATCGTGAGGGGCAGAACTATGAAAAGTAGAAATCATATTAACATTTTGTTCCTTACAGCTAGGTGGGACAATTAAATCTAATACTTCAGTTGGAAGCGTACCTATTTTCTTCCGAGGAACTTCTCGTAAACCGTTTATTACAGGGTCAGATGTTATCAATAACATATTAAGTAAATCTCTATTCGTAGCCTCCCGTGATCGCTTTCGTGTGTTGTGCTCACGAAATCTTCTGCAGTCCTTATTCCGAGCTTCCTGTGCTTCCTCGGAAAGCTGGCCTATAGGTAGAAGGGACGATCTAATTACTTCGCTACTGTGCAAAAGTATTTTGTGGACAGTAGCGGGCATGTAATACCATGAATAGAGATTTACATAAAGTTGTCTAGTTTCTTGAGCTAAGTTAACGAATTTTTCAATATTTATATCATATCCCGATGATAAAGTGCGAAGTAGTATGCCAAATTTTTGTATTAGTGAAACATCTAACCCTGTAATATCGGCACTAGCCTCGGGATTTCCAAAAAATCTTCGCGCGGTGTTCCCGTCATTAGTGTTACCGAACCCTGGTTTTGGTTTGTCTACAATCAAGCCCATTTCGCTTTTAAATCGTTTTTTAATGTCATCTGAACGTTGTTTCACACTAGCTTTGTCTTCGGCTGTTCTTAACTGCCATTTTTTTATATTTAGTCGATAGCTAATGTGAAGCAAGCATTCAAAGCACCTTATCCAAGCGTGCAACGTAGACAAACCAAAACCAAGATTATCTTTGTCCGCAGCAAACTCTTTTGACAGATCATTCATCATTGTTGGAGTTGCCCCACAAATAAAACATTTTTGTGAGGAAGAAGTTTCGGTCAGAGCATTGCAAACTTTTCCGTCAATCATTGTTAAAAGCATAACATGTGTGACAGATACTTCGGTCTCCATCACCTTGCAGGTTGTCGGCAATAAAGCGTTTATCTCTTCTAAAACCTTATTGGTTTCCGAAATCGTAAAATCTTTCGTTTCCTTAGAAAAGATAAACTTTATTGGCCGACAATACATTGTAGAACAGGGCCGAGGATTCTGCCACACAATATTACCACTTTCATCTTTCAATTGAAGAGGAACGAAAGAAAATACAAATAAAAACTCGTCACTATCGTCACAATTAGTGAATTTTTGTTTGTACATACTATGACCGGAACTTCCATCACAACCCCATTTACTGATTAATGTGAATGACGTGCAAGGTAACAGACTATGAACAACTTCTTGTTGTGCTGAAACTAAACGTTCGGCAGTCTTATCAAGAATTGCCTGAACTTTGATTTCAGCATGCGTTTCATTGACTGTAATTTGTTCACCTGACGGGTAGCAGGCTATTTTAGCCTTTCTAACACTGTACATTGACGGAAACACCTTATGTCCAGCTTTAATACTCCACTTCCGAGTCTGCTTATAGCTATGGCTACTTGATTTACTATCAACGTAGTACGCTAAAGCTTCCTCACTTGTTAAACTCCTGGGGGCACTTTCTTCACTCGTGGTCTTGGTTATTGAAGGATCACTAGTCACATCTTTAATTTGACGTGCTACACTTCTCTGACCCGAGATTCGAGCTGACACTTCAGCGGCGTAAATTAATTCACTAGCACTTCTGGACTGTAATAGATCGTCTACACGTCGTCTCTTCGTTTTGAGACTAGAATATTCAAAATCTTTAGTAGGTCTTCCGGGTCCCGGTTCTCCAGATGTAGTTGGCAGAGATAAATAAACGGACACATCGAAAGATATGTCAAGACCCTCCAGCAACGTCGAATACTTTTGTAGGAATCGCTCTCGATTTCTTCCACAGCTGCTCCACTTTTCAGCAAATTTCGTTGAATATCTTGAGATTAGTACTTTAATATCTCGCAGAGACTGCTCCGTAACACCATCAAAATTATATCTCAAAGATATAAACCGAAAGAGCTCCTCATTCCGCGTTTCCTTCGGGTGTTTCAGCCATTCTTCGAAAAAATCCATTCTTGAGACGGTAAAAACTGTTGAAAGAAAAAAATAAATAAAAATTAGTTGTGCAAATATATCGCAATGAATTTTTTTACGTATAACTACTAGACACTTATGAGAATCGTATATGATAGGTTCTACGGTGGGGACAAGTGGGGACATGTTATTATTTGACCGATGAATTTGAAAAAATGAGTAAAAAAGTGGGTGAAAATTCAAACATTTCATTTTATAAGACTAAAGAATGAAGTTCCCATGTTGAAAATGAAATAAAATATAACTACTTACCCTTACGTATACAATCCATCACAAAAACACTTTCACAAATTTCTTTTAGTGACATAAACAATGCTATCAAATATGATGTAAAAATGCAAATGAATGCCCTTTAAATAGTCAACATCTTATAAACATACCTTAATGACGCTCTTAATGAGGGTAGTATTGATAATTAATAGGTGTAATCCTCAATGTATAGGGGTAATGAGTTCGTAATAGTAATTAACTTCCAGGAATTTAAGAGTTGTTTTTGTCTAGCTAGCTTGTTCTAGACGAACCATAGTGCATTGTGCCACACATTTGCTGATGTAACAGAAGACCAATCCCGCCCCACCCAATTTGAAACCTTTTTGCTAGAATTGTCGACCCAATCTAATCGATAACCTGTTCATAATTTGGTATTCCGAAAACGAACAAGAACAAAAGCAAACGTACCTTTGGCAGAAGCAAATACTTATTGATATTTGAGCTCGATTGAATTAGCATAGATATGCCATTTAATTCCAATTAGTAGGTAAATTGCGAGCTGATACTTTGCATCAACTATTTAGGCCAGCTATCTTTTTAAGTTCCTTACGATAGAGTGCGAGCATGGTAGGACACTAAGGGCTCATTTCCAAAGGCAGACTCATTGCTGATCACTAAAATAGAATGTTAATCGTCCTGTATATTATAATCGATAATAAAATTATAAAATCGACGAGAATGATCGAAAAACGAAGATATACCATGAATATTAATTATCTTTAAGTAGATACAATAAGATTGATCAAAGAAGTCAAAAGTTAGTTTAATACAATACATTATGATTTATGATATAGTGTAGACAATCTGAACGCTACCAGCGGTAGTGGAAACATAATCGGCACAATAGGAACATGACACGACTGTAAATAACTTAATAGAACGACACTCCATACAATTTACTCTCAACTACAAAGAAGGACGAATAAATACCGCGATATTGGCAGACAACAAGACGTTCTGCAAACGTCCTAACAAGTATATAAGTTTGATATTTTTGTTTACACGTGAAACGATGTTAGGACATACGAGTTCACATATGGTACACGCGTATCCAAAAAAAACCACGTGTATTGTGTAACAATTCTGTAAAATATCGTGGCAGGAATATATTTGTTAGGAATTGCTGACCCTGTGACGCAATTCGCCAGGCATTGTCATGGTCCGAGACTTCTACCTTTGGTAACACCTCGCCTAGTTTTGACACATAAATGATTATATTTCCTTATTATACCTAAAAATTGGACGTTCCTTTGAGATTGAATAAAATTTTCGCCGATTGTGTAATGTAACCAAAACGACTTCCTTCGTACCTTTTAGTATACCTACCATAATCTATATGTAAAACTACTACAATGCCGCTCTCAAAACCACAAGACTTGAAGGCAGTCTTTCAGGACGCCAGTTCAGTACAACAGCTATATGAAGATAATTTAGCTGGAACGTGCATTGACTAAAATTTGGGAAATCAGAATCACTGCTTCGTCAAAATCACGTCATCGTCAATTCGCCGTAAACACGTATTATGTCTAGTCATTACTAAAATGAGGTTGAACCTTGAATTTTGTCTAACACGCATTAATTAATCGCTGACGTCATACAAACGCACATGTCAGACGTACATATTGTTAATTTTAAAGATTTTGCGATGATTTTACTTGTTGAAAGAGCTGGCGTTTGGCTTGACGATTGATTATACAGATTTACGCCTGAAGACTTCAAGAGTCTGCTGCTGCTTTCTTCTTTCATACAAAAGTTCTTCGAAAAGGTCTTCTTAATTGTTTTCATTTGAATTCTACCAGCGGAATACGGAAAGATAAATATTTATACATCACTCTTCTGTAGGAGTTTGACACCTGACGCTTTCCAAACAGCGAGATTTTGTATTATTATATCTTGGGATGTTCAGTTAATTTCAATGAGCTCCGGCATGGTTTTTAAATACAGAAGGCTCGTTAGGTGGATCTGCCGTTGGTGTATCGTCTTTGATTTGCAGAACAGGCAGGCCAGCATCTATCGGGCTCGCTAGTAATTTATACGTTAAACTTTTACCTGCAGCAAGGTTGTTCATGGCAATACCCTGCATAGATTATTCGGTCTTATAACCTTCAAAACATGTTTATCTCTATAGTCAGAAATAGATTTCAGCAAAGTTTTAATTTTATTTTTTAATCTAATATTTGTATTACCATATCTTCCATTGCTTTTTTTCTATGTATTTTTTTATTTATATTGTATATTTTGTTTCTGAATAGAATACGGTTCATAATAATATTAAAGTATGTCTGTAGGTACCTATTCAAATTTTAATAACAGGATTATTTCAGGTAAGTCTGCACCTTAATTATGATAAGAAGCACTAAATCATGTTTTATTTTAACTTATTATTTTTAAAGATAGATAAAATCCCATAAAAACATGTATTTATTACACCAATTTGCATTTACATATTCATGAGCCATACATTTTTTTTTTTCGTATTGCTTAATCGAAGCCCTCTAAAAAGGTGAAATTCATAACAAGGTGTTTCCTATCTGGCCATTTCTGCTACAAACTTGATTTATAAGGTATAAACCTTTAAATGTTAGGTTAATTTTATACAATAATCATCTATAAGTACATTAATTTATACTTTTTTATGGTAATAGGCGGCAATCGAGCAGGTGGATCGCCTGATGGTAAGCAATTACCGCCGCCCATGGACACAAGCCACACCACAGGAGTCACAAGTGCGTTGTCGCCCCTTGGGGTTGGAAAAAGGGATGGGATGAGGGAGAAGGAATAGGAGATAGAGTGTTATTATTATTACCTGGTCCACAATATGAATTCAGATCAGAAAACTCTTGAAAGGTACGTTCAAAAGCACGGACTTCAAAAGCTTTTTTTTGTAAATTATTTTTATACCTATAGATACAATATTAACGAATATACATAATGCATATTACCAAGATTGTCTTTTATAGCCGACTTTAAAATAGTTTAGTATAAAATTATATTGAAATGTAAGCAATTTAAAATCGACTCTAACCAGGTATAGGAGACTTCTCATTATTAAATTGCTTAGACCAACAAATTTGTTTTCCCGCGCAAATCGGCCCGGCCCCAGCGTAAAAAGTCCATGATCTTACAGTCTTATACAATCTGAACTAGGCTGAATAACGAGCAATCAGAGCCCCGCTAGTTACTATATTGTTACAAATTGCTTTTTAAATTGGCCAAGCGTCACGCGCACACCCACCGATGCTCTGACGTCATAGTCCGTGATAGCCACTTGTTTCATTGCTCCGTTTCGCTAAGTGAGGACAATTTTTATGCGGACGAAACAATGTTGGACATACGGCGATGATTACGTCGTGTTATGAATGTTATGAATTATGATACATTTCCTTCTTTTGTAAGAAGTTACCTTTAAGTACTAATTTTAAAATGAAGTGCTCAGGCTGCCTTGTCTGTACACGATAAACTCAAAAACTACCAGATGGATTTTTGTACGGTTTTGAGTAATAGAGGGTACCTAGTGTGATTCCAGAAAAAGGATGAGATGTATAATTTACGCGGGAGAAGTCTTGTATACAATTAACGATGACAGTAAATCTGATATGGCCAAGCAAAGCGTTGCGCAATATCTTTTAAATTGGCGTAATCAATTACACATCAAATTAAGTAAAAAGATCAATGTCTGATTAAGTAATGACTCCAAAAGTTAGCGACAATCTTGTCGCTAACTTTTTGCACTGTTTGTGTAATCGGAGCGATAAAAATGCCAGAAAGAGACATCGAAATAAGGCCACAATCTATTAATACAATATCATCTGTAGGTACATTTAATTAAATGCAGGCTTTAAACTCAGAAAATCTTAAAATATCGTACCTATACGGCGGTGATTGGGACATATATTCAAGATTTCATCTCTTCCTATTTGTTTTCTCTCTCTCTTTTGTATGTTTCTCTCGTTATCTCTTTTAAGAGCGT
Source organism: Euclidia mi (assembly GCA_944739405.2). Lineage (NCBI taxonomy): Eukaryota > Metazoa > Arthropoda > Insecta > Lepidoptera > Erebidae > Euclidia > Euclidia mi. Next base: position 6,602,695 of record OX123198.2, on the reverse strand, counting down.
TTACGCCGTACGGCTTTTCATACAAACTTTCAAGTCCTTATTTTTCGAAATGAATGAACCGATTTTACTGAAACTTCATACACATAAGCAGGATACATACATAGTTCTCAAAAACCTATTTGAAAATATTTTCGACAAAAAGTGTCAAGTACCTACAGCTAAATTAGGCCGATTTTAAATTTTCCATAGAAAGAGATATTTCCAATTATCTGTTTTGAAATAAGATATTTCGAAAATATTTTCAAATAACTTTTTAGACCTATGTATCCTACTTACTTATATGTATGAAGTTTCATTAAAATCGGTTCATTCATTTCGAAAAATAAGGACTTGAAAGTTTGTATGAAAAGCCGTAAGGCGTAAACGCTCTTAAGATGCAGATAATCCCAAGCATTCACTTGAAAAAAAATTGTTGACATTCATAAGTGTTGCTTTTGTAACCTAAGTATATGAATAAATGAGTTTGAATTTGAATTTGTAATGTGCATTCTTGAGATTTATTTTTTTATTTGTTCAGTTCGACAAATTGAAAAACGGCGCATCTTTGATGTTCTATTACAAGTGAATGATGAATTTAAGAACATTTAGGTAATATCTAAGAGATAAAGAGAACAATAGACAAAATATGTCGCGGTTAAAATATTTAAAAGCTCATCAGCATTGATTTATAAATTGTGCGCTTCGAACTTATCAGTAGAAGGAACTCTTACGCATAACGCTTATCTAGAAGAGGTCGCCATAAGTGTATAATCTATGAGGTCGCCTATGCCACTATGCCTCGGATAACGCATGAAATATTTGGCCCCGACATTGACATTTATACATTTCTGCCATACCTACGATAAGAAGCAACTATGCCCTAAAATAGTTTGTAATTGGTCCCTTTATCTATGGTTGTCGACAAGAGGAGACAGTTAATTCAAATAATTTATTTGTCATTTATCTTATTTGGATGCAAAGGTCAAATGAAAGTCGCTCTTAGAATGCCAAACCGGATTTCTCTACATATTATGCCTATGCTATACGGTGGTAAATGATTATTACAAATTATATTTTTTACTATAGGACGCCAGCAGCTACGCCTGCATTTTTTTTTAATTTACCCGTTTTGGCCGATCCCGTGAGAAATTCGGGTAATCCCTGTTTAGTGCAAGCCTACGGTCCCCAAGGAACATAGGTACATCATGTCAAATTTCAGCGTCCTGCGCCCAATAGTTTTGGCTGTAGCTTGTCTGTCTGTCAGTCAGTCAGTTACGCAAGTATTTTCTATATACAGATAATTAAACATCGTTATCGAGCGGGTAAAAATGGTGGCAGTGCGGTAGCGCACGACAATAGGGTTGTCATACGTATGCGTCACGTAGGTGCATACATTTAATAAGCTTTTTCGATTATGTTATATCGTACAATACCTTTATTTAATTAAAATATATTATAGCTTTAAATGTTTTTTTTAAGTATAGCTATATAGTTTTGTACTTTTTTCGTATTGTAATAACTTTTTCACTAATTACTCTTAACTACTTCAATGTAATTTGAAAGTTAAGGCGAAATTATTTTCAAAAATATTTAATTATTATTTCGCAGTCGTCATATATTGGATCAAATTTTTACAAGCATCTATGTTAAAAATATGTTTTAATCTATTCTTTACTTTCATATTTTTGTTGTAATGTTAAAAAGTGTTAACATATTTTAAAAATTGGCAACACTAACATTAAGTGAAAAATTAACAATATCAACTTTTCAAATTATTTCACAAGTTTAAAATAAATACGTCTTTGTAATGTCAAATGAAGTCGAAAGGTCATTTTCTTACTTAAAATGTTTTTTTTCCAGCAGACATCTTAAACTAACAGAAAGCAGTATAAATAAGTTGTTGGTTATTTATTCCAAGTAGACCTAAATATCTTCAAGGAATATTTTAACAAAAAATATTCAATAAAAAGTAATTGTAAAATATTTATGTGTTTTATTTCAAAATTATTTCTAACGAAAAACCTACATTAATTATTTTTTATTGACTTAGTTACGAGTGATTATTAAAATATAATTTAATTTTGATATTTTAATAAGATACACAAGGACAAATTGAAATATAGATTCTTAATTACATAAAGATATCAAGTAATAACATTAAACTATTATTTAAAAAAAAAATGTGCATGGTATATGGGTACGCGCGGCAACCCTAGCGTCGAATGCCACGACCTTGACCCGCTGGATAACGATGTTTACAGATAATCGATATTTATAAAGTTTTTGTTGAAATCGTTTACTTTGTAGAATCTATGATAACGTTAATTTTATTTATAAAAACTTACACAGTAGTAAAATATAAAAGTGGTAAAGTTTATTAAAAACTAGAGGACGCCAGCAGCTACGCCTGCTTTTTTTTTTAAATTTACCCGTTTTGGCCGATCCCGTGGGAATTTCGGGAAATCCCTTCTTAGTGCACCCCTACGGTCCCCAAGGAACATACGTGCCAAATTTCAGCTTCCTGCGCCCAAATGTTTCGGCTGTAGCGTGTCTGTCAGTCAGTCAGTAACGCAAGGATTTTATATATTAAGATTACCAATTTGCTTTAATACAAATTATTCTGATATCCTAATTAGGTTCCTGTATCAATAATATAGAAACCTATAAAGGTGAAATAGAACAGCAATAAAGCAATAGGTAATATTTTTACTAAACACTATTGCAATTAAATATGGCTGACAAAATCGGGGATTATAAGCGTTTGTGGTTCGCAAAAAGTGGTCTCATGTGGCGATAGTTATCTCTGCTAAAACAACAGAGTTGGACAGAATGCATTTATAATTTATATCTAATAGGTTTATTTCTTAAATAACTGCTATTGTTCTCAACAATTATCTTTATCGGTTCAAGGACTTTGACATCAAGTTATATTGTTATTGACTACCCCGATTGTATCCACGAGAAATTAAACAAAATTCGGGCAAGTGCGAGTCTGACCCGCGCACCGAGTGTTCCGTACGCATTTTACCTTATTTGAGGTTGGTGCTAATTACGCTAGTCCTCTAAATCTGTATGAGCGCCCATACAACTTAGAGGACTATCTTAAATGGAGTCTACTATGTATGTATAGGGACACCCTTAAATTTTCCACTTTTTTTATTTTTTGTAATTTTTCCTTTATTTGTGCCGTTAGACCCTGCTTTTGGGCAAATTTCGTGATTCTAGTTCAACGGGAACTACCATATAGGTTTTCGACCCAAAACCTCTAGGGTACTTACGGTTGACCTAAATTTGTCAATTTTGGTTAAAACCCAGGTCTTAGGTACAGCAGAAGTAAAGGAAAAAAATCAGAAAATTAAAAAAAGTTGAAAATTAAGGTTAATTTTGGTACTTACAAGTTTTCGCAAAAATCTAATTTTGACCATATCTTTTTATCGGGTTGACCCAGGACCCTGATTTTTATACACCTAATAGGAATTATAGACCTCAGTATCTGGTATAAATTGCAATTTGCTAGGTCCACCCGTTCCTGAGAAAATCGGTCGTGACACACGGACAGACAGACAGACAGACGGACAAGAAAGTGATCTTATAAGGGTTCCTTTTTTACCTTGTGAGGTACGGAACCCTAAAAACACTGAAAAACATCCTTTTTCCTAAAATAAATGTGGCCAATTTTCTATTCTTGACTATCTACTTGATTAGTTCAAAAATGGTACAGCCGTTTTGGAGATTATGATCAGACAGGGAAATATAAAAATTGGAAACAGATTTTTCGTTAGAGAAATATCGTAGACATCACTTCCCATTTTATTCCCCTGTTTTTTAAAAAGACCAACGGTAATATAAACAGATCGAACATTTTCTGCAAAATGTTCGAGTCATGTTGTTTTGCAATTGATTCTTGCTCCTTACTAAACCACACGTAACCGCAAAACCATACGCAATATCATAAACGTGCAACGTGATTCATTCCTTGTACTCTACACGTCAAGATATTACAAGTTTCCTATATATTCTGACCTGAAGCGGTAGAGCTACGTTTACTGCGGAATAGTTATTGCTACGTCAATTTGATCATGAACGGATCAGCAGCCCAAGGCCTCGATCCCAATGTAGTATGTGGTCGTGTTAGTGTTGCACATTAGGTAGAATATTGACGTTTTTTGTCAATATTCTGCCAAATGTGTAACCCTGCGTCCACGTCCTCTGCGTACAGCTGTTCAGTGGATTAAGTTTCTCTAATTCATTACGCGTACCGAAAAGGAACTTTAAAATTAAATTTACAAAAAAATAATTAACAAGTCCATATATTGCACTTTAGATACATTTTGACTAATAGCCTCTTTGGCTAATAATAGTACCTACGTATCTTATTGTTTTTCGACTCTATATATTGGCATGACCTTCAATGTAACAAATGTATTTCGTTACTGATCTGTCCTACAAAATAATAGAATACATTAATGAATTAATGAGCCATGTCTAATACGAATGGCGAGTAATAAACGTGATATCGACTTTGAATAAAGTAGCTAGCTGGTATTAAATTATTATCTTTTTAGCATAGTAACAAGAATGGATCTCTACGAACATGAGATTTGTCATAATAATGGCTTAAAGCGACTACTGTCAGATCTCTAAGCAAAAGGATATCCTGTGGTTTCCAACAGGATCTGAATAAATGAGCAGTCCCCGTAATGACTATCATAGATCTTCGTGACAGCCGTGATCGGCGCTTTAAAGATGCTCCGTTAGCTTGAAACAAGCGACAGTGCAATCCAAAACGCAAATAACATCGAAAAGTTTGTAGTGAGCGGTGGAAAGCCGAATGGAGAATACCCAGTTATTATTTCTACATTTATAAATTGAATATGTCAAATTATCCATGGCTGCCTATAGGCACATTAACTTGTTTAATAGTACCAAGGTGGTCTTCTTGTTTTCAATCTAGAAAGCCCGCCGTGCAAGAACCAGTTGCTCGTTGACTTTTATGATCGAGAAGGTACCAATGTTAGAAATATATTTGTTTAGGTTACCTAGTCATCACCATTACAGACACTTTAGCTAAAAGTGGTAGTCATAAGTGTCATAACCGCATAAACTAAAGTCCGAAGTCTCTGGAGTAAACGCCGCGCACCGTTACTCATGGCCCCTTAAGATACATTTATTATAACTATGATAACTAAGTACTCATTGCAAAATCAAAATAAATATTGCTATGCCAGTGGACGGAGCAAAGAAAGTAAACACATCGCAGCACTACCTAATTTGGAATGCCCTACTGAACACAACATCTCAACATAGTCATAATCATAATCTTCTGTACCTACGCTTGAGAAACTTATCCAAATATAATTTAGGTACATTCTGAGCGTTCTAAAGGTTTTAGTGGTGTTACTATTTTGCCTGTCCTGATCCTCTAAAAGCTACATACCCAACACGTAATTCCAAGCTCATTTTCTTGGTCTTAAGGCCCCACATTCGGGAGGCAAGAGATTTTTGTTTACGCATGCCATTAGGACCACATGCGGTAATCTTTAAGGGAGAGACAACGCAGCATAATCCGAAAAAAAATTACCTGCATTGGGAAGACACGGGCAAAGATGATTCAGGATGGCGAAAACAGCACTAGTGCTAGCCATAATAACCTTTACTCATGAAACGAGTATTCAAGCTCATGCAGCTCCAGCAGCCAATTTGGCAGCAGTGGCGTAGCTAGCGTGGGTGGCACCCGGGGCGGAAGGTTGACGGATGACCTTCTTTTTTTTTACTCGATACCTAACAATTCCGGGCTAACTCTCGTAGTGCTGAGCTAGTGCCTATGTTTGTTGTTTATTGTTCTTAAAGTTGAGTTTTGGGCGTCACCCCTTTTTTTTGGATGGGTGGCACCCCAAAAAGGGTGGCACCCGGGGCGGACCGCCCCCGCCGCCCTCCCCTTCCTACGCCACTGCCTGGCAGTCCTTGAAAGCGACACAATGAGTACCTAGGTGTCTTGTTATTTTTTTTTATCCAAGCCGACAAGAATTCGACACCCGTACGAACGGCACTTGCGTATGTTGCGTACGCCTACATTGCCAGGCCTACAAAGCAGTTGAACAGTTGCGAAATTTCAGCATGAGCTGATTTACTAATGTATGTCTAAATAACAATAATAACTGGGTCATTGCAGAGAAAAAGTAACGGGTATATTTCTCTCAAGGTTAGCCACTAATTACAATTACTATTGTAAGAACAACTCTTATGCCTTCGCTTTGTTTAGTTAAGGTTCTTTACTATCTTACAAACTGACAAAGTGTGTTTGAAAATAATTATGAAACGACGTTTAAAGGCTCGCCCGTGGTATTGTGCCGTAGGTCGACACGTAGGTACCTTTTTTTTACGTGGGGAAACTCTTTTGCGAGTGGCAGAGAGGGTATGTCGGACTCCCCGGGACAGAACCCGAGTTTACCGACTAAAACCACCACGATAGCCGCCTCAGCGATCAAAAGAATGGGACACAGGGAACGCGGGTGTGCTGCTCCTGGGTCCCGTTACGCTTGTCCCATAGTAGGGCTAATTCTCTATGTACTGTATACCTACCTAAAGACCCCTCCGGAGCAGCCGTTACCTGTCATTAGACTACCACAATGTCATAAAACATCATCTTCATCTTGCAATGTAAACCAAAACTGTATGTCAAGATGAGAGAAAAAATTTACAGACCACGCAGGGCAGCTGAATATGTGTGGTGACTAATGGCGACAGTGCAGTTCAAGATGTTTATGAGAATCAGCTCAGGGCCTCCTCCTCTTTGTTTAGCTTCTGCTTGCCTTTACCAAGTAGGCGCCCGCGGAAAGCCGCTTGTAGAATGCTTGTAGTCCGGGCGGTAAGAAGTGCAAGGGCGTATGTAACACACCAATGCTCTCTTACTGTGTCTATGCTAGAGTTTGTTAGCTATGGCGGCTGTTTAGAGAGGGTTCGTCTTTTTTTTATTGCTTTGAATGACATACTAACAAGCGGGTCACCTGTCGTCTAGTGAGTTTAACATGTGGGTGCCCAATAAATCTATGCTAATATAATAAAGCTGAAGAATTTGTTTGGTTGAACACACTAATCTCAGAAACAACTGGACCAAGTTGCATAATTATTACTGTGGTGGATAGCCCATTTATTGATAGGCTATGATAACATCACACTGAGCGACGGGTGCCGAGCAGTGCGCGTAAATAAAGCGGGTCTAACTGCGGGCATACCTAGTTCTTTGCATTTTGCTATGAAAATACACATGATTGAAAAATACCAATATTACCATAGCCACTTTACACCTATATCATCATCATCAGCCTTTAACAGTCCACTGCTGGACAGGCCTCTCCTTTGAAAGGAGGAATTAGCCTACTATACCACGCTGGCCAAACGGGTTGGTATAGGGTTTGTATCAAGTTTCCCTTCTCTTACAGTGCTGTTCTGTGCATAATATGCTCCCTCTGTCGGCTCTTACGACACCCATGGTATGATTTGGGGTGGTGACATTCCATATTCTTAATCCGTCACCACACGGAAAGTACACCTATATATTTAGTGAAAATGACAGCTAACCACAAACTTTACCTCTTTACATTAAGTTAAATTACTGTAACATACCTATTACACATTATTGTTGGCTTATAATGTTATGAACTTCTGATCTAAATAGCAAACAATATAAACTATTATGGAAATCTAAATGTAATGCTATACTATTTAAAATCTTATAAACTACATATCACACACATGTAAGTAATCATTATTTACATCTCTCATGTTCGGTAAGTAGGTTCTTATTACCTCCAAATGGGGCTTGTAAGTGACTAATTATCGCTCTAGGGTAATAATGTAGCTAGAAAAGCCCTATGGCAGTAAGTAATAAAAAAAAAACATTTCTTTCTTTCAAAAAGTTCGCGTACATCTAACCATAATACTGGCTATAGACATCATGCATTCAGCCCAATGACCAAAGAGGTTGCTTTGCTATTCAGCCTTGTCTTCGTGTGAGTATTCAATTTCGTTCTTGAAAAAAAAAATATTTACTTGATTCTTTTTTATGAAAAAAGGCGGGAATAGAAAACTTTTACTTTAAATATTGTTTGTTTTAAGGATTTTTTATAATTACGTGCTAATTAGGTAAAAACATGAGTTCTTCAAGTGATGAATATATAAGCTGCACTCCCGATTCAATGAAAATGGAAGCTGAAGCAGCAATTATTAATAATTAAAATGTTTTATTCTTGTAATGCCAGTTTTTTCTACTTACCTCACAATCGAGATGTAAAGCAGAATAGTTAGCTCGGGTGTAAGCACCAATTGCACCCTCGAACTATAGGCGCCCTCGCTGCGCTCGGGCGCCTAAATATCTCAGGATGCAATTGATGCCTTACAGCCCTTGGCTACTAATCTACTATTATTTATTTACCATGAATAGCATCAAAATCTGTTGTATAGCGAGACATTATTCAAGTAGTTTTATTATTTATTTGAGCTACCTAAAGCCGAAATCGCAACAAAAAACAAAAATATAATTGTAGTTAAAAATGGTTAAATTTAATCATTATTAATCATTTCAAGTGTTTCCAAGGCGAATACAAGAAACTGATTACATATAACAAAGATGCTATTATTAGATCATATCTTATCGATACAACTCATTTACTATATTATTATAAATACATTATCAATGGAGTGGCCAACACATCTTGATCCGATCTTACCCAATAAGTAGGATACTGCTACATTTCTACTATCTGTACATAGTGCACCTGCACATATTATATTAACACTTTCACTGTCCGACGCCAGACACAATAGAAATTCAATTGTTATGAGCCACATGTGGCTCATGGGACTGTGAATGGGTTAAGAAGGACCCTTTTCTTTCTGTCTGTCTTTATGAATATGATAGGTTCATCCATAGAATTTTTTGCATAGTTTCCACCAGGGTGAGGTGAGGAAGATCTAGATGTATAATACACATGGCATAATTTCATTATTTGTGACTGATTGTCATGTAGGTGTTTACCTGTGAACACCTACAGAATATTTGGGAAAAAGTTTATTATTTATATCAGATAACAAATATGTCTATTACAAACTATCATCCTCTATTTATACCCCTTGCAATGTTTTTATTGTCAATGGATAAAGGTAATAGTATGTTCACCTTTATGTAAAAACGCTTATTTTCATCAAAATTGGTTAAGTGGTTCAGCAATGAAAGCCTAGCAGACAGACATATTTTCTTAGTGAAATACAAAAGTTTATTGTTTATTTTGGAATAAGTGCACAACTAACAAAATCGTTTTTAAAAGTTACATAAATGTGGTAGTTATAACTAAGCAAACCAATTACATCATTGATTATACTTACTATTTTCTGATTAAAGGATTTTATAAAATAGTGTGTACTGGCAAACTATTATATTCATAGAATCTAGAAATGGAATAAAGTAATTTAAGACAAATTAATCTTAATATATAAAATCCTTGCGTTACTGACTGACTGACAGGCACGCTACAGCCGAAACTATTGGGCGCAGGAAGCTGAAATTTGGCACGTGTGTTCCTTGGGGACCGTAGGGGTGCACTAAGGAGAGATTTCCCGAAATTCCCACGGGATCAGCCAAAACGGGTAAATTAAAAAAAAAATGCAGGCGTAGCTGCTGGCGTCCTCTAGTAATGTCCTAAAAATCATTATAACTACTAAGCTTATCACTGTATTGAACTGTAAATTAAAAAACATGAACAGAAATCATCACGATAATGATTTCTTACTTATTGCCCAAGTATTACCAACACTGTCGCAAACCCAAAATCACGAAGCTGTTTTTTATAGATTTTTAAATACCTATTATGTCTTAAATCACTGTATTACTTCTATTTACTTAGTACATTCCTCTCGTGGATCAATTATAACCTATAAGTAATTTAAAAATAAAGTACTTGCCTCTGAAGGTAAAGTTGAGGAAAATTTACTCGAAGTGCAGTTCTGTTACTCAATTTGTACGACGACAAAGTAATTTTTAATTCAATAATTCACAAAACAAGCACACGCCATCAACTAAAACTCGAACTGACAAAAAAAGTCTGACTTTTGTAATGTCAGTTGTTACTTGTCAGTGCTAACTTTGACAGCCGGGATGAACGTGACGTTGACGTCCTTTGACGTGTTGTCATTGTCACTATTGTCACGTACTCCACCTATAGAGATTATATCTCTATGACCCCACCACAATAAGGATTTCATGACGAGAATTTAGTTAATCGCAAATCGATAAGATCAAAAACGTTACTTACAGGGCCTCAAGTCTGCTATTTTAAAAACATTCGTCATTCCAACACGATCCCATTGTAATTTTGACAAAAGTTCGTAGTCTGGTAATTCATTATGATAGTTCAGTGATCGATCAGTGGAATCGTAATTGAATGGTGGCAGAATGGCATTGTTGTATTGCCATAGATAAAAAAAACCATTAGAAGAAATGATTTTTGAAAAACTACCATGAAATTTGATTATTTTTCATGCCAGATTTCATTTATATATTATTTAAATATTCATTACTAGTGTTATAAGCACTCTAAAGTTGTATTAAAGTTCGTAAATAGCAAAAAAAACAATGAATTTAACCATTCAACTCAATAATATTTGTTCTGTTTATCTGTCAAAGTCAAATCATGTTTTGAAGTAAGCTGTCAAAAGTTCAAAACTCATACCTTTTTGTAAACAAAGTCCTAGTTTGTTATATTTCTCAATAATCTCAATGCACTGCGTTGAATTGTTTAGTACCGAGTAGCTCGTATGTTTCTCTTAGAGCCAAAACGAAGATATCAATGGAAAATGCTCTATGGATAACAAATTCCAAAGGAAATGATACAGCAAGGTTATGCAGTTCACACCTCAAAGAAAAGTGATTATATCGACAGGAGTAAATACTATAATTAAAGATAGCGAGTTAACTACTAAAGGTGTTTATATTCGAAGAAGAATTGGCATAACCAAAACATAAAATATTGAAGATTGAGTTAGATCATAGATACATTCCTATTACAATTAAAATATTATTTGTGTTTCATGTGTTGTAACTGTATCAAGAAGGAAAATAAAACTCATAATTATGTGTTATTATTAACAATGTTGTTTTATTAAAGATAAGTAATTTCTGTACATGAATTTATTAAGAATTATTGGTTCCAATTATAGACACAAAAATTGAACACTATTCTCATATACTAACTATCACAAATCTTCACTTTTGCATCTACTAGCAAAGCAACTTTCTTCATACTGGCTTTGCAGAATCCTCACATATATGTATGTCTCAAATAGATGGATATTAGCGGTCACAAAACTCATAAAGAAGTTGCCCGTTTGCTTGAATTTTGTATCTGTAAGAGAGATAAGTAAATATTTATAAACACACCACTCATTACATCATATTCTTTTATACTAAGATCTTCTATACTATGCAATTAATTTAAAAACACTTTTCATCATAATTCAGACATTATTTAATTGAATTATGTAGGTACCTAAATTCTTTACAGGACTCCATAAAATGTAGGTAGAATATATTGATAAATTAGGAACATTATATAAAGCATCATTAACATAACTGTTCCTGTCATTTAGATATGGCAATATTAAAAAGAGATCAGGAAGATCTTATTGTACTAATACTTCAAACTATCACATAGGTACTTATGACATTATCATTTATTTAAGTACCAAACCACTGCTGGTCACTATCTATAGTCATATCATTATCTACTACTAACACTTCCATTCCCAATGTGTAAAAACATTACTCTTTCTTTTTAGCTCCGTCACTCAGATGAACTAAGTTCATCTGAGCTCTGCCATAGTTGGGTTAAAAGCACAGCTACAATGTTTGAAAATATTATTTAATTTCCTGTTTCTTATGTTTGGAACATGAGTATTTAGCTTTGATGTTCTTGTATATTTCGGACGGCAGAATGTAAGTACATGTATAATTAGATGTTCAAGTAGACACTTGAACATCAAATTTGGAAAACCACAAACTGAACTAGGCGAACTATGATATTCCTTTCCATTTAATACATTGATGGTATATTTTATATAATGCCTCTGTAACTTCTTTAGTGGGCTGCGACACAGTAATTGGCGAAATGTCATGGAGGGCACCCTGTCCAATCAAGGTCTGGTAAGATCCTGATGCGTAAAATGAGTGCTACCAGAATCAGCAATAAAAATATAACATTAATTAATAAATTTCTTCTTTATAGGAATAGAATAATAAATCAATATTAACTTCAGTTTTCTCACCTTTATTTCTGCCGATACGCTATCGTTTTGACGCGGTCTGGCCTTAAGGGGAATGAGTTTTTGAAATAACTCCCTTACTGAATCCTTTCCTCTCTAAGATGAAACGTTTTTACAAATTTCGCCTCGGGAATATCCGTAAAAGGGTTTGTAGTCCTCCTCGATAAGCGACTGGCTTGTTAGTTAGCTCGAGAATATTAGTTCGCAGTTAATACATTATCTCTTTTTTGTAGTACATTAAACTTTTTGATTGTCTATCACTATGTTTCACAAGCAAACACTAGACAAAAGCAATGATTGCACGATGGCGTTACGATGGTAGGTCACTGATCAAAAGAACTGTCAAAATATTACCAGACTACCGCATACGTCAGTCATCGATTTGTCATTATGTACGAGACTACCAATCTATGCCATGTCTTTCAATGGAGTGTCAGTGGTTGACCATCGGAAAATCATAATGGCACCATTGTAACATTTGTAACAGTAGACTACCAAACTTGTCAAAATCAACAATTATGAAGTCAGTGATTGACCATTTTGGCACTATTGTAATAACAGACTTGAGGCCCAGGTTACAGTGTGATTGTGAATAATATAATTTTAGTTTTGTATTTCACTGTAATGAACTACTTACTGGCTTAAGTAACATTGTTTCTACGGCTGTTTTGCATGCTGTTTACAGCCAAACATATGATACCAAATATCTATTATTGTAACACCTTATGTACTGTGTTTGATGCAAATAAAAAATATTATTATTATTATTATTATTATTATAATATATTATACATTCGCTGTCCAGCGCATAGAGATATAAAGGATAGAGTGGCAGAGAGAGGCATTGGCCTCTCTCTGCCACTCTATCCTTTATATCTGTGTCGGTGTGAGTGTCCGTCGATGCGAGAGAAAACACTACAGTTAAAGGCCCCCTGCATCTCTCTCTAACAGTACATGCACAACATTAACATTGCGCAATGGCGTGCTACCTGTAACTATTATTTATATCAGTTTATCAGTAATCAATAGTTTAAAAGTTGTTTTATTGATACACGAAGATAGTTTGAAATGACAAAAAAGTGTAAATGTTGTCAAAATTTGAACATAATACAAATTCAGTGTTTGGGGACACAACGACAACACACTTTGACAGTTGCCAACCCCATTGTAGAATGAAGAGCATGCGTTGTTAAAGAGTGATGCAGGGGGCCTTTAACTGTTGCGTTCTCTCTCCCACCGGCGGAAACGACACAGTATTGAGTTAGGTACTATTCTGCCACTCTATCTTTTATATCTCTATGGTCCAGCGAGACATGAATCCAATAGAAAATTAATTGTTATAGCATTCACGGAACATGGTAAAATTGGTACCTGTTAAACGGTGGCAAAACATAGTTACCATATTATATTTTCTGGTAAATCAAAACGTCATGATAATTTCGTTATTTCCTAACGCAAGAATATATTTAAGAAAATATAAGTATGTCGATGAAAGAAATGCACATCCTTACTTCACTTTTCATTTGACTTTTATAAATATAGATAAATTATTATTTTATTCTTTTAAACAATTTTACACCAAAACTACCCTGTAGATATAATTTATTTTAAGAGTTATCATAAAACAGTTAATAATAAAATAACAACCATGTATAGTACGCATTCCTTCGCTTATTACGTCTGTGTATTAGTTTGTTGCTATTTTTGGAACTTTAAATTTCTTCTCACCTTCGTGAGACTTTTATAAGCTCGATGATAAAATAAATACCATTAGAAATTATTTGAGTAAATCTGATTTATTATGGTTATTGATCCCGATTCCCGATTACCTACTTTAATAGGGAAGTTGTCTTTGCTAGTTGCGCAGAAAAATAACTGACTTGGCTATGGTTTGGCTCAATTGACATTTTGTAATTTTTGTGAGATTTTAGAATTTCACCAATTTTCAGCCGTTCTATTTTAAGACAAATGACTGATAACAGTTTTTGAGATTTCCATGTTAAATCTGCATATAACAGTCATGTGTTCCGTCGCCGAAAGCAAGATTTTGCTATGAGAGTGATCTTGAGCGGTACGGAGGTTTTATTCACAAGGGTTGTTACAGAAACTGTCTGGTAATATGCAATGGAAATGCAAGAGTTGGAGAGGGCTGTGCCTGTGGACCGTTGTGGTGCTCGCGCTGTGCCCTCTTCTCCTTGCGCAGAAAATTGGTGACCCATACAAGATTCTCGGTATACACCGTAAGGCTGGCTTACCAGAGATACGCAAGGCTTACAGACAGTTAGCCAAAGAATGGTGAGTTATAAACACAATAAGGAAACGTTGTTGAAAGACTTGGAGTATAGTAAATAGTAAGCAATTTAGCAATTCGTCTAGTTACGAATGATGTGCAAAACTGTGATTATTTATTTACAAATTCTTCCATGTGCTAACAGAAACTGGAGCTTTTATTCGCACAATTAAAATTAAAAGTAGTAATACAAGGGGACCCGGGCACATAGCCAGGGTGATGAGAAGATGGCTAATGGTGAATTAAACTCTGTAGTGTATTGATTTTTATATCAACATGTTGAACTTTTTTTGTAATTAATAGGGATACTTGGCATCAATGGGTTTGCCATAGATTTTTGTTTATAGCATACTTTTTACATTACATTATTTCTTTTTCACACATTATTGTGTGTGTAACTATGTCCCTAAAATTTAAATCTATAGCTGTACACAAGTGTTTACCATTTTACAGGCACCCAGATAAAAACGAGGATCCAAATGCGGAGACCCGCTTTGTTGAGATCAAGCAAGCGTATGAACTGTTGTCTGACACAGAGAGGCGACAGGCATATGACTTGTATGGTATTACGAACGAAGACGACCACTTATATAAACCAAGACATGATTACAGTCAATATGCAAGATTCAGGTATGTTTCTTTTATACGAATAAATCACTATAAAACATATTTACTGGAAAAGAAAAGAAAATTTTCTTTGCCAGAAAATCAGTATCTGGTTTGACCAGAAAGTACAACTCACACTCTAAAAGTCTAAGTGAGAGCATTGAATGCAACCAAGATATGAGAAATGCATTTTGCATACAAGGTTTATTTATAACATTTTCAAGTAACATAATAAACACAATAAAATAAAACTACTTATAGAACTAAACTATCCTCAACTATAAAAAAGAATGAGAGGAAATAATAAGAATAAAAAGGAAAAGTAAATAAAAAAAATATTGTGTGTATTGCCCATAATAGTGTATGAACTAAGAGATAAATATGTTAGAATTAAATTATTATAATTCTGTATATTAAAGAGCCTAGGTAATTTACTGAATATCTACATACTCACTGAATATCTGTAAAATTAGTCAGCCTCTGTATGAAATAATTATTGTATGTTTGGGTGGGACATTCCTTTAAGAGTGGACTGTAACTGTCATAAGTATGAATGTATGATCTCAATGTATATCACATTATAAATGTGTATAAAGTAATGCATTGTAAAATGTATGTAATACTATTATTCCTATTGAATTAAACAGTAATCCCTTACTTTGTAGTTAAAATTTTTAACAGTAACCATAAAACATACACAAACATACATACATACATAGACTCACGCCTGTTTCCCCGAAGGGGTAGGCAGAGGCATATTAAACGCCCACTTTTCGCCAGTGTTTTGATCCCACGTAATAGGTGGCGAGCCTATTGCCGCTTATTGGGACATTTTGTTTGCCAGAGCCTCGTCCATAACATACACAAAACAGACCAGTAATAGACTCAAACATAATCAATCTGTTTGCTAATGAAATCCTGGAAAACATCAAAGCAAGATGTTTCTGTTTGTTTTGAATACTTTCTGTGGATGCTTCAGTTTATTTAATTTCTGCATCATTGAAAAGTACAGATTGATTTTGTTATACTGAGAGATCAGGATATGTTTGCATTAAATTCCACCATAGCCAGAACTGGAACATTTGGAACATAAAGCAGCGATAGCCCAGTGGTGTACCATGTACATAACGGACTGCCGAGACGAAGGTCTCGGGTTCCATCCCCAGTTTCTCTGACTTTTCGAAGTTATGTGTGTATTTAAAATGTTAAATATTGTTGCTTAACAATGTGCCCGGTAGATGGCAATAGGCTCGCCCCCTATTACATTGGGACCGAAACATAACTGGTGAAGTGTGGGTGTGTAATACACCTCTGCCTAAGGCGCTGGCCACACATAAAGGGCGTCGGATCACGGATCATGTCATGGCGCCTCATATCGACGCCCGAGCCACGGCATTCCGTGTATCCTAAAATGCGCTTTATTTCTATGCACTTGGTATAAAATTTGCATGGAATAGGAAGCCGCCCGCGCAGTGTCCGCGCCCGACGTGTCCGCGCCCGACGCCCTTTATGTGTGGCCAGCGCTTAACCCTTCGGGAATAAAAGGCATGAAGTTATGTTATGTATGTTAACATATTTAAATAAAAAAATAATGCTATAGTTTTAGTCTTTGTCTTGTATTAGGTATGATTATTACTATGTAAGAAAAGCTGCAAAAGCATGGTGAGGGGACCAAATTTCTGTAATGTAATTACGGTATATAAATTACTCTCAAACCCATGGTATGCTCCACTGGCTCAAAAAACTTATGTCTAATTTTTAATAATCCCTTGCTATGTAACAATAGCATTTATATATGTTGATCTATTAGGTGTTCGTACTGTGAATTCCTTTTCAGAAAGAATATTCTTTGTGTATTAGCTATAGCTAATAGCTAAAAAAAATGTTGTCAAGCTATATGAATTCCTTTAAATTACTGTTCTGTAGTACCTACAATAGATAAATAATTCATTGAGTTGGCTATATTTTACCTATACATGAAAGGGCATAGAAATTTTAACAAAATATATAGGCCTTGTTATGGCAATTTATCAGATTTTACACAGCTAAATGTGACTATTAATCATTAAAGTGCCTCATGGACACACCAGCTCACTAACTAAAGACAAATACATAGTATTTAGTAACATGTCTACGTAATCAGACAGTTCATGGCTTGACCTGCTTCTTCACATTAAAGCTTTTGCTTCCCCACTTTTGTTTTCTGTACACTGCGCTTTCATCATCATCAGCCTTTAACAGTCCACTGCTGGACTAGGCCTCTCCTTTGAAAGGAGGAATTGGCCTACTATACCACGCTGGCCAAACGGGTTGGTATAGGATTTGTACCAAGTTTTCCTTCTCTTACAGTGCTGTTCTCTGCATAATATGCTCCCTCTGTCGGCTCTTACGACACCCATGGGATGATATGGGGTGGTGACAATCCGTATTCTTAATCCGTCACCACACGGACACTGCGCTTTAAAATTACGAAATTGATTTTGATGCCATTTTTACCATCATCACAGAAGATAAACTTGGGGTGGGTTGTATAGTTATTTGTATTGCAATTATCCATATATCACTTACATTGGCATCTAATAAAATTAATTGTCATGTAGAAATCTGAGTGCAGTAATCATTTGTGTTGAAAAATGTCTGACTTTATAAACAAACAAGTATAAATATTACTTTTGAATCTTTATTTGTTATGTCTAGAAAGCTCTAGATTTATTATAGGTTGTAGGGTTGTGGCGCCGTACAAAAAGGCGCCAAACAGTTTTTTTTTATACCTGTACTAACGGCCCTGTCACGACCTTGCCGCTCTGAGCGGCGGCTTAGCGCGGGGCGGCGAGCGGTAAGATCAAATGTATGAAGACGTTCGAAGCACGCCACGAGCCGCCGCGCACAGCGATAACGCGCGCGTTTTTTTTGGCGCGAATGGCTGCGCGGCGTGCGGCGCGGCGGGCGGTGCGGCGAGCGGCGGGAACAAATGTACTGCGACCGAGTCCGACGCCACGACTCCGAGCGGCACAGACAGCGTTTCGCGAGGGACGAACTAGGCGGTTAAACTATTTGTTAAATATTTTGTGGCGGTAATGAATACGGAGACATTTAAAGTCGAAATTTTAAAACGGTCGCGTGTATGGATAGCAACACATCCGCTGTATAAATACAAAAATGTTAATAAAACGTTGCGAGATGTAATGAAACAATATTTTACAGAATGTAATGGTATGGTAGGTTTTAATATGAATCGCAAACATTAAAACATTGTGTAATGTACATATGTAGCTATTTAGGTACAGACACAGCTACTATGAAAGTTAAAAGGTGATTTATCTACCTACTTAACGTAATCTACGTTGTGTAGGTACCTATTCAACGCCTCATTAATTGCGAATATGTGTTATTCCTTTGATATAAAATACTTGTAAGAAATGAAGATCCAATGTCGACAATTTTGTAGGTATACCGTATAGTTACACAAAGATATTTTGGTTATCGCCATATTTATGGGTAACTCCGTCGGCCCAAATACGTCCACATTTGCCGCTGCGTTTACCGCTGCTGTAGGGTCGTGGCGTGCACGACGCTCTGCCGCGCCGCCCGCCGCGACGCGCGCCGCTTAGACCGATCTCGTGAACAGGCCCTAACACTTCATATTTTTGCATATAATGATTTGTTCAGTTTTAGGCAACATAGATACTGTGACAAAATTTAAATACATGATACTTTTTTGCATGTATTAGAAGTGCAAAATATATATATTCATGTATATAAAATGCACTATTTTATCAGTGATATTTAAAATATAAATTATTAATCAGGTTTCTGTTAAAATAACTGACCAGTCTTTGTTTAGCTTTAATATTTCTTTTTACTGTTGATGATGGGTAACTTCGAAAAAAAGTCTTATGATACATTACATTAACATAATTAGTACTTCGGACATTCTGTGTTGTTTACTGTAGTATCCTCAGTGTAAAATCCAATGGATTTCCCCGAATATTCCTTATGGACTCAGATCTTGGGAATGTACAAATCACTCCAGGTGTAGATATATAAATTTATTTATACCATCCAATGAATCAGAGCTCTTAGTAAACGTTAAACAATGTGGTGTGGTATGCAGTACTGTAAAGATTGCAAGCTTTGCAATTCTCACTAATGACTCATTGGTATCTACTACTTGTTTGTTTACTTTTGGTCTGTTGAGTGCTATTTTATGGTTGTTTAATGGCTAGGCAATTACTGTGTTAAGAGACGATTGGGATTATAGTACTGTGCATTTTGATAGATGGTATTTTCACTGTTAGGTTTAAGGGTCATCTGACATTACAAAATGCTTTATATGAGTTTTATCAATAGGTTTGTACATGTATGTATAAACTTTTTTGACATTTAATATTACCAAAATAAGAATGCTAAAATGTACAAATAGCAGTACTCTAAATCGTAGTTTAAGTGCGCTTTCTGTTTAACACCGCGCTAAGTTATGAAGTGTCCGTGTGGTGACGGATTAAGAATACGGAATGTCACCACCCCATATCATCCCATGGGTGTCGTATGAGCCGACAGAGGGAGTATATTATGCAGAGAACAGCACTGTAAGAGAAGGAAAACTTAATACAAACCCTATACCAACCCGTTTGGCCAGTGTGGTATAGTAGGCCAATTCCTCCTTTCAG
This sequence comes from Euclidia mi, assembly GCA_944739405.2. Taxonomy (NCBI): domain Eukaryota; kingdom Metazoa; phylum Arthropoda; class Insecta; order Lepidoptera; family Erebidae; genus Euclidia; species Euclidia mi. The sequence continues at coordinate 6,582,835 of OX123198.2, read as the reverse complement.
TAGAGGCCTAGTCCAGCAGTGGACTGTCAAAGGCAGATGATGATGAAGTTATGAAGGCTCGAATCACGCAGTTTGTTCTGAGTCTTAGAGTTTTTGCGTCTCTTATTTGAATGTTTCTGAAGTCCCCAGGACACAAAATTTACTATATAGTAAGTCAATGAACAATTAAGCTTCATGTCAATATCCTACATATGGAACGATTTTAACAATAATAGGGCTCCTTGCACAGAAAAATATTTCGTATTGTTTCACACAAGACATATAATTGTTATCAATTTGTTTTTCAGCAATGATCCGTTTGAGGAGTTCTTTGGCACACATTTCCGAACGCAGGACCAAGATATTACGCTGTTTCACAAGCTTTCTGTCACAGCACGGTGTGTACCTTTTTAAATATTCTTATTCTGACATTGGCGCTATGAAAATTTGAATAAACGTCGACTAGGTAAAGTTTAGGCGTATTCGTTTCCCTACACATTTTCGACTGAGAGTTATAGAACGGTAAAAAATGTAGGCTCCACCTGGGGCTTAAGTTTAAATAAGCTAGCTTAGTTCTCATTTAGACACTGGTTAGAGGCATTTTTCTGCGTTCGGACACAATTTCATTAGATTAAAAGTTATTACTCCTGCTGTGTGTTGAAAAATGTCGAATCTAATCGACGAGTATCATTAAAAATATAATACAACTAAATGTTACAGGTAATAAATGTTTTAAAACTGCTATATTCTCATTCCAGCCATTTCGAAAACAACATAGTCGAGAAGAGCATACACACTCCCGCATTGGTGCTATTCTACACGGACTGGTGTTTCGACTGTGTGCGGTCTGCCGCGGCGTGGCGTAGACTAGTCGAGGCCCTACAGCCTCTGGGCGTTACCATGGCAACCGTCCACGCGGGACACGAGGCTAGTCTTGCAAGGAGGGTGGGAGTCCATGGAGTACCCTGTCTCACGTTCGTGTTGGATAAACACGTGTATATTTATAAGGAGGGCCTCTCGAGTCTACCCAAAATTTTGGGTGAGTGCTTTTTTGTACCTACAATCTTAATATATAAATTACTGACTGACTGACAGACACCCTACAGCCGAAACTATTGGGCGCAGGAAGCTGAAATTTGGAATGTATGTTCCTTGGGGACCGTAGGGGTGCGCTAACAAGGGATTTCCCGAAATTCCCACGGGATCGCCCAAAACGGGTAAATTAAAAATAAATGCAGGCGAAGCTGCTGGCCTCCTCTAGTATGTCATAAAACCCAATCGATTAAGGACGTGATTATGCATTCGTAATTAATTTAATCACAGACCTTAGACAATTTTTAACTTTGTGCCTACTTGATATATCCTAGCTACTAGCCTTCATAGACGTAGTTACTTTAGGCCCACTTTCACCACTTGCGGATAGGCCTTATCTTCCAGATGAATTCAAAATTGGATCGATATATACAGGGTGTAAAAAGACCCTTAACGAAAACTGAAACCCCATATTGTACCAATTATTACGATCATTGTTTACTTCGGCACTATACCTGGGAAATTACTGGTTCAGGAGATATTGAGGCTCAAAGTCACGATTTTTTTTTAATTATTCCAAAATCGTGTTTAGAATGATAAATGTACAATTTGTGCCAAATAAACATCAACAAAATTTTCAATATTTCCCTAAAATAAACGACTTTAAAGTTCATTCCTCTCGGCCGCGCGACCACGTGATCATAATCTGCCGCCGTTAGGGCGGTTTCAAACTAGCGTTTTATACGCGCGAATAAGCTGGTTTTTGGAAGCGCATGTAGGCGCGTACAGGCGCGCCTTTGGGCACACGCGCAACTCGTACGAGCATTGACGCGTGTCTAAGCTCGTATAAGCGCTATACTGACACGATGTCACTACCTACCGTTACGAGCGAACACGCCGAAACATGCCCGTTTAAGCGAGTCCGGTTTTTCGTAGCGCATAGTGTAGCACACGTGTAAGCGCGTAGCGCGTATGCTGAAACGACCGTATACGCGCAGAAAAATACGCTAATCTGAAACCGCCCTTAGGTCGACTGTGGCGCACGGTGTAGGTAGATACGGCAGGCGTAGGTACGATGCATTTCTCGCGCCAATTATTCCTGCATGCGCGCGCGCTATACATTGCCGCTAGTAAAATGTGTCTATTTTTTTAAGCTAAAAAATATTTTGTTTACCAGGTATTATTTTCGCGTAGTATGACTTGGCATGATGTGCAAAACGATTAGACTCGGCTTGGTGATGGGTCTTGTATCCTGTATATGAGTTATCTGACATATTCATTTAACAGGAACATATCAGACGGCGGTGAAACCGGCCCTTAGGGTAGTCCTTTTATCGTTAGTGCTACTAACAAAGCCTAGTACACGAGTGTGATGGCTCAACCCTATTAACTATATTGTAAATCTGCCTGCTAAGCGATTACCACCCTTATATTGTCGTTAACAGAGTTCTTGCGCTGGAAGTTCCCGTACAAGCTAGTGAGCTCGATCGCGGACAGCAACGTGGACGGCTTCGTGTCCGACTTCGAAGACAACAAGGTGAAGGCGCTGATATTCGAGGAGCGACAGAACATACGCCTCAGATACCTCATCACTGCATTCCATTATAGAGATAGAGTCGCGTTTGGGTGAGTACATGCAGTCTACAATTTTTTTTTTGTTTTCATAATAATAATGTCCTCCCGACCGATTTCGGCCACGGCGGCATGTCTATTTATGAGACTTGCCAACTGCGCGGGACATATTATAGTGCACAAGTGTGTGCGCATACACAAGTGCACTCTCTATTCCCTCACTCTCATAGTCCGATGGGACGCCACATGCGACACGACCGGAGAGAGATTGGGCGCAGGACCAATGGCTTAACGTGCTTTCCGAGGCACGGGGGTGTAACACCGCCAACTCCCTGACTCCGAACTTCTATTGGGTAATTCCTAACAGAAAAACCCAACATCACTTTTTGTTCGACCCGGGAATCGAACCCGAGACCTCATGATCCGCAGTCGCTAACACTACCGCAGGACCACAGAAGCAGTTTGTTTTCATATTCCTAGTAAGCACTAGGAACATAATTCACATAACCTTAAAATCGTCCTAGTTAAGATAAAATTAGAAATTCCTTTTAGGATTAAAGTATTTATTTCTCATAAGAATATACACAGTCCAATTTCTGTGTAGGATTTATACGAGGCAGATCATTTGTGCAAACACGGAATAATTATAAGGTCCTACTATTTAACCCTGTGGTACACCCATTTTAATTATTGAACCTGAAGAGCTCCATTTGTGATACCTTTATTTCTGTTGTCTCTGAACGACAAAACAACGACTTTACAACATTCGGTAGAACATCAACTAAAACCGCGGTGATTACTGTATGAGATAATATTATGTGTATCGGGATTCACGGAGTAAAAGGCTTTAGAAAGATCATACATGATGCCTATAGAAAATCGTAATTCTTCACGTGTTTCTAAAATGTGTGCTATCAATAATAATTCATCACTTTCATCTGTCGTCGACCTCAATTGCGTGAATGCAAACTGCTGATGGAATGATGACGAGGGATATTATGAATTCAATTTAATAAAATATAATTTCCAGCTTCGTCGATATGCGTTCCCGCGACACTTACAACGTGACGGGCCGGTACAAGGTGCAACGTCACATGGACACCATGGTGCTATTGAAGGAGGACAGCCCAGAGCCTGCGGCCACAGTCAGCACGACCGAGATACCGACGCAGACGCTGCACCAGCTTATAGATAATAATCAGATGTTGACGCTGCCGAGGTTGTCTTCGCAGGTATGTAGTGGTATTTTATCAGGTGTAGACTTGTAGAATTGTGTCTTTCTGATTTTGAGGTCAACTTTGGCACATTAATCAATGATGATCAGATTATTCGGGCCATTGGATAGGTTTATAAGCAGCAGTGGGCTGTGGCAGGATGATGATGAATCAGATTGTTCAATTTTTTTTTACTATTTTCAGTTGATATTGATTTCTATACTTAACAAAAAGATTTAGGTAGTCAATTCTTTGTTCTTAAACTTATTGGAATTTCATAATAAATCGATTTTATAGACAAAGATTTTGAAAACTGTCTTTATGTTTGTTGTGCAGAGCGTGCTAGAAAGCGTGTGCCCAGTAGAATGGCGCGCTGCACGTCGTCGGCTATGCTGCGTGCTCGTGTGCGGGGGAGGCGCGGGCGCGGAGGGCTCGCGGGGCGCGGCGGCGGCGGCGCGGGACGCCCTGAGACAGCTAGCGCGGGCGCCTCCCGAGCGCCTGCACTACGCCTACGTGTACGCACACAAGCAGCCGGACTTCGTGCACGCGCTCGCTAACGGATCTGGTACGTGCGTCACATAGTAACTCGAGCGCCTGCACTACGCCTACGTGTACGCACACAAGCAGCCGGACTTCGTGCACGCGCTCGCTAACGGATCTGGTACGTGCGTCACATAGTAACTCGAGCGCCTGCACTACGCCTACGTGTACGCACACAAGCAGCCGGACTTCGTGCACGCGCTCGCTAACGGATCTGGTACGTGCGTCACATAGTAACTCGAGCGCCTGCACTACGCCTACGTGTACGCACACAAGCAGCCGGACTTCGTGCACGCGCTCGCTAACGGATCTGGTACGTGCGTCACATAGTAACTCGAGCGCCTGCACTACGCCTACGTGTACGCACACAAGCAGCCGGACTTCGTGCACGCGCTCGCTAACGGATCTGGTACGTGCGTCACATAGTAACTCGAGCGCCTGCACTACGCCTACGTGTACGCACACAAGCAGCCGGACTTCGTGCACGCGCTCGCTAACGGATCTGGTACGTGCGTCACATAGTAACTCGAGCGCCTGCACTACGCCTACGTGTACGCACACAAGCAGCCGGACTTCGTGCACGCGCTCGCTAACGGATCTGGTACGTGCGTCACATAGTAACTCGAGCGCCTGCACTACGCCTACGTGTACGCACACAAGCAGCCGGACTTCGTGCACGCGCTCGCTAACGGATCTGGTACGTGCGTCACATAGTATCTCGAGCGCCTGCACTACGCCTACGTGTACGCACACAAGCAGCCGGACTTCGTGCACGCGCTCGCTAACGGATCTGGTACGTGCGTCACATAGTAACTCGAGCGCCTGCACTACGCCTACGTGTACGCACACAAGCAGCCGGACTTCGTGCACGCGCTCGCTAACGGATCTGGTACGTGCGTCACATAGTATCTCGAGCGCCTGCACTACGCCTACGTGTACGCACACAAGCAGCCGGACTTCGTGCACGCGCTCGCTAACGGATCTGGTACGTGCGTCACATAGTAACTCGAGCGCCTGCACTACGCCTACGTGTACGCACACAAGCAGCCGGACTTCGTGCACGCGCTCGCTAACGGATCTGGTACGTGCGTCACATAGTATCTCGAGCGCCTGCACTACGCCTACGTGTACGCACACAAGCAGCCGGACTTCGTGCACGCGCTCGCTAACGGATCTGGTACGTGCGTCACATAGTAACTCGAGCGCCTGCACTACGCCTACGTGTACGCACACAAGCAGCCGGACTTCGTGCACGCGCTCGCTAACGGATCTGGTACGTGCGTCACATAGTATCTCGAGCGCCTGCACTACGCCTACGTGTACGCACACAAGCAGCCGGACTTCGTGCACGCGCTCGCTAACGGATCTGGTACGTGCGTCACATAGTATCTCGAGCGCCTGCACTACGCCTACGTGTACGCACACAAGCAGCCGGACTTCGTGCACGCGCTCGCTAACGGATCTGGTACGTGCGTCACATAGTATCTCGAGCGCCTGCACTACGCCTACGTGTACGCACACAAGCAGCCGGACTTCGTGCACGCGCTCGCTAACGGATCTGGTACGTGCGTCACATAGTATCTCGAGCGCCTGCACTACGCCTACGTGTACGCACACAAGCAGCCGGACTTCGTGCACGCGCTCGCTAACGGATCTGGTACGTGCGTCACATAGTATCTCGAGCGCCTGCACTACGCCTACGTGTACGCACACAAGCAGCCGGACTTCGTGCACGCGCTCGCTAACGGATCTGGTACGTGCGTCACATAGTATCTCGAGCGCCTGCACTACGCCTACGTGTACGCACACAAGCAGCCGGACTTCGTGCACGCGCTCGCTAACGGATCTGGTACGTGCGTCACATAGTATCTCGAGCGCCTGCACTACGCCTACGTGTACGCACACAAGCAGCCGGACTTCGTGCACGCGCTCGCTAACGGATCTGGTACGTGCGTCACATAGTATCTCGAGCGCCTGCACTACGCCTACGTGTACGCACACAAGCAGCCGGACTTCGTGCACGCGCTCGCTAACGGATCTGGTACGTGCGTCACATAGTATCTCGAGCGCCTGCACTACGCCTACGTGTCCGCACACAAGCAGCCGGACTTCGTGCACGCGCTCGCTAACGGATCTGGTACGTAACATTGTGTTCCTCCGACAGTCGTACAAAAAATTTAAAAGCATTAATCAGTGTCACAGAATAATTAATAGTACTAACGTACAGAAGCTTCACTTTTCAAACCAATTTATTGAAATTACGACTCTTGGTACTAAGCAATAAAGTTCAATTCAGCTCCCATAAGCACTCAGTGCCTAATGCGATATTAACCTAACAGTTCCCGTTCTTTTCTAACACATAACGCTGTCGCTGTCTGGCGCGGAGTGGCGCGCTAGGGTTGTCGACTTGGCGCTGCTACTATATTTTAATCATCGTCTATCTACCTACTTGACCACGTACCTATAATAATATTATCCTATAAGTATCCTATCCCAGTATTGAAGCTAGTAGAACAAAAGCACAAAAATTCTGGTCGTTTACATTTTTACTATTAGTAGAGGAGACGTGGAACATCGACCTTCACCGATCTGATAACCAGATGAGACGTATTTTTTATGTAATATAATTTATAAACAAATATGCCTATAATAACTTGCCTAACAAAAAGTGCTCATAGCTATTTTAAATTTAAGTTAATTGTAATCAACCGCAAACATAACTTTGTCGTTTATACAAACACAATGGAAAACAAAGTTATTTTTGGTGATGAAAAAGCGAACCTGATATTTGGTTAAGTGAAGATAAAGGGTATGTTATGTGGATACCTGAACTACGGGACCCTTACGGGACTCGCACTTAATCTAATTGTTTGATCTTTATTGCTATATTGCTTCCGTGTTCGTTTATTAATTACTAGCATCAGCCTTAACACTTAACATACCCTTGATCTTCACCTATCCAAATATCACTATCACTTTTTCATTTACCAAAAATAACTTTGTTTTCCATAGTGTTTGTATAAACGACAAAGTCATATTTGCGGTTGATTACAATTAACTTAAATGTTTAAATAGCTATGAGCACTTTTTGATAGGCAAGTTATTATAGGCATATTTGTTTATAAATTATATTACATAAAAAATACGTCTCATCTGGTTATCAGATCGGTGAAGGTCGATGTTCCACGTCTCCTCTACTATATACAAATTCTTAGTTATTTCCTAAACGCGTGGACCGATTTACATGATTCAAACAGATAAAATGGTTTTTGAACTAAATCTTTAATTTGACACCATAATCGTTGAGATATCTCAACAAACAAAAAATCAAATTTTCAAGTTGCTCTCGTAATATAAATAAAATCAAATTTTCAAGTCGCTTTCGACACACAGTTAATTAAGCAATACTTTGCATTAGACTTGTGATGATACATTTTTGTTGTTAAAGGCGTTTAAGTTTATAATTTGAACAGTGTATGAACACGGCGCGTCAGAATACGGAGCGGTCGCACTCGTTGCGTGACGTCTAATGTGAGCGGCGCGCGGCAACCTACTAAATCCAACCATGTCGACATGGTCGGCCGAGGTACTTGTAAGTTTGTACCTAAAATGCGAAGTGCGCCCGGCCTGTCAGTGTCCCCAAATAGCTTGACACGTGTTTTCTGTCAAATCTGCTTGAACTACAAGGCCACGTTCCACTATGTTATAATGCGAGTCGTGCGCGAACGAAACAACACGAAAATTAAGCCATTTTGTGACGTATTCAATAAAATACGATAAGACAAATATAGTGATAACAGGCCACGTTAGGCAAACTTCGTCTTTCAAGGACATAAACACAAATATCCGTTGGTCGTATATCCTCGTTTTGAGAGCACTCCCTTAACTGCCTCCGCCAGTATTGGAATACTTGGTATCGACATATCGAGCGAAATCCAGTTCCGCGGTCACTTAGAGGCTAAGGCTAAGTTAGCCTCGAAGAAGCTTGGCATGCTCAATAGATCGAGACGGTATTTCACTCCGGCCCACTGCTTGCTCCTTTATAAGGCGCAAGTCCGGCCACATATGGAATACTGTTCTCACCTTTGGGCAGGGGCACCCCAATACCAGCTTCTCCCTCTGGACCGCATCCAACGGAGAGCCGCTCGAATTGTCGATTGCCAAAATATTTGCAACCGGTTAGACCCCTTGGCGCTGCGTAGAGATGTAGCCTCGCTATGCGTCTTTTATCGCTACTACTATGGGGAGTGCTCCGAAGAGTTGTTCGGATTAATCCCTGCCGCCTCTTTCCGCCATCGTTCTACGCGACAGAATTTCCATCCCCATCATTTAGATAGTTGGCAAGCCACAACGGTGCGTTTTTCTATAAACTTTCTGCCTCGCACCTGTAAACTGTGAAATGATCTGTCGCCTGCGGTTTTTCCGAACCAATACGACCTTCAAACCTTAAAAAAAGAGCGTATTCCTTTTTAAAAGGCCGGCAACGCACTTGTGACTCCTTTGGTGTTGCGGGTGTCCATGGGCGGCGGTAATCCCTTAACATCAGGCGATCCGTCTGCTCGTTTGCCCCCTACTCCATAAAAAAAAAAAATTACATTCATCTGGGATAGCACTGGAAAGATGTAAAATTAAATTCTAAATAATTTTAGTACCCCAGAATAACCTTAAAAGTGGTCCAGCCATGGGCGTCGCCAAGGGGGAGCAGGCGAGGGCAGCCGCCTCCCCTAGAAATTCAAAAACCCTAAAAAACTATTTATACTTTTTTTCAATACTTTTCTAATTTTTGATGTTATTCCCCACCCCCCAGGCCATCGGCTGACGCCATTGGTCCCCCTTAGCATATCGACTGGCGACACCCTTGGTTATAGCTAACAATTTAATTATAAACATAATTTTCTCCCTCCACCAGGCAGCGATCTATTCCAAATGGAACACCGCATAGTCATCATCTGGCGTCGCGAAGCCACGCGCATTCAATACGAGTGGCTGAACGAAACGTGGCCAACGTGCGGCCACGCGCAATGTACTAGCGAACATATGTCCGCCGACCCGGCAGTCAGGGACGAACTGTTGAAGTACCATGAAAGACTGAACGAGACGAAAAGGGCCCTGGATCAGCTGATCAAGAGGTTATTGAAACCGACTGAGGTGATGACGTATGAAGCACATGTGCAGGTGAGGATTTTGTAATAGCTTAACTAAGTAGTGAAGTAGGAAAGGTCCAGCCTGATTTTGCGAGTGAACATGTCTACCGACCTAGTGATTAGGAGTGAGTTGTTGAAGTATCATGAGAGGCTGAACGAGACGAAAAGGGCACTGGACCAGCTGATCAAAAGGTTGTTGAAGCTGACTAAGGTGATTACGTATGAAGCACATGTGCAAGTAACGAATTTGATGATTGTATAATCGTTTATACAGGGTCCGAATGTAGGATGGGTCTTGTGAGGTATCCTCACGGAGCGGGTGAGCATAATTATGTCAGCAGTAGTAGAAGCTCACAATCTGATAAAAATTCTCCTGTCACCTATTACGATTCATAATGAGATACGGATGTGAGTGATGGACTAATCTGTCTGGCGAAGGGCTTTAAGGAAATTAGTCTTGGAATGTGTCCTTAGGCTATAAGCAGATGAGCTAAAGAATACATGTCCTTTTTAGCCAGATTTAGCTGAATTTGTATCTAAGCTAGATAGACCACGTGTACCATATAAGAGACCGTGTTCAGGTTTTTATGAACTGCTAGAATTGCTGCGTATAAGCTTGTGGTGATTCCCGTACCTCTGGGAGATCTGCAGTGGAAATTGTATACAGTAGGAGCTCAAGTATTGATCCTTGAGGTACGCCAATCTGGTTGTGGTAGAACCTGGATGTGCTGTTCACTTCTTTTACTTGAAATATTTTGACATTTGAGAAATAATTTAGGAAAAACGAAAACGTACGTGTGTATCATACTTTGATTATAAATAATAGTCCTCTTTTCTCTATGCCATAAAGCCTTGTACTGTGTCAAAGGCTTGTTTGAGTTCATGGAATGCGAAGCAGCTGTACTCTTTAACTTCTAATGATTTTCAGATGGTTTCGTATACTCTAGGTACTTGTTAGACTGTAGCGTACTGTGTGTTAAAATCCTAACAAATTGTCGGGAAAGGAACAATTTCTTTTATGGAAAGATCCATCTAAAACTGATCCATCTTGATATAGGAGTCCTTGTCTTGAACTTCGATATTGGTATATCTATCATTTAGGACTACGTCTCTTTAAAGGTGTTCAGCAAACAGATTAGCCTTCTCCTTGCTCGGCATTATGTTCTTTCATTAGTTTATTGAGGTGGTTTCGTTTTTGCGGTTGGGTGGTTTTCCAGGTGGAATAGTCATGATTCTGTCGCCGGAGGAAAATGATTATGGCTTCGCGTGAAAAGTTGAATTTTCAGCTGCAATTATAGTTTATCGTACCTCCTGTGTAGCCTTGAGTGCAGTTTTCTCATATTGGCTAGTGTGCCAGAATTTTTGGAGTCTGCGTCTTCCTTAGTTATTTCTCTCGGTCTTGTTATTTAGGCGTGAAAGTTACATTATACAGGATGTCACAAGACCCATCTCCAAGCCGAAGTCTATTCGTTGTGGACATCATGCCAAGTCATACTAACCAAAAATAATACCTGGGAAACGACTTTTCTTTTTAAGTTTTCACATTTTTAAAACCGCAATTATAAGCGCGCGCGTGCAATGTTCGAAATACATACTTATCCATGGGGTCTTAGGGCCTCTAAAGAACATATTGTCGGGGTAAATGCATCGATTTTGTACCTAATTAGAAAAATTCCATACTAACTTTAAGCCTCAATATCTCTTGAATCAGTAATTTCCCAGGTATGGTGCCGAAGTAAAAAATATTCTTAGTGATTGGTACAACATGGGATTTCAGTTTTCGTTAAGGGTCTTTTTACACCCTGTATAATATTGTTGTGTTCGTTCACCTAAGGGATAAGTGGCAGAAAAAATTGACCGACTGTTTATTCAATATGTAATCTGTTTGCGTTTTAACTTATCGCTCCGCTGTCGCGTACGCCCAGCTGACTGCTACGGTCGAGACCGCGGTTACGCGTTTGCAACCTTACGACATTGATAGAAGTGCTATCTCCAGCATTACTTCACTATAATCTATGCTATCAGAAAACAGTAATACCTAGGTCAGATTTACCATAGACTGCTTTACGAGTTGGAGTTAGAGCTTCCTTCAAGGCATAGTAAATAGACGGCCTGTCGCATTGTTCCAGGAGTTGCTAGACGAGGCGGCGATGGGTGCGATGTGGCGCGCCGTGCTGAAGGTGTGCGAGTGGACCGAGCGAGCCGCCGCCGCCCTCCGGACACAGCGGGCCCTCTCCGCCGCCTCCGTCCTCGCCACCGTGGCGCTGGTGCTGGCCGCCGGCTACCTTATGGCCTACCTCATGTGAGTATCAGCCTAAGGACACAGTGACGTCAGAGCCGTCACGATCATCTGCTGGAGCTTCTTCAGTCATACGCATTGAAACCCGGATGGATATCGTCCGCAACTTACCTCTACCAACTTATTCTACTTTTCGTGTCGTGTACATGGTACACGAACATGGCTCTTAATCGCTTAACATGAACAAGCCGCTCTCGCTACATTCAATAAATTATATGATTTGCTTCACAGACGGGTGGAGGAAGAATCAGTGCAGCGTCAGAAAGAGGAGAGGAAGAAGCAGAGTGGCGCCGGCAAGAAGAACAACAACGAACCGCAGTCGGAGCTGCGACTGCACGAGCTACGCGCTGAGAAGTACAACGGACTTGTTAGGTGAGGGTTTAGTCTTCACGAATACGTATTTACCAAGAAATATTTGTATTTTGAAAGATAATATTTGTTATTACTAAACTGTACATGTATACCACGAATTTGAAGCCATTTGACATCACAACATCAAATAGCTTGCCTGCTGGCGTGTAGCCGTAGGGTTAGACTTTCTAACGTCGCATATGTGTAGGGGGACGCGACCGGCCGCGGCGGCGACGCGGTTTACAATGAACTATACTTATATTCATGTCGAATGCTGTCGCGCTCGCGGCGATTTACAATTCTTTCTAGCCCGCTAGTGACAACCGACAGGTTGACGTGCAAGATGTTATTAAAACGTGTTATGGGTAAACTTTATAAGAGTGTTATACTGTTTGTTTGTAGATTGCTAAAGCCTGGTTGTCGCACGATCGTGTTGCTGGTTGATATGCAGAGCCGTGTGCAACTGCTCTCCAAGTTCCACAAGATTGTGTGGCCTTACCGCAAGTAAGTCATTGTTATATTTATACTGTAAAACAAGTTTATATTTTCAGAACTAAGTTGGTACTTTTGACATTACTAACTGGCTATATCCGCAATTGCGTAATTCATTTGAAGCTGTTTATTCGTTACGGTAATCAAGAAGAGAGTGTATCCAAATGCGTAAATATACGCCATGTAGATATTGATAGATGGACGCAGATAGATATTCACAATGCAGTGGACTACTGAATCTCATTAAAACGATAGTCAGCTTCGCTTTAACACTTTCACTGTCCGACCGCCAGACACAATAGAAATTCAATTGTCCTGAGCCACATGTGGTTCATGGGACTGGAAATGGGTTAAAGCAGCGTGTTTGTATTGAGGTTCTAAAAGTTTACACCTTAGGCCTCCTCCTCATATTAGCATGCGCGTACCTCGAGCGTCCGGCGTTTACTTACTACATAGAGAACGCCGCGCGCCCGCCGGTCGCCCGCTCGAGGCACGCGCATGCCTATGTGAGGTTGGCCTTAGGAGAGATTATACATGTTGATTATTGTGTGTTCAGGAACAAGACGTTGTTGTTCGCGTACCTGTGCGTGGAGCGCAACATCGTGTGGTTCCGGCGCGTGCTGCAGCTGTCGCTGGGGGGGGGCGAGCTGCGGCTCAACGCGCGCAACTGTGTCGGCACCGTGCTCGCGCTCAACCCGCACCGCAAGTACTTCTGCATCTACCACGCCAAGCACCCCGAGTGCGCCAAGCCGCACAAGGTACGTAATACTACGTCGCCATCGGCACCGTGCTCGCGCTCAACCCGCACCGCAAGTACTTCTGCATCTACCACGCCAAGCACCCCGAGTGCGCCAAGCCGCACAAGGTACGTAATACTACGTCGCCATCGGCACCGTGCTCGCGCTCAACCCGCACCGCAAGTACTTCTGCATCTACCACGCCAAGCACCCCGAGTGCGCCAAGCCGCACAAGGTACGTAATACTACGTCGCCATCGGCACCGTGCTCGCGCTCAACCCGCACCGCAAGTACTTCTGCATCTACCACGCCAAGCACCCCGAGTGCGCCAAGCCGCACAAGGTACGTAATACTACGTCGCCATCGGCACCGTGCTCGCGCTCAACCCGCACCGCAAGTACTTCTGCATCTACCACGCCAAGCACCCCGAGTGCGCCAAGCCGCACAAGGTACGTAATACTACGTCGCCATCGGCACCGTGCTCGCGCTCAACCCGCACCGCAAGTACTTCTGCATCTACCACGCCAAGCACCCCGAGTGCGCCAAGCCGCACAAGGTACGTAATACTACGTCGCCATCGGCACCGTGCTCGCGCTCAACCCGCACCGCAAGTACTTCTGCATCTACCACGCCAAGCACCCCGAGTGCGCCAAGCCGCACAAGGTACGTAATACTACGTCGCCATCGGCACCGTGCTCGCGCTCAACCCGCACCGCAAGTACTTCTGCATCTACCACGCCAAGCACCCCGAGTGCGCCAAGCCGCACAAGGTACGTAATACTACGTCGCCATCGGCACCGTGCTCGCGCTCAACCCGCACCGCAAGTACTTCTGCATCTACCACGCCAAGCACCCCGAGTGCGCCAAGCCGCACAAGGTACGTAATACTACGTCGCCATCGGCACCGTGCTCGCGCTCAACCCGCACCGCAAGTACTTCTGCATCTACCACGCCAAGCACCCCGAGTGCGCCAAGCCGCACAAGGTACGTAATACTACGTCGCCATCGGCACCGTGCTCGCGCAAGGTACGAGATCGCGTGCCTCTAAAAAAGGTTATTAAATGATAACCGTTGCATACTATATACACCCTACAACAGCAAAGATGCAGTCCATTACTGCTTAAAATTGAGATTATATCTAACAACCTCGCACCCAATTACAAGCCGTATGCTAGTCACTAGCTAGTTTTAGGCGTTCCAGTTAAAATTTTACTCTAAGAAAAATGCTGATTTCGAACCGGTTGTTGCAGACGACGTTAACTTTCCAGTGGTAGAACTGTCTGTTTCTCTCACTATTTCTATCTATTTAAGATATTGACTAAAAACTTCACAACATACCCGATTTACAATTATCGTATCAGGGTGAATTTGACAAAAAAATCGTTCAACCCATCCAATCAAAACTAGATTTACCACCTTTTCCCGTTCGTTTCTTCTAGCGCATGAGTCGCATGACGCGGTCGCTGGGCGAGAGTGGGGTGGGTGACCCCGAGGCGGGCGCCTTCATTGGCTTCCACACCGAGCCCGACTCCTCGTCAGCTGACGAGTCGCCAGACCCGCCTGTTCTCATGCAGGGTAAGTGTATACATACTACATATACATTGTTGCAGGTACTGAATGTTAGGCGCGCTGCGAAAACTTTTACAGAATCACAGACGCTTAGAACTTTTAATATAATAATAATTTTATGGTAAAGTTTTATTTGAGGCACAAATACGCCAAGTTGCCTTCTTATATTCCTTCTGCCTACGTCTCTTATTTTTCTATGCTCAGCAATATAGGCTTCATAGCATTAAATAAATATCATCATCATCGCCTTGTTTATAATCTGTCCCACTTCTGAAAATAATCTGCTATGTGGCGAATTACATCTCACTCTAATTTATTTTTCAACGTTTTCAGAGAATCTCCTAGATGGTCTGGAGAACTGGCTGGACCGTTTGTTCGAGGGCTCGACCCACCGGTACTACATCAACTACTGGCCCGACATGACCACCAAATGAACCTTCTCACAATAAGCTCTGCAATACTGCTGAGCCACTATTATTTGTGTTTGTATCGGTCTGGGAGCGCGGCATGACTAGGACTAAGGTAAGGCTAGCCACTACAACATATAATCATTTATGTGAAAAATATACATTTCTGAAAGTCTCAGTTTCGCTGAATTAAACATGGTTGCCTGTTTGATAATAAGATCAATTTATCCGTGTAGGTAAGATTCAGGTCAAACAAATCAATAACAAATAGTATTTAGAAAGCGTACAGTAATTTGTGATCAGAATTTAGATGTTAAACTGCAACAAGAGAGGACCGAATGAAGTGCCTTGAGGTACTCCGTATAAAAATAGTCTTATAAAAATTTACTATATATGTTTCGTATAAAAATTTACTATATATGTTTGTGAACGCGAGTATCAAGTTTTGTCTGTATTTGCTGAATTTTGATTAGATGGCTCTGAATCTCAGGTTAAATGTATAGCTTTCAGAATTCGTGAAACACAGGTAGTTAAGGAGGTCTCAACTCAATCAAACCCTCGACACAAAACACTCACACATAAATATGTTTATAAATAAAGCGATTACGCTTAGGATTTCTCTTCGGCATGTCAATAATAGACGTGAATTGCGTTTGAAAATCTAAGTGTAAGTTACTTATTTTGATTGAGCTGACCTTCTTTATCCTCTTGTGTTTTGGTAATGCATTGATTATACCTACATAATGCACTTATTATTTACGCACCTAATTTATTAAACAGCTTCCTTCAATATGTACTTCCAATAAGGAAGAAATCAAGTAAAACTGAGAAAAAATCCTGAGGTTTTGCGGACCTACCGCTGAACAGATTTAGATGCAATTTGAAGCTAAGGATGTTCTTCGAAAAGGCAGCTTGTATAACAGAAATGTATTGATGTAGTTATGAATACTTCCAGTCATGCCAGCGTCCTACCAAATAGCCATAAAGTTAATTTTACATATTATAATTTCGTTGATGTTCGTTGTTAAGAAAGTATACTGCCCGGTTATTGCCGTTTCGACCATAGTTAAAATATAAGTGTGATAGATTGGTGAAGATTTGCCTTTCTATATTTTTTTTCTTTGTGTACGGACGTTACGAATCGACAATTGACGTTATTCAAACGTCTCGTTTTGCATTGTTCTGGACGCATTTCGTTTGAGGACACGACCACACAACATTCAGTAATCTTTCAGTTTTATTATTATAGTGCGTTTGGCCAATCGGTATCTTAGCTTTTATAAGATCCACGACTGTCTCTCTGGTCGTTTTCTTCAGTATGTTGATCAGAAGGAATAAGTCCAACGAAAAATTTACCAACTGGACATACTGCTATGGGGAGAGCAACCCAGTCAACTTAATTCCGAAAAATTGTTCAATCTGACAGAGATACGATTTACTGGTCATTTAGACATAGTTATTAAAATTTCTTAAACCAAAGGGATTCAATAATTTATCTAACTGCAATATCTCAGATGAGAAAGAAAGAGTTGCGCCCCAAAATTAATTGTAAATTCAATCGGAGTGCGTCTAGAACACTAGGCCAAATATTAGTGCCTATCGAATAAGTAGGCGAACTGACTGTCTGAGACAGATCTTAGCTAAATCGTAGTTGTCGACGAATCGAGAAAGGCCGATAATTATATATTTAGATATCCATAGTGACAAAACTGTAAATTACGCCGGGACGGAGGTTTTATGTTCGGTTGCCTAGTTATACACCGGTTGTATTTGATAGAATTAAAGTGAGATCGGATAAACGTTGAAACTGATGGGCGTTAAATATTGAATCTCTCGAAATAATTGGTTTCATAAGTGTTGGAAAAGATGGGCGTCAAATATATAATCTCGCGCTCAAACTGATTATTCTATCTCACTTATACGTATAGTTACATCTCTGTCGGCACTCGTCTATGTGAAATTCGCGTCTTCCATTGATACCACACGTGCAATCTTACACGCAAATAATAAAATCTCTACAATACAATTCCATTTTGAAATTGACAATATAACGGTCGTGTATATCTAAGTACGTCACTATCGGTTCTCGATTCTAGTAACAAAATAAAATATAATAAATAATATTCACACTTTTATATAAATAAATGAAGTTAGCTGTAAATTAGCAGTTTGTCTCACAGTATCACAATAACTAGTATATAGATGTACAATGATAAGGACAGTATTACATCACTGCACCTCATAGACTACGTACTACTAACTAGCGCTGTTGTGTAACGCCATAGAAATTGGTGGGTATTGCTTTCAGGATATGTTATAAGTATATCGGGCTCAGTGGCGTGCCATTGGAGGTCTTTTATTCAGCAGTAGACTGGCAGGCTGATGATGATAATATCGGTCTTCTTTATTGACAAAAAATAATCCATTATTTAGATTTATTTGTTGTCCGACATTTTTGGTGAGTCGGGTAATTTACCGCCAAATTTTGAATATAAAAGAGAAAGACTCCGTTATATTTAAAATTTCTACCAAATGTTGCTCGCATTCAAAGACTCAGTGTGCCTTGTAATAACGAATGTTTTCAGTAATTGACCAAAGACGTCAAAATCGAGAAATTATTTTATTGTAAACCATGTCAAAGTGTCCGTTTCATTCGGCGGTCGGTCTTATAAACATTCTGATCGTCTCTGTGCAGACTAAGGCACAAGAAAGAGGCTTAGTATGAATGTAGCCACATGACGTTTCACCTCGATTCGAACGTTATTAGGTCGCTTCGTTCTGAAACGAACGAAAACCAGTTTGTTGAACGCCATTCGTATCGAGTTGTTTAAACTTGTACTAGGTTCTCTCATCACAATCCACGCCGATTTCCAAAATTCTCAAGCAAACTATTCTCAGCAATATCCACGAACGTTCATGACGATACGCAACAGCAAAATTTTTAATCTTTATACATTCTACCTAGTCCCTTTGGATTGCGCTTCGTAATACTGCCTAGCTGATGCTAGTGGATGCTACATTACCACGTGACGCAGGAATATGAGCTTATCTATACACGACTCTATTTAAACAATGTTTGCAAAATTAAATGATGTTTGGAAAGATGTTGTTTAGACCAATGTTGCGAAGTTTCTACGATATATCGTTTGGTAGTATCCATACAAATGTGTACGTTAGCGTTGCATATATGCTTCTCGATTTCATCCTAAAGAAAGGGTAAATAAATAAACTGTAGAGCGTTTGTTTGCCTTGGGTTCGGCTGTTGTTTACTGGGTCAAATTGAGATACATTATTAGCTTTTAAACATGCATAAAACTATTAGAATAGCTATTTTTTTCAACCTGCAATAAAGTTGGTAATATTTCCAACTCAAAATATGTTAGCATATTGATATTACAGAAACACAACGGCTTGAACACTGCCAATGATAGTTTGCTTTATTAATAATTTTACCGGTAAAATAATACAATTATATGACATGTATTTTTTTCGGATCCAATTGATTTATAAGGTAACATATAAATCGATTCGTAAGCTAACTATATTGGTCTAAACAATATCTCGACGACACATAATTCGGAATTGCTAGACAAAGCGCTGACTAAGATTAGTATTGACATAGTATTAAAATTGATTTACTAATTAAAATATATCTTTTAATTGTTCCTTTATTAATCGGTTGTCTTGAACAATGTACTAGTCAAATATATTACCAAAAGTTATTATGTAATTTTAGCTATATACTTCTTGCCATAGTTAGTTTATATATGCAGTCATGGTTAACGATTTGGCCGAAGTTTATTTTTAGGTTTATATGTGTAAGTTTAAAATTATGTGTTCATTCGGAATGATAAATTGTGTTTCTAAATGTGTCATTTTAATATACAACGGTTTTTTTTAGTATGGTGCAGGCCTCTTACACTGTTTAGTATAATACAGGTCATCAGCAAAATCAGTTGCTCCATACTACATTGAATTTTACGAAGAAATTAATGGAACAGCAGATATTGCCGCGATTTTGTGACTGCCTCAGTTACTATACTAAAAGTAATATTGTATGTTTTATTTTAAGTGACTATGACCACTGGTAGTGACGGCAAGAAAGTGACTCTTTTTGAAGAGCTGGTAGTGATGTCACTGAGAGGGCTTTGCGCTTCACTTTGATTGTATAAAAATTCAATACTTTAAGCTGCTAATGTTCTGTTCGTTGAGCATTTGAAGTTTGCTGTATACTTTGGTCATAATCTCTAATGGATAATTATAGTAATATGTCTCTTGCCAAAAACAAATGAGACCAGTTCAAAAAAATGGGGCCAGTGTTGTGGCTATGACTGTAAAAACCGTTTTGGTTAATGTATAAAATAATAGGATATCATTTTATATTTATAATTTTATCTTTATTTCACAAAATGTTTCGAGCATGACACTTCTGATGTTTTTTATATATGTATATTATTTACTTTGTTTTTTCTTCAACTATGTTTGATAAAAATAAAGTGCATTTTTGTGTTGCGAAATGAAATTGTTTGTATAAATAAAAAGACAAATTGTATAAACACGATGTGTAACTTTATATGAATGTTAACATGTATTTGTCTAATGTTTATTGTTGGGAATATGTGGAGTATAAACAGACATACACTTATTAATTTGCACTAGATCCAGTGGCATAATTTTGTAATTTTAAAAATTGATAGAAAATATAATTTCTCTTCAGATGCATCGTAATTTTTTTTATATCAATTCATAACTCTATTGAATGCAGAGGCACTGACTTGTTATCTTCCTCATACCTACTTGTTTTATCATCTATGTCTCCTGAGACTAAAGGTATTGTTAAGTCTTCAAGATTCTCTATGACGAGGACTTCGATTTTATGTGTTATCTATTTATATATATGGACATAAGAAAGAGATCTAGTGAATGAGTTTATTTCTCTGATTTTACTCATTTTACTATCATAGATGTCAACGATCTAAACGTATATACATCCTCGTAATTCTCATATAATTTATAACAGGTAGGCTATTGCTTATTATTATGAGTCTTACGAGGTTGATGTTATATCGATAGCCAGCTGTTGTTTTGTTGAACTCAGTGTAACTGTTGAATGTTCCCCATAAAATGGTATAAATGTGCTGTTTAACCAGTGTTGCCATGTTTTATAGTTATAATTACCACCACGTTGGGTGTCTGTATATGGGTTGTTGATAAAGCTTTTGTCTATTCATACTAAAATATAATTATTATTGTATTTAAATTATTTTTATTGTTAAGATACACTAAAGCTATCCTTTATCTTA
This sequence comes from Euclidia mi, assembly GCA_944739405.2. Taxonomy (NCBI): domain Eukaryota; kingdom Metazoa; phylum Arthropoda; class Insecta; order Lepidoptera; family Erebidae; genus Euclidia; species Euclidia mi. The sequence continues at coordinate 6,562,196 of OX123198.2, read as the reverse complement.
ATTCCAGTATCAATTTGTACAATAAATTATTAAATATTGTTCTTTATTTTTGTGTTTTATTTTTGGCAGTCAGTGGTCCATTTGTGTTAGTGTGTTCTTGTAACTTTACAACATAATATGCAAAGTTGCAAACAATGGAAACAGAACATCTGGATATGGAACAAACATTTTGGGGTTCGGACAAAGTTTTGTCTAGGATACTCCAAGATATAGTTATAGCCAAGGACTAGCTGCATTTTCAGTCTCTTGAAAGTTGATATATATGAATTAGTGATGTGCCGGATCATTAAAAATGTACCTATATCCGCGGATACGGATACGGATCTTTATTTTCTTACTAAATTGATGTCACTGCGCGCGATCTTGAAACGATAATTGATGTCACGCACGCACGCCCGGCGGAACGATGATAGATCATGTTTCGACTTGTATTGCGCGGGTACTTTTGTTTATTGTTTAGGGTTGAGCTACACCTATCAGCACCGCGTCGCACTTTTATATGCTTCTATCGTTTTCTGTCACTTAGGACCGTCATTTACTAGAGCGAGAAAGAAAGAGGGAACACGATCGCCTTTTCGATTCCGCGGCGTGCTGAAGCGTTCCGTCTCTCTTTCTCGCTCTAGTAAATGACGGTCCTAAGTGACAGAAAAGGATAGAAGCATATAAAAGTGCGATGCGGTGCTGATAGGTGTAGCTCAACCCTTAGTGTGACACTGGGCCGCGTAGATAATGTTTGTGTATGAGTTTTTTAGTAAGTGTAAAAGTTAAATTAATAATATGAAAGATCCGTAAAAGATCCGCGAGAATAGTAACGGATACAGATACGGATCTTTCTTCTTCCTCGGATATCCGCGGATACGGATACGGATATCCGGAACATCACTAATATGAATACACGGCCATTCTCCATCTGGAAATTCCGTCGAGCCCTCTCTCACTGTGAGCGTGCCAGTATTCGAGATTGCGAAACGAATGCGCCAGCCAGATGTTTGGCCAAGGACCCTATGTAGGTAGGTACCCTATATTTTATGGTTATTCTAATATTGGGATACGAAATTATTATACCTACCTGTTTTTGGGTTTACGAGAGCGATTTACATTTAGCATCCAGAGCCACGTCTACCGCCCGTTCAGCAGCAGTTTACTGACTTTGTGGTGACGTCAGTTTACACCCAAAGAACTTAGTAGATGACGTACCCAAACCAATGAATACAGATTTATACATAGAACCGCAGTTCTTAAGGATTTTGTGTGCCTATTCCGAGTAGGATCTGGCCCCAGTATAGTTCGTAGTTAGCGGCGCTGGCGTAGTTCTCCGTCTCTCTTGCTCTCGTAGTTAAGTAACACTGGAGGAATGTTCGTCTCTCTTGCTCTCGTAGAGACAGCTGTCACAGCGTGACAGCCACGCCGCCAAGCGGTAATTTGGGTCACAGAAAGTTTGTCTTCAGAGCGCCCATAAGAAATGCGCCTCTATGTAAACATCTGAGCTCTTTGCCCAAACCTTTACTTGAAAGCCAAAATGACATAAACCTACATATTTTTATTTTATGCTGTGATTATAGACAAAAACCTAGTACCTACGTACTGTTACTCATAGACTAATGATTGGTCTCGCTCTGCTCTACTAGACGGAGCTCTCATACTTGTAAAATGAGGCAGAAAAAACCATGCCAGCTGGCATGGTTGAGCCTGTCACACTGACAGCCGTATACCTATCCACCAAATTAATTACGGAAATAATTCGCTGTAAAATGCCAAGTTGCGCTTTTATCCTGAGTAAAAATAACTCAGCAAAAAATAAGAAGGGCTCTGGTGTCGCATACTATCTGTAAAATGAGAATAATTTTGAAATTTCAACATAAAATTACAAAAAACCGAAAACGCCATTCAGTGTTGCTGCTAGTACAAGAATCAACTTCCCCACAGTTGAGATTTTCATTATGTGAATCTATAGTTATTGTATTTCGTTATATTTTACTATTTCTTTTAGCTAACCTATTTATTACATATTTTACCTTTTTCTATATTATTTTATGTTTATACCTTTACAAATAAGGTAAACATTTTAGTTGTTTTATTCAAAGTAGTTTTCACGACTATTCATGTTGAATTAATAATGTCTAACTAAATTTATGTGGCCTAGTAGCATGGAAATAGAAAGCACTGTTTTGGAAACACCTTATTTCCTCTATGGTTATTTCTAATAATAATTTGCAAAATACTATTAGTACATAAAACAAACCTTCTCCTTTCTCTTAGCGTTATCCCAGTTTTCAGTCTGGGGTCCGCTTTCTAGTCTAACCGGATTTAGCTGAATCTTAGCTTTTCCACGGAGCGACTGGGGGCTTATTCACTATGACCACTGAAATACCCAAAGAGATTGGACTATTTGGAAATACCATGCTCAAGACGTGTGTCGTCGTGACGCGCACTAGACGTAAACGTGATTCAGTAACGTGACGTACCACGTCAATCAAAATATTGTATTCAGTACTTTGAGAAAAGAATATAATATGGAGTGGACAAATAATACATATGGATACTTTACGTTATAGAAATATATATGAAATCGACATAAAGCCACCAAACATAGTGTTGTCTCGTTTTTACTTAGCGATATCTCTGTTAGAAAAAAGAGATAGCCATAGGTTACTGAATACACTGATCATAGTGATTTTTTCTCAGAAATGTCAATCGTGCCAGTGTCGCCATATTGCTTGCCAAGTGTTTTTGGTACATCTGCTGTCAAATCGTTGTGTATCGAACATAATAATTTTGATTTTGTGCATAAATATGTCTAAAAACCAGATGAATCAGTGCTTCAGGCTTTCCTAGAGATCGTAAAATCATGCCTAAGTGTTGATTTGAACTGTGCAGTCCAAGATAAAGCTATAATCAACACAAATGTACTCTTCACAAGTAAGTAACAAGTCATGATTTATATTGTTGAAAAGGATTAGTATTTGTACAAAATATTGTTACAAGAGGTTCTTTTTATAGTTAATTTAACAGGTTTTAGCTTCGTTATGGCCTAAATGTTGTTATTTTCGTAGTTTGGAATTTTTCATATTTACGTATTAGAGGTTAGTAGTGATGTTACTACTAATGTCGATATGGGTTATCGATATATAGATAATGTATAGAGATTTCCACAAACGATAACATTGTTAAAACTATCTCGTGTCTGTAAATGGAAATAAATTAAACATTGAACCAATTTTGTCTGTACCTAGTAAAGGAAAAGCGATATTTGACAAACTTACTTTACTTAGACCTGATTACATAAAACCCAAAACCGCTGCATCCTGCTCTATGTTGAGGAAAATAAGCAGTTAAAATAATTATATTATGTTTTTTGCCAACAGATAACATGAACAGCAACTGTATGCGAGAATTCCTAGCAATAAAACGTTGAAGAAAATAATTTTATTTATAAACAAGAGGACGCCCGCTGCTACACCTGCACATTTTTTCAACTGTTTCTGTCCGATCCCGTGGGTATTTCAAGAAAGTCCTTAGTGCACTCCTGCGATCCCCAAAGAACATTCATGCCAAAGAACAATGGCAGAATTTGGTCTGCGTTTGTTGTGGCGAACTTAAACTTCATATGAACAAAATAAATTGTTTTATTTTTCAACGATTTTTTATATTTTCACTTTGTCTCTTTAAAGCTGGAGTATTTTATGATGATAAAAAGCATTCCAATTGATTACGAATACTTTATTATTTGATTGTTGCCATAGACAATGTTGTGACGGGATTAGACGTGAGTGCTATATCCGTATCGATTATTAAATAAGTAATCGATACGATCAACCTTTATAGAGTTGATTTGGTTTAAAATGCAGTTATTTAATATTTAATCAACATTATATCAATAATCTAATATTTTTGCAGCAAAACAACGTTTAAATCAAATAAAAACGTCACAGCATCGTTTTGATGTTGTATCGATTTCACATAAAATTGATTTAAAATGTACAGCTCTGCTTTTGTCTTTGGCTGTGACAGTTAGATGCTACAAAATACTTAGCTGCGTTTTAATGTCAATCTGACATAAGTCATTTGATAATTCAAACGTACCTACCTACATTGTTTAACTTTCATACTTTAACTTTCCTTTTACCTACATTGTTCATTCTTAACTAAAATTCAAACACGGGTATCTTCTTTTTCCGCCTTTCCTGAGTGAAAATAGAATCATTTATAGAATCTGTTACTTACGCCAAATTTTTTGATATATTTTTTATTACTGTTCGCTTTAATTTAATTTCAGACATTTTGATGTATGGTGATCTGCCATTGTCCTTTCAGCTTCCTGCACCTTATAATTTTGGCTGTAGCTTATCTGTCAGGCAATCAGTAACGCAAGGATTTTATATATTATACAGATAAAAAACAAATAAATAACATGTATTAATCAATTATGATTTTTCTTACCCCCTTATGATATTTCAGTGTAGCTGTGTGTTTCATTACGGTATGTATGGTGCAAATCAGAAATCGCCGACATAAGGCCGGCGCGCACTGACGTCGCGGCATGGCAAAGGATTTTATTACTGATCAAGTCATTTTCATTCTTATTTCAATGAGTTTAGAATTCATATTACTTTATTTCGATACAATCGTATCGCAGCCCGCCGTGGCATGCCGCGGGACGTTTGGGGCGCGTCGCGGCATCGGCGGCACACTTGGACGCCGCGGCATGCCATGGCGTCTTGCAGTGTGCCACGACGTAATCAGTAGGTAAATAAGTTCCTGAATTCACCGTTAGTAAATCTTGTTCTCATAAATAATGTATCCAGAATTGTTTTCTCTTCGACAGATCAGTTTGTATTTATTTTGTCGTTCTTCATCTTCAGCAAGAAGTGCTATTGATACTAAATTCCAGTCAATTGGACGCCTCGGTATGACGCGGCATGCTGCGAGGTGCCGAAGCGTCTTTCGGGCTAACGAAACACGTTCCGCGCCGTGCCGTGCCATGCCGTCAGTCGGCGCCGGCCATTAGCTATCCGGATAGCCAAGCTGAAGGGGCAGTGGCCAGAGGACATAGCTCGAAGAAGCGATGGCCGTTGGGCAGTAAGGTTCTGGAATGCCGGCCTCGTACCGGACGACGCAGCAGAGGTAGGCCTCCCGCAAGGTGGACCGACGATCTAGTCAAGATCGCGGGAGGCAGTTGGATGCGGGGCGGTTCAAGACCGGTCTGTGTGGAGAACCTTGGGGGAGGCCTATGTCCAGCAGTGGACGTCGTTTGGCTGATATGATGATGATGATTATGTATGGTGCCATTCATGTCCGGTACTTTCATTCACAGCGACACTGTATCGATATTGGCTACCAGAGAATATTTTGTTATATGATACAAGGGATATTTTCCGCTTTACCATGTTCACCCGCATTTGCATTATGGAATAAACTAATTTGGCAAAAAATCTAAAGTAACTTACTACAAAATATCAATTTATTTTTTTTCTAAATCTACAGTAATGTATTATTTACCTCTAACCGGCTCAATGTCGATATCGATTATATTCTAGAGTCCAACCCATAGAGATATAAAGGATAGAGTGGCAGAACAGTACCTAACTCAATACTGTGTCGTGTCCGTCGGTGCGAGAGAGAACGCTACAGGTTAAAGGCCCCCTGCATCTCTCTCTAACAGTACATGCACAAAATCAACATTGCGCAATGGCGTGCTACCTGTAACTATTATTTATATCAGTTTATCAGTAATCAATAGTTTAAAAATATATAAACTTTTTTGTCACTTCAAACTATCTTCGTGTATCAATAAAAACAATTTTTAAACTATTGATTACTAATAAACTGATTAAAATAATAGTTACAGGTAGCAAGCCACTGCGTAATGTTGATGTTGTGCATGTATTGTTAGAGAGAAATGCAGGGGGCCTTTAATGTTGCGTTCTCTCTCCCACCGGCGGACACGAATAGGCCCCACTCTGCCACTCTATTCTTAATATCTCTATGGTCTAACCCAACGGCAGTCATTTTATTTTCCACATAATTTCGTAGGTATGCGCGCTAATTTCATAGGTACGTCCAATCCATGTTATTCACAGATCTGTGGTTTATTACTAGAAAAAGTAAGAACCCTTCAAAAACTTAAAAAATATAGTTTTCTTTTTCATCTTTTAGCAACACAAATCGCATTCGCTAGTACGTTAGCTTTAATAATTTCGGCTTCTTACTGAACCGAGACAACAGTGTTTTTAGTGCTGGTATGAACGCTCTCATCGCAAGCTTTTAAAAGTGCTTACGCCAGAGTTCAACGCAATCGTTTTTTAAATCCTCGTGTGAATGATGCCTTAAGGTTCTATACTTTGTCGATAACAAAAAAACTTGTCGATATATGTTTTGCGTTGCCTAATATGCGCCCAACCCTAATGGACGCCATTTTATTTTCATACGTTTCGTAGGTATGCACGCTAACTTCGTAGGTACGTCCAATCCATGTTATTTACACATCTATGTATTCAGTATGCCATACGCAGCTTGTCTATGCCTTGTTATCAATTTCACAACATTCGTTCATAAATCTTAATGCCGATTTGCCGGCTCAATTTCGATTTTATAAATATTATTTTACTAACTTGTAATTTTCAATATAAGTTACAGTACAAATAAAAAAGGTTAATAAAACTTAAATTATATTATTTAAGTCCAATTTCGCCAGGAACAATCTCAAAATAAAAAAATGATCTTCAAAGTTTAGTTCATCTTTTGTACTTAAGTAAATTTTTGAACGAAAACATAATGATGACATTGATGACAGACATGACAGTTGCAGTCGCGCTACAATATAAAAAATATGAGTGCGGTTAGTGCAGCAAATAGCCCAATTCTAACAGAATCTAATAAATCATAATGGATTTATTATTTATCCGAAGACGTGTGAGACGCTGGTGCCAGCGACAGGCGTCAATTTTCATTAAACATAATATATAATCAAACAACTTTGACACGGACACTGGTAAATAAAAATCAAATAAACTTAGCATTTAACCAGTAACGGACACTGAAAATAATATAAAACAAATAAACTTAGTACTTATTTATCCTCTATCGTTTTACAATAAACGCGTTACGTGCATGTTACGTGACCTCTTAGCTCACGGAATTTTGACAACTAAAACCGTGTCCGAAACGTGCGCTACCGTGCTTGTCAAACTTGAAGTTGGCATAGTGAATACCGTTTAAGCCAATAACGTGCCGACGTGGGTAACTAGCACATTAAAACACGCTAAGTCTTCAAAATGGTCATAGTGAATAAGCCCCCTGCCTGTCTGACCTCCGCAACCAGAAGGGATAGCGATATTCTATGGTTTAGACTAGTGTCAGTTTATTTAGAAGGTACTGACGCCCTGTAACGACTGTCAAAGATCTTCATGACAACCGGAACCGACGGCTTAACGTGCTCTCCGAGGCACAGGACAAGCGATAATTAACAATTCAATACGCACATAACTCCGAAAAGTCATTGGTGCGCGCCCTGGATTCGAACCTGATACCCTCTGCATGGCAGTCTGTTGGTATATCCACTCGGCTATCGCTGCCTCTAGTACATAAAACAAACCTTCTCCTTTCTCTTAGCGTTATCCCAGTTTTTAATCTGGGGTCCGCTTTCTAGTCTAACCGGATTTGACTGAATATTAGCTTTTCCACGGAGCGACTGCCTGTCTGACCTCCGCAACCCGAAGGGATAGCGATATTCCATGGTTTAGACTAGTGTCAGTTTTGTTTAGAAGGTACTGACGCCCTGTAACGATTGTCAAAGATCTTCATGACAACCGGGACCGACGGCTTAACGTGCTCTCCGAGGCACGGGACAAGCGATAATTAACAATTCAATACGCACATAACTCCGAAAAGTCATTGGTGCGCGCCGTGGATTCGAACCCGATACCCTCTGCATGGCAGTCTGTTGGTATATCCACTCGGCTATCGCCGCCTTAGTACATAAAACAAACCATCATAATAAAATGAGGCCTAATCATTGGATAATATACCCACCATTTTTCCCGCCTAACCTATACACAAATATAGTGATGCTTTTAATGAATTGTAATTTTTAAGAACTTATCCGCTAGACCACAGGATAAAATATTTTCCCATTTACTCGGGTAACTGTTGAGAAGCTGACAACACAATTCTTCACGCATGCGTCTTGTCGCTTTTGTTTGACACACACTGTCATAATGAGTTGCCTCATTTACGGAGCAATTTTTCTTAGGCAGCGCGGAGTCTAGTATAGCGAAGCGATACCAATCATTTGTCTAAGCTGTTACTGTACTTCTACTTACTTTTGTTTTTGGGTTCGTTTTGACGAAAAAGCCGTGCTTTTATTTAGATTTTCACCCAATGGAGAATCTAGGATTTCGAGGTGGGCTCGTTTTGGTTTTAGCGGACATGAATCTAATGTAGGGAGGTTTTACTCAGAAGAGCACCACAAAGTCATTGTCTTGAAAGAAAACATGGATTTTCTTTCCATGTGGCTCTATTCCTTCTCCGGGGTCCTGGATCCGCTCCTGACCTTACATGTTTTTTTTTATATTTCGGTGGTCACCGACCCCTCAAGTTACTGGGGCGACGCGAAGTTTATTTATTTTATTTATAGACTCACGCCTGTATCCCCGAAGGGGTAGGCAGAGGTTTAATATTACACCCACATTTCGCCACGAATTTTTTAGATCCCACGTAATAGGGGGCGAGCCTATTGCCGTACCGGGCACACAGACTCCGTGCTGCTAGGTACTGAGAATTTCCTAACGAAAAAATCCAATAACACTTTGTCCGACCCGGGAATCGAACCCGAGACCTCCCAATCCCACGTGCACATTTATGCCGCGAGACCAACGACGCGAAGTAGTTAAGCTATTCTGTTCATCTAAAAATGAAATGTCGAGATTATAGTGACCATCCCTTTTATTTTGAGGTAAACTTAATAAACGAGAAGATAAAGGTAAATAAACAGTATTTATTACATAATAATTAAATAATCATTTATACAGCAAAATTGCGATATTTTCTAAAAACGACTAAGTATTGGTAATGCCACGTCCACCAATGGGCACGGGTGTTTGTTGGCTTTGCGTATTTTACTGTTACAGCTCATATCTGAAAACAAAAAGAAAATTATGATAGAAACAGAAAAAAAATAGCGGTTCCACAAGGCGAGGTCTAGAAGGTTTGCCAGTAGGCCAGAAAATTAAAAAAAAAAAAAAAAAGAGTGCCCAAAAGCGTGGGTCGCGGCAGTCATGCTAATGTAGATCTCGTGACCCCGCCATTCAATGGGATCGGATAGAGGAACACCATGGTGGTTTAAGTGGGTAGTCCCGGCGCTTCTCGTCGGGGAGTTACCACACTCTCCCTAGACTGAGCCCCTTTAGGGGCCCAGTCTGGGGGGGTCAGCCCGTAAATTGTTTGGTTTCCACCATGAGTCAAAAAAAAAAAGGGTGCCCAAAAGAGTAGGTATTTTATCATTCTGCCCTAATAAACCTGGAGTGGATTCATGAAGTCGAGGACAGTAGTCTGATCGACTCCGTAGTACCCTTGACTGGAGACTCCACGACGCCCATCATGTTGCTTCAGACGGACGACTATGGAAGAACAGCGTAAAAGAAAAGAGGAATCGCGACCCTGACCATACAGATTATGACGTGAGGAGGAAGATTTATTAGGAAAACCAATAAGCACAAACTTGATCTTTGACAAAAGAGCAGAGATGCTTAGGCTTTACCAAAAGGCGACGAAACTGAGTAGGTATGTATTCTGGATATTCAACTAATGGGGTAAAATAACCATAGACCACAACACGATGTCGTTTGCCATTTAAAGAAGTCTCTTTTAAATGGCCAACGACATCGCAGCAAATCAAGACGAAGATGTCGAGAATCTGCTTTTTTTGAGTAGGTTCAAAATGAATGGCAGCTCCCGCACTATACTGGACGAGGCGCAGTCAAACTGCGTACCCAGAGATATACGAGACAGCGGAATTGTCTGTGTTGAGCAGTGCCGTTACTAGTAAGTGCTCAGAAACGGAGCAGAACCAGCAGGGGCTCAGAAATGACCAGACTAGTACAACAAACACTACCTATTCCACTGTGTGATGTGAATTTTTCAAGGGCACATTATATTGAAGTACACTCTGGGCGCATTAAAGACTAGTTAGGTGTGGACCAGTTTGAAAAAAATCACTTGGTTTGCTCATAAGAGTTGAGGCATACTGGAAACTGATTTTGTATATGAGTGTCAATGTTTGTATAAAGTAGCGCTAGAAGCGACGATGACTTGCTGAGCAATTCTCGCCCTTATGGTGGTCTAGCAGGAAGTTGTTCGATTGTACCTACCCAGCCTTACTCAGTAAAACGAAATTTATGATAAAGTGTTTCACACTCCTCACATCACAGCAATCATACACATCTCTGAATATACAGCTTTAACAATACTACAATATGCAATCCATATCCAAAGCCAAATTTATATTGATACAGTTGAAGAATCCAGTTTCAATGCAGTATAAAGCTTACATGTATGCTGTATCATCTTAATATATAAAATCCTTGCGTTACTGACTGACAGACAGACACGCTACAGCTGAAACTATTGGGCGCAGGAAGCTGAAATTTGGCATGTATGTTTCTTGGGGACCGTATGGGTGCACTAAGAAGGGATTTCCCGAAATTCCCACGGGATTGGCCAAAACGGGTAAATTTAAAAAAATTGCAGGCGTATCTGCTGGCGTCCTCTAGTCAACTATAAGTGTTCTTACTACAAACAAGATAATTTTTATCACTACATTTGATATATTATTGAAGAATACTTCTAAGAGGAATTAAATAATCGGTTATCATCATTAGTTCATTAGTAATGCTATCATTGATCATTATACTTAACTAATGTTTGAAATTCTATTTTAATTGATTAAAACCACAGAATTATTTTTGAAATTAGAATTTCAGAACACTAGGAGTGTCTAAGTAGCAATCTACATATAATTTTACTTTTTGTAAGATATAACAAGCTACAGATATTTTTTGTTGAAAGATTTGATATGGGTAGTACCTCAAATAATCTGTAAATTCATCTAAACTTCATCAGGTTCAGCTACCATTATCGCTTTGGATTGCAGCCGAGGCTTGGGTACTTCGATAAACTGACATGTGTGCACATGTGCTTTTGCATAATCAGGCTAGGGAGAAGAAGAAGGTACATATGAGGCTGCGTTCAAATAAATAGCATGGTCCAGTCGCTGGCACCGATTCTATGATAAATAGTAACATTTTTAAAAGAAATTTCATACCTGAAGGGGGCTGCAATGGCAAAATTTTACATTTCATTATGTTTTTTTAACTTGGAACTGTTTAGGTTAGTCACTGGACCGTTATGATGTATAATTAGGATAAACTCATATATACATCCTTATTCTCAGCCAAATCAAAATTTTGTTTAAGTATATAAAGTAGATACAAAATCTACATTGCCAAAATAATCACATTAGTGTTATTGTCAGATGACAGCCTTTACAACCCTAAAGTTTAGGTGCCGGAAACTGGATCCAACTACTGTATCAATATAAAATTACATTAGATCCTATCATGGATGCCACATGTGATATTACCATACTACTCAAGCTACTTTCAAAATAGCACATTAAGTACTGAAAAATTGTATTTATTGCAATATTATTTCAAATCTACTTTATGTGACATTGCTAGACAAATATACTTATCAAATTGATTCATTATTAAATGTTATCACTACAAATAACAATAATTATGTTACTTTTTTAATTAACATAGTCAACAAAAAATTGTATACATGTATACCATAATACCTTACGTCTATCTAACAAATGGTGGTTAATTATCATTGTTATGATACATTTGCTATAGAAAAAAAAACAGTTTGAAGGAAAATTTTGTTACTTAGCAGTTACTGAAAGAGTGAAAACTGACAAACCAAGATCAAATGGCATACAGGCATTATTGAAACAATTTAAACATACATAATAAAAAATATTCTTAAACCTTACTTACTCCTTATATTATACTAGTTACATTACCTACCTGATGGTACTAAACTACTATATAATGATGCTCATAGTGTGTTGGATTTTGTATTATTTAGTTCATACTCGCAGTTGGCATAAGCTAGCCCAATGCCCATTCCCATCCCTGCTATGATGGGCCACCTCCGCCGACGAAGGAATAGCACTGATGTCAGGCCACCGAGTAAGATCCCACTGCCTGGAAAATTCAATATTTCTCTATGAACATCTTATGAATTCATATACTATAGTTGCACTATATAGCATGAAAGTTTTATAATATCTGTACAGATCTGTTTGAGAACTTCTGTATTAACAAAGGTTTGCTTAAGATAAACCGGCATACATAACTTTTGCTTCAGAACTACAGCTCTCTGTGAACTATATATCAGCTTCACAGTTACCACTGAAACTTGGGGTACATTCAATTACCATCACAACAGCTATTGTTTTTGTATGAAGAAGCACTTAGCGATCTTTATTAACACTCACGATTGCATTAATTACATACGATTAAGTCTATTTACCTGTTTTTACAATGCCGTCAGTTAAACACATGTCTAACTTGGCTGCGTATATTTCTTCTGGGCTTTTTTCTTTTTCTTTACTCATTTTGTCTGTGTTAAGATTCGAAACTGTGTGAAACGAGTTACGAATCCTTCGAAGGGTGAGTCAATCGTTTTTACAAAATATAAAATTGATACCAATGTCTTTTACATAATTCGGCAGTAATGAAAAATTGGCTGACTGACAGCTGACAGAAGTTTGTTCTCTTGTGAATCTTGTGATACAAATCTACGGATATAAAAATATCACACATGCTAAACCAATCGCTATTAAGATTCTTCTCTGTGTTCTACATCGCTGTATTTGATTGGTTACAATTTTTTTTCTGACTAATGTGAGAAAACAATTTCAGCACCATTGAAGAGCTTGATTTAATTTAGCTTTATATAAATCTTTGCACGAAAACTTAATCTATTTGTTCTTTGTCTGTATTCACCTGTGGTATTTACTGGCTTTAAAACTATTCACATTTATTTATTATTTTTTTATAAATGCTACATAAACTAAGTCGTGTAATGAAACGTATTTACGTTTAAAAATGGTAAATTCACAGCTGACTTTGACATTTGCTTTGTTGCAATTTGTGATTGTGGTGGTGCGCAGAAAATGTAAAATATATTTAAAATCAAGAATGATTTCGACTCGGATATTTACGATAAACTTGCATCGACCATGTCTACTTGCCACAAGACATACGAGTACTACAAAAGATACGAAGTCAATACAGCCTCCAAACCCGAAAAGGATAAGCACTGATATGGTCGGACCTCCTGATCCTGTGTCCAATTTGAGAACGGTTATATTTAGGGAACCCCTTAACGAAACACAATTAGAAAAAAAGTATAGAGAAATGCGAGCAGAAGTACAAGAATGGAATCACAAATTTTGGGCTCAGCACAACTCTAGATTTTACCAGGTAACCTTTAATTTACTAGATACTATGTAAAATTACAATAAAATATAAGTGAAACCATTGAGACTAGGCAATATCTATAATGTTCAAAATCAGTATTAAACAACCCAGCCTTTGTTTATGTTAAATAAATAAATAATTCTAAATTTAAGAATAAGTTTTATTCGTTTTTTAAATAACAATCTTCCATTGTAGATTATGTTTGTTTTGGAGTTTTATTGCCATTAAAAAATAGCACACCTTTGGAATGCAATACATTTTGTCAACCATACACAAACATAAACCATTGCATATACTATTAAGATTGCCAGTAAGCTAGGAACTCAAAAGGTGGTGTAAGTTTCAGTCTCTATGGAGATCTGTTACTCTTGCAATTCATTCCATTTTTTAATTGGATATGTAAATTTTTTTGGTGTAGTATTACATTGTTATGCTAATGAACTTTGCTTTTCTGATGGCCCTTTGTATAGTTTCATTAAACTTTTTATTTATTTTTAACTTTTAAACCCAATATACCTAGTTTTGTATTATGCAAAATAAAGATAATAATTACTATTACAAAGATGCAATAAGGTCTATATTTTGACCTATCATATCTTTTTCTTGACCTCACTGTACATTATCTCTCTACACATGTCTGTCATTTCACCTTACTATCGCTGTAGCCACAATGTAATAATGTAAATATTTTTGAGTTCAAGTTTGTTGCTATCAATTTCAAAATATAGATAATGAATTCACATATTGTTTGTTCTCCTCATACAATTTTGAGGGAGGGTTCTGAACACTTTGATTTTAAATAATTTTGATAGAATGGATGCAAATCTTCATTCAATGCATAGGGCACAACCTGCAAGTTTCCAAGTTAACTAATATGTTTGTAACTCTATTTTATAGCTATTTAGAAATACAGGTATTGCTGTGGGTAACACCAGCCATGGTCAAAGGATGGCTAAATAAATTAAAGTTTACTTTTTGTATTATATGATGCTTCATTGTCTAATAATAATAATAATAACGGGTGTGCATCGTGATATTATTGCTGTAGACAACGGACTTACCCCGTTGGGGCTGGCAAAAGAGAGCTGGTGCAAACCTGTTGTACTAAGTATTGATGAGCACAGGGATGTATGGAAAGGCAAGGAGTTGCTTGAAGGTTTTTATAGGGCCTTACATAGGTCTGATGTAGACTTCATGTCATCAGTTGCCTGGCTACGGTTTGGTGATCTATTTGCAGAGACCGAAGGTTTTGTTTGTGCAATTATGGACGAAGTTGTTATGACAAATAACTACCGAAAGTATATTCTGAAGGATGGGACTGTTGACATATGTCGGGCGTGTCACCAGCCCGGGGAATCTCTCAGACATATAGTTTCTGGTTGTTCTCGTCTTGCTAACGGCGAATACTTGCACAGACACAAGCAAGTAGCCAGGATCGTCCATCAGCAGCTTGCCTTAAAATATGGCCTTGTGACCTTTGAAGTACCGTACTACAGGTATGTGCCCGATCCAGTTCTCGAAAATGGTTGTGCCACTATGTACTGGAATCGATCTATCATCACCGATCGGACTATCGTGGCTAACAAGCCCGATATCGTGGAAATAGATCGATCAGAACGCCTTGCAATGATCGTTGATGTCACTATTCCCCATGACGAGAATCTCGTGAAGGCCGAAAAAGACAAGGAAATCAAGTATTTGGACCTGGCTCACGAGATTGTCGACATGTGGGATGTGGACTCAGCGATCATACATACATACATACATAGACTCACGCCTGTTTCCCGGAGGGGTAGGCAGAGACTATGGAACGCCATTTGCAACGATCCTGACATATCTCTCTTGCTTCATTCACTCCCATCAGATTCCTCATGCATGCTCTTCCGTTCAGGGTACTCTAACCTGACGGCCTGTTTTTAGGAAGTCTCCAATCTGGTCAGCGATCATTGTACCGATAGTCGTGTCAGTTAATGGTCTCATTGCCAAGAGCTTCGACCACCATCTCAAGAGGCTCTCGTTAGGCGGCTGGATCAAGTCCTCCATACAGAAGGCAGTATTGTTGGACACGACGCGCATAGTTCGGAGGTTCTTCTCTCTGGAGCCCTAACCGCCGGTAGCTTGGTCCCTGTGCCCGGTACCGGTGGGTCTCCGTGGTCCTATTTTATATGGTTATTTTTTATTTATTTAAGTGTATAAAATTAGACTATGAGAAAAGATTTAATAAAGAGGAATAATAATAATATTCATCAGGTAACAATAATAATAATAATAATAATAATAAACATTTATTTCTCTCTCTACAAAGGTTAATAACTTAGAATAGGTTGGCTACAATAAGTATAAAATTTAATATTATGATCCTTTGTGAGAGACTGGAGTCCGTACTAGGAAAGTCCTGTGTGACGGATCACCAGGCCCCCACCCGGGACTTGTTGGTTTGGTCACAAGAGCTTCCACACTTAAAGAATCGATAAAAGTACATGATTTAGACCGGGTTATGACATAAAAAGAGGAGAACAAAACGTACAAAATAACTTAACATGCAAATAGACTAAATGGTGTGTGTGTGTGTGTGTGTGTGTGTGTGTGTGTGTGTGTGTGTGTGTGTGTGTGTGTGTGTGTGTGTGTGTGTGTGTGTTTGCGTATGTTTTTATGGGTGCGTGAGTAAAGAGGTTTGTAGAAGGTTTATCTCTTGATATAGAGCAATTGTTCCGTAGCATCGTAGTCGAGGTTTTGAAGCCAATTGAAGAGTACTACCTGGCATTTCTTTTTGGGTAGGTCATATATGGATAGTAATTTGTTAGCCATATTGTACAGATATCCGCCGAGGTAGCCAAAGTGGCGTTGGGCGATACTTGTGTTAACTTTTGGTAAGGTACAAACCGTATGCTTCCGTCTTTTGTTGATGAACGTACTGGGATTGTAAGGGAGGCATGAGTGCTGCCGAAGGACTACATTTTTTATAAATAATTGACGTACAGTTAATACACCTGTCTTTTTATAAAGCTCTGCTGTAGGGTGCAAATAAGGTAGAAAATGAGCAACTTTTAGAACCGCCCTCTGAGCCCTTTCAAGTTTAATTAGGTGCGTTTTCGCTGCACCACCCCAAATGGTTATGCCGTATGTGATTATTGACTGGCAGAGTGCTAAGTATACCATTTTTATGATGCTCGCGTTAGCAACATGGCGCAGATTTTTAAAAACATAAATAAGTTTTCTCGTTCTGGCTGCGAGAAGAAGTATATGCGAATGGAAAGTGAGTGTGTTGTCCAATGTGATTCCGAGGTACTTAATTGTGTTGGTTTTCTGGAGGATAGGACAAGAGCAAGTTGTATCGGCAGTGGTTGAGCAATGCAAGGTGTGAGCAGTGATATATAAAGGGTGACCGGAATGAGGAATATTTTTGTTGGAAAATTCTATACACATAGTTTTATCGATATTTAGAGCTAGTTTATTATTATAAAGCCATGTTAAAACCTTGTTGAAGCCCGATTGTGCATACATATATGCCTGCTCCCATGTGTTTGCTTCAAAGACAAGTGCTGTGTCGTCAGCAAAGGTGATAATCTTGCCATTAGTAATTTTGAGTTCACAAAGCTCGTTAATGTAGCTCAGGAACAACGTGGGGCCGAGGATACTCCCTTGGGGTACGCCGTGTTCAATGGGGAGATCACTGCTGACCCATTCTCCAACTCGGACCCTCTGAGAGCGATTGGTTAAATAGCTGGAGAAAAGTTTCAATTGAATATCTCTAATACCTAGGTATTCTAGTTTCTTCAACAGCAGGGGGACAGAGACCGTGTCGAAAGCTTTAGCTAAATCCAAAAAGATTGCGATTACTTTTTTATTTTGGTCAAGTTTGCTAGTAATAAAGTCAGTCAGGTCATGAATGGCATCGGTGGTAGATTTTTTTGATCGAAAACCGTACTGGCAACTTGATAATAGAGAGTTACTTTCAAGATACCTAGTTAAACGCTTATTCATTACTCGCTCTAATATTTTTGATAGCGCTGGTAATATTGAAATCGGTCTGTAGTTGCTGACTTGGGCTCCGTCACCGCTTTTAAAGATAGGAAGGACCTCCGCCAATTTCCAGTGATTCGGAAATTTGCCAGTGGTGATAGCGAGTTTACAGATAAATGTAATAGGTTCCAGAAGTGTCTGGCGATATCTTTTTATGAAAATAGTTGAGATACCATCCCGACCTGTTGCACAGTCATTTTTCAAATTAAGAATAAGGGTATTTATTTCATCTGCATCTGGGGCAACTAACACCATCGACTGGAGGTGGGATTTGATTGGTAATACTAGAGGAGAATTGGCGTCAGAACCACAAGACGAAGATTGGGTAGCAATAGATTTACCTATATTTATAAAAAAAATATTGATGTTATTAATAGACGATAGATGGTTCTGGTTGTCAATAAGTTGCAGGGCTTCATGTTTAGCTTTCTTTATGTGAGTGATTTCTTGTATGGTTTGCCATAGCTTTTTAGAACTAGTAGCAGCTGCAGAGCTAAGTTCCGCCTTATCGTGTTCCCTCTTCAACTTTTTCAAGAGTTCATTGCAATAGTTTCTGTACCTTTTGTATATCAGTGTGATGTCTGGGTTGTTAGGATTATTTTTTGCTTTTGTGTGTAGTTTGTCACGATTTCTAATGCACCGTAGTAGACCCCTGGTAATCCAAGGCTTTCTGATTTTTTTCCGGTTTGGTGTTTTTAGTACTGTCGTATTAGTTAGGATTAGGCTATTAATTTTTTTAGTAAGGAGTGTTACGGCTATATCTACGTCTGACGATGAGAGGATATCCGAGAAGTTAGTGTTTGCTATATCTTTATCTAGTTGTTCATATTCTATGCGCTTTCTAGTACCATAAGTTCTGCCAGGTTCACGATACTGCTCTAACGTAAGGAATACAGCGTTGTGGTCGGTAATGGTGGAATCAGTCACATAGCAATTAGCTGGTAGCCGTGTTTTTAGTACAACATGGTCTAGACAAGTTTTACCGTGAGTGGGTATGGAGTGGGCAGGCAGCATTCCATGGGATGCTAGAAGATTAAGATACGTATGCATATTTCCATCCTTACTATTCACTGAAATGTCGATATTAAGGTCCCCAATTATCACAATATTAGCAAAGTCAGATATAGTCGACAAATACTCGTCTAATGACAGTAAGAAATTATTCACATTTTTATAACCAGCTGGACGGTAAATAGCTAAGATAACCATACTTTTGTTAATTTTTAACACTAAGCAATTACTATCCGATAAGTTAGGTTCTTCTATAATGATATTAGTAGTGTTTTTGAAATAAACCACGACCCCTTCGTTTTGAGTTAGATTCCTGTTCGTTTTGCAGAAGTTATAGCCGTTTAGTGCTGGGATATAGTGATTACATGTTAACCAGCATTCTGACAAGACGATGAAATCCCAATCTAGTTGTGATCTCACTAAAAGCGTTAACAACCCTTCAGCATTTCGTGATATACTTCTGATATTTTGGTGAATAATTTTTATAGTCTTATTAGGATTCGTAACAATTTGTGGGCAACAGTCTATGCTACATATTGACGAGTTTGCTATAGCAAGTTGGTCAAGATCAGATGCTATTAAATTTGAACTATCGAATTATTATTTGATGGTATTGGAGGTTTGTATTAGGGATTACACAGTGGATATAGGGAAAGGAGGAATACTGACAAATTGATAACCTTAGCTGTAGCTTATTTATGTTAAATGTAAAACAAGATTCAAATATTCGCAAAATGAAAAGAGTCATATAGTAATTTGCGTTTAGCAATTTTCTGTAGGAAGTACCGTCGCGATGATATATTCGGTAATTTGATGGAGTACCAATTGAATTACAGAACACCGGTGTTAAAATTTTAAAGAATACTATCAAAATAGACGTGCGTTTATACTGTGAGGTTATTTTGCTATGGAAATCAGTGTTATTTGGTAATAAGAGACCATTACGATTATACAAATTCTTACCGCAGTATTTTGTGTATAGTAACATAATTGTTGTGTATGTGTGTTGTGTATGTATGATGTGTGTGGTATTTTGAAACCATTTAAAAATCAAAAGAAATAACATAATAAAAATAAAAATAAAGGCTAGTCATTGAGATTGCAGTTTTAAAAGATCATTTTCGGTATCAATACGCAGAGGTCGGCTGGTTTCCGTTTCACACTCGTCCCAACCTTGATAGGTGTCGATGACCCGAGGTCAGCAACAGCACACGCCGTACCGCTTGCGTTAGGCGACGCAAGCAAATTCGCTGACACAAAACTGCCGGTAGATGCATTTTGAGCCCCGCGTCGAGTGTTGACGTTTGAAGGCGACTTACTTGCTGACATAGCGTTCCGTAGTAACACTATCTCTGCACGTAGCTCACTTATGGTGCCAGACACAAGCAAGTAGCCAGGATCGTCCATCAGCAGCTTGCCTTAAAATATGGCCTTGTGACCTTTGAAGTACCGTACTACAGGTATGTGCCCGATCCAGTTCTCGAAAATGGTTGTGCCACTATGTACTGGAATCGATCTATCATCACCGATCGGACTATCGTGGCTAACAAGCCCGATATCGTGGAAATAGATCGATCAGAACGCCTTGCAATGATCGTTGATGTCACTATTCCCCATGACGAGAA
The DNA here is from genome assembly GCA_944739405.2 of Euclidia mi. NCBI lineage: Eukaryota > Metazoa > Arthropoda > Insecta > Lepidoptera > Erebidae > Euclidia > Euclidia mi. The sequence continues at coordinate 6,541,990 of OX123198.2, read as the reverse complement.
TCTCGTGAAGGCCGAAAAAGACAAGGAAATCAAGTATTTGGACCTGGCTCACGAGATTGTCGACATGTGGGATGTGGACTCAGCGATCATACATACATACATACATAGACTCACGCCTGTTTCCCGGAGGGGTAGGCAGAGACTATGGAACGCCATTTGCAACGATCCTGACATATCTCTCTTGCTTCATTCACTCCCATCAGATTCCTCATGCATGCTCTTCCGTTCAGGGTACTCTAACCTGACGGCCTGTTTTTAGGAAGTCTCCAATCTGGTCAGCGATCATTGTACCGATAGTCGTGTCAGTTAATGGTCTCATTGCCAAGAGCTTCGACCACCATCTCAAGAGGCTCTCGTTAGGCGGCTGGATCAAGTCCTCCATACAGAAGGCAGTATTGTTGGACACGACGCGCATAGTTCGGAGGTTCTTCTCTCTGGAGCCCTAACCGCCGGTAGCTTGGTCCCTGTGCCCGGTACCGGTGGGTCTCCGTGGTCCTATTTTATATGGTTATTTTTTATTTATTTAAGTGTATAAAATTAGACTATGAGAAAAGATTTAATAAAGAGGAATAATAATAATATTCATCAGGTAACAATAACCCATATAGATATATACCTACCTTAAAGACTAATATACATACAATTATAATAATAAAAATAAACAGAGTGTTGCTGTTTACATTGTTTTCAAGTTAGGCTGAGTGTTATTTTGTAACCTCCCTTGAAAACGCCGATACACCACACCCTTCGGCCAAAACTCTTCCTTGAGGAAAGTGCCAAGATGTTGTGTCGGCACCCGCACCACGTACGATTTGAAGTTCGTTTTATGGCGAGACTCCAATCTCTCGACTCTCAAGGTCCAGTTGGTCTTCGTGCGTAGGTACTCCACGACCTCCTCGTCCTTGGTGGAATGATGCAGCCGGGACACGTACATTAGTGTGGTTGGTACTGCGGGACGCAGCAGCATGTTAGGTCCTGCTAACCCAGTACCACAATGGTTACGACAACTAGGCTTCTTCTTCTTCCTCACCACCTTGATGAAGCCGTCCTTGTCGCCCGTGTCCTTTTCCGGGACACTCTGTTCTTCAACCTTGTGTTGGGAGGGTTCACAATGCTTTTGATTCCCCCTGTTTTTTCTCCTGCCGATTTTGCTGCGTTTTGCATACGGTTGTAACATCGGCATAGGCGCGTTTAGGTTTTGACGCATTCACACTCGTCCCAACCTTGATAGGTGTCGATGACCCGAGGTCAGCAACAGCACACGCCGTACCGCTTGCGTTAGGCGACGCAAGCAAATTCGCTGACACAAAACTGCCGGTAGATGCATTTTGAGCCCCGCGTCGAGTGTTGACGTTTGAAGGCGACTTACTTGCTGACATAGCGTTCCGTAGTAACACTATCTCTGCACGTAGCTCACTTATGGTGCTATCCGATGACTCCAATTTGGACTGCACCTCTGCCAGGCTGGATTTTAGAGACGTAATGTCCCTCAGCAGCCTGGTTACGTCAACGTGGTCGAACGTGACTGGTAGCAGCTTGTGGAGATCCTTCAGGCACGTCGTCAGTGTCGGTCACCTTCAATAAGGTGATGATATCTTGAATGCTCTTCTCCGTGCCATCTCTTCGCCGAGACGGTATCTGATCCAGTTTGTTCAGCGCCTGATATAGTAGGTACTTTTTTTACCAGCACTAATATCTTCTTCTTTAAAATTGGACTTGCAGATCTGCAGAATGCTGACCTCGTCCATGGTATCGATGGCATGTTGTATGAATGCCAATAACTCGTTAGCTATGAGTTGCTGTGAGCAACTCATTGTAACAGTGTTTTCACTACATTTATCAAATAATAATTATTTAATACACGTGTAGCAGCGCAAGCACGTCCGCACTCAACGCTACTCGATCGGAATGTTGAGCACATTAGTCCATCAAGCATCATATAATACATATTTCAAAATCCCCTTATAGTAAATTCTTGTTAATATCTTTAAAACATACAGTAATGTATCCAATCAATACATTGCAGGAAAGAGAGGAATACCTCAAGAAGAACATACCAGCGGATAAACAAAGCTTGACTGCAGACGAAATGAGTGTATTTTACAAAGCGTTCCTCGACAAGAACTGGAAACTGCACATGGCCTACAATGTGGAATGGTACAAGAAAAACTACAAACTACTACAGTTAGCTATTAGAGTTAAATTAATGAAATTATTTAGAATAAAAAGCTAGATATAATGTAATTTTAGAATAATTGTTCGTTAGATAGCAATGCCAGTCATGGCTACAAATTAACTCAAGTTTTCTAAAACTTTTGAGGACTTCCGTTCCGTACTATACTCCATTTGGTTAGGTACTTAAATTACCACATATTAAACAAATAAACTACTGCTTAAAGCAAGGGTTCAATTAATTTAGAAATTATTGTTGTTGTATTTACATTGATCTTTAAGAGCATTTTATTTTTAACAGATTTTAGATAAAAAAGACACATCAAGATTGTTTACCTTTAGTTAAGTACCTAACCAAATGGAGTATAGGGATACATCTAGTACCTATCAAATATTTAGTTAACCTAGGGTAGATGCAGACAAATATATTTTGGGATCTGCAAAATATTTCTCTCTACCGACTAGTACCGACTATGGTCCATATAGGAAGGCTCAAGCATACTCGACTGATGATACCCATTTCAACAAAGCAATCGATTAGGCATCGAATATATTGGTATTAAAACGGGTATTAAAACGTGCAGGGCAGAGCAAAGGGTAGATAGACCTTTATTATCGTGACATATCTGTGGAACGTTCGGCGCCGAATGTTCGGTTGTATAAGCTCGTAATGTTTTTCAATTCACCTATCACACATCAAAAGAACATACATAGACTCACGCCTGTTTCCCCGAAGGGGTAGGCAGAGGCATATTAAACGCCCACTTTTCGCCAGTGTTTTGATCCCACGTAATAGGTGGCGAGCCTATTGTCGCTTATCGGGATATTTTGTTTGCCAGAGCCTCGTCCGTTGATCGGCAGGTGCACCACTTGCAGGTGAGGTTGGCTTGGGACCCTAAGTTTTTGGTGGAAACACTATGCACCCTTCAAAACCATCACCACCATCAAAAGAAACAACGTCGCATTGAGCATCTCGCCCAACCTTCCACCGAGCATCAAATTCCTCAGTATTCAATATGAAAAAGACATATTCCTAGAAAATGAGCACAGTCGCAGCTCCTAAAAAAATATTGAATGATTCAAAATCGTGAGCCGCCGACATGAGAATACTTAGAATGCGCAATCGATCAAAGTAAATTATACGCAATCTATTTTAATGTTGGACGTTTGGACAATCTGTATGGAAACTGTGTTGAGACCTGGGTCAAATGGTACATAACTGTATCTAATTTAAAACAAAATATTTAGCTAGGTAGGTATTCCGTAAAATATAATTTGTAGATACGTGACTGGGATTGCTAATAGTTAAATGTTTATTTTAATAAATAGAATATTGTTTTTATGTTTGTGTTTTACTTAAAAAATCGCAATCAGCTAATTCTGACATCAGTCCGTAAGATTGTTGGTATTCTGTGAATTAATTTATGAATTTGTCGTTAAAAACTGTTGCGTCTGTCGCACTCGCAGCTGATAAAATGTTATACTTGCAATGTAGGTAAATTAGGTATATACAGTGGCAACTCAAGCTTGACAGTTGCAGTACGATTTTAAACCTTATTTCCTAGGTCATAAGGTACAAAGGTCAAAGTGGTTAGTGATCCTGATAGTGACAGCAGGGGGACGTGGGTTCGATTACCATCCGGAGCAAATCTTTGCGTGATTAATAGAAGCAAAATTTGTGTCCGTAATATGTATTACAATAGATATTTATGAGGTAGGTAAATGATTAGTACCTATAGGCTCTGCCTCGTTTCATATCAGTAGTTAACAACTAGTTTTATTATTATTGTAACGCCTACTGAGTGGGCAAAGAAGGGAGTCCGCCCAAACTCAAATCTATGGCATCCAATGGTGAAAGGAAGGACAGGCATCTCATCAAAGCCAAAGCTCCCTATAACACAGCCACTAAGGACTAAGAGGGCATAGGTACACCAGAGCCAGGGCCGTTCCGACCCAATCCAGCGCCTGTGTGCGAAATCCATGAAGCGCCTGTTGGGTGGCACCCGGAAGTTGGCGGATGACCTTTTTTTTTTTAGTCGATTAACAATTGTTTTGGATGGGCACTCGGGGCGGACCGTCAACGCCGCCGCCCTTTCCTACGCCACTGCGCCTGTGTGCGAAATCTGTGAAGCGCCTTTTTTGGCATCCTTTTTTCGAAAATAACTGTTATAATTAACGCAGATCTCGGCGCGCGGCGCCCCTGTCACCCTTGCGTCTGTGTGCGCCGCGCACATTGCACATAGGGACGGTTCGGCCCTGACCAGAGCGGATGCACAGCGCGTTGCACGGTTTGGCCAAGAACTTCTGTCGCACCCTACGGGAAGCCGTGGATATTGGCGGCTGTCCAAAGCCGTGCAATCCAATTTCTGCAAGTCTTCGCTGCCACCGTTGCGATGCTCTGATGGATCACTGGCTCATGGGCCGCAAGAGAAAGCCGAGTTGCTTGTCAATCTCTTTGCGGCCAACTCCCGAATCGATGACCGTGGTTCGCAGCCGCCATCTATAAACCACTGCGGCCACTCCATGCCTGATGTTCGCATCAGGCAATGCGATGTTCGCGCGATACTGCGGTCTCTCGATGTCCGGAAAGCCAGTGGTCCCGACGGTATCCCAGCGGTTGTTCTTAAGAAATGTGCAGCACTGCAGCCGAGTTGTCTCCAACGCTCACACGCCTGTATCACCTGTCTTATTCCTCTGGCGTCGTGCCGCAGGCTTGGAAGCCATCCTGCGGCTAAGCAGGCCGACATTGAGGAAAATAGGCGAAAACTTGTCCTGAGCTTGACCAGTATTTGAACAGCATCTCGAATTGGGGTGCTGAAAACATGGTCAAGTTCAACGCCAAGAAGACACAGGTGTGCGCATTTTCAGCAAAGTTATCTCCATTCCTTCCCCAACCTTCTCTTCGGGACACTCCACTACCGATACAGGACAGTCTAAATATACTTGGTATGGACATACGCCGTAATCTCAACCAGAGAAACTACATCGAGGGTGTCATTAAATCGGCATCTCGAAAACTCGGAGTCCTGAACAGAGTGAGGAGGTTTTTCGCGCCGGAGCAGCTGTGTCTATTATACAAGACTCAGGTTCGCTCCTGCTTGGAATACTGCTCTCATCTCTGGAACGGCTCCGCTCAGTACCTGCTAGATGCCCTTGATAGGTTGCAGCGGCGTCCGTATCATAGGTGACCTTGAGGCTACTAAGACCCTTGAATCTCTGCAATTACGCAGGGACGTAGCCTCAATGGCTGTCTTTTACCGATTGTATCCCGGTGAGTGCTCAGAAGAACTCTTTCAACTCATCCCACCCTCTCCTTTCCTATCCCGAACAACACGTGCCGAGTTAAAGGTGCCTCGCTTGCACGGTAGAACAGATACCGTCAAGTACGGTTCGGTACATCTTATCTTTGCCGTACCCTATAGATGTGGAACTCACTGCCAGCTCACGTGTTAAACGTGTTTCCTTCCTCCCTTGATCCTGGGTCCTTTAAGCGGGGCGTGAAAAAGCATCTCTCAAGGCCATCAAAGTGAGGGCCGCCATGTCACATTGCTTAACCAGTATTTGGGGATGGTGGCCTTCACAATAGGACTTCACTGTCAGCTTAGGGGAGGTCAGCTCAAAGCGGCCACCTTAACTTTAATTTTAAAAATATCTATCAAACGATAGACTTTTGCAGATAATTTAATACTAATAGCCAGAAAATTTATTAAAGGTTTATGATGCGAAACTAAAATTCGTGGAAATATAAAAATGACTATGTTATATGTGAATTACGAAAACTTGTCCAAAAACCGCTTTGCCCGAGTGGTCGCCCAAAGCGGCCATGGGGGTAAGGGCAATGTGGCCACCCCAAAGTACACATGAAAGTATTGGAAAAGTATCGTACTTACCTGACGAAATAAAATTACCAACAATATAAGTAATATTTTTTTAATTAAAATAATCAACCTTTTGTGCTTGCTTATAACATATTTTAATCACAATCAGTCTTGGGAATGGAAAGTTATTTGTTTTGGCATATTGAAACACGCGCTGCAGGAAATCTTCCTCTGTGAGGCCAAAAAAGAGGTTGTCCATATGAAACAAGTACTCTAAGTGTTCTTCTTCCTGCTGTAAATACTGTTGTAGCGAGTGAGATCTGTGCGAGGGATACCGTACCTATTTGATTGCGATACATTTAATCGAGCCGCGTTTTTCATTTAGGTACCTACCTCTTTAATTGCCCGCCATCACATTTTCTTCTCACGACACCTGGGTAATTTTTTTAGTTGTTTACCACCCAAACAAAATAATTAAGCATTATCTATCAAATTATGATGACTTATCTTAGGGCAAAGCGGTCAGTTGGCCGCTTTACCCGAGCCGCTTTGCCTTTTTCGGCCATTTTGTTTCAATAACTAACTTAGGTACCACATTATTTATTATCCTTCAAAGAGAACAGTACACAAACATAGCTAAATAGATAAGCAACAGTAAACATGTAATAAACTTATTGAAATATAACGAACTTTGACCAAAGCATGTAGAACTTACCTTGCATTTTTTTAACAAAACACCCAAAATATTATATTTCGTCACTGCAACCACGCGCTCGTTCCTTCTCCTTATGCTACCGAATGGCTGATCGGTGTAGGGCGGGAGATGGGTAATGCGGACAGAACGACAACGCCACGCTATAAGTGAAAAATAAAGCGTGGCCGCTTTGCCTCCTGTGGCCGCTTTGAGCTGACTTCCCCTACCATCAGGCAGCGTGAAGTCAATTTGACAGGTTTTTGAATAATAAAAAAAAAGGCCTAGCAGTAATAATTCATTGAATATGTACTCATAGAATTGTAACAGCTGCAAAGTCATAGTTTCACATTAATTATTCCATTAATCATGAATATCATGATCGACATATTCCTGTGCGAACATATTATTAAACGACGCCACGACTGGTTCCCGCCGTAGCAATTGATATGAACCTACAAAATCTAAACAATTTGTAACGGGTTCTAGAATGAAACGATATGGACAAAGTTCTATACGTTTATTGCCGGGTATTGTCTCACTTCCTATGCACGAGTATGACCGACCAACAACACGAAACTGGCCTGAACACTAAGGGCTGCAGTCTCCCACGCTGTTCCCTCCGGTAGTGTGCAGGGTAGGCTGCTCGAAGGGCTGCACGTAGAGGGGTAGATCCTCGCAGACCGTTGGCTTCAGCGGGTAGGCGCTGGTGCTGTGTGCGCGATGAGCTGGGGCAGACCGGACTCGTCGGTGGAAGTGTCGTCGAAGACGGTGCAGGTGAAGTGAAGAGAAGGCGAAAGAATAGAGTTAGTGTAGCGTAGAGTACCTACCTAGCAGTGTAGCGTAGCCCGGAGCCTCAAGGTGGACCTGGAACCAGAAGGGAGGCAGCATTAGAAGAGCTACAGCCAATAGAGTCAGGCAGGCGGCGCCAGCCGGCCTCAGCTAGCAGGTAGAGAGATGGGCAGTACGCTAACGCAGTAAATGTAACTTACCCACAGCTGGGACCAGGATACACGTACAGCTTAAAGACTTTGTAAAATATTATTAATTACTCAAGACGAGACGTAGAGTAGGTAGGTACGTAGACGTAGCACATCGTTCGGGCAGAGTGACGATAGAGTAGCGGTCCGGCCTCTCTGTCGGCCCCTTTATATACCTACTAGAGCTCTCCACCAGAGTTGGTGTCGGAGTATTACCATATAAGGCAAACTCCACGAGCACGGACGATGGCCTTCTCTGATTGGCCGAGCGTATGGACGGTATTATTATGGTACTTATTATGACGTATATCGCATATCCCTATTAACATTGTCGGATATGCAATTTCGCTTTTTTATTTTTATTTCACGAGAATACTCTTAAAAAGTCCATTCCTTTAGTAGGTGTGACATAAAAATATGTATTAAGTACATGTAGGTAGTTTTTAAAATAGCCACATTAACATTGTCAGATGTGTCAGGACCCTGTCAGGACCGCCTTAACAATGACGGTTGTCAACTCGCGACAACGTTTGCGGGGCGCGCGGGGTGGCAGCGCGTGCGGTTGTGCCAGTACGCCGTACGGACTTTGTTGCACGGGCGAACGCACGCTGCATGATTTTTAGATTGATTTATCGTTTTGTATCGTTTCTTTTGTTACTTAATAATTAGAATAATGTTTACTAGGTCCGCACGCTTAGTAAAACTGGCTACTAAAGAATCTGAAGATTGTGTTTTGGATAAAAACAAGAGTACCTATCGATTTAAGTATTTTAAGTTCTGCTGATGCAGATGAAGAAAAAGGTAAATATTAATTACTAGCTGTGTCCGCGACTCCGTTCGCGCGGAATTTGTCTTTTCATGGGGCTACAGAATTGATACCCAAAATGTTTTAGCTTTTATATAATACCTATATTGAATAGTGTAGATGTCCTAAAAATAGCTCAAATGACTTTCACTTGTTCGTGCAAGTCGACACCGCGAAGTTACCAATCACGAGTAAAAGATCAAAGAATTCTTGTGCAGTTCGTTGCCTCATAATCATGCTTGCATATTTAATGTCAAAATGCGTAGCGATCATATAATCTCATAGTTATGAACTCTTCAGACAGGCTTTAATTTTATCACCTCTCTTGTCTTATATTCTATGGTGGTATAACAGACAGAGTCTAACGAAAATCGCCACGAAAAAGTACTGTTATACCGCCCATGGGTTCTTCATTTTGTATTCGTACAATCTTACTTTAGCTTCGTTCCTTTGCTTTCACCTTGGTAGGAAAAGACTTGCCGTTCCACCCGGAGCATCTACAAATAGTATTTTTCTCAAACCACTATCCACGCTACGACACACACGATCATAATTATATTAAACGCTGTTCTTCAGTAAGTCTCGAGAGATCATTTTTACACCAGCAAAATTAAATGATGGTTCGTATCGGTTGTCGTGGTCGTTCATATTGAGTAATAGGATAGATATAACTATATCTGCTGTCAAGCAATGGTTTATTAGATTGTTGTGGGAACCTAAAAATGTCCTCGACCAATTTGTCTTCATATTTATGTCATAACTATGCAGCATCTTAAACCCATGGCGTAATCGATGAGGACTTTTACTTATACTTGCTTCAGACAATGCCATCCCAGTGTTTATCCCCATCCAGTAAAATAAAATGACTCGCCATGTACATGTGCGAATACGTCCAGCCGAAGCTGAACCCTATTTAATATAATTAATCATACAGATTTAAGCTCAATTTAAATTGGAAGATCCAATTGATAGAAAATATCCTACTTATAATGTTTAAATCCTCGTAATTTTACATTTGACTGATCATAATACATTAAGTTTCAACTACTGTAAAGTATTATATTTATCTATGGTTTCAACCAATTCAACTAAAGAGTTACTTTTATAGAACAAATTTTAACCGAACAAATGTTTAATTTGACACAACTTTTGTATCTATGAACCGATTTGTATAAAACAAACATGAAATGTTAAGTGGGGCGTATTTAAACCGATTTCTATATATTTTTTTAATGTAATATACATATTAAAGTGTTCTTTTTGAATATGGGAGTTTGATAAAGATATATCTATGTGAAATACAATATATTGATGTATTTAATACACTTTGAAGAAATGCTTAACGATTAAACCCGTTATTGTGGCTAATTTATAAAAGATATATTATATAAACTATTAAGGAGTTTTTTGTAGATCTTTTGAAGACCATCATCTTTGTAATACATACTTTTGGTGAATGATCAACGAATGCGAGGATAAGTGCTCGAAAGCGCATTTTCATCCGACTTGCTTCAAATTTATCGCTACTGCTCAGCTCCTATGTGTCTTAGCGTTAAGTTATATAGCCTATAACCTGCCCAGGAGTATGGACTACAATCGTACCAAGTTTGGTTAAAATCCCTTCAGTAGTTTTTGACCCATGCGTGCACATACAGACAGATAGACAGACGGACAGACAGACAGACAGACAAAAAATTTACTGATTGCATTTTTGGCATCAGTATCGATCACCATTCATCCTCCAATATTAATTTTGAATATATATTCAATGTACAGAATTGACCTCTCTACAGTTTTATTATAAGTATAGAAGATTATTTCATTACTAATAAGCTTTTCAAATACGATACTAATTGGTGAACAATAAACTAATTTTAATATTTATTTTTATTATATTATTACTGAAATATGTAACAGTTCGGTAAAAAAGTAGGATGTGACATATCCGACATTATTAATTACTTACTACTTTAATGCACTAAAATATGTCGTTAGTGCCACACCAGACATTTTTAATTGTTTTTCGTGAGGTACAGTATGTCGATAGTACAAGATCCGACTTTGTTAGCCGTTTTTTTGTATGTCCAAATTGTCCAATTTGTCAGATGTGTTACTTCCAACTTTGTTAATGGTACCTATGTATTTTCAAAGATATTGTTGGATGTGGTACATATTGCTTTGTTAACCGTTTGAGGAAAAATAAATTATGTTGGTTGTGGTGTATTTTTAGGGTTCCGTACCTAAAAGGTAAAAAACGGGATCCTATTACTAAGCCTCCGCTGTCTGTCTGTCCGTCTGTCTGTCTGTCACCAGGCTGTATCTCATAAACTGTGATAGCTAGAAAGCTGAAATTTTCACAAATTATGTATTTCGGTTGCCGCTATAACAACAAATACTAAAAATAAAAAAATGAAGATATTAAGGGGGGTCCCATACAAAAAACGTGTTTTTGTTTGTATTTTTTCCTCAAAATTACTAACTGTAACAGGTAGACGCTTTAAATTTTCACAGAATATGTATTTGTATATTAAATTTCAAAATAAATAATTAAATAAAAAAAGTAAATAATAAAGGGGGCTCCCATACAACAAACGTAATTTTTAAGCAATTTGTTACTCGATCTTAATAAACAGGTAGAAACTTAAAAAGTATTTAAGTATAAATACAACGAACGTGGTTTTCTTTTATAGATGATGGTACAGAATCCTTCGTGCGCGAGTCCGACTCGCACTTGCCCAATTTTTTATATTGTTATTATAATAATGCATTTTCTCGCTTTTTTACATGTACAGTTTTTTTTTCTTTTATCAGATGTAATTTTCATACTGCAAAGTATACGTAAATGCACTTTATTAAGTTATTGCAGGGCTCACTACGCAGCGCTGACGGCACGGACTTGCAGAGCGGCGCGCGGTGTTAGTACCAACTCACAAGCGACAGCGAGTAGCGGGATAACTGTGAGATATTTGCTTTCCATACCTTTTTCGCATTTCGCAAGACGACCGGTCGGCGCCGCGGGAGTCTAAGCGACTGCTACGCCGAAGGTCGCGGGTTCGATTCCCGCTCAAGTCAAACATTTGTGTGCGTGAACATGTATGTTTGTCTTGGTCTGGGTGTTTCTATGTATAATATGTATGTATTTACAAAAAAAAGTATATATTATGTATGTTTATCCATTATCTAGTACCCATAGTACAAGCTTCTGCTTAGTTTGGGACTAGATGGTGTTGTGTGAATGTGGTAGAATATTATTATTATTATATTATTTTGTTTTGTTGACATAAATCATGCTATTAGTACAGCGGTCTCCAACTAAGACCCGCGCAGGGTCTGATTCTGACCTTACTAAGATGAATAAACATAATAATGAAGATCCAACATTTGTGACACAGCGAGACAAGCGGCGTCGCCTATCTGGTGATTCCCATGACGATCTAACAGCATTTAGGTTGGAGATAAAGGAAATGTTCTTGAAATTCTCTGTGGAGCAAAAAGTGCAAATAGACTCGCTGACAAAACTAGTTAACGAGATAAAAGTGTCATCTTCTGATATGTCTGCTAAATACGCCGATATCGACAAAAATATTCAATTTGTTTCGGATCACATCAAGGAATTAGATAGTCGAATTGTAAACCTGGAACAAGATCGGAAAACCTTAGTTGCCGAGATGACTCATTTGCAAAATAAATGTGAGGAAATAGAGCGTAATTCACTAAAGACAACGATCGAAATACGAAATATTCCTAAGCTTCTTGGTAGTAATAAGACACAAAACTGCTATGAACTTATAACTAAACTCTCAGAAAAGCTGAATGTCAGTGTGGAACAAAATGTTATTAAAGATGCTTACCGCATCCCAAGCAAGAAAGATAAAAATGTAGGAACCCTTTATGTAGAACTATCTAATACGTTACTCAAACACAAGATACTGAACAAAGCTAAACAACATAACAGAGACAACCCAACCCAGAAATTAAACGCCTCACACCTTGGATTCAAAGAGGAAACAAGACCGATTTATCTCTCAGAATGTTTAACATCAAAAACGAGGCGTCTCTTTTTCCTAGCCAGATACTTTGCTTTGTCTTGCAACTATAAATTCTGCTGGACAGCAAATGGACGTATTTTTTTAAGAGAAAAGGAAGGAGCACCACATATCCTGATTAAATCAGAAGAACAGCTACAGTTACTAAGAAAAGGAGATTGACTACCTAGTACTAAGTTCATTCAGTTTCATTTTGATCTTATGTAACATATGTTTCTTAACTACTTTCATGTTTTTTGCCTTAGTATGCATATACTTACACCAACATTACATTTACTCAATTCTTACAATACCTCACAACAGCTACTATCTAACACCTTGTACCACACTCCAATACCTCACTCACAACCACACATTTTTCAATCATAAACGTTCACTTCTTAATCAACTAACGCACTACCGTCATTACACTCTTATAATATTAGACAAATTTGCAAACTTAAAGACCTTTATATTAAATGTTTCGGCGACCGTATTTGAATATCAGACTATATTGACTCAATTTGCCGCGCTGCGCTCAGTCTTGGCTCACAATATTGGTAATCCTTTGTTTACATATTCTTTTATCAATGGCTAATCTTACCCATATTGTTAATGATATTGACAATACAGTGGTGTCCAATACATCGCTATGCTCACCCGAAAACTTGCACCTCCCTGTTATTGGACAAACGTTCAACGTTTTACATACAAACATCCGTAGTATAAATCGTAATCAGGATACCCTCATTTGTTTTCAATAAATTGTCAATGTGATATAATTATATTAACTGAGTGTTGGCTTAGTAAAGTTACGACAATGCCATCGCTTGATGGTTGCGTGTCATATAAATCCCAATACACTAACCAAAACGATGGCGTGGTTGTATACGTCAAATTAGAGATACCGCATATCGTGATCGAATCGGAGTTTAAAGACGCAAATTGCTTAATTATTAAATGTAGTATTGATATGACTATACTAGCATGCTACCGACCACCTTCCTTTAAAAACATTACCAACTTTATTGATAGCCTAGACGCTACACTCACTTTGCTCTCTGCCTCTAATGTGCTGGCATTAATAGGTGACATAAACATTAATATCGCAAAACAAAATAACAATGCAGATTGCGACACCTACCTTAACACATTAGCATGTCATGGGCTTTTAGCGGCACATACTTACCCTACTCGCGATAACGCCTGTCTTGACCACGTTATGTTAAAAACAAACAAACTGTCGAACACCTTCATTCTAGATACACTAATAACAGATCACCATACCACACTCTTCTGTTCTGATACAAAAGTCCAACGACAAAAAGGCAAGCATACAGTCTCGCGTATTAATTACCAGGCAGTAGTGAACACGCTATCAGATACAGATTTTACTACGGTCGTAACCGCCACACATGCTAACGAGGCTGCTAATGACTTGGTGTCCAAAATCTCTATTGCCATAGCTATGCACACAAAGGTTACCAATATTCCCTGCCGAAAAAGGTGCATTAAGCCCTGGATCACGCCGGGACTGCTGCGATGCATAAGACACCGAGATGCTCTCCATAACAAGTCGAGACAGCATCCTGAAGATAGCGTAGCATTATTGATTTATAACAGATATAGGAACTTTTGTAACAATCTCTTAAAAGACATTAGGTTGGAATACGATAGACCTGAAATAGAAAAAATAAAAACAATGTTAAAGCGATGTGGCAAACTGTGAAAAAAATTACTAACATTGGTCAGATTTGCCTACCACCTGTGGAACTACTTAATAGTTTAGAAAGTGAACAACAGTCTGTCGACCAGGTTAATGATTTCTTTGTCAGTGTAGGTGAGGATCTTGCAACAAAAATACACCAGCATGACAATAGTAAGCAGGTTAAAACTACGTGTCTATCACCCATATATTCTATGGCTCTCCTAGATATGGATGTAGCTGAAGTTGAGCGTATCATCCTCAACTTACGCAGTAACTGTGCCACAGGGATTGATAAAATACCAGCATCAATCCTAAAACAGGCTCGACACATCCTAGTTGGTCCCATTACGGCTTTGTGTAATCTCTGCCTTGCGACAGGTGTCTTCCCCAATTGCCTAAAACAGGCTTTAGTAAATCCTATACACAAGAGCGGGGACAGACATAGTGTCAATAACTATAGACCAATGTCTATTCTAACCGCGCTTTCAAAAGTTTTAGAAAGAATACTAAACAACAGACTCGTCAGTTATTTAGAATCAAATGACCTAATTGCATCAAATCAATACGGGTTTCGAAAATCAAAATCGACTGAAGATGCAGTAGGTACTTGATGTGACGGAAAACATTGTTAAGAAGATAGATAATAAGCTTAAAGTTGTAGGTACATTTCTAGACCTCAGCAAGGCGTTTGACACTGTGTCTGTTCCGCTGCTTTTGGACAAAATGGAAGCCCTGGGAATAAGGGGAATATCTCTGGACATATTCTGCGATTATTTAATTAACCGCACACAAATCGTAAGAATAGGAAATGTTACAAGCAACAGTGCTAGCCCGAAATTCGGTGTCCCTCAAGGTAGTGTTCTCAGTCCTACTCTGTTCCTCATCTACATGAATGATTTATGTTTATTTAAATTAAGAAACTGTAGAATCGTATCTTACGCGGATGATACGGCCTTAATAACGTACGGTTCAAACTGGGATCAAGCTCGTAAATGCACCGAAGATGCTTTGTCAATAATTAAGACATGGCTCAACAATAACCTGCTAACCTTAAATCATGACAAAACTAAATACGTGACTTTCTCACCCAGAGAACACACTCAACCCCCAGACACGTTTAATATCAAAATACACTCTTGTGACACCACATATCATATTTGTTCGTGCCTTCCCCTCTCACGCACTAAGGAAATCAAGTATTTAGGTGTCGTCATAAACAGTACTTTCACTTGGCATAACCACATCAGCAATTTAGTGGGCCGAATTAGGAAACTGTTACCTTTATTTAAAAAGCTTAGTCGATGCGCTGACAGTAAAACAATTACTACCATATATTATGCACTCGCCCAGTCACTTTTGCAATATTGTATCACTGCCTGGGGAGGAGCTGATACTACGTGCGTGCTACGGCTCGAGCGTGCTCAATGTGCTATCTTGCAACGTGCGATCTTGAAGGTCATGATGCGAAAGCATTGGAGATACCCCACTACCAAATTGTATAGCGAATGCAAGGTATTGACACTGAGGCAGTTATATATACTACAAGCCGTCTTAAAAAAGAAAGCTACCTCTCGGAGCACTGCTACACTGCTACGGACAGGGGTGGTAGGAGGACATATGTTTACAATATACCATCCCACCGTACAACTCTAGCAAGTAGGCAATTTTATATCGCTTCAGTACCTCTACCATGAGCCGCTATAAACAAATAGGACGCTAGCGACCAAAACGCTAGCGTCGCAACGTAGGTGAAATAGATTACTATATTGCCCTTACCACAAGCATAACAAAGCAATACGATATCGCTCATGTAAGCTCGACAGCTAGTATAGTTTGCGGAACGATTATGTTGGCAATTTTGAAGTTACTAGCTAACTTCACTCTTATGTTTTGTTTCTTTCTTGATTGATAATAAGAAAAGAGAAAAGAGTCATATGCTCAAATGTTAGCATTGAGTTCATGTTAAAAATTGTGTGACAGTCACAACATGGAGTGACCCTATATAATCCGGCAAAATAAAAAGGTAAGCGGTTGTTCGGTTACTTATGATGTTTTGGCACACTCGAACTATTTCTCCTTATATGTGTCATTCTCGTATTCAATTTGTTGAATTTTGTTGTTGTTTTGCTAGTGGGTCGCGGCGAGTTTGAAATAAATTAAGTGTTTAGGTTTGATATATTAAAATACGTATTAAAAACAATGAGAACAAGCGCGTCACAATTTCAGTTGTTGGTGGAGTTCATGTAAAGGTATGTAAATGAAATTATTTTAAAATTTAAACTTACAGTATGAGCAAAAGTTTGCTCGTAAGTTGCGCACCAAGATTAGTCAAGCCACTTGAAATGCCTTTGTAACCGGCTCAAGTGCTAAGCTTTTGAACCGCTTATCTTGGTCGCACTTACGAAGTCTTAATTTTATTACCAGAAACTTCTGTATGCCTTAGTTGCAACGAAATAAGTAATAAATTAGTTATATTAAATTTGAAATGTATACATAGATATTTGTTTATTTATTTAATGTTAGTATAATAATATCTGATACACTGATGGTACCAATATAACAAGATACGAATAATTATATTTCAGGAATGGTGACCTAAGTAAACCTTCCAGCGGCCCACAAGGCAGACTAACAAATATTCAGCAGTGGGCTCAGTTAACAGAGATTTTGAATGCTGACTCAACTGGTGACACGAAGACTGCAGATAAATGGAGAAAGGTTTGATTATTTAACACAATAACAAAGCTTGACATTCAATTCATTTAATGTTTTGATTCATAATTTATTAACATGAAATAAATATGTGTGTTACAGGTATGGAGCGATTTAAAAAATAATGTTAAGAAGAAGACAGCTCGCATACACAGGCATGTCATTGGAACTGGTGGCGGCCCTGCTAGCAAACTGCAGCTAACAGAATTGGAGCAACGGGTGATGGATATTTTGGGTCCACAGGCAGCAACGGGAATTGTTCAAGTTGATGAAATCGGCTTATGTCAGGTTGTCTTTTTAAAACATTTATTTTTTAAGTTAAATTACTCTATTTAATGTTGTTGATATATTAATATTGTATATATTCTTTTAACTCCCTTTAAAATTACTGTCTAATAAGAAATAAATATTTACAGGAGGACATACAGTCAGATTCTCCTTCAATTTTAAATATTCACTCAGGAATACCCGAAGGTGCAGAAAATAGTAAGTTTCTTGTGTTTAAGCAATGTGTTCTAACAATGGTACCTATATTATATAATCGTTATAAATACAGAATTGTAGAACGCCCTAGATTACACCTTAATTTTGTATATACTTTTATAATATTGTGTACATAAAAGAAATATAGGTAGGTACTTAAAAATATTCCATATAATTACAGGTTTCATTTTGTGGAATCAACCAGGGACTAGTTCTCAAACGGCGCAATGCTCTCAAAACGTTACAGAGCCTCCTACACCCAGCGCCAGTAACAGGCACATTACAGTACATTCGCCCGAGGTGGAAATTCATGTTGAGGTGCCCACTGCCGAGGATACTATGCCTACCACGGAAGTACCTGAAGTACGTCAAGAACCTACGCCTTTGCCTCCAACTCCACGCCGTAGGCACCGCCTGCTTCATACCGTTCCCTCACCTAGCCGCAGAAGAACACGTACACAAACTCAGTCAGAATTAGCAAGACAAGCTTTTGTTAATTCTGACAATGAGTGGCGGGTTTTTCAGCGGGAATGTGAAAGGGAACGAGTTAGATTGCGGCAAAGAGAGTTAGACCAACAAGAGCGTTGGTTGGATTTATTTGCTCAATTTTTAGTATTTTTAAATAGAACTTCAGATAATATAGTACATCTTTATAGAAATCCCTGATTTATGTCAATTATAATTAAGTTTGATTTTATATTAGAAAATAACAATTTTATAGATTTTAAAAGTTTGACTGATTCCTAATAGATGATAGAGCTCCTGATAGATGATAGAGCTATACGTATATATATAGTTAATGTTAAGTTTTTATTGCAATACTTAGTAGTAGTAAATAATGTTACCATTGTCCATTTTTAAAAATTATAAAGACTGATAAATAAAAAAGTATATTATAAAAGAAATGTTCTTTAATTGTTTGAATTTGTCACAGTAAGCCTTCTAGCTAGCTGATCCCGTAATGCTCTGCCCATGATTAAATCATTGCTTCTAGCATTCTCCAGTAGTAAATCTCCTTGCTCATATTCTGTAGAAAAAGAAAATAATAAGAACATAGTACAGTTACAGCACAGGACTAATTTCTTCAAGAATCTTATTTTAATCATAAGAATTTTATTATAATTACCTTCAGTTTGTTGCGAAATACCATCAGGGTCAGGTATATTGTGTTGTAAAGCAATGTTATGTAAGACACAACACGCTATAATGATCTGTGCACATTTTTCCGGACTATAGTGTAATGTGCGGTCTTTACTTAGGCAACGCCAACGATTTTTAAGCCTGCCAAAAGTATTTTCAATGACAACTCGGGCTGACATGTGAGCTTTATTATAATAATCTTCTACTGAGTTAGGTTGTGGATCTGCATATGGGGTCATTAACCAGGGCCTCTGAAGGTACCCGGAATCACCTGTAAATTGTAAAATATATTCATTAATTTAATAATAAACAAATGCTTAATGCATTGTTTACTAATATATGGTGCAAACCTACCTAACAGCCACACTGGCTCATTCCTTCTATGCAATTGCTGCATGAAGTCATTCACATGACTATTTTGCCAAATAAAAGCATCATGGGCAGCACCACCAAATTTTGCATTTACAGACAAAATTCTGCAGTCTGCATCACATACCTGCAATACATATTTTTTTGACGTGACAACGTCTTATAAATTGGTTTGCCGGGTGACACTTCAAGAAACTGCGTTACGCTCCGCTCACGTTATGCGCTCACAATGAGAGCGAGTGAGAGGCACGCGTCCCACCTAAGAGCGAGAGAGACAGACATAAAAAGTGAAAGGCACGCGTCTTTCATCCTTCTTCCTACTATACGAATGAATATTCACATTAAAATTATTTTACCACTCAAAGTCGTTGTCACGTAAAACTTTCGCCCGTATACCGACTTTACAGGCAACCAATTTTTTATTTTAATATAAAGATAGCTTACTAAATTCAGCATTAAGTGAAGAATCATTCATCATTACCATTTGGGCATTTAGTGAGTGATAATGTTTTCTGCAGTAATAGATGTGTTCTTCTTCCTTGGCTGGTGTAAATATTTTAAAATGGCTTCCATCTAGACATCCTATTACTCCAGGGATTTTATATTTACTGTAAAATCTGAAAAGTGTTATAAATTATAATAAGTAGATATCCATAGGTCAAAATTTTTCTTACCATATCAAATAATGTTAAAGTATGTCTACCTTTGTTTTATAATATTCCTCTCTTGTGTTGTTTTTGGAAACTTGATATATTGCTTTAAAATAGTAGGGTGATTCAGTGCTGCGGTGACTTGTTTTATGTAAACACTAATTGTTTCTTGAGATAAATGACTTGCTTCTCCAACAATACTCTGGTAATCTCCATGTCCATAAAATAATAGAGCACACAAAACCTGCAATGAGAGTTTTAATAAGTATACAGTTTAATATGTAAGTAAGAGAAGAACTACCATCAGTGTAGGAACATGCTTTTCGTCTCGGTGCTAGAATTAATGTTAAGATATTCAGATATATAATTACCACTATTTACTACTTGTTTTACAAAATTGTAAGCTCTTTTCATCAACCTATTCAATCTCTAAAACACTGGTGAGGTATTTAGAGAATACTCTAGACATTATATCCACAATTTTAACAATAGATAATATAATAATATGTAACTTGGTAGCTTACCTTTGTTTCTAATGACACTCTTTGTGTTGACTTTAAATCTGTAACACTTTTCAGCAATAAGCACAAATCTTCAAACGCATATTTAGAAAGTCTATAAAGCTTAATAAACTTTCTATCACTGAGATTTTCTAATTGGCATCCAACATGAGTTCTCATTTTTGCTTGAAATTCACTTTGTTCATGTTTGTGGTCTTGAATTTCAGCAAGAGCTAACATATTCCACGCCAAATAAGCCTTCCCAGACATTTTTTTTCTATAAATCGTCTTAAAAACTAAATGAGTTTTGATGTAAACAATAGATTTCACTCCTCAAAATGCTAGTGAGTTACGTATCTACACTTGCCATCGTATTTTCTACTAGCGTCTGTCAAATTTGTGACTCATGGTACCATTTTGTATGGTTACAGGAGAAAACGTAACTTGCTATCGTGTAGATTTCGTTCGTTTGTTTACATCTCGTAATCTACAGTGCTTATGGTACGGGATTTAGTTCATTGAGTAACCGCTTGGAGCGCTGTTCAAGTTTTCATACAAAAAATTAACCTACGACGCTAGCGAGTAGCGACCTGTAAACTGGTGGTAGAGGTACAGGTCGTCTTCAACAAATTTAAGCAAATACACCCGCAAACATTTAACCAATGTAAATCTACAATCAAATCCTGGCTTCTCACATGTAACTATTGAACTACCGAAAAGTACACAATAATGACCAATGCACACGCACACGCTCATGCACACGCACACGCACACGCACACGCTCACGCACACGCACACACACACACAGAGACACACACACACACAGAGACACACACACAACATTTCGTTTTTGGACAGATAACGGTGCTGGGCAAAACAGAAACCGCATTGTTTTTGCCCTTTACCTGTTAGCTGCAAAAGAATTTGGAGTGACTATCACCCATCGTTTTATGGAGAAGGGTCACACCCGAAACGAGGGCGATAGTGTACATTCAACTATTGAGCGAGCTAGTGACCGCAGGTTAATCTATGTGCCAGAAAAATGGGTAAGATGGTCGACAATGAACCACCTAAATTTTCAAGAGCTGTAACTCTACTCCTATGGGCCCTAAGTATATACTTTTTACTTATAATTGTAGACAATTTAACAGGCTACATTATGTAGTACTTCATTTTTGTTAAAGTACCATAACTTCTAATGTATTTATATTTTTTTATTTATTGGGAAATGATTCACTGTGTACACTCAATGGTACTCAATGAACCGGGGGCTGGTACACAGTGAACCGTGTGTGCAGACAATGAACCATGGCAATAACCAAAGCATTGAAATTATTGGATTATAATAAATCTTGTTAAATAAAACTCAGAATTAACGTACCTACCTATATATTTGTAGTTACAATCGAAATGTATATTTTTTGGTAAACATGAATGCAATTAGCGTTAATTTCTTAGATATCAACAATTACAGTTTTACGAAAGTACTAATCAACAGACAACAAGTTTGTACCTACGCTACGTAGAAATAGCATTTATAATATTATTTTCTTAATCATTAATCAACAAGTCCCTTTTTATTTTTTGGTATCGGGTTGGAAAATCCTCATGCAGTCCCTCCGCCCTGGGGGGGAAGGACGAAGGGGACTGGCAGACTCTTACTGACTAAAAACCAACCCGTGCTCCTCATGTACCCATGTATCGGAGGGTAGGGTTTCACCGAAGCATTCCTCGCTACCCCCCACGGGTATTGACCCGCCAGATGGTCAGGCGGGCCCCGAACGAAACCCCCTTGGCGGCGGATGAAGGTGTTGGGCTCCGCCGGCCCATCCTAAAATTGAGAAATTTTATTATTTAGTCTTTTTCATTTCCTAAAATAATTAGGTATAAATGGAATTTATCTGGGTTAATACTCAATCTACCAAAGGTGGTTCGCAATTAACCAACCCTTGGTTAATACATTAGTACAATGAACCAAGGATGGTACTCAATGAATCACTGGTTCATTGTTTACTCTCTCAAAGTGGTTCATTCTGTACCACCCCATACTTTAAAATTTTGAGGATAAATAGCCAGATATACAAACAAGAGGTGCTTAACGAAACTATCTTAAATAAAAGCCCAAAAAACAACTAATTCGTTAATCCAATTGATATTCAGCTAGTATTTACACAAATTGAATGAGACGAAATTTTACTTACGTTATTTTTATACAATTTTCGCTACAAAAACACAAAACATAGGCGCGCGTGGCCGCCCGCGCCGCTAGCTCACTGTTGACTGGAGGGGAGAGAGTAGGGCCCCTCAAAGACTTATTTAATGCAGTTTGCACCAACCGGCATCGTCGCGTTTCTGAATTATTTGCATGGTTCACTCAGTTCTGTAGTAGGGTCGAGTAGTTAACAATGAACCATCATTGTTAACTACTCGACCCTACTGTCTTGTTCGCTGGGCTAAAGCTGAAGGTAAGCCCTACAAAGTAATAGAAAGGAAAACCACAGATATATATGACTTTAAGTCTTTGTTAGCCAATAAAAATTGGTCAAAAAACAGCGACAACGAAAAAATCCAATGGAATCGCTTAAGAGAGGTCAGGACAGTATATGCACAGCACTATGACAGAATAGAATATGAGTATAATTTTGAAGATAAACCTAAAACTATAAAAAATTTAAGATCTAGTAACTGAAATACAGAAAGGTTGTCCCGTGATTTTAAAATTAAACAGGCTTATGATGGTGATCTCCCTATCAGTCGTAATAAATATAAAGACTTAATAAACTTATGTCAAAGTAATAGAATTCCAGAAAAATATCACTACTTTTACCAAAACTTAAAATTTGATCAAAATGGCCAAGAGCCACTTGAAGATATTGATGAGGATGGTTAATTAATAATGATTAATGATACTCTTATAAGACTGATGATTTTGTTCCTATTATAAAATGTGATAATACGTGCCATTGTTAAATTAGTAAAAAACCTAATAATAAAGACATAAAGACATATTTATTTCTGCATTTTGGTTGTTTACAACACTTATACATGTCAAAACCCTATTCTAGATGAAGCCGGCTTTTCCTAGCTAAATGACTTCTTGAGAAGAAAGGCCGAAACAAACTCAGAGTCATTGTTTTTTTTGTCACTTCAATTTCTTTAGTCTTTTCTTCATCTTTTAAAGTCCAGACAAAAAAGGGTTTAGTATGCAAGTACAATGCAGGAAATTATCTGACGCTTTTGACTGACTCGGCCCACTGATGGCCCGCATTCAACAATTTTAAATATTCTAATATATAATATTCTACCACATTCACACAACACCATCTAGTCCCAAACTAAGCAGAAGCTTGTACTATGGGTACTAGATAATGGATAAACATACATATATACTTTTTTTTGTAAATACATACATATTATACATAGAAACACCCAGACCAAGACAAACATCCATGTTCACGCACACAAATGTTTGACTTGAGCGGGAATCGAACCCGCGACCTTCGGCGTAGCAGTCGCTTACACTCCCGCGGCGCCAACCGGTCGTCAAATACATTAATACATTTTAAGAGTGATTAGTGGGTTGAGCGAGTTTAGTAAGTAATGTTAAAAGTTTTTTTTTACAAGAAACACGTAGATTACATATTTTTATTAATATTAAGATATGTAAGTATTATATTATGAGTTTATGACAGTTCAGTCATTTCTTTTTTGTTATTTTCCTACAGTTACGTATATCTTTTTTAATTCTGAGTTTTTTTGTGCAATGCTACTGTAACGGAATCCTATGGACCCCAGGCTGATTAAAATTTTAGTTTTCTTAATAACTGGGTTTAGATGCCAGCCAAGCAATTTGTTGCCAGGGTTCCCGCGCCCCTACGCCCGCGCAGGAACTATGGAATTCGTCCCTTCCTCTATATTCCTCTACTGACAGCATTTACCAAACGTAAATGCTTATAATTGAATGAAAGTGGACATCAAAATACTAAAGACAGCGATACATTAGTATTGGTTTGTCAACACAAAATCACTCTCCATATATTCATGCTTCACATATTGGTACTTGTGTACAAGGCAGCGTATCTCAGAGACGGCAGCTCCAGGGAGACGGAGACATTGATCCAGGTATATTAGTCATATAGTATTATCGGCGCCGAGTATTTCAGCGATATCCAGTGTATAGTATTGAGCGTACAGTAACAGTCTCAGAACTGATGTCACAAAACGCCTCCTTGCCGCAAGTCACAACATTGAAGCCCATACAAACATAGTCAATTAAAACGTATTAAGCCATCGCGCATAGATTGCAGAGGAGCTCTCGTTACAATCGCCGCTAGATTAGCCGCATTAGGTCTTACTGCTACCGCGTGACCGACAGGTGGCTCTTCTTTCGCTCTTTAAAACCTTGTCAGCTGCTATGTACTGGCCTGTACGCAGGTTTAGACAGCGATTGTGAAAGTCCTGCATTCTACCACCTGATCGCGAATACGGAGACTCCCATCATACATCGCTCGTCTTTACATCCATCATCAACAAGGTACGAACCACTACTAATGGTACACGCGATTATTAATAATATAACTATGTACAATATCTCATAGAGAACTATATATTTTAGTCAGCCTGGTATATATATATGGTGTGATATAGACATAGATACACAACAGAGTTATTAATGTTATACAGTTCATGCAATAAATTACAGTAAAGTGAATAACAGACACTCACCGGACTATTAGCTGCGTCACTGCCAAACTTACCCCTTGCCCTGTGCTGATCACCTTCTCTTGAAGCCGCTCGCCTTGTTCTTCGATATCACTAAGCACTAATTATCGACCAACACCGGACCTCTTACGCGCTAGGCCAGGTCCGATCTCTCTCGCGCCATAAGACCAACTGTCTGAAACACCACGCTAGAGCGTTCCCGTGAACTGGCCTCTTCCGCGTCCTAAGACTGACTGTCCGAGATCCGCCCGGTTCCGCGTCCCAACATTGACTGTCCCATCCAACACCCCCACTACCACGTCACGCTGTCCTGGGACCCGACTGGCCCTGCCTCCTAAGATCGACTGTCCAGTCAAACACCCCCAAGGCAACGCCCCTGACCTCTTACTACCTGACAAGGGTTCGTTTTTTTATCGTTGATCCCCTTTTTTATGATCCTCAACTATACAGCATGTGAACACTACAGTGCCAATATTTTCTCATATTTCATGGCTATTTCTTTACTTATGTGCCTGTCACATAACTCTTATAAATTTGTCAAACTCTTGGGATTTATGAGTTGCCTAATTGCATAACGTTGGCGCCAGCGTAGCGATAAGACAAACACATGTGGAAACAAGTATGCGACCTAAGGACTATATATTATTATTTGATTTGGTGTAGCGAGCAACACCATTACATTCCCCCCTCTGAAAATCAGACGCGTAGACTAAGTCATAGCGTATGAGCTTTCACTAAAGATACAATAGCATATGTAGTAGAGTACGCCAGTTAAAACTGCATCTTATTTTCCACCATTTAACTGTCGGCAAATATCATACAACTTCCAATAAGTATCCATTGCTTCATACCACTTATCCTAACTTATAGTTGATTGATAATAATAACCCTACTTTACCCTTGCTAAGGCCGTACCGTACGATGCACTAACTAACTATACTCCGCCCATCCCTATACTATGACAACATTGACACTTATAGGAATCTAATTGCAATTGTTGCCTCAACCTCGTTTACCATCTAAAGTTTATGAAAAATAATTGAAAAGCTTATTCTAATCCGTCTATGTACTACTTCTCCTACCAGACCTAACCTTCTTATTAGAACTAGCGCACATAACCAAGATCACCAGTTGCCCGTAACCTATGTATTCCAATAAGCCAGATGGCGTTTTAGCAATAAATTCTCAAAATAGTAGTATAATCTTTAAGACATCCTATCCATGCTTAGAATGGAAGTGTACATACCAGATGTCTTCTTGATAAACGGGCAGCGTGGTATGTCGAGGTACCTGATTCGCCATTGTCACTCGTCGAAATCGGGTTCAGTAGCGGGTGTACATAGCGTCAGGTAGCAGTGGCTGGAATAGTTCGCACACACTCGTATAAGAGACTAGTTTTATCAAAAGTTACAGACAAGTAGTTGCAATAGTTTTATATAATGAGCTAAATAGTCGTAACAATAGTACAGTGCAGCAGTCGTTTTCCCCAGTTGATAGCTCGACAGTCCCTACAACTAAACAATTCTTAACTCGGTCTCATACTAGGAATTATTCCCATTTAGCTAGAAATTGTACGCGCGGGGATCGAACCCACAATGTTCGGCGAGATGGCCGCCAATCAGTTCTTCATTCGGATCATCAAGCGTATCGACATGATATCTGTTTCATTATTAAGGCTCTGATTACAGTTAACGTAAATAACAATTACGATTATTACTCGTGCAGTTGGACGCAGCTGCCAAATATATTATGCCATAAAATAAAGGTTCTATATAACGAACGACACACATAAGGCCCTATGTAACTTAAACCTTCATTTAATATTGTATGTATATCTGAGAGTTCGGATCAGAGGGAGTCCACTTGCTTGAAGTTAGTCAATGTGCGCGTTTATAGTTAGTACAGATAATGAAAACTTAGCTCTGTGTAAGATGATCCAATGCGAGATATGTCCTTCGACGCATACTGCAGCTGCCTTTCACGTTACCGGAACGCCGCTACTTTGTAGTCACAGCCGACGGACGCAACAACACGTACGGTAGTTGAAGTAAAAGGTGACGTAGGGTCCTGGAATTTTAAATGAAATGCCACGAGTATCAAACTTCCAAGATTAGTCATATAATAAACGACTTCTATTTGAGTAATAAACCCGGATACAAACTAACAAATGATTAGAGATGTGATGCGGATCACCAATTAATATTTTTCAGTACGGATGCGTAATAAGTATTTTTGCATGAGTCTAGCAACAAAATATTATTTTTATTTGAACTTCAGAATCAAGTTAGCTGTTTACGGATATCACACGATAGGGCTAAACTATGTCTATGAGTCTAGTATGTATCAAGACGTTCTTAGCATACTGCTTACACACCTCTCGAATCTCATGAGGAATAGGAACTCAATGTCAAGCTCTAAGCAAACCTGGGGCTCGAACCCTGGTACATTGAGCGCTCTTAAAAGTTATGTGTACAATATACCCGGCATAACATATGCATACATCATTGCCACTGGCTATCACATTGTAACGCAGATGAGTAAGTATTGTAAATACTCAGCTAAACTAAAATTTGAGATAGCCTAAACTGTAACAGTTAGGTAGAATACTGATGCTTAGAATTAACACGTGTAGAATATCTATTTCATATGACGCACGGCGGGAATCGAACCCATACCAAAGACGGCAGAAATGACTTACAAAAGCCATTCAGTTTTTCAAAAGAATGCAGCACATGTGCAGTCATATCTTAACAAAGTAGCCGATCTTGGCCCTTGGACAAAGCACGTCAATAATACAAAAGGACTATGGCTTCTTTCACGATGGGAATCGAACCCATCCTAAAAAACGGCGTAAATGACTTTCTAAAGCCATTCAGTTCCTTAAAACAATGCGCCACATGCGCAATCATATCTTAACAAAGTAGCCCATCCTGTCCTTTTCACGTGCGCGTTGGCGCGTTCGGACAAAGCACATCAATAATACAAAAGAACAATAGTTCCTTTCTAGCCTTCTTTCTTTTAAGTAATAAACATCTAAAATGTGTTTCCTTTTTTTTGTTTTATCCCTTATTTTTTCACACGCTGGCAT
Source organism: Euclidia mi (assembly GCA_944739405.2). Lineage (NCBI taxonomy): Eukaryota > Metazoa > Arthropoda > Insecta > Lepidoptera > Erebidae > Euclidia > Euclidia mi. The sequence goes on along the minus strand of OX123198.2, from coordinate 6,514,127 downwards.
TTGGAAACAAAACGTGCCAGATGTCGGCTTATTGCATTGCCTTTCTAGTTTGGGAAACAATTTTAAAACAAAACATTTTAAAATAATGGTCACTAAACCCAGCTCCAGACAATAATAACAACAATTAACAAAATAGTTTCGTGTTCAACAATAGTGTGCATTCTTTTTATGTTTGGGAATCGAACCCAAAATATTTAAAATCACATTGTGCGACTTCTATAAAGCCGACGCCGATCATTAGGTACATGAGTATAATATCCGCCGACTTTCACCAATGCTCAGGAATCGAACCTAGAGCTTTTATAAAGTATACCAAAATGCTGCAGTGGGCTAATATTACCCTAATCTACTTGCTAACACGTTAGGAAACTAAATTTACTGATATATGACCTAAGAATAATCCTTTTCTCAATTACAGCTCGTGTACACTTCATCATTAAAACCCCTATGCATTCTGTAAGAATCTCAACTCAACCAATGTAATAAACTAATAGATGCTTGTCCAAAGAACGCGTATGCATAAGATAGATATTATTACTAGATTTCGTAATTTAATACGTTTGTTGACACCATTTTGAAATATCGTAGCAACAGGAATTGAACCCGCTATTTCAGTAAGTTTTTAGAAACCATTTTAATATATCGTAACAACAGGAATCGAACCCGCTATCTCAGTAAGTTTGTTGAAAACATTTTAAAACATCGTAGCAACAGGAATCGAACCCGCTATCTCAGTAAGTTTGTTGAAAACATTTTAAAACATCGTAGCAACAGGAATTGAACCCGCTATCTCAGTAAGCTTGTAGAAACCATGTTAATATATCGTAACAACAGGAATCGAACCCGCCATCTCAGTAAGTTTGTTGAAAACATTTTCATAATATCGTAGCAACAGGAGTCGAACCCGCTATCTCAGTAAGTTTGTTGAAAACATTTTAAAACATCGTAGCAACAGGAATTGAACCCGCTATTTCAGTAAGTTTGTTGAAAACATTTCAAAATATCATAGCAACAGGAGTCGAACCTGCTATTTCAGTACGTTAGTGTAATAAATTCCTGTCCCGCAACTCCAACAAAATATTATTCATTATTTATCCTTAAATAATTCCCTCTTATTATATACAGTTACCGAACACGCTATTAATAATACGGCGTCTAGTTTGTTGACGTTGCACAACAATATAGTTATAGTCACAGACATTGCTCAGGAGTCTAACCTGATTTAACTACATCTAGATGTTCCACGGAATATTCTGGTGTGCATTATACATTAATCTCAAGACATGTTAATGTTCTACACCAGATTTTCTATAAAAATAATCTTTATAATATAAAATCCTTCTCTTTCCTTATCTAAAATTAGTTCTAACCATCGCTAGTCCGCATCGCGTATCGGACTCAAACAGCGAACCTGATACGCAAGTGCTTGTAACCCATAATATGCTTATTATCGAGAGTCGAACTCGAGATATTAAAATGTAAAGCATTTTCTGTAGCCAATAATATAACCACTGTCGAGACTCGAACTCGACATGCAGTATAAATGACACGCATGAGCAGCATTTATGTAAAGCATTTCAACATATGTAGTCAGTTATATGTTTACTTTCAAGATACAGCGATATTATAAGATGAACCACAGTGCCATAAGAATAAATAACACATGTGCAAAAGTGTGGCACTTAGGCGCAATATCGCCCCCCTCGGACTATTACATATTGTGATAATTGCCGTGACTTAAATTATTTCGTCTTGCTAAAATGAACATGATCGTCTATCGATTATCGAATAACAAGTTGTGCTTAATTAGATCGATATTTTCCTACGTTGTGTTTGTATTTTTCTACGTTGTGTTTGTATTTTTCTACGTTGTGTTTGTGTAGTAACCCTTTAGTTCTTCCTCGTTGTTCTGAAGTGAATCAGAACATTGTATGACGAGGATCCTGGTCACGGCACCAAATGTAACGGAATCCTATGGACCCCAGGCTGATTAAAATTTTAGTTTTCTTAATAACTGGGTTTAGATGCCAGCCAAGCAATTTGTTGCCAGGGTTCCCGCGCCCCTACGCCCGCGCAGGAACTATGGAATTCGTCCCTTCCTCTATATTCCTCTACTGACAGCATTTACCAAACGTAAATGCTTATAATTGAATGAAAGTGGACATCAAAATACTAAAGACAGCGATACATTAGTATTGGTTTGTCAACACAAAATCACTCTCCATATATTCATGCTTCACATATTGGTACTTGTGTACAAGGCAGCGTATCTCAGAGACGGCAGCTCCAGGGAGACGGAGACATTGATCCAGGTATATTAGTCATATAGTATTATCGGCGCCGAGTATTTCAGCGATATCCAGTGTATAGTATTGAGCGTACAGTAACAGTCTCAGAACTGATGTCACAAAACGCCTCCTTGCCGCAAGTCACAACATTGAAGCCCATACAAACATAGTCAATTAAAACGTATTAAGCCATCGCGCATAGATTGCAGAGGAGCTCTCGTTACAATCGCCGCTAGATTAGCCGCATTAGGTCTTACTGCTACCGCGTGACCGACAGGTGGCTCTTCTTTCGCTCTTTAAAACCTTGTCAGCTGCTATGTACTGGCCTGTACGCAGGTTTAGACAGCGATTGTGAAAGTCCTGCATTCTACCACCTGATCGCGAATACGGAGACTCCCATCATACATCGCTCGTCTTTACATCCATCATCAACAAGGTACGAACCACTACTAATGGTACACGCGATTATTAATAATATAACTATGTACAATATCTCATAGAGAACTATATATTTTAGTCAGCCTGGTATATATATATGGTGTGATATAGACATAGATACACAACAGAGTTATTAATGTTATACAGTTCATGCAATAAATTACAGTAAAGTGAATAACAGACACTCACCGGACTATTAGCTGCGTCACTGCCAAACTTACCCCTTGCCCTGTGCTGATCACCTTCTCTTGAAGCCGCTCGCCTTGTTCTTCGATATCACTAAGCACTAATTATCGACCAACACCGGACCTCTTACGCGCTAGGCCAGGTCCGATCTCTCTCGCGCCATAAGACCAACTGTCTGAAACACCACGCTAGAGCGTTCCCGTGAACTGGCCTCTTCCGCGTCCTAAGACTGACTGTCCGAGATCCGCCCGGTTCCGCGTCCCAACATTGACTGTCCCATCCAACACCCCCACTACCACGTCACGCTGTCCTGGGACCCGACTGGCCCTGCCTCCTAAGATCGACTGTCCAGTCAAACACCCCCAAGGCAACGCCCCTGACCTCTTACTACCTGACAAGGGTTCGTTTTTTTATCGTTGATCCCCTTTTTTATGATCCTCAACTATACAGCATGTGAACACTACAGTGCCAATATTTTCTCATATTTCATGGCTATTTCTTTACTTATGTGCCTGTCACATAACTCTTATAAATTTGTCAAACTCTTGGGATTTATGAGTTGCCTAATTGCATAACGTTGGCGCCAGCGTAGCGATAAGACAAACACATGTGGAAACAAGTATGCGACCTAAGGACTATATATTATTATTTGATTTGGTGTAGCGAGCAACACCATTACACTACATAGGCCAAGCTATTTTTTTTATTATTTACGTAAAGTTTATCATTTTATAAGATTTTTGTTTAAGGGTAAGTCAAACGGTTCTATTTTTTCATCCTTTTTTATATTTTTGTTAATTAACAATGAAGGTTTTGGTTGCAGTTAAGGCTGTGTATGATAGGCTGTTTTATTTTTTATACTCCTGGAGTTCTTTTTAATTATATTTTTTTAAGCGTTTCGTTGTTTGTAGGACCTTGTAAGTGAAGCCAATTTTTTTTGTATTTTACTAGTCTTGTTTTGATTCTGTTGATTTTTTAAATAAATATCTGATTAGAAAGATTTCTCTAAATGTGTTTTATTTAGTCTCACTTTAGAAACTACATGATTTGGTCTAGTATTTACGATTAACAATGACGTATATGGCACTTACAACAACGAATTATTAAGTTTGTACAAGTAACATGGTCGTATGTGGCACTTCCTACAAATAGTCAATTAATAAGTGCACGTAACATTGTCATATGTGGTAGATCCGACAAAAAACACAAAAAACATTGATTTGGTACTGTTAAAAAAGTCATTTCTGACTTTTAGCATACTTAAAAAAAACAATAACACTATTTTATTTCCATCAAATTACGCTGTAAAACATGTATTAAAACTCAGTAAACTTTTGTAAAATTTAGTCGTAAATTAAAGAAAAATCTACATTTCAAACTTTGACTCGCTCTCCTGTAAAGTTACCGATTTTCACATCCGACAATGTTAATAGGGATAGGCGATATATTCGGTAGGTAGGTACCGGGCATACGTCACAAATGTTTTCGAACTTTTGATAACGTTTGGACTACTTACAAAATATACCTACTACTTTTTGGGTTTACGCGAATATTACAAATTGAAATTAAACTACATTAACGGATTTTATCGCGATATATTGGTTAAGTATATACTTACTACTAAATACTTAAGCCCACGCCTTTTTCCCATCGGGGTAGGCAGAGACAACAGAACGCCACTTGCTTCTATCCTTGCAAACCTACATTTAACTACCTACTCGTAATTAAATAATAACATGAGTTCGGCCATCATCATCCTCCTTGCGTTAGGGCTTGTACTATCGGAGAATATTGAATTCCGGAATTGAGTTACGATATTGGAGTGTCAATTCCGGAATTCCGGTACTTTACGGTACGGAATCGGTATGCTCTTGAAATATTTATATTTCTAATATAAAATAAACGTGTACAATGCCAAAATTAAACAAGTTATATACTTTTCATCAGTTTACAATTCGTTATACATTGGATAGATCATAGAATGCACGGTTGGCGTAGTGGTTTAAGCGGCCGCCACACCGTTTGACACTGCGCCGAAGTGTTGTGGGTTCGATCCCCACACGAGACAACACTTTGTGTGATTCACAAATTGTTGTTTCGAGTCCAGACTCAAACATACAAATAACGGACACAATGAACACCCAGGTGTTCATTGTGTCCGTTATTTGTATGTTTGTAAAGTCCCCCGCGACACAGGATTTAGTCCTAATGCGGGAGTTGTCTTTTTTAGAAAAAAAAAAACCTCTGAACTTGAACACCACAACATTTTTTACAGTTTTTATTAATTAACATGCCATGAACATTCAAGCCTATGTAGAAAATAATTAAACATTGTTATAAAACCAGGCAATTTAACATTAAAATTATAACCAGACCGATTCTCGAAATTCCTAGCTCATTTGCCAACGTGCCATGTAATGTAGTCAAAGCAGCGAAGTGCGCGTCAAAGCAGCGAAGTTAAAATACGATTGGTAGGATATGTCTGTAGGATACATCTCGAAAAGTGGACATACATCACCAAACAATGCAACCCTGAAGGAGAAGTAGAACTGCAGGAAAGAGAAGTGTTGACAGGGGCAGGCCGAAAAAAACGATTAATACTTTTCTAGCTGACTGGCAAGATAAAGCTAAAAGATCGGCATTTATGGAAGAGTGTGCGGGTGACCTTAGCCCAGCAGTGGGACAATAACTGTTAAAATAAAAACAAATATTACTAAACTTTAAAATAACATTTGGGAATAAAGTGAGTTTATGTACCGTGTGGATTAAGAATACGGAATGTCACCACCCCATTTCATCCCATGGGTGTCGTAAGAGCCGACAGAGGGAGCATATTATGCAGAGAACAGCACTGTAAGAGAAGGAAAACTTGATACATACCCTATACCGACCCGTTTGGCCAGCGTGGTATAGTAGGCCAATTCCTCCTTTCAAAGGAGAGGCCTAGTCCAGCAGTGGACTATTAAAGGCTGATGATGATGATGTACCTACTTTCCTTATTTTATGGGTAGTTGATTGATTCAATTGTTGAAAAAATCGTGAGGCGAGAATCAATAAAATCTTTGAAATTGAATTTTTCCTTATGAAATTGTTCATTTTCCAAAAAAGTGATGATCTATTGGAGTATGTTACAGGCTCTAGGGGGTATGGAGGGTATCGGAGAATTTCAAACCTCAGCTCCCTCTAATTTAGTAACCGTCTTGCGCGAAGTACCTATTTAATCTAAGTGTCCGTTGTCCTCAAGCAGCAGAAGGCTCTAACGAATAAAGGTATAATTCTGATTATAACGATAGAGACCAGTGTCGGTTGTTTAACAGGCATCTTTCCATCATTGTTTGATATTGTTGACAGTGAAATTTGCTACTGTAATATGCTGTCATATCTATCTATGTAGGTATATCTTGGAAAGCTGAAGTGCACTATACCAGCACTGGTCCCTCAGACAACAACCAGTACTTTTTCTGAATGAGATTTCACTTGTGCAGGAGCTGGCCGGTTCTCCTTGGTTCAAGCGCATTGACGAGCGATTCCTATTCTCGGACTGGTCCCATTTTTTCATCAGACGAAATGATAGATTTCAATATTTCCTCTATATTGTGACGGTTGAGTAAACTCATATAGCACTCAATGCGTGTTTGTAAGTGTAATTTGCTTAAATAATTATTTCTACAATTGTGTCCCTTCTAATTCTTTTTAAGAGAATTAGAATTGTTTCATAAATCGTTAATAACACCGAAGCTAACTCTGATGTGGTTTGTAGATCTGCTTCCATGATCACATTTAACTTTTCATTGTCAACTATGGTCTCGGGTGGTTCGCGGAATAAAAAAAATGTCGGGGACATAGGAAACACTCAAGAGGGAGCGCGGAGTCGCTGGGGAAGGAATGGTGACCTAACACTGTGGTGTGTAGGTATTATTTAGAAAAAAATGTTATCTAGAAAAATCACTTTGTATTATTTATGAATACCGGAATTACGATATTTGGGCCTTCAATTCCGATATTATAATATCGGAAAAAAACGTCCGAAATTCCGGAATTACGAAATCTCGGAATTCTGGGATCCAAGCCCTACTTGCGTTATTCCAGTTGCATCCTGGAGTCCGCATATTATAGTCTAATCAGTAATCAGATTTGACTAACTAGGTATCGGGATTATTATCGCTTTACCTCAGAGCCACTGCAGTCAGATCTTCGTAACCCAAAGAGATAGCAATAGTTCATGGTTTAGAGTCTAAACCGTGGCATGTGGTTTAATCTTTAGACCACAGATTACTAGGTACTAAGTTTAGACTAGTGTCAGTTTATTTAGAGGTACTGACTCTCCATAACAACTGTCAAAGATCTTCATGACAGCCGGGGCCGACGACGCCATAATATGCTCGCCGAGGCACAGCGCAAGCAATAATGTACGATATAATTAACACAGTAGTGCGCGCGGTGGATTCGAACCCGATAATATCTGCATAGCAGTTTGTTGGTTTCTCCACTTTGTTATGCTGCGAGTTATTCCGGCCAACTACTTATAAAAAAATATATTGATGTAAATAGGGGTACGCGACATCGCCGACAAGATGCAGCAGGAAACTAGGCTGAAATGTGAGATGGTATGGTCTTGTGAAAAGGAGGCCACCAGACTACGTCGGGAATTTGGCACTACAACTTGACCTCCCTGGTCGGAGACCTAGAGGACGACCCAAAACAAGGTGGAAAGATGTAGTGTTAAAGGACAAGAGGGTATGTAATGTTACTGACGATGATGTCGCAGATATAGTGAAGTGGAAGAGTAAAATAAAGAAAGCTGACCACACCACCATGTGTGATGCATAGCTAAGGAAGAGAGAGAGAGACGTAAATAGGTATATGTACCTATCCATTTTTTAGTTTCCATGGCTGCATTCAGAGACAGGGCCATAGAAAGCTTCCCGGGGGCACGCCGGCTTTTATACTGCATTGGCAGAATGCTGTCATTATTACGGTTAAAAAGCGCCTAGTTCGACCAAAAGCTCTAATCTTAACAACACAGAGCCACGTATTAGAAGCTTATCTCCGTTTGTAACTGCAATGGGAGTGTCGGGCACAATCGAACACCTGTTATTGTATCCAATATTCGCTTGGTTGGTTGGCTGCGGACAGTGGCGGCGCTAGGCGTCGGCGACTTCGGCCACCGCCGACGGCAACGCGCCTGAGAGGACCCCGCGAAAAAAAATTACAAGTTTTCGTTTCGCCAATCATCCTTGCTTAGGTAGCCGACCCCGAACAATTTGGAAAAAAGCTAAGCAGATGATAATGACTTTTATTAATTCGAACACTTGTGTGGCAGAAGCGAGTAGTAGGTACTTTACGGTTACCAATTCAGAATTGTCTGTCTTGCAACACTATGACATTAAAGTTTCGCCGGCAGGAGCGTTTTCACTCACACTGCCCGACATAATTTTATTTTATTTTACTTTATTTGGGAAAAAAAAAACGATATTACAATATAATATATACCTATCACAGAAATAGATAGATATATATTTCTGTGATACCTATGCTTAAAGAATTAAATTTTCTTGTGAATTACTTCGTAATAACTGCGACATATTCCACAGATTACTTTTAAAGATTGCTACCTATGTTCTAAACGTGCCACAAGCATACAAGCTATCAGTTATTTTTGCAAACAAACATAATTGGGTAGGTACTTTAATATTGCAAGTTTCTTGCTAATTAATTTGTTTGATTTTAATCTTAGTTCGCATTTGGTTATGTCTCAAGCAAACATATCACATCATTAACTTTAACTTTTCAATTAAGTATGTGTTTTCTAAATACGTGTATTGGTAAGGCAAAAATATCAAAATTTTGAAAAAAAAATTGTACATGTGTGCAAGGTGTTTGAGTGGACATAATATCTGTACTGGCTGAAATTATTTATATTGTCATTTATTTATTCATACATTATTTTATCATTTGGCTCACTTAATTTAACGGTTTTTTACTGCGAAGTAAAAGAGGCCTCGCCATCGATATGGACTAAAGAATCATCATCATCATCATTAACAGCCTGCCGTAGTCCACTGCTGGATATAGGCCTCTCCAATGGCACGCCACTGAGCCCGATTTTCGGCTCTTCGTGTCCAGCCGCTGCCAGCCACTTTGCGTATATCATCACTCCACCTAGCCGGAGGGCGTCCTACACTACGTTTCCCGAGGCGCGGTCTCCACTCTAGAACACGACTAAGTACTCCATCGGTTATCGGTTCTGCGACAGATTTGTGACCAGCCCACTGCCACTTCAACGTGCTAATTCTCTGAGCTATGTCGATTACTTTGGTTCTCTGTCGGATCACTTCATTACGAATTCGATCCTTCAGAGAAACTCCGAGCATAGCCCTCTCCATAGCTCGCTGAGCGACCTTAAATTGGTGGACCAGTCGCACCGTCAGTGTCCACGTCTCGGCACCGTAAGTCATGACGGGTAGGACGCACTCGTTGAAGACTTTTGTCTTAAGTCTTTGCGGTAGGGATGACGAAAAGACTCGACGGAGTTTCCTATATGCTGCCCAGCCGAGCTGTATTCTTCTGCAAGCCTGACAAGCCTCCCTCTCGAAGTTGTTTCTACCCAACTGCAAGGTTTGCCCAAGGTAGACGAACAACTTCGAGAGGGACCGGGGGGGATATTTAGGATAATCGGTTCCGGAGAGACATGTTCATTGAACATTATCTTGGTTTTATCTAAGTTCATCCGGAGACCGACGCGAGCAGAAGAATCAGTCAGGCTGCTCAGCATATACTGCAAGTCTTGCACGGTTTCAGCCACGATAACGATATCGTCTGCAAATCTTAAGTGTGAGAGGTACTCGCCGTTTATGTTAATACCGCGTCCTTTCCAGTGCAGCGGTTTGAACATAATTATCCTCCATTGCATTTGTGAACAATTTGGGGGAGATAACATCCCCCAAATTGTTCACAAATGACTGAATGAATGGACTAAAGAATATATTATAGGTATGTCAATGGGCCTCTCGAACTTGATGTCGCCGACGTCCACAGTAGGTATGTGGTGTAGCGCCGTCACTGGCTGCGGATGAAACTACTTTTTATTGTGGCAAGTTTGATCAGTAAATCCCAATTAAATAATTAAGTATGTAGTATATACCAACATGGTTTATATATTATGGTCCAAATAAATTGGGACCAGGGCAAGAAAATAATGATGATAGCTACCTATTTTGAAGCAGCTTTATCGAACAACGTAGCATTATAAACTTTTTGGTTTCATCACGCAAAGCAATTTAAAAACTTTATCCACAAAAACGTCAACAACTCGCCCGTTGAAATGTCATAATTTGTATCGGGTTTTCAAGTTTGCTAAATATGGTTTTTTTAGATTTTCACAAAATCAAGGTTCGGTATCAGTGGCACTGGCAGACAATTTTACATGTCAAATAATATTGTTGTTTTAAGAGTTAGCGTCATAAATATCATTATAATGTATATTGCCTTCAAGTGGTTATTCGGCTTGACTTTCGTCATGTGGCTGTCGATGTGTTGCTTTGATGCATACACCAAAAAATACATTGTTCACCCAGGGGAAGGTAAGAAGACTGAAGTTTGTAAAAACGTAGATGACTCAAAGAGAAATAAACTAATATATGACATGGCATGTTTTAGGTTTTAAAAGCAGACCGCTGACATTGAATATGAAAAATGAAACAGATTCACAAATAAGAATTATAAATTTTCGTACAGAGAGATTCCCGCACACAGGGGGTAAACATTATGGTATGGTCTATTGGCACTGTTTCATGTTTGTTGCTGGTGCTCTTGCAGTATCACTATACAACAAGTTAGAAGAAATCACATTCATCTTTATGAATAAGAAACGCGAGTTGACTAATATCCTCAAAAGTGATAAGTTATTACAGAACTATTCAAAAATAACTACTGCTGCAATTGTTTACTATGTCATAATATTTTATAATAAAATATGTGCAAAACTTAAATATATTGCTCACAATACAAACATTGCAGCATGTAAAAAAATTTGTTCTAATATGTTTAAAAAGCCAAGGGTAAATCTCATGCTGCTAAAAAAATTGAAAGAAGTTGGCGAAGAAAGACGCAATTTAGCGCAACTATTGATTGCGGCTTTACAAGAAAACAAAAACGTCAGAATGCAGTATCAATTAGAAAACATGGCTAAAAAGAGGCTAGCACGACATATTGAAAAAACAGAAAAAATAATAAAAGAGAATAGGTCCAGGTACGTCAGTTTCCAACAACTGTACCTGGTGACGCACCAAGAAAACACTTTTTTAAGGTGTAGGATAAAGAAACTTACTGCAGCTAAGGAAGAAGCAGAAAAAGATCTAGTGGAATTATTAAATGAAGTTTTCAAATCTAAAAACAAGGAACTTAAAATGTTTTGTAATCGTTTTATTGTGAGGACAAAACATAGTCTTCTGAATTCAGATGCGAATGCAGAGATTCAGAGATTTTTGAACAACGCCCGGGTCCCAGTGACTTCGTCTTCTAGCCAGCTGGTAGCTGAGCAACCAGATGAAGAAGTCAATAAAATCAATAGTTGGCTGAGATGCTCGAGTTGTACGCATATAACAGAATTTATCAAAGATGATACTCTAACACCTCTTGTGACTGAGGCACCGAAACTAAGGGGCCTGCCCGGAGAATATGTTTTGACAGTCAAAGACAAAGATGGTTTAATAGAAAAGCTATATGAGTATGATTATGAATCAGATTTTGATGCTGGTGATACGATCCGCAGAATCAGAGAGTATTCTGTTTATCATGATAAAGATTGTTTATTGGATTTATCTAAGTGCGTTCAATACTTTTGCTTGCCTTTTCATCTTACTGTTGCTTATGACTAGGGCACCATTGCCCATATAATCGTGATCTTATTTGCTACTTTGTTTGTAGAAAACCTAATTACCTACGTTTTATTATTTTCAGTTCATCAACGATAGTTACTGAACATTTTCGGCGACCTTGGACGCGAAAACCTTCAAGTACCACAATTTGTGACCCAGTAACAAACGAAAGATTCCTCACGGGTTCAGAAGCGTTCAAAAAATTTATGCAGAGTAATGACAATGTTGTGTCTAGGTCCATATTGCCAGCGCAAAGGTTAACGGCAGACTGAATTTATACAAGTTTTGAATTTTGAATGGCATGTTGTTTGAGAATAAAAATATTTATTTTTGTATTAAATTTGTTATGACAAAGAGATTTGCAATTTTTGTTTTAGGTAGTGATTAAAAATAATTAAGAATAGATATACTATTACATAATCATGCCTTGTTTTATCGCACCTATGATACCTGGACCTGTCACAGACTGTAGCTTTTGATTGACGACCGAACTATGTACATAGTATTCTCAATATCGTGTAGTGTTTTTAAATAAAGAAAGATTCCCTAAATCATAAAGATTGCCTAAATAAAATACTCAAAGTGACTGGCGATATTAGGGCGAGCGTGGAGAAAGCCGAGTTAACCGTGTTAGCTTTGGTTGACTTCTCAAACGCCTTTAATACCGTCAGTCACGATGTTCTCCTGGCTATCCTTCCACACCTTAAAATATTTCACCTGAGGCTCGGGATTGGTTCTCTTCATATCTTCGTGGACGTCAACAGTCGGTAAGCATTGATGAAACATCGTCGAAGTTGGTGAGATCTGGATGTGGGGGTTCCACAAGGCGAAATTCACTCTCCACTTCTAGTTTCATTGCTTATTAATCTCATACCTCGTGAACTTCAGTGTGCGTATCACCTGTATGCTGATGATTTGCAGCTTCAGGGCCTGGTCACGCGATCGGTCTAAGCGGCGAGCGGCGCGGCAGGGGCGATGTTCATTGCGCGTTTACTCTGAGGCGGCTGCGTTTATTTTGAGTCACAGTAAACGCGCCATGTACATCGAAAACGCTCGCCGCTGCCGCAAGCCGACAAGTTGTCAGATGCAATCGACAAAGTTAACCAGGACTTACATGCAATAAAGATGTGGTCTGATCGATTCGTGAATCCATCCAAATGCCAGGCTATCGTTGTGGGAAGCTCGCGCATGATTCCTAGAGTCGATTACACGAGTCTGTCACCTGTCATCTTCAATGGATGTGTAATATACAATTTACCACAACCGTAAAAAATCTTGGTTTGCACATAGGTAGATGCTACCCTTGACGGGACTCTTCGATCTCTTTATCGCCTGAAAAATTTTCTCCCTTCAAAAACTAAAGCAATGCTTGTGCAAACTTTAATCTTCCCCGTAATTGACTATGGTGATGTGTGTTATCTCGACCCGAATGCAGACCTGCTCAATAAACTTGACCGACTTCTTAATTACTACATTCGGTTCGTTTCCAATCTTCGTAAATTCGATCAAGTCTCGAAATTCCGTACTGAATTGAAATGGTTACCAATTCGTCAGCGACGAAATTTGCATACTTTGACTACATTATACTCACTTCTCCACTGCGCTGATGCCCCGTCTTATCTAATGCCTTATTTTCAATATCTTTGCTCCCACCATGTTAAGAACATCTAATAACCTTCTACTTCTTTGTCCATCCCACACTGCTAATCTCGTTCATTCTTCTTTTTACATATCCAATCTATCCTACTTTGGAATGCCAATACACGTGACACGTTGAAGTTCAAGGATCGTCAGTTATATTTTGGACAATCGGAAACTTCTCAGTAGCAGCACTAGCGAAAAGTAAAACAAAGGCGTGTTTTTAATATTACACTTTTTTAAAGATAGCAAGGCATATCCTTTCATGCATGCTTGCCGAACAACCGTCCGATGTCTGACGTACCTAAATATCTCGAATAGGTATAAGCATAGATTTATTAATAAATCTATGGGTATAAGCTTCAATGGCAAAATTCGCACACGTTTCTACTGGTCGTCACAAGTAGTATCTACTATATTGCAAATTGGTTCCTACAAATATTTTAATAGAGAATGTGATTTGGGGGCGGTGATCGGTACCTATAATTAACGGCCTGTTTCAATATTCGATCTATTCATGGATTTTGAGATTAGAGATTCGTGTTTGACAAATTTTGTATAAAGCTTATAGGTATCAAAAACGAATCTAAAATCTCAAAGAAATGGATAGTTGATGGTTCGAATATTGAATTCAGCTGTAGAGCCCAAATACCTACTTATTGGAAATACCGACTATCATCAAATGCTACATCCCTTCCCCCCTGTGTCCAAAAACTCTAAATTGATCCTGAAGGTAGATCTAGGTAATGACTATGCCGTAAAAAGGCGCTGCGTCCATTAAATCTGAGCTCCACACGAGAAGGCTGGGGATCTAGTTCTGAGACGTTTCCCGGCGGGAGCAATTTCCATACATTTTGTTAATTCCCTGCCTAGCAGTTTCCACGTAGGTACGTAGATTCAAATTATCATACTAGGTTCTCAGGATATTAGCTAGGTACTTACTATTGCTATTGTATAGGTAGGTATTTAATTATATTCAAGGGCGACGTTAGTTTAGTTTAGATATTCTTTATTGCACACCAATATATAATTGAATAGTACATTAATTATAAGTAACTTAAACTATGGTTTATGTACAATCGGCGGCCTTATCGCTAAGTGCGATCTCTTCTAGGCTACCTTTGGACAGGAGTCAGGAAAGAGAAAATACACTGGAAATGGTAAGTAGGCGTGGCACGCGTGTCACAATTAAGCGTTGTAACGCTTAACTGGCCCCAGTCACGTTATTACATCGCGTCGAGTTGCTCGTTTCGTGACACATTCACATTTCTCTAGCTATGCCGTTTTGGAGTGCAAAAATGATTGTAGGTGAAAAAACCTTAAAAATGGAGGTGTTTCGTACCATCGGTAAGTACAATTTTCATTGTTTTCAATATAAGCATAGTAAAAACAGAATAGTAAGCTAGCTAAGGCCGCTCGGCGAGTTAATTGCCTACTCTTGCGATGACGCACGGGTTGTCACGTGTTTACACCGCGGCGCCGCGCCGGCTTTGTCGGCGCGCGCTATTTCGCTGTTTTTTTAAGTGATTGCGCTGAATACTACAGAATTTAAGTTTGCATATATTTTTTTTCAAATACCTGCTGACTAGCTAAGCGTTATATAACTATCTAAATACCCTTTATAGCGAGAAAAATGTAACAAGTTTAATTTACTGTCGTTTAACACATTGTATAATATTAATAACGTTTATTACAAAACTGAATGTACATAAACAATGGTCGCGGGCGAGCAGTGTAGTACCTACATGCATGCGCGCGATCAGACGCGCGGCGCATCCCGTACTGAATCCGCGCCGAGCGTTCCGCGCTCGTGAGATTGTGTGCGTGAAAAGTGCGTGCGTACACGCCGCCGCGCCGCCCCGGCGACTCACGCATACATTCACAGTCTAGGGTTGTTGCGGATGCGAAAATTTAGACATCCGCGGATGCAGATGCGGATGCGGATTATTAGAAGTACACATCCGCGGATGCGGATTCGATGCGGATGCGGATGCGATACGGATGCGGATGCGGATTTTGGGCTTTTAAAAGAAAAAATATTTAAATTTTAAGTATATAAATAACTGAAAATCAATTTAATTTTAACTTTTTATTTATTTAATCATATTTTTAGAAAAAAAATTGCAAGTTTTTAGTTTTACTCATGACACAACAGAATTTTGAGCTTCGAGTTTCGTTATAAAAAATCTTTGTTTAGTAATTAAACTTAAAAATTGGTGAATTATATTTAATAAATAGGAATATTGCAGCCTTCTCAGCTTCCAACCTGTTTCTAAGTGGATTATACCTATTAACCCAGCTGCACTAAACAAGTAGTTGTTCGCTGGGAACTCTGGCTGGTGAAGGTGATAAATATCTAGCATGCTAATTTGGAGAGAATTTTAAATTCACATCGGTTAACTTTCCACCAATTCAGTTAATTTTCATCTAAATCCAGTCTTTTCTCGTTACGATAAATAGGTAACAAATTCTTTGCGGATAAGAGCATCGGGGCTACTGTTGTCTGTTTCTCCTTCACGTTAATCTTTGCTCGATGAATCTAAGACCATGGCAAGATCGCTTTTTAAACAAGTCTTCTTACCCGTACAGGACGTTGCTGGTTCAGGATCGAGAGAATCTCCCATTCTCATTAGAATTAGTGACGACAGGGTCATTTACCATCTTCGTTATTTAATCTTTTATCTTAATATCTTTTTCTTCGGTGACTGGTTTGAAAAAATTACGCTTATAGCGAGAATCTCAATATTTTGAAATTGCATATAAGTTGTTATCTTGCAAAGAAGAAAATTTCCAAAGCAAACGCGAAACACGTGCCATTCTATCTCCGCCTCTTTAAAGAAAGTGTTCTTTACATGTAGTTACTTGTTGATGTGAATCTGCATCCGTAAAAACTCCGCATTGATTGATGCGGATGTGAATGCGGATGCAGATGTCTAAATTAATGCGAATGTTCCGCATTTGCGGATGCGGATGCGAATATTCGTAACACCCCTGATTCACACCAGCGCGGCGGCGGCGGCGGCCGATTTGTATGAAGCTATCCTACTATTCTGTTTGTACTATGATATAAGTCTTAATTTGTTTCAATTAACTAATATTTAATAGAATGGTTAGTAAAAATGAACCTTATGTAACAGAGATAAAGTTTATTTTGGATTGATTCTATTCAATAGAACATTCTCGAAAATTCCGCGCTACTCATTTAGTGATGTGGTCAAGTCGAATATTAAATTTATCGATTGATATCGAAACACGGAAATAATTTACGAAATGTTTATTTTAATTAATTATTTATTTGGGTGGGTGTTTCTATGTATAATATTATATGTAGGTATGTATAAAAAAAGTATATATGTATGTTTATCGATTGTCTAGTAGCCATAGTACAAGCTTTGCTTAGATGGTGTTGTGTGTATGTAGTAGCATATGTTATTATTATATATTATTATTTAGTATTACATTATAATCCAAGTATAAGGTCGGCTTTATTCATTCACGTAATTTATTTTAAGAGGTGTATTAGATTGAATCTAATAAATACTTTGTTGCAAAGATATAATCAATGTTTCGAATAGTAACGTAATTATTATAATTTATTAATTTAGTCAGGATCACTTCATCATCCTCTTAGCGTTATCCCAGTTTCAATCTGGGGTCCGCTTCCTAGTCTAACCGGATTTAGCTGAATATTAGCTTTTCCACGGAGCGACTGCCTGTCTGACCTCCGCAACCCGAAGGGATAGCGATATTCCATGGTTTAGACTAGTGTCAGTTTATTTTAGAAGGTACTGACGCCCTGTAACGCCTGTCAAAGATCTTCATGACAGCCGGGACCGACGGCTTAACGTGCTCTCTGGGGCACGGCACAAGCGATAATTAACAATTCAATACGCACATAACTCCGAAAAGTCAGAGGTGCGCGCCGTGGATTCGAACCCGATACCTTCTGCATGGCAGTCTGGTGGTATCTCCACTATGCTATCGCTGCCTTCTTAGTCAGGATCACTTAGCTAACAATAACCCAACTGTCAGACAATTTACATCTGCCTATAAAAATATTAATCCATGTCCAATTAAAAGATACTAACAGAGGCAACTGTATTGCGTAAGAAGAAAACTGTTCGTCAGCTGTTGAAAGGATAAATAGAAGTAGTATAGTTCAAAATTTGTCACAATACGAAGTAATTGAGGGCGATTCAGAAATTGAAGAACTAGGAGGGCACTTTTTGATTTTAGTAATCAAGCAATAGGCCATATTGCTAGTAACATTGCCCGGATATTAATAAAAAAAAAATAACTGTGATATCTGTGCTGATGCATTAGTGACACATCATTTTCAACCGTTCCACAAATTCATTATTGCAAAAGATCAAGGCGGTTTGTTGTATCCTTCGCCAGATGTCGTAAAAATATGCCAAACAGCGGAAACATTTAAAAAAAACGTTGACATAATAGTTTTTCGTAAAGAAGTGGCGATAACACAAATAATGCGAAAGTTCTTAGGAACTCTTTTATTTAACGATATTGCCTCCCATCAAATTGGCGAATTTCCTGCGGCCAATCACGTTACCGCTTTGATGAAGGCAATGGTTGAAAAGTTGTAACTGTTCGCATACACCATTTATTAAAATTAAAAATAAGACTTTTCAGACGCCAATTCCATAACAAATATATTTTTTCATATTTATAGCACTTTTATTTAATTTTATCACTACTTGTCTGTCAGTCTTTGTGTCTTTATGATTGTTTAAAATGTACAACTGTTTGTGTGCCAAATAAAAAATATACTCCCGACAAGTCTTATTTTTTGCATATTGAACAAAATATCGCATCATCTATCGATATCGATAAAGTAATCCAATGTGCTACGTGGTACGGCCCTAACCGAGTAGAAGCAGAAACCGACCGATCACGCAAATGTCAACTATATGCCTTATGCAATTAAGATTATAATTGCTACAACTGAGAATACCGCCATCTATGGTTGAGTAGCGGAATTGACTCGTAAATCGAATCTAGTATGACTATAGATCGTAAATAGGTTTTACCGCTAAAGCAAAATAAATCTTATTTGTAGGTTAGCAGGGTTTATTTCCAAATCTGTGAAGTAGGCTAGTTTAGAATAAACTTAAACTACGAATCAAACGAATTGTTTCTTTGTAGTGCAATATATGATTATCGGTTTACTTGTTTGAGTTTGGCGTGGCGACAGCGGTTCCTATAGTAATTTGGGTGCATACCATTTCTAATGTTTTTTCTGTTCTGAGACAGGAGTGATGTTAGCAATTTTTTGCAGCGATGCTGTAGTACCTGGCTGACATGGATAGGAAGATAATTTAAAATAAAATACATAAATACAATTTAAGAATACTGTGGAGTATATACATAGACAATACACACATAAATAAACATACTTATATCATAGATATTACTGTGAATATATATATATATATATATATATATATATATATATATATATATATATGTATATATATATATATATATATATATATATATATATAAAGATACTCAGAACAAACAGATACAGTAAAAAGGAAACGAAAAATCAGACAACCGTTAAATCGACAAGTTAGTAAGTAGTGCTTTTTAACCAGGTTTTTAAATGTAGGTAGAGAATTTGCCATTCGAATTTCTAATGGTAAACCATTCCACAGGCAGACAGCCTGAAACAGCAAAGGATTTGGCGAAGTACCTAATTTGTGGAATGCTTCGGCATCTCCAGCGTTAGATCCTCGGACGACCTCAAGGACCTTACATTTGTGTCATGAAGGAACTTAAAACGTTCTTTGAGATAAAAGGGAGTACAAGGATTGAATAGAACATTATATAACAATGTGAGAATGTGTGTATTCCTGCGAAGACGAATCGGCAGCCACTTGAGCTTATTACGAAAATCTGAAATGTGATCATATTTGCGCAGTCCAAATATAAATCGTATGCAAAAGTTTTGGAAACGCTCAAGTTTATCTAACTGCTCCTCGGTGGGGTCAAGATAGCTGACATCAGCATAATCGATTACGGGCAGAAGCAAGGTTTGAGCAAGCGCAATTTTAGTGGCTGTAGGAAGAAAATTGCGTAGTCTACGCAACGAACCTGCTGATGCAAATAGTTTGCGACGCATTTCTTGAATTTGCGGTCTCCAAGACAAAGTTTCGTCCAAGTCCCCAGATTTTTTACGGTTTTTCTGTAGGTAAGATCCTTGCCATCAAAGCTGATTTTAAGTCATTCGGACCACATAATTTTCGGGACCAGTTTGGGGCTGCCAATAATAATGAGTTGAGTTTTCTGAGGATTTACTTGAAGACCATATTTATTGGTCCACTCACAGATGCGCGCCAAGTCCGTTTTAACGGTGGTACAGGCATCAGATAACTTATTTAAAGGAGCTTACGTATAAATTTGCAAATCATCTGCGTAAAGGTGGTAGGATGAAATTAATTGGTTTGAGATAGAATTTATCAATATCGCGAAGAGTAAAGGAGATAGTACGCTACCCTGTGGCACACCGGCATTAGTATCAGACCAAGTTGAATAAGAATCGTCTATGCCTATACGTTGCCGGTAACCATGAAACTAGCCAATTGCCGATGGAGATACGTTAAGAGAGCGTAGGATGCCAAGTATGATGTGAAAATCTACAGTGTTAAAAGCACGTTGACGTTGTCGGTACTTGCAAAATATTCAACGAAATATCCAATTTAAATTAGTAGGTTTGAGATGCCAACTCAAAGATATTGTTACGAATTGAAAATAACGCCATCTATCAGTGAATGTGGGAACTACATGAGATTAGATGTATCGGTTGTTTAACACTGTTTCATCTATCCTCTAATAGATGGCGTTGGTGTAAATAGAACAATTACGCAAGTCTAGAAACACGATACACGTTTCCAGAAATTTCGTGAGTCGTCTCGAAAAGTCTAGTTATGTGTTCCGGCCGGTATAAATAGCAGGCAGACGCGCGAGTCAGGACCGTAACAATTGAATATCGAAGCGATAAACAAGAAGCGAAGGGAAGGAATTCGGAAGTGTTTAGTGGTGTTTTTATTAGTGTTGAGAATTAAGTGTGAAATAAGTGTGTTTTTACTAGTTGTGTAAATAAGTGTGTATAGTGTTTGTGTATAAATAAAGTTCAGTTTAATGGCATAGTGAGTTATAATTTATCGTCGAACCCCAGCTCGTAACAATATAATTTATCTAGTTAGCTCAGATAAATAATCAATGACTTAAAATCTTCTAATTAACATGCATTATAATATCAATATAGGTAGTTCCTAGTCTCAAGTCTGGTGGTTATTGAAAACTATACTGGCAACATTAAACCAAGTTCTTTCTTTGACGTCGTGTTAACTTGACATACGTAGTCTATGATCCCTATAGTCTGTGGTGTCACGTGGTGTTGTCTTTCTTTGTTAGGTTAACTCAGACCAAGTAAATTGATATTTTAATAAATCTATGCAGGATATCACGGTAAGCCAGCAAATCTTTTGATATTATTGTAACACTGAATCGATTGCTACATACATACAATTGTTTCTCATTATAATTTTGCTGCAAATCATTGTTCAGAGGTGCGGCTTGCGGCTTGTGTTGTGATTTGTTGAAGTGTCAAAACAAATTGTGACATACGTCAAATCAATAAAAAAAAAGAAATGTTGCCAACTTCTATTGTTCAGACCTTATTAAGTAATATGATTAATAATTTGAACTGTAGGTACGTATCGACGATGAAGTGACAAGAACCTATATCTACCAGAACATAATTTTACAGGAAACGAAAAAAACATTTTATTTATTTTAAACACAAGATATGAAAATTACTATTATTGATTATATATTAAATAAGAAGCGGGTGTAGGGGGATATGTGAGACTAGTATTTATACAATCAACTTTTTTGATTTAGGCGTAGATAGGTGATATTGCAACCTAGGCCATGAAAATATACATTATAATAGCAAAGATAGAAGATATTTCTAGTAAGGAAATTCTATAATATTTTAAAGGAAAGGCATGATTTTCATAGAATAGCTTTAAATCAACTTCAACAATATTTCAGATGTTTAGAAATAATATTGTTTAAATAATTATTACAATAAAATATTGATAGAACATAAAAATGGCTACGTTACTTTTGAAACGTAATTAAAAGAAAAGAGAATAATCAGTTTTAAATTTATAGTATTGGGACAATTATGTTATTAGCAGTGCTATTCTGTAAGAAAAGAGCCTTGAGCGAAGTGCTGGCTTGGATTGGATTAAGTGCTTCATAGGGGTTAGTGATTCGTGCCTCTTTAGTAATTGTGTCATGATCACTGGGCAAATGTATTTCCCGATTTTTGAGCTTTCGCTCAATAGCACTGTGAACCGAGTCACACTCCATCTGAGTGTGACCTGGTTCTAAAAATGTTTGCGTAATGATTACTTTATATTTCTTGCTCAAAAGGAGCAGTGCATTTGCCAGCACAGATTACGGTTCTGGTATGTGCACCCATTGGAATAAATAACAATTGGTAACTGATATGGAATACAATGTCTTTCTAAATAATCAAATAAAAATGTTGCAAAAGTGCTAGACGTTAAATCAGCAGAAGTTTCGTCGAACCAATAACAACTGCAGTGTTTGGTTACTAAATTAAGAACAGTAATGAAATACAAAGCACTAGCAGTAAGGTAAGGACAAACCTTCACAGCCTCTAAATCCGTAGTCAAAAGAATAAATTCTCTAGCAACTGCTTTTATCTTGTCTTCTTCTTTTTCTTGTGTAGCTCTGTTTTTCTTAATTAAATGTATTTGGTAATCTGATTCATTTAAATTACTCGCTTTGTAACTTGAGGTGTCACTCATATCCCTTTTAAGCGTGAATAATGAACATTTTTTTCATGAAAATTCCTATCAAATGTAAATCTTCTAACATAAGGTTGACTAGTTTCAGTGCAATATTTCTGATACGCTTTGTTTAAATCGGTAAGCGAACGAAAAATTGGTTCTATGAGTTTAGATGTGTCTTTTCTTGTGTGAATGATGGAAGTATGAATGGATGGAATAGAAGAGAATGAAAGGAAAACAGATGGAAATTTCGGCAAACTTGTAAAAAAATTGTTTAAAATCGAAAGTTAAGTTTCTACTTCTGCTTTTGGAGTCTTTGTTTTAGAATCATAATTATATAGCATCATGGTTTGAAGTCATGCCTAACTCACTCTTTTTTACCTATGCTTGAGCAGTAAAATTAATCCCAGTGATAATGTTGTTTTTTTATGGTATAGGCGGCAAACGAGCAGACGGATCGCCTGATGGTAAGCAATTACCGCGCCCAGGGACACAAGCAACACCACAGGAGTCAAGTGCGTTGCCGCCCATTGGGGTTGGGAAAAGGGATTTAAAGAGTGGGATGAGTGAGAAGGAATAGGGGATAGGGCCTCCAGCACCTTCACTCACCGAACGAAACGCAACAGTTTAGGTACTGTTACTTTACGTCGATTTTCTGTGAGAGAGTAGTAGGTACTTCCCGGGTCGAGCCGGCCCATTCATGCTGAAATCAACAAGGCTCTACTACCGTGAAAAGCATTTGTTTGCATTCCTGTACTTTATTTGACCAGTCTTTCTCGATTGGCAAAAAAATATGACAGAGTGCCTTCCCGCCTTGATGTTTCACTAGCTGACTTTGTCTTCCGAGATGTACTAGAACGTGTCACCAATCCCGTAACGTAAACTCTTCGTTGATCCCAGGTCATTTTCTTCCAAAAATTGCTATGTTTTTTTTTTATAGTATAAGGCGGCAAACGAGCAGACGGATTGCCTGATGGTAAGCAATTACCACCGCCCATGGACACAAGCAACACCACAGGAGTCACAAGTGCGTTGCCGCCCCTGGGGTAGGGAAAAGGGATAGGATAAGGAGTGGGATGAGGGAGAAGGAATAGGGGATAGGGCCTCCGGCACTCTCACTCACCGAACGAAACGCAACAGTTTAGATACTGTTATTTTACGTCGATTTTCTGTGAAAGGGTAGTACTTCCCCGGTCGAGCCGGCCCATTCATGCTGAAATCAGCAAGGCTCTACTACCTAGTGAATATCCTTTCGACAAGCCTCAGTGAACCTATCACAGCCTCTTACCTTACTCTTCTTACAAAAATTGGAGACGCAAGTTGGTCCTAGCCGTCTTGCTTGTCTTACAGTATCTTGTTGGAACTTCCTATCTTTTGGTTTAGAGTAGCCCAGATACTCTTCACCTCGCATTCACTTCAAATGGGCCTTATTCCTTTTCCAAGATTTATTTTGTATCTATCAGGCGTGAAGATAGGAGGTCTTGACAGAAATAATTACGCTAAGGTTATTTAGTTGTTATTGTTATAAGTTTATTAGGTGATATTGTCAGCAAATTTAATGCACAGCCGCTTAATAGTTATTGTCAGTTATTAATAACTCGTCAAAAATAAGGTATAAAGTTATTTGCTTTTGCCAGCTCACGCCAACGATTATTTTAAATCTATCTACGTAAAAAAAGTAAAATTGCGAAAATGTCAGTTAGGAGTTCTTGTCACTTCATCGTCGGTATGTAATTTTGTTTGTAAAAAAATATCTTAATTTCAGGCATGGAAAGATTAAAAGAAATTGACATAAACTCGATAGTTTGGAAATCCATCAAACAAGAAGGCCTTGACATAGACTATTCTGTTCCCATGAGCAGAAGTATAGCAACTAATATATTTAAAGAACTTGAAGAAACCCTAGAATATTTTACTGGAGATTTATCTAAAGTAAAGTATGTATGTTTTAGTACTATTAGCTACGATTTAATCCTTGCCGATAACAATGAATAAAATTTATAATTATAGGTTTTAACAATTTGTGTATTTTTATATCAAACATTTTTATTATGCCGCTGTATTTAACAGGTTTTAACAATTTTTGTATTTTTTATCGCAGCATAATTTTTAATAATAATACATTATTATAATTAAGCCTCCGTATTTAAAAGGATTATAATTAATTTCGCTATATTAACTGATTAAGAACTTCATACAGATTACTACAGGAGATTCTCAATCAAACAATATTATTATTAACGTTATGTCTCATGCACGTGCGTCAATATGTAAAAGTAAATATTGGTTTTATTTCTAGGGTGTTTGGCAAAGTATACCCTTTGCCAAGACAGCAGGTCGCTTATGGCGACCCGGGTATAACTTACAGGTACTCCGGTGTTACGGTACCCGCTTTACCCTGGCCGGAACCCGTGCTGGCCTTGCGGGAATTTCTTTTAGCGATCAAAGGCATTAAATATGATTTTGTTTTAGTGAACAAGTAAGTTAAATTACCAATAACATTTAAAAAAAAAAAAAAGAACATAAAAGATCAAAGGGTAAGGTCTACTTCAGGTCGCCAAGGTGATGGCCATCATGTACCGTTAGGTTATCGGAATGACGGCCTTCACTATATTATTATAACTCTGACTGCTAAAGATTATATGCCATGAAATCCATTTGATAGACAGTATTAAAAATACACTAGTGCACTAATTGACTCGCTCCCGAGTTCCACAAAGAACCGACGTAAAAGAGAGCCAAATAACGATGAGCTCGTTGTTACGTACAACGCATATGAATTTAGGAGAGTAAAATAGCTGTTCAGTATATCTTATCAAACTGAATGAAAAAAATACAACATTTAACATTTAGGTATTTAATGACGACTAAGCTAGTGCAATAACCGCAGCTTTAGATATTTTCAGGGCATGGAAATGCAAGTTTATGCATTTATCGTGCATAATATTATCTACATAATATAACCTACTTTTTTATTATAATCTCTTAAATTTACGACGCAAATGGCATTGTAATGACATACTTACACATATAGATACAGAGACGGACATGACCATATGGGTGAGCACAGAGATAATGAACCAGAATTGGATCCCAACTACCCCATAGCTTCGATTTCTTTTGGACAAGAACGCACCTTTGTATTGAAACATAAAGACGCACGAAAACCAGGGAAAGACAAGAAACCAATACCTCCAGGTAAGTCATGCATTAGAAATAATATAATTATTTACTTTAAATCTTCATACTTATTTATAGTTACAGAATCATCGATATTTCTTAGCTTATGGAACATGTAACGTAACAAACGCGCTTCGTATGTGACCGTCTGCTTTGCTTTTGTGTGTGCATCTTCTTCTTGGAAAGGGTTCTCAATGACCGTACTAACTCGCCGCCCGTATGTCTCACAACCTTCGAGGAACAGCAGACAGTCCTTGATAGTATTATCTTTAACAACGATCAAGTGCTTAGCCAAGTTTTCGAGGAATGATAAAAAGCAACGTTTCGCATAAAACCATGTGTCTGTCCCCAGACGTTTGTTAAAGGGTTCCAGAGATTTAATTACCCTTGATATCCCGAATTCATAGTTGCCTTTAGCGCAATACAACGTGCCAATGACTAAGTTGACGATGCACAAATGGTAGAATTTCTTTTGCGGGTCTTCAAATATTTGTTGTTCTTCTTCTTTTTCAATTTTGCGCATAATATCCTCGGCTTCTTCGTTTTGTGATGTCATTATATAAGACACGCAAAGGTTCGCCAGAACAACTGCACTCACGTCTAAAATGTTGTCGTATTGTTTCTTAACTATAGGCTCGTAGAAACTTGCAGCTTCCTTGTATTTGTTTTCCTGCATGAAAAGCACATGAGCCACATTTAATCGCCAAACATCAGATTCATTGCAGAACTCAACAGATTTTCGGAAAATCTTTTCCACCTGCCCGTAATTTTCCATGTCCCAGTGAATCTTAGCTTGGGCCATGACCACGGGTATGTAGCGTTCCAAAGCATCTTCATATTCAACTACAGCCTTTTTCACTTGATCGTTATCTCCCTGAGATCTGCTTTCTTGTACGACTTTTGTGAGCTTTCTTAGTTGTTCAGCATGTTTAGAAGCGATATCATCATATTTTTGAAAAGCTTCTTCAGGTGATGTTTGACTTGTGATTATAGCATCCAAGAAATCATACAAATAAGGTGTTAAATATTTATATGTGAACTGAGCATTTTCAGCCAATACATCTGCAGCCAAATCGTAGTACTCAAATTTGCAATAAAGAAGTAAAAGGTTGGCGAAAGTTTCCGCTGGGAAAGGATCTTGTTGAAGCAAGAAGTGAAGTTTTTCGAAGCCGTCGGTCGGTTTTATATCTATTGAAGTAAGGGCTATATTGTGCAGAGTGACGGCGTCCAACTCGTGTTCATGTCTTGGAGGCATATCGTTCAGTGCCTCTCTAGCTGCTTCGATATTTTTTAGCTGATATTCAATTGCAGCTTTCAAGTTAAATACCTCAGTGAGTGCAGTTTCGTGCAATGTGAGGGTATTACCAACAGACTTTACTTCGGAAGTCTCGGCTTGCATACCTACTGCTAACTCAGGGTGATCGCGTATTCCCTTTTCAATTACAAGTGTTATATGTTTCAATGCTTGAGGATACTCTTTCAGTTTAAAGTAACATAGTGCGATATTGTAGTGAAGGTGAGCATTAAATCCGATCACGTTCAGACTTCGTGAAAATTTTTGCAACGCTTCTTCATATTGGTTTTCTTTGTACAACAAACATCCTAGATTAATATCTTTATCTGGGTCTTCTTGTGGGTAAGAATCGACTAATCCTTTAGCAGTTATTGTATCTTCCTCTCCATATTTTACTGCGGATTGCAATTTAATCACTTTGCGTTCTAGTTCAGGAGCAGTAATTTGCATCGTAACTTTATATGATTCTTCAAACATAGATGCTTCATAAAGAGCTTGAGCGAAGTACAGTTTGTATTCGGGTATATCAGGATGCATTGCTGATAATTGTTCATAGCAATTAGCTGCTTCTACAAAACACTGTGTCCTGAAATAACAAAACCCGAGAAGGGATAAACCGGCGCGGTTTGGACTGAAATTAATCGCGTCATTAAGGGCCTTGATCGCTTCTTCGTACCTTGCTTCCTTTATCTGAAATCAAATCAAAGGGTACCTTATTATTTCTTAATTGTTGACGTATAGTGGGCCCTAACGCAATAATGGCTTCTCTTCAATGATTATCGAAGTAGATTATTTAAATTACAAGTGGTTGTGAAAGGACGCATGTAGCATGCCACAACTGAGTGGATCTTTTGAGCGTTTTATCTGTTTGATAGGAGCCGCGACGAGGCATACCTCGATATCCGTTGTGTGTACTGAAAATAGGTTATCTAAGTAATTGCTATCCTTTACTTGGTGACTGTTGTGTCTAGCTCGTCAAGAGTTACGCCTTTGTATAGAACTTGACTTATCGTTCGTTGAGTTGTGGCATAATAAGCGCATACAGTTTCAAGGTCGATGGGTAGGTATGTCCTCTCTTGTTACAGTTATAATTATAAACGCGTAACGCAATAAACTATTGCCACGCGTAGTCTGAAAAATCTCTAAGTAAGTATTTCAGATATCAGACTATTGTCTTTTGAGTACAATAAAGTTTATCTACGTATAATTATCAAGGTATTTAAATATTATTGTATGTCCTATTTTCTAAAGGGGTTATTATTAGTCCTTTGGTAGACACGCGCAAACACTTCTGATATCTATCTCATAAATGCATTTTTTAGAAAGGTTGTAGACAACCAATTGAAAAATTATTAAGTTCAATTGAAAAATAAATGTAGGTACAATAGTTTTAATGATAATAAAATGATGACGACGAAATTTTATATTGGTCGTCCGTTGTCGTTGCCTTGTAAAATATTTTATCATAGTTTTAGTGCTATCTATGCAGTAAAATTAATAATTTACGTAAGGCACGTTAAACTAGGTTGAAAGTAATAAATTTCGTCCGTTAATCTAATCTGTACACGTCGTTTAACGAATGTATTTTCGCGCGCTAAAAACTTAAATGTATACCTACATTACACATTCGTTATCTGTTTTTGTTATCTGTTTTGAACGACCGACAACGGTGACGATAAATTTCGTTAAAGAGACTTAGATTCGCGAATATTCAGCCTTGGTAAAATGTTTCCTTATTTTCGACTGATGGTGTTATAGATTATCTGTTGATTGTGCAACATGGAGTTATCGTAATACAGTTTGCGAATACTTCCGTAAATTTTGAAGGTCTATTTGTTTTTCTTTGGATATTATTTAGTTATACAGGCGGATGCAATAAGTTGATCGTATCGATCGAAGTGTGAGCTGGTCGTCATCTCTGTCTCTGTCACACATACGACTTTAAACGTAAGGTTGCATAGTGAATATTTGTAATGTAATTAGTGTTATTACGTTATTTGTTTTCAGTCTAGAATGCAACAAAGTAAGGCCTTCCTTTAATGACGTCACGTCATATTATATTACTCATGCGTTGACGTACACTTTTTGCAGCTAGTAAGTAACTATACTAATAGGTATACTAAAGCTGAAGAGTTTGTTTGTT
Organism: Euclidia mi; assembly: GCA_944739405.2. NCBI lineage: Eukaryota > Metazoa > Arthropoda > Insecta > Lepidoptera > Erebidae > Euclidia > Euclidia mi. The sequence continues at coordinate 6,485,232 of OX123198.2, read as the reverse complement.
TGATTGAAAGCGCTAATCTCAGGTTAACTACGATCATCCCGTTTATTAACTAGTCTTAACATGAACAACATGTTGAGTAAATGCGTCATCGTCCCTGCGTTATCCCGGTTGTATTTAGACTAGACTAGACTAGGTCTACATGACCCGGCGGCTTAACGTGCTAACCGAGGCACAGGGCAAGTCATAATTAACAATTTAATAAACACAACTTTGTTAAGTCAGTGGTGCGTGACGTGGAATCAAACCCAATGCATAGAAGTCTTTTCGTAAATATCTCTCTGGCTTTTTGAAATAAATAAACTTATTCTAAGTTGCCTAACTTTTGTGATTAACGTTGGTAATTGCATTAAGGCCAAATTCCATTTTGATTACTACGTGTGCAAGTGACCAGTGGTTTATAAATATTGTGAGTGATAAGCTCAACTGTAAAGTACACTCGCACTAATCAGTTGCTTTCCACACATGTTTAGCGCCCATCACTACACACCTGCAACGATCATCTGCATTTGCACTAATCAAAGAGGAAATTAGCCTGTAGTTTGAAACCAGATTTCCTCGGAAACTACTTAGCTTAGTTATGTGGGATGGGACATGGTTAGTGATCGTCATATTATTATTATTATAAAAATAAGAAAGTTTGTCAATTTGTTTAAAAGACGCACTGAAAAACGATTTGGATTTAATAATTTGGCAAATATAATGTTCACCTGGTTATATACGTAACATCAACATACGACGCGGGAACAGCCACGGACAAAATAGAAGCTAGTATATATAATTATCTTCGTATTTTTTCGTATTATCGTATACATATGTAAAATTATTGTGTGGTTGCAAAAAGTTGATATTTGGCAAATAATTATGTTCCTTAAGAACGATAGGGGGTTCATTAAGAAAGGATTACCGGAATCTCCCACGGGTTCGGGCAGAAACAGTTAAATTAAAAAAAAATTACAGGCGTAACGCGGAGCACACTTTGAGAATGGCTGCTGTAGTTAATTTGTTAAATGAAATAGTGGAGGCCATCTAAATAAATAGCCAATATTATTGCCAGTATTCTACTAGTTATAAGTCAAACAATAGTAAACTTACTTGACCTATATTTCGAACAAGTGCTTACTAAACTATGAAGATAAATAGTTGCCTATACTTTTAACATATAAGCCAAAACATCGGGCGTGTTGATCACTGTTCAATATCATGCTCTGAGCCACTTGAAGGCTGTTTGCACGTAGATACGTATATTTGGCTTGTCTAAGGAGCTATAATTATAGATATTGTTTGCACTTGTAAGAATATTTAAGTACGAGTTATGATTTTTTAAGCTTTGATGAAGGGAATAAATACCTACGTAGATGAGCACAATGCCAAGCTACGGAAAATAAGATTATGTATAAATTATTTTATTTTTAACTAATACCTAGCCAGTGGTTTTAATTGCGAATGTTTTGAGTTCGCGGATGTGTTTTTGTTTGATCATCCACACATGTCTTGATATGGTATCTACCCTTTATAATTGTGTTGATTGCATCAGAACGCAGTACCTACAATGAGTAATATGTATCTATATTTTTAAATAGTATAGTAATTAGTTCTCTTACCATAGTGTAGATGGTTTTTGTGTATTGACCATCTTTTATTTGCATGTAATCCATTATTAATAATGTTGCTGATGTATTACAGCTTTGTCTTATTTTTCAAAAAGCACTTTCTATCAAAGCTTACTCCTGTTTGACCTGTTTACTATTACGTTGCTATGGTAACTTATTTCCAAAAATATGTATAATAGAAAAATAAATAGGTTTCATCTATGGTCAAATCCAGAGAGGTTGGACTAGGTGTAATTCAGAGTAAGATCGAATCGTAGTCGCGGTCTGTATAAAATTAAAGTAATAAAACTTCTAGGTAGGTACTTCCAGATGATCATTATACAGTGTCCCACTTTAGACTATGTACTCTTAGAGTACAAGGGTCGCGTGGCTGTTCATCTGGTTAAATTTATCTACTTTGAGGATCGGTTGCTAAATGTCAGTAAGATATTCAAAGGAACCTGAATTTTCTAAAGTACCTACATTGTGTTAAAACTATTAAAGCACGATGTATTTTCGGTAGTACACTGTTTGAATTTGATCATAACTATGATAACTTCACGCCTTTTATCCCCAAAGGGGTAACCAGAGGTGTATTATAAACCCACTTTTCGCCAGTTATTTTTCGGTCCCAATATAATAGGCGGCGAGCTTATTGCCATTTGAATTCGAATTTGAATCAAAGAATATTTAATTTATTGTTTACAGATGTACAGACATCTGCATCTGTTAACTACGCGCAATTTTTTAAATACATTACTTACTACCTAATTACACAACTATGTTCAAGCATCATCAACCATGTTCTATTCAAGTAATATTTTTATTCTTTATTTTGCAGTGAAAATTGAATTGGAGCACGGCAGCGTTTTACTTATGAACCCACCGACCAATGACATCTGGTATCATTCCTTACCAACCAGGAAGAAGCTCTTAGGTCCAAGAATCAATTTAACTTTCAGAAAAATGCGCCAACTCAAACAATAGACAATCCTTGTGTCAACTTAAGAACTGTTTTTTCAACAAGCTGAATGTCATTTTTCCTGTGTCAACATTGAACGTCATGTAGCGAAAAAATATAAACGTCAAAAAAGAATGATTTGTTGTGTGTGTCGATGTTTAATTTAATTTAATTTCAATTTAATAATAAATAATAGCATCCTGACATCGTTAAAGTATTAAAGGTGAGCGACTTTTATTGTTAGCGTTCTTAATATATAGTTTATTGTGTTTGTTCAAATGTACATGTCTGCCTTTTGTTAGATTCATTTGGTTATCAGATACTCGAGTAGTAGCAGTGTAACGATAAGAGCGCACTATATAACGAAGGAAATCGTTGAACGGCCCCGTTAAAGTTATACTTTGAAATGAACACTGTTTTCCGCGCAAAGCATCAGTTTACTTACGTAAATTGCCAAAAATGGGCTGAAAATACCCCATTAGAAGCTCATAGGAGAGTATTTGAGTGCAAATTGCTAGAAGTTGACTAAAATTTAAAGTAAAAATTATTGATGCATTGAGTGTCACGGTACTTCGTACCTGAAATCGATGGGTATTCTAATTTCACCTTAAAACGGGTATCTGGTTATCATCTCTAAATTCTAAATTGTTTATTGAAAACTGTTACTATGTGGTACGGTTCTAATCTTCAGAGATCTTACAAGTATATGATGTTTGCGTCCAAGATGCCATCGCTGCGGATAGATCAGAGCGACTTGAAGTGCAAGAATGGCTGTGATTACTTTGGAAACCCACAATGGCAGGGCTACTGCTCCATGTGTCACCGGGAACAGATGCAGCGGCAGAGAAAAGCGGGTGAGTTGAACAAAGTAAATAATGTACATTCCATTGTTTGTGAAGTTTACTCTAAAATGTGTGAATAGAGTAAATCTTTAGTATCTACAATGCCATTTGATTACAATATGTGACCTTTCAGACTTAGTAATATTAATTTTATTACTCAGTTCATAATTTCAGAGTGAGCTGTAATCACTATAGACAAATATTATTTTCCTAACAGTAATTCAATTTATTGGGCATATGGATGTAACCTAAATCCATTTTAAATTTTAATAATATTCTTATTGTAATATGTTTCAAAAGGATGTGGATTCTAATACCTCATTATGTGAATAAACAAATTATTCAAATAATGCAGTAAATGCTTTAATCTTTTGAAAACAAACCACATAAGCAAATATTTACTGATGAGAATTACTAACAACTGGTGAGTCTTTATTAGAACAAATACCATTAAAGTTCTCATAGATTTCTAAAGGTGATCAGTACAGCCTTCTGTTCCGTAATGATATAGTTCTTAAACAGGATAGATTAACTCCAAAACCTTTCTGCCAAACATCCTTTAGTTTTTCAAGCTATATGCCGTGCCTATTGCCACTTTTACTTGACTATTTGTATAAAATGTACTTGTGCATTGATATATTACTGTAATGTTATTGTTTTATTACACAATAACTATGGAAAGTATTAATATGGGTTACTAGCCTTTTATATTGGTTTGTGGTGATTTTTGTTAGTAGTCATAGGGGTTTCACAAGGCTTGATGTGCATACACAATGTCACCAGTTTCTTTATACTGAGCCTGAATATGAACTTGGTAGATGGTATCATAATTCTACTTAAAGCTTGAACATCTCTGCAAATTCAGTTGCAAATGAAATTTTATCTGTATATATAAAATCCTTGCGTTACTGACTGACATGATCGGGCAAAACGGGAAAATTCAAAAATATGTGCGTGCTATTCCGCTGGCGTCTACTAGTAATGTATAAGACTAGAGGATGCCTGCAGCTACGCTCACATTTTTTCCAAATCTACCTGTTTTGCTCGGGCAAAACATGTAGATTAACAAAATTTCATGGGATCGGTCCCATGGGAATTTTGGGAAATCCCTTCTTAGTGCCCCCCTACAATCCCTAAGGAATTTACATGCAGATTTTCAGCTTCCTGTGCCTAAAGCCGCGTATCGACTTCGCGCTCCAAAAGGACGAACATTGGCGCGCGTTCCAGCCGCGCGAAATTGTTACCATTTTGGAACGCGCGCCAATGTGTTTGTTGGAACGCTCGAACATGGAGCGCCCCGTTCCATCTAGAGTCGGTTTTTACCGCGCATCAAAGGCAACTCAATTGTGGCGCGCGCGCCAGTTGACACGGACGTAATATTATTTTGTGTATTGATTATGTTTTTGTTACGTTTCATGTTGCACGACCAAACACTGGAACAGTTGCCGCGCGCGCCGAGAGCGCGTTCCGTGAACGCGCTCTCGGCGCGGGCGTTCATGGCGCGCGCGCCAGGAGCGCATAATGGATACGCAGCTTTATAGTTTTATTTTATTTTTTATTTTTATTAAATAGGAACAGTAACAGACAACAGATGAAGTCTTACACAACATTAAATTCAACATTATACAGTTTCCAATCTGAAGTCCAATTAAAACCATACACATCATTTAAACTTTATATAATAGCAAATGCAAGCAGTGGTAGTTAAATAAGGAAAAATGAATAAATTTGTTTACTTTGTGAAATAGTTATTGAAGTGCAACAATAATGTTATATTTCCAATTTGACTTCACTATTGGGGATGTTATAATTTAACAGGTAGTTTTTGAACACATTGTTACTATCATGGAAAATATCACTTTCAGAGCAAATAGAGTTGTATTGCCTACACATTCGTGACATTGGATTGTTGTATGAAAAAAATTTGTCCGTAGCTTTTCTGTCAGTCGGTCAGTAATGCACGGATTTTATATACCTATACAGATTATTTTACCTTTGTGGTAAAACTATTGTTATCAAATAACAATTCTATCAGTCTATCTAATGTTTTATGTCTGCATATAAAATATTATTATTATTATTTATCAGGCAGGCAGTTGAGACAACTGATAATGCCTGTATCCAGATGTTCCTCACTGGTTCCTCTGTCTGCAGTTCAGTAGATGTTTATCTATTCTTGAATTGGCTAACATTTGGGCTTGTATTGTGTCTTCTGGGAGTTTGTTCCACGCTCTGACTACTCGGTTACTTAAAAAGTGCCTATAGTGATTGCTATTAGACATTCTAGTGCATAACTTATAGCTGTGACCTCTTAGGTGAACATTTTCATTGCGCATGAATAAATTCTGAATTTCCTGCAGGTCATAGTGCCCATGTAAGATCTTTTAAGTCTCGATTAGGTCCCCACGGTCTCTGCGGTCTTTCAAAGTTGTAAGTTTTAGTGATTTTAAGCGTTCTTCATATGGTCGTCGTTTTAATACCCGTGGTATTTTCGTAAAACTCCGCTGTACTTTCTCTAACTGATCAATGTCTTTGATAAAGCACGGGTTCCAAACCTGAAATGCGTATTCTAAAATGGGTCTAACAAACGTCTTAAGTATCTTCAGCATCATTTCGGGTGCTAGAACTCCAAAGGCTTTTCTTACAAGGGATCAGACTTTTCGCTTTCTTGACAATTGTGGTTATATGTTCTTCCCATTTTAGATCCTCAGTTATCTTCACTCCCAAGTCTGTTTGCACCTCAGGAGTGAAGGTGCAGTCGTGCATCACCAAGTTTATGGGTTAGATGAGGGTTACGACTGCCTATGTGTAGGACTGTGCATTTTGCAGCATTAATATTTATAAGCCATTCCTTGGACCAGTTGGCTATTTTATTTAGGGCATCTTGGAGACTGGATTATCCCTTGGGTCGGCAAATATTTTCGTGTCATCTGCAAAGATGCTGACATTAGACTGGAGACCACGTGGAAGATCAAAGGTGTATATGATGTACATCACAGGGCCTAGTACCGAGCCTTGTGGCACCCCACTATCGATCTCCAAGTAGTCGGACTTTGCTTCTCCTACTATAACTTGCATGGTTCTGAGTCTGAGTTCAGAATGCCTCGATCCAAGCTAATAGCTTTCCACGTATACCTACAAACTCAAGTTTTTCTAGGAGTCTGTTTGTTGGAACTTTGTCAAATGCATTTTCATAATCCAAATATATTACATCAATGGGTTTACTTTCATTAAACTGCTTAGTCCACAATGCTAAGCATATCAGTAAGTTCGAGACTGTTGATCGGTGTGGGCAGAATCCATGTTGCTGTTCGGGGATAACTTGGTGCCTGGTGAAGAAATTTCTGATGTGTTTAACTATAATTTTTTCGTTACCTTGCATACTATACTGTTTAAGCTGATGGGTCTGTAGTAAGATGGTTCTAGCTTATTTCCTTTCTTAAAAATAGGCGTCACTGTTGCCGTTTTCCACAGGTCCGGTAGTATTCCAGTATTATATGAATTTTGCATTATTTATGCTAAGTAATCAGTAATTTCACAGTTTTTTAGTATTATAATATAACAGTTATGTAATCGGGTCCTGGCGATGTGTCTGTTTTTAATTCTTTTATTACTTGCTGATTTTCGCTGCTAGTGAAGTTAATCTCCTCAATTGAGTCCTGCACTCGCAGTGATGACTCTAGTATGGGCAATTGCGACTGCGGTTCTTTTTGAAATACACTCGGAAACTGATCAGCAAAAACCTTAGCAATTTCGTGAGGCTTTGTCACTGTTTGGCCTTGTTTATTTAGTAAAACAGCTGGTATGCTAACTTTCGATGTTATTTGCTGCCTAATGTATGAGTAGAAATTTTTTGGTCCAGTATCTAGTATGTTACTTTCATGTTTAATACGAGCTGTTCTGGTTTTGTTAATTAGTTGGATGTTTAATTTTCTAAAATCCCTATAGTTATTGTCAAGTCCGGACAATATGTATCTTTTCCATAGTGCTAGCTTTTGATTTATAAGTGCCTTGGTATCCCTTGAGACCCATGGTTTTTTAATGGTGCTCTGCCTGATTTTCACTTGAGGTACATATAAATCGATTGCATCTTTAAGTGTGTCACAGAATTTCTTGAATTGCGATTTAACACAGCTAGCATCTCTTAGACTTCCAGATAAAGTTGTGCGTATTTTTTCATTAATTTTGTAGATATCATCTTTGTTAAAATTATATCTTGTTTTGGTAGTCTCATTTTGATTCGGTGCTGACAGTTGTATGGTTGTCAATAAGCACGTGTGGTCACTTTTGCCGATGGGCGCTTGGTGGTCTACTTTGGCAATAAGAGAATCATCATTTGTCAAGATCAAATCTAAATATGAATGTTGGTTTCCCTGTTGAAATCTGGTGTGTTTGTCTACTAATTGCTGAAGATTGCTGTTTTTATACCACTGTATAAAGTTGTCTTCCTTCGGTGTGAGATATCCACTATCCTCAAGGGGCCACCTGACTCCGCCATAGTTGAAATCTCCCAATATAGCCACAGTGTTCGTTTCCGAGACATAATGAATTTGTTCATTATATGAGGAGCAGGCGAACAAAACCAGACTTGTCCACGTATCACAATTAGTTTTTTCTTTTTTTATATACATCTGAAAGTAAACATCTGTGCGTTACCAAAAGATTTTCAATCAATTCCGGCTCTTTCATATTAAAAATAAAGATTTAAATTTGCCTTTTCATGCAGAAACGGACTTGTCCTTTTAAAAGTAGGCTACCATTTTACTTAATTTAGATTTTCTATCAAAACTGCACTAAAACAATAGAAATATTTACATGTTGATGGATTTTCAAACAAATTGTAACTTGTCCATTAAAATTTACGAATAATTTTATATGGTACCGTGCCAATCAGAGGGCGGTCTCGTCAACGCCGTGGGAGAGGCAGAGGTTTTAAAGGAAGAAGTGTGAGCCGAGCTGAGTCTTTTTTAGCTTATCTGCACTGCGGCATAAAAGTGTTAAAAATTTTATAACACTCCTGAAAACGAACTCAGCACGGTATCTTTATTAAATAATCACAGAACCACCCATCACTTCTTTGAAGACTTCCAGCTGTGAATGAGATAAAGCAGCAGAAGAAAAAAGATGTGATGCAAATCTTGGCTTAGCAGTTTGGAGAACAATGGTCAGAAAAGCTTGAACTTGAATGGTTCAAAACCATAATTTCCAGTCGTACATCAACTGCTGTAGTTACAAAAAATAACGTCAATGATGACTATGCTGATGCCGATGTTGAAGAATGCGATTGTTGTGAGCCCGATCAACAAGATTTTCATTACAAATACAGACTTTTCCAGCAACTGTTCAGTCAAAACAGGAGTTGTCCAAACTTTCGAACAAAACCAGACTAGTCCTTTACAAAAATAATAAAACAAAGCGACGGGTCATTTTTTTGCTTAACATGAAACGGGTACGTGTTTGTACTTGTATGTAGTATGTATGTTCTAAAAATCAGAACTCTGACTAAACTATATCTGCTTGATTCAATTTTTTCGCTCTCCTGTAAAAAAACATTTATTGGACAAGTCCGGTTTTGTTCGCCTGCGCCTCATATTCTTTCTCATTATATACTTTATAAAATAGGTATTATGATTAAGTACAAGAATTAAGTGGTCATGTCATCATCAGTATGCATTTAATGATTACTTCCATCATGGTCTGCCTCCGTGGTCCAGTGGATAGCGTATGCGACTGCTGATCGGAGGTCCCGGGTTCGATTCCCGGGTCGGGCAAAAGTGTTACTGGGTTTTTTCGAATTCTCAGTAGCAGCATGGAGTCCGGTGAAGTGCCTGGTAACGGCAATAGGCTCGCCCCCTATTACGTGGGACATAACAATTCATGGCGAAATGTGGATGTAAGATTACACCTATGTCTACCCCTTCGGGGATAAAGGCGTGAATAAAAAAAGAGAAAAAAAAACTTCCATCAATTGGTGTACTTTGTGTCCATTGGTTGTATGTTTGTAAAGTCCCCCATTTCACAGGATTTATTCCTAGAAAATGGGGAGAGATTTTACAAATATATAAAAAAAATCTTACAATATTATTGAAAACAATACGTAATTGCATGTATGAAATGGGCCTTCATGAAAGAGAAATAAACTAAATTATTATCTAATAAAAACAAACTAATGACTAATAATAGCAAATTAATTAGTTATTCATAATTACTAACATAACTGAAAAAGTTCCAGTTATTGTTTAATCAAATAATTAAGTTATTTATACCAGTGCACAGACTGACTCATAACTAGGGACTTTTATACAATCGCAAAATTAACAACAAAAATACATTATTGATGTTTTCATGTTACTCATTAACACTGCTTCGGTAAAAACCCATGCTGATAAGAACCCGAGATATGTGCGTGCTGTGCATATATAAAAATGAAAGTTAACTATAAATGTTAATTTGTAAAACTGGAATGGTGTCCCTGCAAAATCCGTGACTGGGTTCAATACACTAAAAAAAATTGCGCGATATTTTGTGCTGTGTGCTGTCCGGTCTGCCACAGTACAAGGTCAAAGTCAAAATCATTTATTCATATAGGCTACAAAGTGACGCTTATGAACGTCAAAAATTTAAGTTAAGGCGAGGATTTCCCAAAATACAGTGTTATCTAGCGTGGTCAAACGCGTTTTATTTGTAAATAACAGAGATTTAAATTCGGAAAAAAATATATGTTATTCTACAGCATTGGATCTTTATATTTCGGCCATTCGAAACACGATTACTGTCATTTGATACGATAGAAAATAATCGCGAATATAGGTCTGTTTAAACAACTTTTCCCGTTTCATTTGAGTTGTATTGGGATTAGAATTTTCAAAAGTATACCAAAAGAAAGGTCATGTAAAAGCGGATGGTTCTCGGCAATCACATTATGAATTTTAATATATACAAAAATATAATACCGAAAATACGTAATTTCCTACTGCCGTCGCGCTCTCTCCGGCGTCGTTCAGTCCCGAGCGGGATGTAATGGAGACAGGACGTATCGCTAGTTTGCAGAGCGCACCGTAGGATTACGAATTATTTTATCGTCAGTTACGAATGTCATCATCACTTATTGATAAATATATTACATCTAGGTTAAGTTTGTAAATAGGTATTGTAAATTTTTAGTTAGCAATAATAGTGCATATAAGTAAGAAGTATAGTTTTAAAAATATCGTTTTGATTATTGGACAAGATAACGACTTGATAACAACATCATAGTTAGGTAACAGTACTTTAGAAACATATTGATTTGTTGTATATTGTGGATGATTTATAGTATTATTGTTGTATTGGGTACCTACCTAATACAATAATTCACACTTATTCTGTGTACCTATACGGAAATAAAATGTGAGATGTACCTAAAAGCTATACAAGCGAATTTTATAGGTACCTACCTACCTAAATAAATACAAATATCCGCAGTTACCTACTTAGTGGTATTTATGGTTACTGCCCCCCCCCCCCCTCGTGGGTAGTAGCGTGATGTTATTTGGTATAACCTTCCTCAACAAATGGGCTAGAGAAGCAAATAAATCTTAGAAATTGGCCTGCTAGTTCCTAAGACTAGCGCGATCAAAAACAAAAAAAAAATGAATTTCCGTCTATTCAATAATTCTATTGACTATTTCCACCAATAATATCATTGATTTCCACACTATTACCAAACACGGAACAATGGACACCTAATAATATTATAGTAATTATTTATCACGCCGAGGAAGAATGCACTGGTGTCACAGCTTAGAAAGGTAGGTAAGGTGTTCGGTAGGTAAGTATATCAATTTGACCGACAAATAATAACGAAAACTAGAGTTTATTATTGGTTGGCGGAAAATAAGCGTTGTGGGTGTAGGAGTATCATTTCGTACGTATGTATGTATGTAAAATTTTAACTTTTTTTCACTACTACTTGCCGATGGCAGCGCCTAAAGGAGATCACCCAAATTGGGCTAATTTTTATTTTGCCGGCCAATCAATAAATTGTGTTATTTTAATAGAACACACTGTTGTAAACATTTTAACTATTACACCAAACTTCTAAGTCAATAGGCTTGTGTCCACTAAGAATAAATCGGTTTGATTGTAGTATCTATAGATCCATTATGATTTTAAGATGTCAATAAAGTTTATTATTTATTATAAAATGGTAAGATTCATGTAATTTTTAGGATTCTAAAACTAAAAAATAATGTTTTTACTTATTCTTGTGATAGTGAACACCAATCAGAGAGTTTACGTCAAACAGTACGTCCACGATTCATGTTGTTGACGTTTTAGTAGTAATTACAACTAAAAAGTAAAAGTTTCTACCTGTCAAATCGAATATAACAAAATAAAAGTGGGTGCATCAGACCAGACTTCATTCACGGATTGTTTTGTTTTGTACTTTGTGATATCACTTAACCGCTATGATGGTTTACAGCGTTTTCGTGTCAAATTCAAAAAGTTTTTTAAAAAGCGATATTAGTAATATTGCTGATTGTTTTTTGAAGAAAAATCAGGTATTTCAGTTTGACATCTGATAAAGGAACGAATCAATCGCTAATTACATTTTAGGATACAAGCGTATTCTCTGAGACAATATTTAGGTTTGAATGTATGTCTCAAAGTACCGTAGATCAGTTTTGTTTTGACAAAAGTGGTAAATCAAAGAGGTGTAACGGTAGTCATTATATATACGTATATATACGTTTTCAGCCTAACGTGAAATACGTGAGCCTTAAAATGCAGTGGACTCATTAAAAAAGTAAAAAACATATTTTTCAATACTCCTGACCAAATATAAAAATATCGTCTAAACCTTTAGTAGGAATGTCTATGTCCGGTCAGGTACAGATGTCTTGCATGATGTACAGGCATGGCACCATGTGGTTGAAGAGATGTTGCGTCGCGACGTTCTCACTTTCCAATGTTTCGGCCAGTTCTTGTAGAGAAAAGGCCAGTCGGAAACACCTGGATATCACTATAGTGACAGCAGCCGCAACCCTGTCCAAGAAACGGCGCTACAAATGTTGGCGGAATGCCCCGCTTATGCGTCCCAGCGCCGTGAACATCATCATCTTAAGCCTTTTCCGACCATTTTGGTGTAGACCTCCGCAACAAATTCCTTTCCGTTCTGTTTTGGACAGTCTTCAACCAATTACTGCCTGCTATCTTTATGATGTCTTCTTTCCATCTCATTTGCCGTTCCAGCTAGTCATTTACAATCCCATGGTTGCCATTTTAATATTTGCTTGCACCATGTTTCGGGCTTTCTGGCCACATGTCCGGCCGCTACTCTTTTGGCAACATCTGGTACTAGACTTTCTTTTCGGAGCTATTTATTCTTCTTTCTGTCTCTGAGTGTCACTCCTGCCAGTTTTCTCTCCATTGTTCTTTGAACAACTTCAAGTTTCTGTAGCGCTGCCTCTGTAGTAACCCAAGTTTCGGCTCCGTAGGTGAGCACTGGCAGGACGCACTGGTTGAATATTCTTGCTTTTTGTTGCTTCGTAAAAGCAAATGCCAGTTTATCGAAAGCAGCCCAACCCAAATGGATACGTGTATCAATCCTGTTCACTTGGTTTGCTTTGCCCATCTTTATTTCTTGCCCTAGGTATAATATACTATTTATTGAAGAATTCTAATCGGGTACATCCTACTGCAATTGTTATTCCGCTGGAGTTTTCACTGGTCATGTTTCGAATTGGCCGTAAACTGATCGCGGCAATTGTTACATAGACTACAGGCCCATGTCCAAAATGGATGGGTCATATGAACCACCAGGTGACGTATATAGGACGATATAAGAGCATCAAATAATAAGATTCAGCACTATGCCGTCACTTGTAAGCTGTCCAACTGAGTGCTGGTGAGAGTTTGATTTTCTGACAATTTCCAAAAAATTACCGACTTTCTAGCGCACCATTTTTTTACGGCACTGCGCGCTTTCATATTATTTATCATGGATCTATCGAAGGTCATAAAGCCGTACAAAAATATATGACCGAAATGCGTACTCACTTTACCTGCACTTTTGAATTCTCATCAGCACTCAGTTGGACAGCTTACAAGTGACGGCATAGTGCTGAATCTTATTATTTTATGCTCTTACATCGTCCTATATACGTCACCTGGTGGTTCATATGACCCATCCATTTTGGACATGGGCCTGTAGTCTAACAGTCGTACCCTCGCTACCTGCCGTGCCCATAGTCTGGTGCGTGATGGCTTGGAACGTCAGCGTCTCTTTCTGTGAGGCAGTAATGCTTATCAATCAGATATTTCGCTCTTGGCTTACTACCTGTCATTACCTGATGCCATTTAAATTGCAACATGCACGTTATTTTAGGCAAAAAAATAACAGTAATTACTTAGGATTTATTTTAGGAACAGAATAGATTCTTTGAGCTGGAATATGATTTCACAGACTGCACTTAGAACCTTAGTGTAGTAATAAAAAATGTTTATTTCGTAATATTCTATAAGTTTATTTTAGTTGGCCGGCACCATTGACATATATTTAGTACATATATATCGATGGCCGGCACTTTTAGAATAGCCTAAATTTGTATGGAGCTGGGTGATCTCCTTTATTATGCATGCACGTGTGTTTGCATGAGTATATATTGCTATAACTATTGCCCTATAATAAAAATCTTGTGTATTATTGATCTTTTTCCGGTACTTTTTTGACAGAGTAGTATCTTAGAGATTGCATAGTTAAAATAAATATAACAAAATGTAATTATTGGTGATTAAAAGTAGCTATGAGTATCTTACCCTTTATGTGTATTATTGGTTCTATGCCGTTGTTTTGCTGACAGAAGCAACGAATTAATTAATTTATATTAATCTAATCCTTTTCCCTAAGATTGATATCGAACAAGCGATACTTTCGCATTGCGAGCGATCATAAGTTTTTTTTTATAATTAACAATAAACATAATGTTCATAATTTATCCACTGATTACTATTGTCACTATAAACAAGCAATTTTGTAAAACTACTTTCGAATTTCATAAAGGTTTATTCAAAACAAAAACTTTGCAAATTATTTATACTCGATAAGTAAGTTTATATTTCAATTGATATACTGCTTCCATTTTCTATACTGTGGCGCGAAAGTGTTATACTTACCTACATAATATGGCGGCCGGTGCGTCGCGTCTCGCGTCGCGATTGATCGTAATTATACTCGCGAACTGGGGAAGAGGGGAGCCTCAAAAGCTTTGAGCGCTCGGAAATCCTCGCCTTAATTACTATATTACTAGATGATTCTACATTTACATTTACTGCCACGTTCGCAATGCAATAAGTAGAACCACGAGAAAGAACGGGCAATAAAACTCTTGGCCACTCTTTTTAACTGCCAGTATAATGGTTTTACATGTTATCTTTGTATCTGCTGCAACTGTTTCACATTGTAAGGTATCTACTAATGCAAAATTTAATAGGTAGGTCTACCTAGTTTAGGATATGCTTGTTGCGATTCCCGTGGCCCCGTTGCTAAACCACTTCAAACTTCTTTTTCTCGTGTGAGTGTGTGGCCAAGTCAAGTCTCGCTATGAGCAGATTCGAAGTAGGTACACCGTGGTGGTTTTACTAGGTGTGCTATGAACATCTCTAGGGGAAATCCACACGCACTCTGCCAGCCTTTAGACTCTAAGGGATGAGCTACACCTATCAGCACCGCATCGCACTTTTCTATGCTTCTATCCTTTTCTGTCAGGGTCCTCCTCTAAGGCTTATATGCTTGATATCTTAGAGGCGGAGGATAAGACTCCCATCCTATATCATTGTGAATTTCTTTGTGGCTAAGTATACATCAAGTTGATAAAGTACTCACAGATTTACACATGATTGCTCTGAGGTTATTGGTGGAGGTGTATACTACATTGAGCCAAATGTTTTAAGTTCCATAAAATATATCTCTCTTGGCTGTCAACACGAGGGTTTTATCACATGAGACCATGAGCAATACCAGCAAACTTCACTAAGACTATTGGGGGTTATTATCATGAAACCAACTGATCTTACGTAATATGGAGCAACTCGCATATAGAACACACGTTCACAGTTTAGTTTTAACCTCAGCTCTGTAGTTTAGGTAATGCCAAAATTTTTGCGTAACGTCTCTTGAATTCGTTGATAATAATAATATGTCGTATTGAAATAAATAAAGTCTTTTCTAGAAGATCTAAATTCAGGGCTAAGTTATACATTGTTTTAATTTTTTTATAAGGCCTAATAATAAGCACTAGATCTCAGTCTTGTTCTATTCCAAATCTTGCATAAACAGTGCGACGTTTAGCTCATAATCAGTCGTAGAATACACCCCTTTAGAGGGCTACGCTCTGTGCTTATATTTTCATATCAAAGACAAAGAAAAGTGCCCGTCATCTCGTACTTATCATTTATATGATGTTGAATTGAGTAAGAATATTATCACCTGTACAAATACGTGTGTGAATATATGAATGCGCCACCTTAAAGCAAATAGGAAATATTAAACGTACAATTATGGACTCAAGCAGCAATATCCTTGTGGGAAAACCAATAAACTGCTACGCAATAAGTCGATTCGGATCCCTTTTTTCGGAATAAGTATGTCTTCACCGTGTTATGACGGTCTAAGAATACGGAATGTCACCACCCCATATCATCCCATGGGTGTCGTAAGAGCCGACAGAGGGAGCATATTATGCAGAGAACAGCACTGTAAGAGAAGGAAAACTTGATAGAAACCCATTACCAACCCGTTTGGTCAGCGTGGTATAGTAGGCTAATTCCTCCTTTCAAAGGAGAGGCCTAGTCCAGCAGTGGACTGTTAAAGGCTGATGATGATGATGATGTCTTCAACAATCCGCTTCGGCAGTAGCGGATTGGTGAAGTGCCGAATGCTGAATGCGATTCTCGTGACTCCACCGCCATGCGAAGTTGAGAACGCATCGATGGTTTTGTAGGCCCATTTTTTGCTAGGAAAAATAAGTCCACTGCTGAACAGAAGGCCTGCCCCAAGGCTCTATACATAGACCGACCTTAAAGCGCTTGCAACTAACCATTCTGCCCCAACGGCTTTCGGTCCTTCGAATTCTGGCAGCAACCTTATGTGCACTGCCTCTGCTGAAAGCGAGGTAGTAGAGCCTCGCTGATTTCAGCACGAATGGGCTGGATCGACCGGGGAAGTACTACTCTCTAATAAAGTAACAGTTCCCAAACTGTTGCGTTTCGTTCGGTGAGTGAGAGTGCCGGAGGCCCATCCCCTATTCCTTCTCCTTCATCCCATTCCTCCTCCTGTCCTTTTTCAGCACCCCAAGGGGTGGCAACGCACTTGTGACTCCTGTGGTGTTGCTTGTGTCCATGGGCGGCGGTAATTGCTTACCATCAGGCGATCCGTCTGCTCGTTTGTCGCCTTATTTTATAAAAGAAAGCTATTTCGGCGAGTTTGGTTCGCCAGTGGATATCCTCATTCTACATAAATAAATAATTTTTTATTAAGTTACTTATGCTAAGAAACAGTGTTCTCGGTGTTCAGCAGTGCTGGATAAGCTGGATTTATAGTATACCGAACTGAGGTATATCCATTATTGCGTTTTGACGTTTCTGTGTTCCGTAATAGTTATCTTATCATCTAAGCGTCTGTCGATGTTTTTTGACCCAATAATGTTTTATGAAACAAAAGCTTTAGTCCTTTCGTGTGAGTCATTATTGTATTTAACAAAGAACTAAGCTATTTATATCGTAATCATATGCGTGATAAGCTGTAGGTACATACTGACAATAAGTATTAGATACTGTATCAGAATCAATAGGAGAGAATCCGCTTTTGACGTCAATATATCTAGTTAAAAAAAAGGGCAAAAGTGTTACTGGGTTTTTCTGAATTCCCAGTAGCAGCACGGAGTCTGGTGATGTGCCCGGTAACGGCAAAAGGCTCGCCGCCTCGCCCCCTATTACGTGGGACTTAAAAATTCATGGCGAAATGTGGGTGTATTATTACACTTCTGCCTACCCCTTCGGGGATACAGGCGTGAGTCTATCAATAAAAAAATGAAATAAATATTTCTAGTTTTTGTAATGGAGATTTTATTAATCTGATTGTTGAATTCAAATATCCCACAAGTAACATACAAGAAATAAAGGTTAAATAAAAAAAAATACCTATTCTAAGACTTTGACATGAAGTGACATAGCAGTGTTATTCAACGATAATATTCTTCTACATGATCCGTTTTTGACATGTATAGGAATTAGCATTTAGGTCAGTGTCTCGATCAAAACTGGTAGTTGAAATACTAAGGCATATGTCCTAACGATCTTTATGTCCTAGGTCGGCAGGTGGAAAGACTTGGGCTAGGGAAGACGCGGGGTCTCGTATCCTATATCCCATTGCGGTAGATTCTCAATTTTCGCTCCTAGGAGGATATCTCCGCGTTGGTCTTTAGTGCTGCACACAAATTTTTTTCCTAAGAGAGTATATATTACTCCCGAAATAATATTGAACTTCTTTTCCAAATAACTTCCCGAGTTGGAGGGAGTCTTGAGGTGAATTCGATATTGAGTGGTGGAGGGACATTCGCTGTCCAGGCTTTCCACCGCGAAATAAAGAAAAAAGACAGGAAAATAAGAAAGACTAAGGACTAGTGCATATTATATCCTATTGGCGATGCAAAGATTATCCGCGCGCCTCTAGTGACGAATTTCGAAGTTGTCCGGGTACGACACTTTTGACAGCGTTCAATACAACTTTGCTTCGAGGTTATAGTGGTAATTGTATTGAGCTGTCAAAAGTGTCGTACCCGGACAACTTCCAAATTCGCCGCTAGAGTCGCTAGTTAGAATCTTAGCATCGCCAATTGGAAAGCAAAGACATAGTATAGCGCCTAACTTATTCCCAGACCCAAGATTTGTACCTTTTGATGAAGATCCTTAAAATAAAAGCAAGAAGCTTCATCACGAGACCAATGTACGACACACAAACAATTACACAACAAAACACTAAGGCCCACTTGCGTAACGTTTGATTTAAGTCACTCCTTAATTTAAATTTTTTGAACTGAATTAACAGCATAAAATAATTTAACTTAAAAGTATTTAGCGTCCTCTTGCACAACGACAACAACGCTTAGATTTAGTTAAACATTTTATGAGGTCGGTAAAGTAGTTTCTACGTTTTGTTTCATGGCATGAAGCCTTTTTGTTACGATTTTAACGATGTTATGCGTATGGTTTCGCATAAAACCTTAGACTATATATACTTTGAGCATAAAACAAAACGCATTGTCGTCGCTTGGCAACGAAATGACAATTGACAAATAATAACTAGAAACTTTTAAGCATCTACCGTAGAACCCTACATGGGGTGCAGGTGCACCCCACACCGATTTGTTTTCTAAATATCTCAATTTCTTTAATATCCACGAATTCGCGCGTCGGAGTATTTTAGTTTGGTGTCAACCGCTCCCGTTACGTCAATATCGTGACGAGGGACCGCGTTGTGTGGTCGCCTGTATAAGTGCTGTGGGGTACGCCAGTACCCCAGTGTATTAAAATCGTAAGATTATTTATTTATTACGATTGATGCATTTATATGTAATAAGTTATTAAATTTGATTATTTATTAAAACAATAGTCTTATATGAATTAAATACAGATATTTTTAGATATTATGAAGGTAAAATTCAATGAAATTTATTCATTTTGTTTCGGATGGCTGTCAGAGGTTTGAATTACGAAGAAATAAGCTCTATTCTAGACCACAAATCTGGCGAGGAAGAAATAGAAGTTGGGACCAGTTGTAATTCCTAGGTTCTTTACAAGTGTTCAAGATCAAATAATAAGCCAAATATAAAGTTTCAGCAGACAGTTTTGAAATTAGGTTTGGAACTGATACATGAACATTTTGAGGGCCGTCACCGGATGCCAACTTAGTCCATTGCAGTGATCCTCAAAAAAGGATCAAATCCTAATAGCGCTGTTGCTCAAACTACATTTAACTTTGTGTAATAAGGCTGATTTTTGATCTCAAGTTACCGATTCTGTTTAGTAAAACGTATTTTCATGAATTGTTTTTTATTTTAAGGATTACAGTCATATTAGTATGGGGTGTTCCAGCACCCCAGTGTAGGAATAACATGTGCGCCAAATAGTGTAGAATTCTAGGGTTAACAATAACACAAGTAGGTACATTGTTATCAGTTATATCATCATCATCATCATGTCAGCCTAGGGACGTCCACTGCTGGACATAGGCCTCCCCCTGCTGCGTTGTCCGGTCCAGTTATATAATTATTGATAATTTTCGGCGCTAATGACAAGATGCCAACATCAGTGTGACAGTTCTTAAATTAAATTAGCCACTAAACAGCCGATTTTCGGTGATTAATTTTGACAGTTTTTAAGGCCCACTTGCGTAACGTTTGATTTAAGTCACTCCTTAATTTAAATTTTTTGAACAGAATTAACAGCATAAAATAATTTAACTTAAAAGTATTTAGCGTCCTCTTGCACAACGACAACAACGCTTAGATTTAGTTAAACATTTTATGAGGTCGGTAAAGTAGTTTCTACGTTTTGTTTCATGGCATGAAGCCTTTTTGTTACGATATTAACGATGTTATGCGTATGGTTTCGCATAAAACCTTAGACTATATATATACTTTGAGCATAAAACAAAACGCATTGTCGTCGCCTAGCAACGAAATGACAATTGACAAATAATAACTAGAAACTTTTAAGCATTAACCGTAGAACCCTACATGGGGTGCAGGTGCACCCCACACCGATTTGTTTTCTAAATATCTCAATTTCTTTAATATCCACAAATTCGCGCGTCGGAGTATTTTAGTTTGGTGTCAACCGCTCGCGTTACGTCAATACCGTGACGAGGGACCGCGTTGTGTGGTCGCCTGTATAAGTGCTGTGGGGTACGCCAGTACCCCAGTGTAGTAAAATCGTAAGATTATTTATTTATTACGATTGATGCATTTATATGTAATAAGTTATTAAATTTGATTATTTATTAAAATAATAGTCTGATATGAATTAAATACAGATATTTTTAGATATTATGAAGGTAAAATTCAATGAAGTTTATTTATTTTGTTTCGGATGGCTGTCAGCAGTTTGAATTACGAAGAAATAAGCTCTATTTTAGACCACAAATCTGGCGAGGAAGAAATAGAAGTTGGGACCAGTTGTAATTCCTGGGTTCTTTACAAGTGTTCAAGATCAAATAATAAGCCAAATATAAAGTTTCAGCAGACAGTTTTGAAATTAGGTTTGGAACTGATACATGAATATTTGGAGGACCATCACCGGATGCCAACTTAGTCCATTGCAGTGATCCTCAAAAAAGGACCAAATCCTACAAGCGCTGTTGCTCAAACTACATTTAACTTTGTGTAAAAAGGCTGATTTGTTATCTCAAGTTACCGATTCTGTTTAGCAAAACATATTTTCATGAATAGTTTTTTTTATTTTAAGTATTACAGTCATTTTAGTATGGGGTGTTCCAGCACCCCAGTGTAGGAATAACATGTGCCCCAAATAGTGTAGAATTCTAGGGTTAACAATAAAACAAGTAGGTACATTGTTATCAGTTATATCATCATCATTATCATGTCAGCCTAGGGACGTCCACTGCTGGACATAGGCCTCCCCCTGCTGCGTCGTCCGGTCCAGTTATATAATTATTGATAATTTTCGTCGCTAATGACAAGATGCCAACATCAGTGTGACAGTTCTTAAATGAAATTAGCCACTAAACAGCCGATTTTCGGTGATTAATTTTGACAGTTCTTAAATCATATTACTCGACAAATTTTTCGTTGTGCAAGACGCTAGTGGTGTTTAATATTTTTTTTCTCGTTAAATACATCTTAATTCAATTTAAGAATCGTTGTGCAAGTGGGCCTAAATCATATTACTCGACAAATTTTTCGTTGTGCAAGACGCTAGTGGTGTTTAATATTTTTTTTCTCGTTAAATACATCTTAATTCAATTTAAGAATCGTTGTGCAAGTGGGCCTAAATCAGTTTAAATAACTGGTTTCGTAACAGGTTGTGCAACGTGATATTAATCTATTTGTAGATAAAGTTACCCGAAATAAAGGTGTTTTTGGTTTTAAACGATAAAGTGAACTTCACCTTCCTATGAGTTATCGTTTTGATAAAACGTTCAATTTTTCACATAACCCGTGATAACTGTATGGACATCAAGGTGATATAAGTACATGGTGTTGTATAAAATCAGTAATTCAATATGAGGAAAAGCATTTTTAGTAGTAATGCTTTTACAAGATAACAGCTGAAATAATTATAAATAAATATTGTAAAATATGATAACAGGTTCAGGGTTCAATAACAATCTGGTAAAAAGGGTTCGCAGACATGTTGGCATGCTAACTGCGATTATCGCGACTCTCTGACGGGAAGTTGTAGTGAGTAAGTCCTGCCCGGCACTTCTTATGGTAGAAACACACTATGCCAAAGTTACGCGACCGAAGTTCGGCATGATTACGCCTGCAATGCTATTTGAATTACTGACGACACATTATACCGAAATTACGTTGCGTTATAGCGTACAGCGTAACTTCGGTTGAGCGTAAGGTCATCGGCAACTTTTCTAGCAGTAGCGCACGAGCGAAGTTCGTAGCACGATCGTAAGTTTGGCACTTACTTGATACTTGATACTTGATGGCACGGGCTGTTTCCGCAACTCCACGTCTTGGCGTGTATTTTGCGTGCAGGTGGGAATGGTGTCTTCATTCGAGCCACCCCAGCTCTTCGAGGAAGGCCAGCAGACTCTTGATGTGGCCCACTGCCTCCCTCAGGGTGCTGTATCTCGTCAGGTACTGCTGCCTGTACTGTGCGACCTCAGGGCAGTCGAGGAGCAGGTGGGCTGCCGTCTCGTCCGCTGCCATACAGGCCCTGCACAGCGGGCTGTCGGTGATACCTATAGTAAATAGGTGTTTATTAAAGAATCCGTGTCCTGTGTAGGCGGCCGTGACTGTCCGCAGTTGTTGTTTGGACAGCCGGAGGATTTGTTTGGCTATCTTACCGTCTACTGCGGGAAGAGCCTCCTTGGCCTGCCTACATGTTTCAATACCAATCCAGGACTGGTTGTGTTGGGTCCTGGTCCTATTCCTTACCAGGTTGCGATAGAAACCAGAAGGGAGGGGAATAATGGGCTCGGGTCCCACCACCTCTAAAGTGGCCCCTCTTCTGGCAAGTACGTCGGCTGCGTCATTCCCTCTTGAGCCACTGTGGCCCTTGATCCATTGCAGTGTTAATTTGTTTTGTTTACCTACCTCTGTTAGTTTCTGGTGGCATTCAAGCGTGAGTGCCGAGGTGATAGTATGGCTTTTGAGGGCTGAGAGGACAGCCTTACTATCTGAGAGGATCCTAATGGATCGTTCCCTTACCTCACGTGCCATGATTGCTGTGGCAGCTAGGATTATGCCAAAACATTCGGCCTGGTAGACCGTGTTGTAGGCTCCCAGCGGTGCTGCGATGTTGATGTTAAGGTCCTCGGAGAATACTCCTGAACCCGTACCTGTATCCGTCTTAGACCCATCTGTGAAGATCGTGAGCTCGTTGTGGCCAACCGCTCCCTCGTGTAGATCCTCGTACAGTTGGATTTTGTATTTCTTATCGAAAACAAATTGTTTCGGTATTCGGTCGCCAATGGTTTGTGTGAGAGGAACTTCTTTAAAGAGTGTGTTTAAGTTGCTAGTGTGCAGTGTGTTAGTGTCTTTCCAGAGCTTCAGTGCTCTTAGCCGGATCGCCGACATCGTTGCTTCCTGTTGTATGAACAGGTGCAATGGAGGCAAGTCCAGCAACACTTCGAGTGCCGCTGTAGGTGTAGTTTTCATGCAGCCCGTGGCCGCTAGGCATGCAAGTCTTTGAAGCTTTTGAAGCTTGTTGGCGGCCGTTGTTAGGTTGGTCCGAGGCCACCACACTACTGCGCCGTAGCTTATCATCGGACGTATTATTGTCTTATAGAGCCATAAGACAATTTTGGGGGATAGGCCCCATCGTTTACCTATCATCTTCTTGCACTGCCAGAAGACGATGCTGGCTTTATTGAGCTTATTTTCCATGTGGCTGTTCCATGTCAATTTGCTGTCAAGAGTGACTCCCAGGTACTTTACCTCGGTGGACAGCTTGAGCTCTGTGTTGAATAGCCTGGGCAGTCGGTAAGTACCCAGCGCGCGTTTGTGTGTGAACATAACTAGTTCGGTCTTGTTCGGGTTTACTGATAATTCGTACTCATTACACCACCACTCTACTATGCGTAGAGCCTGTTGAGTAAGGTCGTACACTGTACTAGTTACCTTACCTGAGGTGAGAATGGTCAGATCATCTGCATATCCTATTGTGTAAAAATATCTCGCGTTGAGTTTGTCTATGAGTTCATTGATGACTAAGTTCCACAATAGCGGGGAGAGTACACCGCCCTGCGGGCAACCTTTAGTTATCAAGGCTGTCTGGGAGTCGCCGTGCAGGCGCACTACTCTTTTGCTGAGCATGTTTTGGATCCACTGTATGAGCATCTGATCCACACCATGTCTGGCTAGGGCGTTGCTTATACTGGAGAAGTTTGTCTTGTCAAAGGCTCCTTCTATGTCAATGAAGGTGCCCAGACAGATGCTTTTTTGTTGTATAAGTTTGGCACTTACCTATGTTGTCAGCCGAATACATCGGAAATTAAAATCAGCCGCGGAACTTCGGACGCGTATCTTCGACATAGTGTGTTTAGACACTTACGATCGTGTAGCGGAATTGAGATCATTATAAAAGAGAGTTTCTAGCGCGTCACCAAAAAGGGTTACACCCAACCTTGGAAATCTTTATGAGGCACAAAAATTTTATCATGTTCGTGAATCGAATATGTAACGCTCCACAGTCCACCACTTAGGGACTTGCGACTAACGCTATTGCTGCATTAGTAAAATAAAATATATCGGTCGGTAATAATAATAATAGTCTGACTCTATGTTCCCAATTTCTTATCACATTTGTCCTGCTTTCAAATGCACAAAATATTTTCACTTATCTCTGTGTCGATGACACAGCGGTCTATGTCACCAACAGACTTCACCTACAGCAGAAATGTTTTTAAAATCGGTCAGGTAGTTCCCGATACAAAGACACCCAGCAGACATGCAAATGCTTTATTAATACATCTCGTTTGCATAAAAGTTTAAGCCATATTTATTAGTTTACTTGGAAATCATGTATAGATCATTCTTCTGAAAAAGAAATAAAGTTTTTGGACCCTGAATCAATTAAAATAAATGTTTGGCTTCGTGGTCAGGTAAAATGACATATTATCTTTCTACTATTTGTTCCTTTTACGACACGTTCGTTGACTTTTAAAGTTGAACTCAACCTACGTGAATAAAAATACATTAATAGGTATATTTTTTTATAAAAAATACCTGTCTTCATGTTTCGATTATAAACAGGTGGATTAGTGGCCTAGGTAACAAAAAAATAAATAAAACTGCAATGAAGGTAGGTATTTCAAAAACACGTGATTTATCTTGCATTTATTTTGTGCTGAAAGTCGTGGGTAAAACCTTTGCAGAATGTCTGGGTGCCCTTGAAATAGAGTTTTCTCGATTTCTAAACACTCTGCTAAGCTTATTACAACACGAATGTCACAGTTGGACTAGGGCAGTACTACCCTCTCACAGAGATCCGTGTAAAGTCGTGTAAAGTAGCGATATTTCTTCTGTTGTTTCATTTGCTGAGCGGGAATGTCGCAGGCCTAGGCTTGATTCCCGCGCGTCCTCTCTTAGCGAGATTGAGATGTGAAAGGCTGTTAGGGAGTAAATGGCGACGCTGACAGCGTCGGCGTCATCTTAAGCATTTTCTCGTAAAAGTGGCATGAAAGGGTTTAGTGGCGTACCCACAATTTTGTTTTGAGAGAAGGCTTATTTTGGCCTGAGATCTGAGTGAAGGGGTCCTCGCCTCTAGTCTTGAAACTGGTGAAGGTTTTATTAAAGGAAAACATTAAAATGTAAGTAATGTATGTAAATAAATGTATACATCCAAAATAATGGATAAGAGCAGATGCTTCTAGAGAGGCTTGAGCCTCTAAGCCCTCTGTACCCGCTCCTGAAAGGACTACGGCATACTGGTTCCCTTGCGTAGATTTCACTGCAAGCTTGCTATCAGGCAGCTTGCGTATAAGGATAAAAAAATAAAGCACAATTTTCCCCCTTTTTTGCGGCGTAAAACCGTTGTAATCATTTCAGATTTCCTGTCGAATTTCTCATTAGACGCCCATGGTTTGAAAAAATGTCCGTCGAAAATAATACCCATAGACCTGCTCTAGATGCCATCTAGCGTATAGCTTAGAGATTACTTCTTTATCTTCTAAAACGTCAGGTATTTGTTGCCCACTTACATTGTATGAAAGTAAAATCACGTTGGTTTTTCATGGCGTCGGTCTATGAACAAAGAATGTTTCTGCCACGTGTAACTTTGCTTGTCGTAAATAGATACTTACATGTTATTGCACAATGCACTTCATTATGCAATAATAGAGTAAGTAAACTGCGTATTTTGCGCTAATATGAGTCACTAGATTAATTAGATAGTCCGTTATAAAAAGCAACACGTGCGAAGCCCTCTCGAGCACCGAGGCCCGAGGATTTCTTGCTAAGTTTATTAACTTACTGGATGGTGGGGGATGGACGCAGCTACGCCAGCCCATAATTTATTCAAATTTTTATTTTAATCATTTCTGCTCGTTCCCGTGGTAATTTCGGAAAATCCTTTCTTAGTGCACCTCTAGAAAGAAAGAAAGAAAAAAATATTTATTTGGACTGAAAATTGACACATACAATATTGCGTAAAAAAGGAACAAAGAAACAGAAGATTACAATAGTTAGAATTACAATAGAATTATTCTACTATCTCTACGGTCCCCAAGGAACACACATGCCAGATTCTTGCGCCCATAGTTTTAATTCTGGCTAGTCTGTCAGTAAATCTGTAACGTAATTTTATATTGTATACAGATAAATGCTCTCCTATTTATCAGTATAGGCGGCTATATAAGTAAAAATATAAGGCGACCGAAAATGTTTTTTTACGAAATTTGCAAATTAATATTTTCCGGGTTGAATCAATGACTCATCGGTGCAGTTATCTGGTCACACACCTTTCGAGTTATCATACTAAAATAATTAATCAGCCACGGTTACCGTATAACATTAGGTGCGCCAGTTGTGCAACCGATAAACACTATTATTTTGTTGCACTACCTACTGACCAAATTTTTTATGAATGACTAGAGGACGCCAGCAGCTACGCCTGCAATTTTTTTTTTAAATTTACCCGTTTTGGCCGATCCCGTGGGAATTTCGGGAAATCCCTCCTTAGTGCACCCCTACGGTCCCCAAGGAACATACATGCCAAATTTCAGCTTCCTGCGCCCAATAGTTTCGGCTGTAGCGTGTCTGTCAGTCAGTCAGTAACGCAAGGATTTTATATATTAAGATTATGTGCTTAGTTTACATAATTATTTATTAAAATTTTAACATAACACCAACTTTATTCGACCTTAGATGGGGCCAAACAGAAAGTATAAAATATAAATCCCAAAGAAGAAAACATTTTTTTAAATCGGTTACGTTTTTTTTCGGTTACGATCTCTTGTAACCGACATAAAAAACAATTCAACCGAATTGATGATCAACAGATCATCTTAATTTGAGGTATGTTAAAAATTAAGCTGTAACTCCTTTGTCGTATAGAAAAAGCATCATCAGCGACGTTGCCAAAGCCAGAACAGAAGAAGCCAGAGCGAGGGCTGAAGGTCACCTCTCACTCGTCGTTCAGCAAGTTTGAGGAGAAACGGCTGCGACAGAGTGAGACCCTCAAGAAGGCCAACCTGCTCAAGTTTAGCGTGTTTAAGAAGAGTAACACAGGTAAATATACTGTACTATTGATTGGTACTACTAGGGCAGTTATGTCTTACACAGTTAGATTAAAGATTTACGCCCGAGGTTCGCTTACTAGTATACCCAGATATTTTTACTGATATTTTACATATAATAGGATTGTTGATGTTGTGTTTTTTTTTTTTACATTCACCTCTTGATCATTCAAAACTTCGATAATTCGAAGTAATTAATAGGTCCTTAGGAATTTTAGGATATATTTCACCAATTCAAATAAAGTTTATACCTAAATATGTTGAGTTTTGTTTAAGCGTGAGATTGGTGGCTTCACCATTTATTTTCGCCTATTAGCGGCTTCAACCTTTTTTGCGGTTTTACCTGCCACATTATTTATTGGACGACACCTAGTGGCCTACAGGGAGGTAATACTAAAAATGGTAATGGTCTTGTCTTACAGATGACCACGAACATTCAGCAGAAAAACGCCCTCCGGAGTTCAAGATCCCCGCTATGGTGAACGAGGGCATGAAGTCCGACTTCCGTATGCGTTTCGCTAGCCTGCCCGCGGGGGTGGACAGAGATGCAAGGGTGTTTGTGCACAGCTTCATCATGGATGTGATTAAATGTGCCAACGTTATGACGGTAGATGAATTGTCGGAGAGGGTGCAAAGGCAGTATCAGGTACGTGAAACTGTTTTCTGGCGTTCCCGTGGGTTATGGTTGTGTGTAGGATATTCTTAGCCTCCTTAGTTTCCAGCTTTGAGGTAATGACTTTCTAGAGTTTTGGAATATATGGCATAAAGCTCTTGGAAAACTTTTAAATTAAAATTGGGTCTCTTTTGCGCCCATCTAATATCAGAACCCCGTGCATGTACACTGCTGGCACGGACGTTACTCGTTCACATATGTTTACTGAGACATAGATATACAGGTTGTCACAAGACCCATCTCCAAGCCGAAGTCTACTCGTTCTGGACATCATGCCAAGTCATACTAAGCAAAAATAAAACTTGGGAAATGTTTATTTTCTTTTTCAAATAATCACATTTTTTAAGCCGCAATTAAAATTGTGCGCGTAGAATTTATGGAATACCTACTTATCCATGGGTGCATAGGACATCTATAGAACAGGTTGGCATGGTAATTGCATCGATTTTGTACCTAATTACAAAAATTTTATAGTAACTTTGAACCTCAATATCTCCTGAACCAGTAATTTCCCAGGTATGGTGCCGAAGTAAAAAATATTCGTAATGATTGGTATAATATGGGGTTTCAGTTTTCATTAAGGGTCATTTTATACCCTGTATGTGAGCGAGTTCTATTCACTCACAAAGGGAGTGTTACATAGAGTTCGCCTGTAAGGTTTCTGACGCGATCCGTTTATGAGTTGATAGATTAAGTATTGTGTGTTGATTCCAGCGCTTCATGAAGCACATGGACACATCGTCACACTTCGCGAACGTCGACTCCGACACCAAGGAGCTGCTGATGGACTTCGTCGAGAAACATGCGATGACTTACTTACATGAGTGAGTATATTATTATGATTCATACTTTCTAAAGGCAACTATGGACCTTGTGGTTCATTTCGAAAATGCCATTTTCGCATAATTTTCTCTTGATTTTTATTTTACTTCTAATTTTAGATGATACGTTTTTTTTTGTGTAATCAAAATAACGCTAACGTACTATGAAGAATATTGTTTCAAAGAAAAATCAACCTTGTTGTTTAATTTAGGCCATACCTTTGGCTGACTGTACGTGATAGATGATCCGAAAATCAACTTAAAATGAAAAACAATGAAGGTTTAATTTCTTTGATTTGCCATTTATCTTAATGTATTTTTGTTGTATAGGTTACCATCAGTATTATTTTCCCCCGCGGGCACAGACGACGAGCGCTTGGACCGCGCCATGTCGGAGCGCATTCAGCAGCTCAGCTGGGTGGGCGAGAAGCATCTGGAGTGCAAGCTGGACAGGAACAACGCTGAGTGTAGGCAGCTGCTCTATAAAGCTATCAGCGGTAAGCATTAGCGAACACACCTGATTTTAAATCGTCTTTCGGGATATAAACTTTCACTGGCGATAGCGATGATCACTAGCGGTGTGGGTGTGTAATACATCTCTGCCTACCCCTTAGGGGATAAAGGCGTGAAGTTTTGTTATGTGACATAAACGACTTAGCAAAAATATCGGTTACTCGAAACAAAGTGGTATATACCCCGAAAGACAATTTAAAATCAGTTTAAATGACTACGAAAATTTAAATTCCAATGCGCACCTCTTTATTTTTGTAGTTTGTACAGTTGTGAATAATTACATATTTACTCGTCTAGTCTGTAAAATGTGCATGTTTCATCCTTCGGAAGGTACTCTTAAAATTCGGTTGGATTCGTCAGAAACTGTAATATTTAGTCTTACTTTTCCAGTACTAAACTGACGGACTCATAAACTGCATCAAAGTTCAGGATTACTTTGAAATGATTTTTTTTAATAAGTATGCAAGCTTTTTAGATTAAATAATATAAATATGGAGAGACTGGCTCTTAATCTTAAAAAAAGCTAAATTTAAAAATAGAACTGCAGTAAAACAAATGAATATTGGAAGAAGAAAGGGATAAATTATGACGGTTATGCCGGTTATGCCGAAGGAAGAAATTGAGGGAGTGCGTACCAGGAACCAGCGCCAGCAAGACCTGGACCAGAGACGCTTCGGAGACGTTTCTTTTCCATCGCCTGGTGGAGGAGGTGACTCCGCGGCTGCAGTGGAGCCTGCAAGCGCAACCCACTCCGTGTCGGTCCCCGATATCGCGGCTCTGATGGCGTTCATGCAAGAGCAGGCTCGCTATCAAGAGGAGCACGCGCGCCGCCTGGAGGAACAATAGCGTGACAAGGAGGAGCAGGCCCGCCGTCTAGAGGAACAGCTGGTGGTGATGAAGGACCTCAGCGCCGCTATCGGGAAGGACCTGAAGGTGATTAAGGAGGCGCTCCAGCAGCACGAGGCTCGTATCAGCGACGTGGAGAAGGTCGTACACGACCAGCTTGAGACTCGCGTCGCCTCTATAGAGAAGCGTGTACACGACCATCACGAGACCTGCGTCGCTGAAGTGGAGAAAAGATTGCGTGGGCTCAGATCCACGAAGTGACATCAGCGACTGTAGCGCCCTCACTTCGTGGGTTTAAAGTTCCAACATTTGATATCTCGTCATCATGGTCTGCATATAAGATCCAGTTTGAGGCTGTGATGCGATCGAATGGGTGGACCAAAGAACAGGCCTTAACCGCCCTAACCTTGGGCCTTCGCGACCGAGCCTTGACAGAGATTTGAGGCACTCGGACAAGACGTCACCTACGAGAAGCTTCTGGAGGTGCTGGAGACGAGGTACGGAGACGCGCACCTTGAACATGTGTATCGTGCTCAGCTGAAGGACAGGACACAATGCACCGGAGAAACTCTGCAGCAGTGGCCTTTAGAGGTGAAAAAGCTGGTCAGGAAGGCATACCTGTCGCCGCCTGCGCTTATTGACGGGAACCTCGTACAGGCGATTACGGATGGGATCCGGGACCTGGAGGTAAGAGCAGCAGTGAGGCTTGGGCACTTCAAGGACCTGAAGGAAGCCTTAGCCTACGCTCTGGAGGTGGAAGCAGCGCGTCACGAGGATCGAACTTACCGTTTCTTCACCTCGTTGCTACAACTGCGGGGAAAGAGGCCATATCCGCTTGAGCTGCCCAAAGCGTAAGCGGCACGGTGGTACCCTGTCTCCACCAAAGGGGTCACCTGACGTACCTGTCTGGCGGCAAGAGCAAGGTAGCGTAGATGCACTGGCGCGTAGGCCTTACCCCGACCATCGCAAACACTGTGCAAGACAGGAGAGCGAAGCCGGCAGCGCTAGTGAGAATATTGAAGACGAATCTGAGCGACGGATGGAAAGAAGCTTTGCAGAGTGCTCAGCAAGATGACAAAGTTGTACAGCCGATACTCGAATGGAAGAAATCAGGCGCACCTAGGCCCAAATGGGGTGATGTCGCTGCAATGAGTCCTATCACCAAATGAATATACAATCAAATGAATATAGCCGGGAAAAGAAAATCCTATTCGCCCGTCCGCCATTTGAATAAACGAAGCGATCAAGATCAGCGAAGTGAGTCGGAAATGTTTTCTAGTAGTGTGAAATAGTGTTTTATTAGAGTTTTTCTATGTGTGTATAAGTGTTATTGTTTGTAAAATAAAGTGCAGTTTTAGTGGCATAGGAATTTAATTTATCACCGAACCCCAGCTCGTAACACATTGGTGTCAGAAGAAAGGGATAAATTATGACGGTTATGCCGGTTATGCCGAAGGAAGAAATTGAGGGAGTGCGTACCAGGAACCAGCGCCAGCAAGACCTGGACCAGAGACGCTTCGGAGACGTTTCTTTTCCATCGCCTGGTGGAGGAGGTGACTCCGCGGCTGCAGTGGAGCCTGCAAGCGCAACCCACTCCGTGTCGGTCCCCGATATCGCGGCTCTGATGGCGTTCATGCAAGAGCAGGCTCGCTATCAAGAGGAGCACGCGCGCCGCCTGGAGGAACAATAGCGTGACAAGGAGGAGCAGGCCCGCCGTCTAGAGGAACAGCTGGTGGTGATGAAGGACCTCAGCGCCGCTATCGGGAAGGACCTGAAGGTGATTAAGGAGGCGCTCCAGCAGCACGAGGCTCGTATCAGCGACGTGGAGAAGGTCGTACACGACCAGCTTGAGACTCGCGTCGCCTCTATAGAGAAGCGTGTACACGACCATCACGAGACCTGCGTCGCTGAAGTGGAGAAAAGATTGCGTGGGCTCAGATCCACGAAGTGACATCAGCGACTGTAGCGCCCTCACTTCGTGGGTTTAAAGTTCCAACATTTGATATCTCGTCATCATGGTCTGCATATAAGATCCAGTTTGAGGCTGTGATGCGATCGAATGGGTGGACCAAAGAACAGGCCTTAACCGCCCTAACCTTGGGCCTTCGCGACCGAGCCTTGACAGAGATTTGAGGCACTCGGACAAGACGTCACCTACGAGAAGCTTCTGGAGGTGCTGGAGACGAGGTACGGAGACGCGCACCTTGAACATGTGTATCGTGCTCAGCTGAAGGACAGGACACAATGCACCGGAGAAACTCTGCAGCAGTGGCCTTTAGAGGTGAAAAAGCTGGTCAGGAAGGCATACCTGTCGCCGCCTGCGCTTATTGACGGGAACCTCGTACAGGCGATTACGGATGGGATCCGGGACCTGGAGGTAAGAGCAGCAGTGAGGCTTGGGCACTTCAAGGACCTGAAGGAAGCCTTAGCCTACGCTCTGGAGGTGGAAGCAGCGCGTCACGAGGATCGAACTTACCGTTTCTTCACCTCGTTGCTACAACTGCGGGGAAAGAGGCCATATCCGCTTGAGCTGCCCAAAGCGTAAGCGGCACGGTGGTACCCTGTCTCCACCAAAGGGGTCACCTGACGTACCTGTCTGGCGGCAAGAGCAAGGTAGCGTAGATGCACTGGCGCGTAGGCCTTACCCCGACCATCGCAAACACTGTGCAAGACAGGAGAGCGAAGCCGGCAGCGCTAGTGAGAATATTGAAGACGAATCTGAGCGACGGATGGAAAGAAGCTTTGCAGAGTGCTCAGCAAGATGACAAAGTTGTACAGCCGATACTCGAATGGAAGAAATCAGGCGCACCTAGGCCCAAATGGGGTGATGTCGCTGCAATGAGTCCTATCACCAAAGGTTATTGGGCTCAGTGGGAGAGCTTGGTTGTCCAGGAAGGAGTTCTGTGCCGCAAATGGGAAAACGCTCGCGGTAACCAGTGCCAATTGCAAATGGTAGTGCCCAAAACTAAGATGCCGCAAGTCTTACAGCTCTATCACAATGGTGCTTCGGGAGGTCACATGGGAGTTAAGAAGGCCCTTACTAAGATCCGAGAGCGGTTTTATTGGCTCCACTGTCGGGATGACGTCGAGGATTGGTGCCGCAAATGCACAAGTTGTGCGGCTGTGAAGGGGCCACATACTCATAGCAGAGGTGTATTAAACGTGTACAATGTAGGAGCCCCATGGAAGCGCATAGCGTTGGATGTCGCTGGACCGTTTCCTGAGAGCCAGGACGGAAACAAATACTTCTTGGTTGTGATGGATTACTTCACGAAGTGGCCTGAAGTGTTTGCAATCCCAAATCAAGAAGCTACCACAGTGGCTGATAAGCTGGTGCATGAAATCTTTTGTCGGTTCGGGGTTCCCTTGGAAATCCACAGCGATCAAGGTCGGAACTTCATGATGGGTGCACATAAAACCAAGACTACGGCTTATCATCCGCAATCAGACGGCATGGTTGAACGGTTTAACCAATCACTGGAAAGGTACCTGGCGAAGGTCGTGGAGAGCAAACAAAGAGATTGGGACAAGCACATCCAACCATTTCTCCTGTCATATCGCAGTGTGGTCCACGAAACCACAGGAATAACACCAGCTTTTGCTAATTTTGGAAGAGAACTACGTTTACCTGCAGACTTAATCACCGGAATTCCACCAAGATCTCCACGCAATATAATGGATTACGCGACCGAGCTACGCAACAAGATGAACGACGTCACCTATCGAATCCAGAAGGGGCCACGAGGTGCACCGAATATAGATCATGTGAACCGATTGGCTCGTTACCATGGGTCCAACGATGTTCGAGACGAACACGTCTAAGCGTGAGGCAGTGTTACGAATGGCGATATTTGAAAATAACGCCATCTATCGGTGAATAAGTGAACTAGAAGAGAGTCTATTTATCGGTAGTTTAAAGGTATTTCATCTACTCTCCACTAGATGGCGTTGCTGTATCGACTGTTCCCGACTGTTACGAGAATATTCGGAGGAAGTCTAGAATAGACTAGTTTGTTATCCGGCCGGTATAAATACGGCGAATAGGAGTTCATTTGAATAAACGAAGCGATCAAGATCAGCGAAGGAAAATAAGTCGGAAGTGTTTTCTGGTAGTGTGAAATTGTGTTTTATTAGAGTTTTTATATGTGTGTACAAGTGTTATTGTTTGTAAAATAAAGTGCAGTTTTAGTGGCATAGGAATTTAATTTATCACCGAACCCCAGCTCGTAACAATATGGATACTTCGGTGTCCGATTATTTGACAAAAAACAAGGGAAAATTTTTCATTTGAAAAATAACATTTGACAAAATTATACTTGATAAATTTATTATTTTACAAACTATTGTTTAGTAAACTACTCATTAGACAATATATTTACTAAAACAAAAATATTATGCTAAAACATTAATTTACAAATTGATTATTTTTTAAACATGTTAGTTGGCAAAACAACGTAAAGCATAAATAACATTAAACAAAATGCATTGCTTGGTAAATATTTTACTAACCAAAATCTACGTATAAACAACAATGTTTGTGTGGAGTCAACTGAAATAATGGCTGGTTAGGTTAGGTTAGAACTGCGACCACAACTGCCAGAACCGAATTATACTTATTTTGCTTAATTCAGGCAGTGTGTTATTTTTTTAAAGACTTAAGTTTCGATGGAATTAGTATTAATACAAAATTAATACTTGCCTATAAATAATCTGTCCAAGATGAAAGCAACCATGCAATTTAATATTTCCAAAATTTTTAAAATAATAATTTAACAGTTCAATTATTTTCTAAGTAAAATATTTGCGAAACCTGTATTATGTCAAATGATTGTTTTTAAAGTAATATGTTTGCGAAATGAAAGTTTGTCAAATGACTAGTTTTTCAAACGTTGTTTGCAAAATGATCTTTTGTCATACGTTTTTTGTTAAACAATAGTAAACCGGATACTTCGTCCGAACAAGCGGCTCAAATTGTAGCAATGATGTGGGAGGGCTTGGGTCAACGAAGGATTGGTAGAAATTTAAATTTAAACCTGTCTACGGTTTCTAGAATATACAGAAGGTTTGTGGAGACAGGTTCTTACAGAAGGAGACGTGGTACAGGCAGGACTCGAGCAACCACCGGTCGTGATGACCGATTTATTGTTACAACTTTCCTGCGAAATCGTTTCCTCACGTCAGTTAACATCAAAAATTAATGAAGTACGTGGAGTAAATGTGAGTGCACGAACAACAAGAATAAGTTTAAAGGAAGCGGATATCACCGCTTTTAGACCAGCAAATGGTCCAAAGTTGTCTGTAGCTCACAGACAAGCTCGCTTAAGATTTGCGCGTGATCACCTAATTTGGACAGAAGAGCAATGGGCCTCCGTATTGTTCACGGACGAGTGTAGACATGTTTATATGGTGCATATGGTCGCAGAAGAGTCTATCGTCGACGTGGGGAGTGATATGCTCAAAGTTACATTGAGGAGCGTGTTCCTTTTGGAGGCGGTTCGTGTATGGTCTGGGGTGGCATATCGATGAACGGGCGAACAGAACTTGTGTTCATAGACATCGTCCGTCAAAACGGTAATAGAGGGGGTTTGACTGCACATAGCTACATAACAGAGATCTTAGAAGATCACGTGGTGCCTTACATGGGATTCATAGGCGAAAATTTTACTTTAATGCAGTATAATGGCCGCACGTTGCTGCACAAGTTCGACAATATTGCGACGAGGTTGGGATACGTACAATGAATTGGCCAGCACGCAGGCCGGATCTTAATTCCATATGTTTGGGACAATTTAAAAAGAGCTGTATATGCGAGAAATCCTGTACCCACGACAGTGGCAGCACTAAGAACAGCACTTTCAGAAGAATGGGACAATATTCCGCAAGATCTTTTAATAACCCTAATAAAATCTATAGGAACCGATTAGAATCCGTAATAAGGGCACGTGGAGGTAATATACCTTATTAAAACATAAATAAACCCTTGCATAAAGTTTGTGTCTATTGTTAAAACCAATTTTTTTGTTAAACCAATTTTCCTTTAATTTCTGTTTTTTCTTCAAAAAAGTCTTAAGGTCCTTTCCAGTACACAAACTTAAACTTAAGGTTATGACCCTACGCTATTTTATAGTTCACGAACCAATCTAGAGGTTTCAATTTAAATCTGTATATAAAGTTTGCATACTTGGTTAAAATATTTATTTCAAAGTCGTCTATTACTTTGATGCAGTTTATGAGTCCGTCAGTGTATTTCGCTCAAAATACAATATCGTTTACGTGAAGTCAAAATATTGTGAGGCCTGGTGTAGTGCCTTGTGAGACGCTAGTATTTATGCATATGTGTTCAAAGCAAATGTGTCAGCTAATCATAGTCTTTATATTTGCCAGACAACAAGATGACAATCCATATGTCCAATTAAAAATAAATCTTTTCAAATTGCAAATTCAATCGAAAGAAATCGAAATCGTTACTGTGATTAACTTAATCAAATGCTTTTGATAACTCAAGGATAACTTTGAATGTTGCATCTTGTAAATGTCCTTGTAAGCGAGGAATAAGTGATCTGCCGCGCGCAAATCATGTTTTGTCTACAGCGACACGTCCCGACGACTTGTCGCTGCGTCATGATGCGACATCATGTTGTTTGCTACTGCTGTCTGCAGTGGGCTACGAACCTTCTACCTCTACGTTGTCCTTTATTTTATCAAGATATAGTATTTTGTAACGTCGTGTCAAGAGGTCAAAGCGTTGGCTGAAGATAGGACGACATGGAAAAGGCTCCACCTTTAAGAGCTCAGCTCTTAACTTAAAAATAGTATTTAGGGGATTAGTAAGACTCTGTTGGTTTTTTATTGAAATGTAGCGTGTGTCGGTCTTTGCTGTAGAGTTGTTGATAGACATAGTAATTACCTCTAATTACTATGTCTATCAACAACTCCAAAGCAACAACGTCTTACTAATCCTCATTAGTAAGACGTTGATGCTTTATTGAGCAAGCTGTAGCGTGGAGTTCTGTTTGCTCGTAGAGTTGCTGGGCATGGACAGCGCGGCGTCGCCGGGCGCCAAGCTGTCGCGCGTGCGGCGCGCGTGTCGCCACGTGCTGCGCCTGTGTGCCGCACGCGCGCCCGCCTCGGCGGACGACCTGCTGCCAGCGCTCATCTTCACCGTACGTACTAACATAACTTTACGCCTTTATCCCCGAAGGGGCAGGTAGAGGTGTATTACACAGTTACACACCCCCACTTCACCAGTTATGTTCCGGTCCCAATGTAATTGGGGGCGAGTCTATTGCCATCTACTGGGCACATTGTAAGCGTGCGATACACACATAACTTCGATTTTTTAATGCACATTTTTAGTACACACATAACTACGAAAAGTCAGAGGTGTGTGCCCGGGATGCCTGGGGATCGAAGCCGAAACCATCGTCGCTGCAGTCCGCTGCGTACGACACTAGGCTATCGCCGCTGTCACTAAGTAGCAGACCTAGAAAAAAGGCTTTAAATCTCAAGTGCATACTGTCAACTAGATTTTTGCCAAAGCCGTCTAAATACATTTGACGTCATCATATTTTTATCTATCTTCGTTTGGAAAAGTTTTGGTATCGCTTGTGCATAAAAATATATTTTGGCGCGTCAAACAAATATTACATCCATTGCTGTCGCAATTTGCGACAGCTCCACATCCAATGTAATAAGTTTTATAAATGATGTTGCGGTGACATTTGATGGTGGCGAAGAACTGCTTACAATATACACAGATTAAAGCAAAGCGTTTGATATTTTACATCATAATATTTTGCTTGAAAAATCATCATATGGGTATCCACCGATCATGGCTTTGCAGCTGTGAGTCAAATCAGCGAAATAGGTGTCAATTTCTTGCTCCTAGTGGTTTCGAGTCACTGTGTTATATTATTTCATCGGGAATCCCACAGGGCTCGCATCTAGGTCCACTGTGTTTCTTAATATTCATAGATAATTTTGCAAAAACATTTAAATGTAATTACCAGCTATACGCTTATGACTTAAAATTATATACAACTGTCAAAACGAATTCTGTTATTCACAGCTGGAAGCTGAACTTATCCAAACAGTTGATATAACGAAAACCGCATGGTTTTAAATCAAAGTCAATGTTACGATGTAAAATTTTCAAGGAAAATGCAGTCATACTCGTATATTGTAAATTACACAATTGATGGTTTCGAGCTGTCTGAGGTTTCAACCATAGCGGATCTCGGGGTTATATTAGATGCTCATATTAGTTTTAGAGAGCATATAGATCTAATGGTTAAGAGAGCCGTCAATTTGCATTGATGAGATTCATTTCAAGATAACTTAGATTTTTTTAGGAGCCTAATGTTATAATACCCGTATATAATTGTATAGTGAGAAGTATCCGAATAAAATAAATAAAATCCTTGAATACCGCGAGCTCTGTATGGATGTCGAGCTATGTCGTGCATGCAAATAAGGCGGTCCGGCGTCTCGCTACCTACACATTGACCACTTGTTTACGTAGGTAAACAAGTGGTCAATGTGTAATGAGAGACGCCTGTGTATGTAGATACACAGGGGGTGTCTCGAGTGACAACACTTATTTTCACCTATACGCAAATTTTCGCCAGTACGTGAAGTTACGGAAACAGCCCGTGCTACCATAGCAAGAGCCAAGAGGGGTTACGGCAACTGCTCCCCCCCTATTCCCCTAAAAAATCCTACAATTCATATTTTTCTCATTACTTTTCTCAATTTCCATATCAACTTGCCGTAGGCTGGCGGCACCCTTGTAGGTACCATACCTACTTCATGTCACCTTTTCGCATTCAATATGTACGTAGTGTAGTAACACTAACTCTTGTTTGTCTACAGGTGTTGAAAGCGAATCCGCCTCGACTTGTGAGCAACATAAACTTCGTGACGCGCTTCTGTAACGCACAGCGACTCATGACCGGAGAGGGAGGATACTATTTCACTAACCTGGTAACTATTATATTTAATTCTACGACAGTGTTTGGGTTGACGTATGAATAATATGGTTTAAAAAAGTGGCGATATTTGATTATGTGCCGAAATATTCATTTAGTATCATTGTAAAGATTTTAGTCATGTTATGCATCCAATATTTTTTTACTTTTTTTACTAAAACGAATGTTAGTTCTGTCTTCAAACTGCACTTGGTTTAACATCAGATCTGTATTATCATCAGCCTAGTTCTATTCCAATTGCCATCCAAGGATTTAGACTTGACACCCGCGGTCCAGTATAGTAAACGAACCAAATCTAGAGACCGAGGCTCATAATCGTGTAGGTTTTGAAATGAAATGAAATAAAGAAATAATAGACACGGATTATAATGTTTTTTATTTGTCGATATTTTTAAAATGTATCTTGTATTAATTCTAGTGTTGTGCAGTGTCGTTCATCGAAAACCTAACAGCGGAGTCGTTGAACATGGATAAGAAGGAGTTTGACAGCTACATGGCGATGCCAGCCTCCATCGGCGGTAGCTCATGGGTAAGAAATAACACTTTTATTTTATATACTATGCAAAAGAGTTACATCGAATTGAACCTTCACAAAACGATATTAAAAAAGATAAAACTAAAGATATGATCGAAATTATTTAGGAGTATCTAATTATTCATTTTATTGTTCAATTACATTGTAACTTGCGATCGAGGGTGCTATCTATGAGATGGTGCAAGAAACTGTAACAGGTTTCGCTACTCAATAGATGGCGTACCAAGTTGCATTTATCTATCTATTCTAATCGCGGAGGCCGGGATCGACGGCTTCAAGTTCGCTCCGGAGCACGGTAGCGCTTTGATGTGAGTGCGACAACAACCGGTCGCCCATCCAATTGGCGACCTGTGTAAACGTTGCTTATCTTTGCTGATCTATCAATTAATACGAGCGTCGTGTCAAGTCACGCTATGAGCGAATCAACTTGCACCAAGAATCTTTTAGAACGTTCTAGATTCGATCTTAAAATGGTTGAGTATGTTCATGGTGTAAATCCCGCCTTACTCGTGCTTACTTAAATCGAGACTTAGATAACGATGAAGTGCTTGCTATCCGTGTGATGACGGATAATGAATACGGAAAGTCACCATCCCATATCATCCCATGGGTGTCGTAAGAGCCGACAGAGGGAGCATATTATGCAGAGAACAGTACTGTAAAAGATGGAAAACTTGATACAAATCCTATACCAACCCGTTTGGCCGCTCCTTTCAAAGGAGAGGCCTAGTCCAGCAGTGGAAGTGTTAAAGGCTGATGATGAGATGTGCTTGCTTATTGTTTTGAGTGGAATAAATTGCGATTTATTGATCCGAAAACAAAAACCCACAGAACTTTGTAAATATGCTAATATTACTAAATGTTATGCAGACTATTGCAAATCTGAACCTACTTAATTTCAGTTTTAGTGATAGCGTCCATTTCTTCATGATATCATGATATGTGTAAACCATCTTATTGATTTTAGCAATTATGTTGTAAAATGTAATCTTTTTAGTGTTAGCATATTAATACTTTCATAACGCTTTGCTTATAAAGTTGAGCCTGTAGGTACAATAAATAGTTGATATTATAATCTTGGGAAAGAACACTTTGATAAGCTACTTTCGTGTTTTATTGAGGTAGGTTATGTAATTTTCTTTTCGGTAAGACGTTTGTATTTATGTGATACAATTAAAATGACGTCTGATAGGAGAGAATGGAAGAGAAAGATATTCTGCGCCGATCCCTAGTACCTAATATGGGAACAGGGCAGGTAAAAGAAGCACAATTAAAATGGTTATAGATTACAACTTACCTATATATACATACATACATAGACTCACGCCTGTTTCCCCGAAGGGGTAGACAGAGGCATATTAAACGACCACTTTTCGCCAGTGTTTTGATCCCATGTAATAGGTGGCGAGCCTATTGCCGCTTATCGGGATAATTTGTTTGCCAGAGCCTCGTCCGTTGATCGGCAGGTGCACCGCTTGTAGGTGAGGTTGGCTTGGGACCCTAAGTTCTTGGTAGGAACCTTTATTCTTACGGTTAAAGGGTGATAGCGATGTGGATACCATAATTTGATATGTGTTTAGACCTTGGGAGAAAGGGAGGGGAGGCCTCACTGCATACTCATCCTAGACACATTGGTTCCGCAGTCCAGCGCTTTTAGAGTGATTCATTCGTGACGTGTATTTAGATGGTAGCATCATTGATTGTACTAGTTTACTCTCATAAATGATTCTTATCAAACTACCGTTGCATTTTGTATTCATTCAATTACTCATTGTATAAGTTGCGTGACTCTTATATCATGTATTCTAGCTCTGTCTAAAAGTGGTTTATTTTATCTTATGCAGGCGGCAGCCCTGTCACTGTGCGGTGCCGCGCGCGAGGCGGCCGAGGCGCGCGCGGCGACACTCGCGGCGCAACAGCGCGCGCAACAAGTGCGCGAGCGTGCTGACCTACTCGCTTCCAACGCGCTGTCTTTTGAGGTTTGTGCCTCGCACTCTACTATACACTTTTACTTGTTATTTTGACTGATATTGAAAAAAACGTATTATCGTTATCCCGGCCAAGACTTCCTTTCCTAGAAGTCCAGGGACACCTTACTAGTCTAGCCGGAATTATAGCTTTATTACAAAACGACTGATGCCTGACCTCTGCATCTCTTGGGTATAACAGTAGGTATTCCATGATGGAGACTAGTTCAATTTCTAGTATAATCCATATCTATCCTTCTCACCAATTATGGGCAAAATGCTGTTATGACTCGACTGCCTCGCATTTTTATAGACCAATTTGAAAGCCTGGATAATATTTCATCTATCAAAGGTGTCCTATCGCAAATTACTTGTAAAGATACTTACCAATAAATAAATAACCAATAATAATTTGCCAGATTATAAGATGTTTCTTGATATTTTAGTTAATTTTTATATTTAGTTAACCCTTTTTCGCCACTTTCTGGTTTGTATAATGCATGCTGTGAAACTCTGTAATAAGCTTTAGAATCTCCTGTCACATTGTTACCATATTATGTACTTTGTAAACAAACTGTTGAGTTTCCTATCAATAAATAAATAAATAATATCAAGTGTCAAAGATCTTCATAACAGTCAGGATTGGCGGCTTAATATGCACAACCCTAGGCACAAGACAGGGCGTGATAATTAATAGATCGTGGGCTCGAACTTGAAGTCGTATGCATGATAGTCTTATGGTATTTCCACTAAGATAATTATAAGGTATCCCTGCCTTGCATGCCATAAAACGTATAACGTAGCCGGTAATAACATTTCTTTTTATCAACAGGAACAAATCGCCAAAAAAGTACAAGACGTCCTCGCCAAGACACCCTTAGAAATAAAACCGCGACGCGAATTACCTCGCATCGGCAAATTCAAGGAGATAAGTACAGCGGCCCTCATAGACTTGGGAACGAACAACGCCACGACAGATCAGCAACCGAGCACTCAAAAACCTGCAGAACCCATCCGAACAGTAGCCAAACCAGAAAGCCACAAGATGCCAGAGCCTAGCGTATCTATAGAGGAACCCAAACTCAACATCTTAGGCTTCGAAGTCATAGAGAAACAGTCTCCATCAAAATCGCCACAAATGGAGCAAAATTGGGATTTGAAGCAGACCAACTCACTAGAATTGCTTACACCGTCACCTCTGGGTTTTACTCCTTTCGATTCCAGATCTATCGACGAACTCATGACTCCAGATGAATTTGGCAACGAGCATCTACCCCCAGGCCTCAGTAATATAAACTATGACATCGATTTGTCAGACTTCAGCGGGGACAACAGCATAGCTGACGATGCGCCAAAGCAAGAAGCGAAAGATCCCTTCAGTCCTGACTGCTTGAAGAAAACCGCTACTTTCGATCCGTTCGCCCCACAGCATTCAAGAGATTACGCGATTCTAGATACCTTCGACGAATTCAGTTTTGTTGATAAGAACAGAGAGACAGACCCATTCGAAGTAGTACATAGAGGGAAAGATCCATTCAGTCCAGAAATGAGGGTAGATTTACAAAATGATCCATTTAGCACTCCGAAACAGTCAACTTCAATTTTAGATGATAGTGATTCACCAACCGCCGGCTGCCTTTTACCGTCGCCGTTACAACCACAGAGTAGCGGCAAACCAACTTAGTTGATCACCAACTAGTTGTTGGTATAGAATGATAACCTATAAAGTTGGTGCTAAAGGTGTTGAGAGTCGATTATTGTTTTATTCCATGTTCTTATTTATTTATAATATAGTTTCATGCGTCCTGGTCGAAGTAATAAATGTCATGACAAAAATTTGGTTATTTTTATTCAACATCATCCTCTTAGCGATATCCCAGTTTCAATTTGGGGTCCGCTTTGGCTTGACCAGATTTGGCTGAATATTAGCTTTTCCACAGAGCGACTGCCTGTCTGACCTCCGCAAGCCATAGGGATAGCGATATTCCATGGTTTAGACTAGTGTCAGTTTATTTAGAAGGTACTGACGACTGCCCTGTAACGACTGTCAAAGATCTCCATGACAACCGGGACCAACGGCTTCACGTGCTCTCCGAGCCACGGGACAAGCGATAATAATTAACAATTCAGTACGCACATAGCTCCGAAAAGTCATTGGTGCGCGCCGTGGATTCGAACCCGATACCCTCTGCATGGCAGTCTGTTGGTATCTCCACTAGGCTATAGCTGTTTATTCAACCTAATAATTTTATCGATATCAGCAGCAATTATTTTGTTCAAAGCTGCCAATAATACTGAAGCAAGCCTACATAATATGGGGAAACTTAGCAGAGAACTTTCTTGCACTGTCAAACTAATAAACTATTATCGACATTTGCCTCATTTCAATAATGTATTTAAGTTTTTACATAATTTATTTAAGTGTGCATTGTGCTCAGCTCCGCTTACACTGTTTCCACTGAAGCGGGGCGGAAATTTCGAGCAATGAGATGGTCTACTCGCTGTCCACTCCGCCTCGGCCTCAATGAAAATGCAGTCTAAGACTTCGCGCAAACCGGCCACTGACCAGAGCCTCTTTCGCGTCGTGTCCTCCGGCACTGAGCAAACGTCGCGCGTCAATGGCCGCCAAATGGGCCAATGATGGCCACTGTCACGAGTAGTTGGCTGCCACTCAGTGTCCGTGCGCCCGCTCCATACAAAATGTACTAATAATAGCAAATAACATGTAATCAGTTCGTCGCCAGTCACCCGTTACCGTGGTTGATGGCTATTCGCGCGGAGCCTATAACTTAGATACCTACTAACGGCGACTAAGATTAGGTAAATTAAAATTTCGTATTAGGCAATGCCTTTGGGTGCTAAATTATACAGTACTTCCTTTGAAATAGTATTGTGAAATTGTGAAAAGCCTTTGGCGCTAAGGGTGGCGCTGGCAATTACCTATTGACCTCTGACGTCAAAGAGCGCCTTCGACATTCCTAAGTCTTGGCGCGGTACATAGATGTATAGTAATCTGGTGCTCGGTACCTGGAGCGGCCCCGCAGTTCGCCTTAGT
This sequence comes from Euclidia mi, assembly GCA_944739405.2. Taxonomy (NCBI): domain Eukaryota; kingdom Metazoa; phylum Arthropoda; class Insecta; order Lepidoptera; family Erebidae; genus Euclidia; species Euclidia mi. The sequence goes on along the minus strand of OX123198.2, from coordinate 6,440,469 downwards.
GACTGGGCGGTCCTGCTCGTCGATATACCTACCTACAACACAACTTCCATACACAAATCTCTGTAGGTACCTACCTGCCACCCATTTGATTTGGTTATTTGTTTATTATTAATTTATTATTTATTTAACATCGCGATTTGCCGATTGCCGATGGTTTGATTGGACAATTTTAAATGATAAAATAATCAGTATTCTGCCTTTGGTAAAGCACGTAGGTCCAATCAGCTACAAAAATAAAGGTGTGTAGCTACTTCTGTAGTTGACTGTACCTATATACTGGTGCTAACTTGCGTACATAATATTATGCGTGAGTATTTTTTGTCCCTTCCTTTGATTTATGCGAATAAATCATCATTCGTTAGTTCCCGAGAAACGTGTAACTCTCGCTGAATACTTGGTTGTTCCTGACGTAAATTTTGAAAATTGGGCTGTCTGAAAACGATATTTATGATTCACAAATTGGTACCTAACTAATTAGGCTAACCGCAAAATAGATTTAGTAAGTAGGTAGATATATAATATTACATGTAATTTATTGCTCATCAGCTTCTGCAGGTGTGGGGATCGGATGACGGGACTAAGGGTAGTTCAAGTGCTATGTTTCCTGCTACAAAGTTCCATCAAAATCGGTTCAGTATTTTTGCGAGAAAGAGTAACAAACATCCATCCATCTACTCAAACTTTCGAGTTTTCTTTAGTAGTAAGATAAAGGTTAACAGTTGCAGCACCTTACAAAATGTAAATTATGTGTATTATGCAAAACCTGGCGAAGAAAAAGAGTGACCGTGAGTTTTATAGCCCGTTCTTTCTCATGGTTCTACCTATTGCTTTGCGATCGTGGCAGTAAATGTAAATGTAGAGTCTTTAAGTAATTATTTTATAAATTTATTATTTTGACGTTCATAAGCGTCACATTGTGACCCAAATGAATAAACGATTTTGAATTTGAATTTGAAGGAGTCAACTAGGCGCATTTCCGTCGTAGGTATAAAATTACATTGCCCATTGAGTCACTGAATCAGTTTAGTAGGTACCTACTTAATTAAACGAATCAAAGGGGCAAAGGAGCAGGAGTTCACGAGATCTACATAATTAATTAGGTACCTACCAACGTACCTAAGTCTAGTTAGAAACGCGGGTAAAAAATAACAGTGGTGAACAAAGATAGGTTTTCCGTTCAATCTGATAGGCTTCTAATTATTATTTATTAGGGTAGACTGGGTACGGTTGTGCCAGGGTACGTTTGTGACAGTCGACCTAACAGCGAAACTATAAGGTATGCGGGGAAGGGTGCAAGGGGAGAAAGACGCGGTGTACAAGTCTGTACACGTTCCCCAGTATTGCGTCGGCCAGCGCGCAACGTTAACGTAAGCAGGGGCCCACATTGCTTTTCAACAGTCAAAAGTAAGTTTCTTTGTTTGATTTCTTTTAATAATTACTGTTTTTTGTAGACAGATAGATTACCTCGTATTTTTCTTGTAATAAGTTGAAAAGTTGCAGTTAACTACGAGTGATTACTTTTAACGTAGATTGTTTGGTCGATACATGGCGATTTTTTGTTTTCGTTATTGTGTGTTGGGTACGGTTGTGACAAATTTTGTGGGTACGGTTGTGACATATATTTATTTGTGTTTTTTTTGCTTTTAGATGACCCTGGGCTCAATACTCAAATGCTGCCACCTTTAGATTCTTTACTGGGGGAATCTCCGACTACAACTGAATACCAAATTCAGTCAATTGCTTCTACCTCAGCTATGCCCTCTGCTTTTTTGCCCGAAATTGTCCGGGTTGGAGAGACTGCTTCAATCTCAGGCATGTCACCTATTATTTTGCCTGAAATAATCCAGGTTCAGCAGACTGTTTTAACCCCCAACACGCCACCTACTTTTTCGCCTTAAGTCGTTCGACCTTTTCCGAAATCTGCCCAAAGAAAAACAAGAGGTGCTAGAACAAAAAAGTCTACCATCTACACAGACACGCCCGAGAAAGAGGCAGTTTGGAAAGAACATAAAGAAAAAGAAAAACGGTCGTCGGCTAAGCAGGTAAAGAGAAATCTTACTGAACCAAAACGAAATAATAAAGGGAGAGGAAAAGGAAAAATCGGTACCAAGAAAAGAAAGAGCTCACAATCGTCATCCGATGAAGAAGACTATTTCTGTTTAGTTTGTGTAAGCTCATACTCTGAAAGTAGGCCTGGTGAAAAGTGGCTCAAGTGCCAGGGAACATCTCACTCTGGTCGTAGAGTGTGCAGGTGATAGTCACCATTACATTTGTCACAACTGTGATGATGAATATGACTAGATTTCAGTTTAGAAATGTTATTTTTTTATTGATTATTATGTAACATTTTATAAAACTTTTTCTTGTTATTATAAATTTTAGTTAACATTTTGACTGATTCTAAGAAGACTGTTATAATAACGTTAGGTAGATGTTATATTCATGAATATTTATTAAGAATTTTGTATGGTTATGATAATTTTAAGTTTCAAATGTTTTACTGATTTTAAAGAAGAGTGTTAAAATATTATAATAAGATGTTACATACAGTGCCTTATTGATTATATGAATAGAAGTGATTTCAGATTTTACCTAACTTGCTACATGAATGTTATTTTTGTTTAGAAGAAGATTATGTGTTGTTATATTAATATTTTTAACAACAAAAGTCATTATAAACCATTTTGGTGTATGGTTATGCCTGTCACTACCGACCCCAACCAGTGTCACAACCGTTTTTGGGGTGTGGTCGGTTGTGACACTTTCCTTTTTTTTTGTAATTTGATCCCATGATTAATACAGCATATTTAGAGAGAGTATTTTAGTATTTTTACGTAGGCAAATGTATATATTACGATTCATGTAAGTTTTTTCCCAGCTAATTGATAAATTAACAAAATTATTGACGAAGAAACCAAAATTGTCACAACTGTACCCAGTTTACCCTACTAGGACGCCAGCAGCTACGCCTGCATTTTTTTTTAATTTACACGTTTTGGCCGATCCCGTAGGAATTTCGGGAAATCCCTTCTTAGTGCACCCCTACGGTCCCCAAGGAACATACATGCCAAATTTCAGCTTCCTGCGCCCAATAGTTTCGGCTGTAGCGTGTCTGTCAGTCAGTCAGTAACGCAAGGATTTTATATATTAAGAAGATTGCCTGTGTATATGTGTAGGTATTTATTGAGTCTCATTGCAAAACTACTGCATACATTTACTAGTTGTGCAAAAAAAGGTGAAAACATAGAGGAAACACATAATTTTGCGTTCAAGCGGGTCGGGTGATTGGATAGTGGAAGTTAGAGATTTTAGGACCTCATAAGTGTACGAGTACTGAATAACTCCCGTCTGATTTTGGAATGTCTCAAGTCCCTCCCATAAAATGGTATCTTCGAGCTGCTACTGGTTTTGGGTGCGCTTTTGCCAACTTGCTCTTTTTCCTAACACTGTCCATGTGTCCAAGTCTACGGGCAAGACTTCAGAAGCTTTAAAGGCTCTATAGAAACTTTTTACGCTCCGGTGTGTGTTAACCATCTTTTAAAGCTTGATTGAAATTACCGCATGGATTCATGGATGTCGTAGTGGTGTAATCAGTCGCCCCGTCGTCGCTTGGCACTGCGCCATCGCCACGAGGTTCCATTCCCACGCGAGAAAACACTTTGTATGAGGGCTGCCATCACCTAAATTGCCGAGACGCCGGATAATCACGTCAAAAATCCCGGACACTTGGGCGAAATATGGTTTATTCCCCGGACACCTCCGAAAAAGTATTTTTTGCAATAAAAATATATTATAGTTTCAATTTATCGCTTATTATAAAAATTGGATTTCCCCTGAGGGAAGGTCAAGACGGCCCCCGGACGCTCTTCAAGCTAGGAAAAATACGGGGAATTCCGAACTGGGCGTTTGTGTCCGTTGATCTAATGTTTGTAAAGTCCTCCGTGGCACAGGATTTATTCCTACGGCGGGAGTGGTCATTAAAATAAATAAGTATGTTGCTGGCTATGTTCTTGCGGTTTTACTCGTAGGATATAACAAAAAAGTCTATAAAAACAGATAACATCGACGAAGGTTGTTGATTAAAACTGCTGTGTACATTACAAAATTTATTTCAACTAGAATTTCTCATAAAATTTAATCAGTTTTATTCTTAGATACAGAAGAGAATTAAATAATAAAATTACACCGACCTTTGCGGGGTAAACAGAATGGCTGAAGTGATAGAGGCAATTAATACTACAACATTAAGTAACGGTTTTGTATAAATAATTGAAGTTAAAACTAACGAATTACAGCTGCCTAGAATATGCATAAACCATAACAGTCGACACAGAAAACAATATATATCTGGTAATATTGAGCTATTGTTCTCTGAAAAACAAACTTATGCCGTAGCTAGAACACTGGCGAGCAAATTTATAAGCCATCGATCTTCTAAGTTTTTCTTGTGTTACCAAACTTTGGCAAGCTGTTCCAGACCATCCTGTCTCGGAATGTTATCTTTATTTGGCATAGCAAACTGAGAGACACAACCAATATTCAATCAAATTGTTACCAAGTGGATATATTTTATGACAAACTCACACGCAACGAAAAACTTACATTATCAAGGGTTACTCTACTTATTTGCTGGCCATTGTATATAATGTATAAAGTATACTAATCACAACTTAAGATAATTCATAGATAATGGTGTGATGAGTTCCCACTTCCAAATACGCACTTCCCTAACAGCATTGACTCATATCTACCCGATATGAAAAACAGGTACTGGCAGAATAGAATATCGACACATAGTGGCATAAAAACATCAAAACTAAATTGACTACATGTCCCTCTCTAACATTTACATGGCGATCATTATATTAACAATACTATTTTTACCGGCTTTATCGCGGTTTCCGGTCCCCCAGGGACAATCAACAGAAAAAAAGTTTAATACAGGAATATTGTTAAAAAATCTGTTACAAAGTTGAGTGCAATTATTAGCGTCTATGTAAATGTTAGAAAACAGGGATTTGGTTAAAAATTGGTTTACTTTGCTTTGATATCTATCTACTATAACATAGTCAGAATAATTTACATTTCAGTTTGTTATTGCTTTTCAGACTATGCACCTGCATCCTTGATATATAACAGAAGCAACTAGACAGTGTCATTAACACCATTCTACAGAGTGTGTTAAAATATTTGCACTTATTTGTACACTCCGCTTGAAGCTAATTAGCACAAACTGAGAAATCTGCGCAATGTTGATACAAACCGCAATAACAGCTTCATGTGAAAAAAATATCTTTTGTTATCTCTGTTGCAAGATAAAATGTTATCTTGCGCTATCTGACAAGTGCGTTGTGTGTGGTTCAGTCAGCTCATTGTGACCTTATAATTCAGTTGAAGCCAGCACACTAAGTTTCTAAGCGACATCACTCAAAACCCTTAACATCGAATGTTCATGTTGCTATATACATTAAATGATTATATGTTAGTTCAAATTTGTTCAATGTTTGGAATAAAATAATCACGTTCTCTTGCGAGATGTCATAATTTGTTTATATACTATGTTCACAAGGCAATTCTAAAGTGAATACTCCATTATTCACTCTGAGAATTTCAACTTTCCACTACTTAAACTCTAAAGATGAACACACATTTACAAAGTAATGAGAATAAAAAAGAATATTATTTTTGGCTTACTTTGATGTTGATTATTTTATAAATTCAATACAAAACATGTCAAGTCAAATTATTTTTGTACACCACAAACTGTAACAAAAATAAGGTTTCACTTCAAATGTCTATATATATATATAACATCATATCATGGTATTTCATTCACAAAAAATATAATTAGATTACCAATAACAGTCAATGACTCACTTTTTTCAGCATAAGTGCTTAAATTATAACAATATGGTAATATTTAGGCAATGGATATTGTGACATTTATTCCCAGGTTTCCATTATCTGCAAACAATTGTGCGAGTGATGTATCAAACACAAGGCAATCTGAATTCATGATTGCAGATGAGACTCCTTCGTGAATTGAGCGTGGCATTGCCTCCCATGTCAGTCTTCGACGATGGCCATTTAGCTCCAGTCTATAAGCAAAGTTCTCTGCTTCTTTACGAGATCCTATGAGTTGCACGATGGCAAAAAATTGTTGATGTCCATCAAACTTTTCTTGTTTTTCAAGGACTAACATAAAATGGTGATTAAAACAGGACTGCATCATGACCCAGTCTACAGCTCCTGGCAGATTGATGTCCGTCGCCAGGAACACTATGTCTTCACCTTGAAGTGTAGTAATACTTTTATGAGACATCATAAGGTGTGGCATAACTTGGTCGAGGCCTCCCTGCCACTTGCATGATGCTCCAGGACATGGGCATGAGTAAGGTCTGAACTCACAAGCTTCTTCATGCTCTGCCTTTTCGGTGTGTACGAGAGTAACAGTGCATCCAGTGTTGGAGTGTTTACAGGGGAACATAACATTGCTAGCAACTTTCTCCATGGCAAGGTTGCGGATGTTACCAAGTGGGCCGCGGCACGTTGGGCAACACGACAGCTTGGGACGGCAGCTAGAGCAGACCAAGTGCCCGCTCTGGCACTGTAGGATCGGTGGCAACACATAGTCGAAGCACACCGGACACTCGAACAGCGAGGCTAGGTCGGCAGACATGGCGGTTGGGGCGTTCACGAGGGCGGGCACCCCGGGGACAGAACAACTGGAACCGCTTGCTCCGCGCCGTTTGTTGTTTGTGCTCATGTCACCGTCACGCGCACATAAAACCCGTCTATCGACGATCACTACCGCTTGTACGTCCTTGTGCACCGAAGTTACTGCCTGTTCAATTCATTTGTAGCCCTCAACAGCTGAATCTTTCCGTCTTGAAGTCGAAGCGAAGTAAGTTTCCATCACAATTCTGGAAGGCCAATGTTATTCAGTAGGTACGACGTGATTATAGTGAACTATTTTCCGTGGGATTCGGGACGATTAGAAAGTAACAAAAGTTTGTAGTGATTAACTACTTACAATTTAATACATGTCTAATAAGTTTCTAAAAGTAAAAAATCAATTTATTGCGAATGTTCTAGTTCATCACAAAAGGACGAAATTCGTCGTAAAACTCAATGACGGCCAATCGAACAAAACTTACGAATGACATGACAGCACCATGATGTCATATCATAGAGTATAGATTTATATAGACCAGCTGATGGTTGATATTCTCGTTACGATAGATGAATAGATAACATTATACCTCGTACAATGAAGTGCACAAAGCAATCGATTTAGCATTATATTATTTTTGTTAACTTATTATTTTTGCTTTAATTTATATGAGTCAATTAATATCAGAACATATTTCACATAATGTACATATTTCCGCAGGTTGGTTTTAGCGGGACATGATACAATTTTGAATTGAAGCACTTTAATCAAAGATTTAAAACTAGCTAAGTACGCGCCATGGATATTTCTTTATTGAGCAAGTCTCCAAGTCTAAGTATCTATGTTGTCCAATGTATTAAAAACTATTTTTTATTACCATAATTGGAAAGGATAATTATTGTAAAGAGCCCTACGTCATAATTTTAACGGATATATTGCAGTATTTGACGCACGCGATTTCTTAGAAGTATTACGGTTGGCATCATTATCATCACAAAACAATGATTATATCTTGTCCAAGTTGGAATTCTGTTCTACGTATTTGATTGTGTAGGCTTATGATCTTTTTTTAACGTTTATTGCGCAGATAATTTTCTGTAGCTATTTGTTTTAACCTTTTTCTTCGTAAGGATCCATGAATATTTAATAGGTACTGTGTTAAGCATTTTTTAAGTATGCAATTTTAAAAATTAACCTGCGTGAAAGGTGGTTTATGATGGCTGAGGTGTTTAGAGATACGTGGAGATAACTGGGCGTAGCGTGATACTGCGTGTGACGCAGAGCGTTATCCACAATATGATATGTCAAAATCTCAGGCCTGTGTACAGCTAGTAAAATAAGTAAAATGAAAATCTTAATTATAATAGGTACGAACAGAAAAAGTATTAAAGTTAGGTACATTACAGGCAAATGCTCCCGGTGGTTCGAATCTAAGGCAATATGCATTATTTATTTATTATCGCTTGCTTACCGTTGCAGGCAAACATGGTGAGGAAACCTGCACGTCTGAGAGTTCTCCATAATGTTCTTAAATTAGATGAGAAGTTCGCCAATCCACACTTGGCCAGCGTGGCGGACTTTATCCTTACCGTGCTTATATAGGGCTGCCATTCGTCTGGATTTGTCCTAGCTTGAAGGGCGTCCGGGGCCCGTCTGGCCGGGGTTTATGAAAGTGCTCGGGTGGATCGGGGACGGGGACATCCAATTTATTTTATAGATAAGTGATAAATGGTACTTTTTCAGAGGTGTCCGGGGAAAACCATATTACGCCCAAATGTCCGGTATTTTTAGAGTGTTTATCCGGTGTCAGCAATTTAGGTGATGGCACTTTTATACTTATAGTGAGAAGCCCGTCCGTATCTTGCTGATGAAGGTAAGATTTAGCATGAGACAACTTGCTTAAGAGATGTAGTTAGATACGGTCGAGAACGGCAGTTCGTCGACGTTGCCTAAGTGCTGACCGAGTTGGTATATACGTGTTTTTTTAGTTGTTTGAACCATTATGCGCCTGGTGCGCTTCAGTGTCAGTAACAGCGCCCTTGAAAGTAGGTAAAGTTAACGACCATTGGTGAGGAGATTACTTGTATAGTCAAGCTTCAGACATGCAACTAATTTTACGGGCTTTTTTCTACACTAAACAGCACCTTACTTACATAATGAAATTATGATAGAGGTCCCTTAAATCAGAGTTTCCCAAAGTCAATTGTTTAAAAGATAGACGTTATGCGACGCTCCAAAGTGGTAAAATGATATTGCCCCCCATCTAACTTTTAAAGTAGGAGAGTGACAAATCTAATAAAAATATATGCTGTAGATCATAATAAACTTCCAAAAAATTGGTTTGAATGATATGTAGTTAGCAGTTTTTGAGATATATCACATGTTCAAAAACTGCGAATACATGGTGTTGATATGCATTTGCAAAATATTTTGGCATGTAGTTAATGCGACTTTGCGTATATCGTCACTCCACCTAGCCGGAGGACGTCCTACACTACGTTTGTCAAGTTGCGCTCTTCACTCTAGAACACGTATGCTCCAACGATTATCGGTTCTTCGACAAATGTGGCCGGCCCACTGCCACTTCAGCTTGCTAATTGTTTGAGCTATGTCGATTACCTTGGTTCTCTGTCGGATCACTACTAACTCCGAGCATAGCCCTCTCCATAGCTCGCTGAGCGTACCAGTCGCACCGTCAGTGTTCACGTCTCGGCACCGTAAGTCATAACGGGTAGGACTTACTCGTTGAAGACCTTTTTCTTACGGCTTTGCGGTAAGGGTGACGAAAAGACTTGACGGAGTTTCCTGTATGCTGCCCAGCCCAGCCGTATTCTTCTGGCAGCCTCCTTCCCGAAGTTGTTTCTACCTAACTGCAAGGTTTAGCCCAAGGTAGACGTACTCCTGAACAACTTCGAGAGAGACCCCATTTAGGGTAATCGGTTCCGGAGAGACATGTTCATTGAACATTATCTTGGTTTTTTCCAAGTTCATCCGGAGACCGATGCGAGCAGAGGAATCGGCTAGCTGCCCAGCATATATTGCAAGTCCTGCTCGGTTTCAGCCACGATGACGATATGGTCTGCATATCTTAGGTTTGAGAGGTACTCGCCGTTTATGTAAATACCGCGTTCTTTCCAGTGCAGCGTCTTGAACATATCCTCCATAGCAATTGTGAACAATTTGGGGGAGATAACATCCCCTTGTCTCACACCTCGATGCAAGTGGATAGGTTCAGACTGCTGGTTCTGTACTTGGACGGTCATAGTCGCGGCGTCATACAGACCTCTCAACACTTGGACATATCGCCAATCGACTTGGCACCGTTGCAAGGATTCCAGAACAGACCAGGTTTCAATGGAGTCAAAGGCCTTCTCATAGTCCACAAACGCTAGACACAGGGGCTGATTATACTCCTCTGTCTTCTGTATAATCTGCCGCATTGTGTGGATGTGGTCTAAGTGCCGTATCCTCCTCGAAAACCGACCTGTTCGGGTGGCTGAAACTCGTCAAGTCTATGCGCGAGACGGTTTGTAATGACAACAACAGCTTATAGACGTGGCTCCAGAGCGAGATAGGTCGGTAGTTCTTCAAAAAAGTTTTGTGTCCTTTTTTGAAGAACAGAACGACAACACACTTGCTCCACGCCCTTGGAGTTCTCCCCGAGAAGAGGACAGAATTAAATATGCGTTGGAGCTGCACAAGTATAGGTTTCCCACCTACCTTTAGCAGCTCCGTCGTAATTCCATCGTCCTTGGGAGCTTTTCCATTTTTGAGCTGCCTTAGGGCCACTACGATTTCGTTCAGGCTGACATCTGGCAACTCTTCCGTGAGGTGGCGGGTTAAAGTGGCTCTGGGATCCTCGGAGTCGGGTTGGGGACAAGACGCCTTCGAGGTGTAGAGGTTGCCGTAGGAGCTCTGGACCTCCGCAAGAATCTCCGGCCTAGAAATGACGACTTTCCCGTCTGACGTGGTCAGCTTCGTCAGATGGCTTCGACATAAATGCTGGATAAAGACTTGACCGCCGATTTCGCTCGATCGCTTCTTGTATAGAGCGTGTATTGGAGCTACGGAGGTCGCGTCTTACCAGCTTGAAGATCTGTTTATTTAGATCTGACGAAGCGCCTATCGGGCTTAAATAACTAATTTAAATTAATAAACTATAATCCTGCAAAGTAATGTTGTTATGGCATTGTAGTTTTGGTTGTTTCACATCTTTAACTAGTTTTAATTCTATGTGCAAAGAATACATAAAAATAAAACAGCTGTTAACAGTTAAAAATATTTTTATTAACATTTCAATCAATATCAATAATAATATCGTTTAGTTGATCTGTCGGTGGATTAAATTGTATGTGCCGAGAAGATACACGAAAACACGCAAACATACATGCATAGACTCACGCCTGTTGCCCGGAGGGGTAGGCACAGACTACGGAACGCCATTTGCAACGATCCTGACATATCTCTCTTGCTTCATTCACTCCCATCAGATTCCTCATGCATGCTCTTCGGTTCAGGGTACTTCTAACCTGTCCTGTTTTTAGAACACACAGATAACACCGTGAGAATCACGAGTCGACTGACTGAGAGCAGACGGGCGCGCGGGCAGGCGTCCGAGAGGTGTGAGAGGGAAGGAGAGTGTTGTAAATCACACGGGCGTAAGCGCATCTATTGTTTAGGTAGGTACCATTATTTTAAACAGTGGCGTAGGAAGGGAGAGGGGGCGGCGGAGGCGGTCCGCCCCGGATGTCACCCTTTTTGGGGTGCCACCCAATCTCGACTTTAACAATGTACAAACATATAAAAAAACATAAGCACTAGCTCAGCACTACGATACCGGGGCAGTTAGCCCGTAATTGTTGGGTATCGACAAAAAAAACCGGCCAAGTGCGTGTCAGGCCACGCGCAATGTAGGGTTCCGTAGTTGCCCATAATGGCCATTATTGATAATAACTTATGTTTCACATGCGACTAAAATCGGGCATCTTTAAGATTAAAGGTCAACGCTCATTAGAGCCACCCGGCACCCACTCCGCACCGCCTCGCCTCGTGCGGTTAGTATTCTTTATATGAATTTGTATGGGTATGCGCTCACTACATCAACTCCGTAGCGTCACCGGATCGCCTCTGTCGCAAGCCGTCCACGTGCGGGCGGCGGGTGGTCCACCCGCCGTCCGCGCGTGGACGGCGCGCCGTCCGCGCGTAGCCGGCTCGGTGGCAACTCGCTGCTCGCATGCTTGCTGCGCGTTGGCTGCTCGTCGCCGCGTTGACCGCGCGGCGTTCACTCGTTGACGGCGCGCGGTCCGCTGGTTGACCGCGCGACGTCCACTCGTGGACGCCGTGCGGAGTGGGTGCCGGGTGGCTCTAATGAGCGTTGACCTTAAGCCAGCGTTCCCAATGTAAACTCATAGAAATAGGTATTTATAAGTTAACCGACGATTACTCGTAAACTAGTGATGTCTACTTAGCTGTGATAGTTTTCCTTTTAAATTCGTGATATGTACTACATTTGTGATTTTTTTCACCTCTTCCAAATTAATAGTTTAGCCGGCAGAGGGGGAGGGGACACTTGAGTCTAACAATTTTTTTCACTTCAAAGCTTGATATTTGAAAAACCAATCACTTGATCGAAAAATGATTTGAGCAAACTAATAATATTTTTTAAAAACCTATCCAATGATACCCTACACAATGGGGTACTCAACCAAAAAAAAATTCCACGCCACTATATATGTAGGGGAGATACCCTTAAAAAAAATATTTTCTTAAATTTTATTCTACAGTTTTGTTGCAATATCGTATGTCTATATTCATGTCAAATATCAGCTTTCTAGCACCAGGCGTCTTTGAGCTAGGCTGCGGACGGACAGACGGACGGACATGACGAAACTATAAGGGTTCCTAGTGGACTACGGAACCCTAAAAAAAGAGGTCGACCGCCAACTTCCGCCCCTTGTGCCACCTAAGCTAGCTTCGCCACTGATTTTAAAGTATGAATATATTTGTTACTATTGCTATAACAGTTTTATGACTAACAATTGTATTTTTCTACAAAATCTATTTAAGTGCATATCTTTTTCTGCAATGGAATTGAAGGTGGTGCCGGTAGTAACAATTTTAGTACGAACAAAATCCTTTACAATGGCATATGCCTTATCTCTGTTGGACACTGAGCCCAATTTGACGCATGGTCCTTTGGCCGGAGCGTAGACTTCATAAGGCGAACGCGTTCGAGCTTATAATCAATATTCAGAGTGCCTCGTACAAGTCGGTGATCACTTCCGGTGTTCAACCTAGTGATCACGAAGACATCCCTAAATATTCGCCTCTTGTCCGCCATAATGAAGTCTATCTAATTTTTTGTCATAGTATCGGGGCTCCGCCACGTCCACTTCCGTTGAGGCTGCTTCTTAAAGAACGAGTTCATTAAGAACAGCCCCTCCTTCTCTAAGAAGTTGACGAGCATCTGCCCCCTATGATTTCTCCTAACAAATTCGTGTAGTCCTATTACCAATTCGCCGCAAGTATGTACTCCCACTTTGGCGTTGAAGTCCCCCATGACAACATTGAAGTGGGCCTTTTGGGTGTGGTGTAAGGCCCTGGAAATGTCTTCATACATTTCCTCCACTTTATCATCCGAGTATGTCGAAGTCGGTGCATACACTTGTATAACCTTGAGGGTACTTGTATACCTCTTGGTAAGTCTGATCACAAGGTATGCTACCCTTGTCGACACACTGGAGATTTCTAAAATGTTGTCAGATGTATACCTTATGGACCAAGAACCCAACCCCGCCTTGGGATGGCTGGTCTCCCACCCTGAAGTACATAAGATGGCCTGAATCTAGGGTAATGGTACCCTCACCCTCTCTTCGGACTTCGCATAGTCCCAAAACATGGCATCTTATGCACCTCAGTTTCAGTTCCTCTTCCAGTTGTGCCAGATGTACTTCGAGCCGTAGCGTGCGTCCGTTATACGTCGCCATGGTCAGTCGGAGTTGGCGGCCTACCGTAACCCGGGGATTCTTCGCACCTCCTGCCAGGAATAGCGGGGCGACCGGGAACTGTGGGCCGTTGCGTAGGTTTGGGTGCCATTGAGGTTATGCCCGTAATCACCACGCTGGGCATGCGTGTTGGTGATCGCAGGGCGTAGCTTCTCGCACCGGTGACGCTGCTGCCCGTCACCGATCTGCTATATTTAGCTACGCCTATTTGTAATGGTTATACCGCCATTAGTCGGTCGCCAGAGCCTCGTTCGCTGGTCGGCAGGATGCACCACGGGCAGGTGAGGTTGGCTGGGAGCTTTAAGATGGAGTTGTGCTGCCATGCATCTTTCTTTCATCTGCGTAATCATGCATTTAAAAAAACCAGTTCGGTGTATTGACCCCCGCCGTCGCTCAGCTGATCGTCACGAGCTCGCATTGCAGTTACCTAACACACACAAGCAGTCTTATTCTGCACTATTCAACAGTTTATTCTGATTTACCATCGAAGTAACTTTTAATGAAAATAGGATTTATATTTTCACACCCTGCTTAAAATAATTTTAGGTGTGTAAGTATGATGTCTATAATATACTAGAGGACGCCAGCAGCTACACCTGCAATTTTTTAAATTACCCGTTTTGGCCGATCCCGTGGGAATTTCGGGCAATCCCTTCTTAGTGCACGCCTACGGTCCCCAAGGAACATACAACATGCCAAATTTCAGCTTCCTGCGCCCAATGGTTTCGGCTGTAGCGTGTCTGTCAGTCAGTCAGTAACGCAAGGATTTTATATATAAAGATTACTAAAATATTTTGCAAATGCAGATCAACATCCTGTATAACTTAGTCGTTTATACAAACACTATGGAAAACAAAGTTATTTGTGCTGGCGCAAAAGTGATAGTGGCATATGGTTAGGTGAAGACAATGGGTATGTTTAGTGTATACCAGTATACCTCTATGTACTACGGAACCCTTCATGGGCATGTGCGACTCGCTCTTGATATAATTATCTTATTTTAGATTTACCTATTGGTAAATGAGTTAGGATTTAGTAAACGTTATCTTAATACCTTCGATCGTAATACCTAGGTTGCACTAACGTTATAATAACGTTTACTAAACGCGAAAATGGCCCCAGTTATACGACCAACATTGTCGTATAATGGACATACAAAAGTCACAAGCTGACTTCCTTAACGTCATTCAAAAGTCGTATGAACGTAATGGAATTACCACTTTCGTCGCTCAAAAGTCGCATCATAACTTTACAACGACTCGTCTGTTGTATTGTCGTCATACAGGTGTTTTTGTAAAAAACATTTTATTTGAGTCAAGGAACAACACCTGTAAGACTTATTTATTGTTCTTGTTAGTGACATACGTGGTTGTGGTTTTGTTTCGAGATTTGAGAGCAAAATAAGTAATTACAAGGAAATTAAAGATGAGTGTTAATTATCTTATATTTATTTATCTCGATAATAACTGTAGGTATCTGTCTCTCATGCCGTTTAGTCCGACTGGGTATTAAAGTTTTATGATAATATACCTATGTGTATTTAGTTAATATTTTCATGCCCCCTCGTAATTTTGTGTTTAAATTATTATATTATTTTTTATTATTAAAGATATATTTATTTCTAAAAATGGAGGACATGTTGCTTTTGTCACAAACTTACCTCTTTACGACGTTGTAAAGACATAAAGTCGTATTAAGGTTATTTCAAGACCATGCAATACGCCATAACAGCTAGGCGCTAGCTATTAGGGTTCCTCATAAATTTAAAACCCTTTTCATATTGGTCACAGTAAAAGTGCAGTGCACATTTCAAAACATTGTAACATTCAATTAAATTTTATCGGAAAATATGATCATTCAATACTTGTAACGCGAGCCGATTTTAGACTTCATAATCAGAGGCGGCTCGTGAAAGATTGTATTGGGTGTTCACTAAAAAGAAATTTACTGCTTACCATTTATTTTGTGAATGCTTTTACATAGTAAGACGTGCTAAATCATCGATACCTACCTCAACCGTCCAAGCAGTATCAACTCCGGCGCCACTAAACGAAATACACGGAAAACAAAACAACTTCTTACTTCCTTCGCACTTTCGCAACCACATAACCAAAGCGTTTTATCATATTTGTCGTTTTTTTGAAGTTTTTCACAGTTTTTTATAAAGTTTATGCTGTTATATTCCATATTAGTTACACAATTTAACTGTCTTTCTTAAACAAATACACACAATCACACATACAATGAACTATATTTTAAACACCAATCCTTTTCTAATTACCAACGCACTCGCAGATAAATGTTTTGCTTTTGTTTACATTCAAATTACAAATGATACCGGCAAAACACTATTAAAAAAAAACGGCGCACACGAGATATGAACCGTATACCGGCGAAGGAGTTTTTAAAAATAAAACTCTCGGACTACTGTCCAGCTTAGAGGTTGAAACAGAACTGACTTTATTTTAAAACGAAAGTACAAGGTTTGGTCGGGCGTAATCTAAACAATTCTAATAAAAAGTGTAAGGTGATGCTCAATGAGTGATGACGGTGGTGTTTACACCAACGTAACTCCTCCCCCTTAAGTGAGAAGCACGCCGAAGACTGCTGGTCCTGTGGCAAGGGCTCTTGTGGCTGGAGCTGCTTGGCTTCGGTCGTTGCTGGTCTTCCCCTTCGGTGAAGACATCGGTGGGTGATGAAGCCTATGGCGGCTAGTGTCATGATCGCATACAGGCATATGGTGGGCCAACTGGGTTTAGTAGCGATGATGACTGTTTCTTCCTTTTCTTGTAAATTTTTAGTCTTTTCTACTAGTTTGTCTAGTTCGTTGAGCTGAACATTTTCTATTTGTAGATTCCATTGTGAGTGCTTATTCGTTGTGCTGTACTGTGTTCTAGGCAGGGGAACGCTTTCTCTGTTGATGAGGAATTTCTTGTGTGTACGTAGGGTTCTTCTTTCTATGCCAATGGTGCATTGGTTATTGATTGATATCAGGACGACGCCGCTGTATCTTTGGTAGTGTACTTCTTCTCCACAGGTTGTCTTAATTACTTCTTCTTGTTTCAGGATGGCGATCCAGCTATTTTCTTTAATTTGGTGTATAATATTCTCGTTGAATTCTACTGTGGCGTAAGTGCAGTTGTATGGTTTCTTGTGTTGTAGTAATTGTGCGACGCAGTCTTGTGATGCAATGAGTTCTTGTAGTTCCAGGTGATGGCAGATGACGGTTTCGTCGGTGATGGAGGCGCATGGCTCGCGAGGATACGCAAACATGTTGCTGCCCAAGATCAGGTAAGGATTTTTAGGTATTAGGATAGAATTGTTTACATTCGGGATCGGGTATAAATGGAGTAAACTATAAGGATGATTAGTTACTAAGGGGATCTCTAACACAAAGTTAATCGATTCATTTGTACTGTATGCTTTGACTACAATAGATTTTTCTATTATATGTATATTTTTCATTGTTGGTGCATAAGGTAACTGCAAATCTTTGAAGCTCATATCCTTTTGGATGCTCGCTAACTCTGCAATAAGATAGCTAGGTTCGACTATACTAGGATGTAGTCGTCCTAGGTGACTGAATGTTATGGCGTTCTCTAAGTTAACTAATCTATCATATACTTGTTGTAAGCATGTTTCAATTTGATTATATATTTGCATGGTATATACTTTATTTTCTATTTCCTGATTTTCTTCTACTAATTTTCCGATCGCTTTAGTTAACTCTTTCTGATTTTTAGTAATACTTTCTAATTTACTATGGTATTCATTAATGAAATCGGACATTGTTCCTAAAGTTTCGCTTTGCTTATTTACTGTTAATTTCCTTATTTCCTGAACTTGGTTTTCTAAGCTAATTGCATCTTCCTGGTCTAGGTTGCCAGTGATAGCTTTTATTACGGATCCTAGTCCATTAATTAAAATAGGTTTGCTTTTAAATCTAGGGATAAATGGTCTTCCTAAACTGAGTTCAGTAGATCCTAAATAAACTAACTTACTTTCTATCTTATGTATAAGGTATTCTAATTGGTTTCTAGTAACCAAACTATCTTTATAATTGGATATATTCTTATGAAATAACTTAAATGTATAATAATATCTGCTTACATCTATGTATATATCGCATATTCTACTAAAGTTATAGGATATAACTAAATGGAATCTTGTATAATAATCTACCTCTGATATCTACTTGATGGTGGTCTGTGGTAATTTCAAACGTTCATATTTAGGTTTGAGATATTTTTCGCATTGATTAGTATATGTACTTTTGAATTTCGGCCAATGGTAATTCTTATATAACAGTTTGTATGTTCCTTGTATGCCTCTATGGATCGTTTTGCCTTCGTGATATCTTTTTATTAATCTTATTTGTTCGTTGCTATTTTCTAATAAAGTTACCCTTGTAGTACAACGTATTAGCTTTGGGCCTCTACTGCTAAGAATGGTTTTAAGTACTTTGCAAAATATGGGATATAACTCTTCGTTGTAAAAATAACAATGGAATATGCGGTCCGGTATGGTATGTTCCTTTAGGAATTTTATAATTTGCTGTTCAGTTTCGTTAATGGGGATAAAAACGTCTTTAATTACTATCTTGCCTTTGGTCCTATCATCTACTCTGTACTCAAATCCAGGGCTTTTTCGAATATGAAACTGTTTTAACTGTCTGTCTATTGCGTCTGATATTTCGGGAAATTTATAATCTAATAGATCATTTGAATCTAAATGAATGATTTCCGAGGTGTCTATTCCAACAAGATCACTAAACGTATCACGCGACGTTCCGGGTTGAGGTTCTGTTGATAAATTCGTTTGGTTTTCATGGTCTAAGATCATGTCTACAACTTGATCGTCGTTAGGCATAGGCATATGTTCTACGTCGTTATTAGAAAGTATTTCAACACGGGATAATGCGTCCATGTTCATATTTATGTTACCTTTCCGTTCACACTGTGGCTCTATTGTTGTATACGAATTCATATCGCCCTTTAATGGAATACAAACAAAGTCTGTTGTCAACGTCATATTTTCCATATCGATCACACATCCTAAAGCTCTCAATAAGTCAACACCTATGAGTCCGATAAAGTCTGGGTCAAAATCAAACAAAAGAAACTTATGAGTATAATGGCAATTGAATAACGAAGGAAGTTTAACGTAAGCAACGGTATCGTGCTTAGTTACAGTATGCGCCGTCTTTATGAAGTGGATTTCACGCTCAAAGCGGGCATTGTTTTCCAAGATTGCGTTAGGTGAGATGAGTGATTGCGTCACGCCAGTATCGATTAAAAAGCGACCGCCTAATTCTCTAATGTAAATATATGGTAAGCGGTTACGATAATGTAAATTAATGAACTCTAAATCGTGACATTCTTCTACAGAATCGTCTGGTTCAGTATGGAAATTTACGGATGCATAAGGCACGGGTTTTTTCACAATGGGAATAGGTTGGCTATTGTTGTTATTCTTATAAGTACCGGGTTGGTACATTGGTTGCATATTAGGTACCTGATGGTTTAAATGTCTTTGCGGCTGTTGCGCACTAAAGCTAGCGAATCTAGGTTCTGTCATCTGTTGAGACCTATATGGGTTAACAGAAGCTTGCTGAGAGCGGTAATTATTATTGCTAATCTGCTTTGGATTAGACCTAGGTCTATTAGGCTTTGACCAAAAATCTGCAAATCTCCTATTTTTCAATTTAAAATCCTCCTGTTTAGCCAGGACGATAACCTGCTCTAAGGAATCTGCATTTTGGACTTTTACGCTTAGTGCTAAGATCGGGTCTAGTTTCTCTAAAAATACATTGATAGCCATTTTTTCATAGTAATCCTTTTTGGTTTGATCTAAGTGAATCAAAATGTAAGTTAATTCTCTAATTTTATCTGCAAAACTATCTATATCTAAACTTAATTTTCTAATATTCATTAGCTCCTGAACTACCTGTACCTCGTCTCGGAATTCTCCGAATCTACGGGTAAGTATAGCTTTAATATCTTCCCAACTATTAAATTCAGTGCATTCTGATAATGCTTCTACTGCTTTGCTGTTAGCTTATTCGTAATCAAGCATGCTATGCTTGGATGCTGCCTATTTTCTATCAGCTCTAAAGCATTCTCTACGCTTTTAATATAAAATGCTAGAGTTTTCTTGTTGCCGTCGTATGCGGGCAAGAAAAAGGATAAAGTTTTATAGTCGTGTTCGACTTTTTCTTCTTTTACAGATATGTCTAACTTCTTTTGTTCGTGAGCCATTTTAGCACAATGAAAAATACACAAATTCACACAAAAAGTATAAAAATAAAACAAAATAGCTGTAAAAAGTGGTAATCACACCCAAAATACAGTACACATAAATCAATTAACGGTGTAGAGTTTGATACACAGTTAATAAATAAAAATATAGGAAAGGTCTCGGGAGAAACAGAGGTTGATGCTTACCCCACGAGCATGCCGATGCTAGGCTGAGTTCTGCTTCCTCGCCGGTTTTCTTCGGTTGACCGTAGGAACTTTGTGATCGCGTCGCGGATGTACCGGAAAAGAGATTTTCGGCAACCGTATAACAGACACGATCCTACCGACTGCGCCAGATATGAACCGTATACCGGCGAAGGAGTTTTAAAAAATAAAACTCTCGGACTACTGTCCAGCTTAGAGGTTGAAACAGAACTGACTTTATTTTAAAACGAAAGTACAAGGTTTGGTCGGGCGTAATCTAAACAATTCTAATAAAAAGTGTAAGGTGATGCTCGATGAGTGATGACGGTGGTGTTTACACCAACGTAACTCACGTTTTAATATTTTTCTTCGTGACAAATGGTCATATCATTTAGTCGGGTAATATATTCGCGCATGCGCACCTCGTCAAGCTCGCCAGGAGCGCCGCTCCGTATTTGGCTTATTTCTCATACAAATCGTTTGTCTCACGCGCCCAGCGCATAGAACGCTCTCTCTTTCGCACTCATTACATTTCAGTATTAAGCGTTGTACTAAGCTTTCGTCAACGAAGAGCGCTGTTATGAGCGCTCCACTCAACAAAAATACCTATGTAGGTTTCAAGAGTGTTGACAAAATTATGATAAACAGCTTAGTAGTCAAATACTTATTTGTGGATGTGCATTATAGAAAAGAGAATAGCTGTGTAATATATTGAGTATGTTTATAGAAAAAGTTTATATGAGTTGTATACATATATTTTATAATTTTGGGAGTTCACTGCTCCAGCGCTCCTTTGAACGAGCCGCCACTGTTCATAATAGATTGATTTGGCCATGGGTAAGCACTCATTTTATAATATTGGAAAAAAGGGCTATGGTTACCACAGTATCATTGACTTTCATACACTGCGGCCATTTCATTTCATTATATCAAATCAAAACAAAATTGGAGATTTATTGCATTTTAAAGATTTTTGGTGGTCTTATCATTGAGTTGAAAAACATGTTCTCCCATACTTTGATATACGTAACGGACAATTCTCCAACTGTTATTTTAAGTTTGTATTCGCAAAGAACTATTCAATAAACATAACATGACGCATTGTTTCCCCGAAGGGTTGGGCAGAGGAGATATACCTATTTACACCCACATTTTGCCAGAAAACGAAAAGTAAATATACCCTTTTATGTGATAACACTACAAATAGTCAATGTTCAGTCTTTTTCCTTTACTTGTGCTGTGAGACCTTGCTTCTTAACAAATTTCATCATTCTAGGTCAACGGGAAGTACCCTAAGGTTCTGATTTACTTGCGAGTATCAAAATATGTTGCATAAATGTCCGTATTTTTTTATTTTGTTGACTTATAAGCTTGATTTTTTGAAGAAATCTAAAGGACTATATTAATTTCAACTTCTGGGTTCTTGACAGATGACATACTTAATTTTTTTTGTGACAAAGTTATACACATACATACATACATACATAGACTCACGCCTGTTTCCCCGAAGGGGTAGGCAGAGGCATATTAAACGCCCACTTTTCGCCAGTGTTTTGATCCCACGTAATAGGTGGCGAGCCTATTGCCGCTTATCGGGATATTTTGTTTGCCAGAGCCTCGTCCGTTGATCGGCAGGTGCACCACTTGCAGGTGAGGTTGGCTTGGGACCCTAAGTTCGTGGTGGGAACCCTATGCACCCCATATAAGTTATAAATTTAAAATTTTCGGACTTTTTCCATAAATTGTGCTGTAAAACCTTGGTTCTTACAAAATTTCATGATTCTAGGTCTACCCGAAGTACCCTATAGGTTTTAATTTACTTGCAAGCATCAAAATATGTCGCTTTATGCGACATAATATTTTGATAAGACAGACAAACAGACAGACAGACGGACAATGAAGTGATCCTATAAGGGTTCCGTTTTTTCTTTTGGGGTACGGAACTCTAAAAAACATTTTTTTAATAAGTTTTGCTGCCAAATTTTTCTACAACCTGTATAGCTTAATAATTTTAAAATTTACTGATTAAAAACTCATCAATCACCACAACATTTACTGATAAATAACAAATTCAATATCGGATAAATTACACACGATATTTTTATAAAAATAAAACAAAAAATTGATATGATTGCTTTTTGTTTTTCATGTGCTGTACACTTTTCTTCTTCAACATTAAATTTGTTATTACGGTTGTTGGCGTTATACTTTTTAATAAAAGTAAATCTCGATTTACTTTCCTCTTGAAAGATCCACCACGTTTAAGTCTTGTCCCCGAATTTTTTGCTTTTATTTTTCGTATTAAATTTAATCAAATGTTTCGTAAATATGGTGGCCTAGACGTTTTAAAGTCAAAACCTGACTTAAATGCGACTACAAGTTTGATTAAAGTCAGGGCATGACATTAAACGGCGATCATGTAATATATAGGTTATATTTGAGTATTAAATAAACAACCAAGTCATTAAGAGTCTCCAATTGACCGCTGTAAAACAGGATAGTGATCGTTATATAAACGTCACTGTGACATTTATATAATGTAGCAGTTGTATAGACGTTCTATACAACTGCTACATTATATAAATGTCATATAAAGGTTTTTCAAAGACTAATTTGGGCAGTTCAAAACGTTTAATGGACTATAACGTTAGTATGACTATTGCGTTGTCGTACAAATGTTTTAGCTAAGACTATAATATAACGTCGTTTAATTTAGTCTGACCAACGTTGCTAAGACCAGCTTATTATGACATATTCGTCGCACGACTAATAAGTTAAATTAAATACGTCTAAAGGACCTAGTAGTCATCTCACTATCATTATAAAACTGCTATCCAACTTTAAGTCAAGATTTATATGACGTTTTTGTTTGTTGGGCCGTGGCTGCTCATATATGCTGATGATATTGCGCTGGCGGATGCGGACAGGGGACGCTTGACGCTTGGAGCGGCGTGTGAATGCGGGGAAGGATTCGCTTGAGAACGGCGGTCTGAAAATAAACGTGGCGAAGACCGAGTACTTGGCCTGCAACAGTTCAGATCTCGCGCCAATTCGCATAGGCGGAGACATTGCCGAGCGAAAGGATCTGGTCAAGTACCTCGGATCAGTACTCCACGCGTCTGGTGACATCGATTGCGACGTCAAGGCACGCATTTCGACAGCCTGGGCCAAATGGTTAAGCTCAAAGGACAGGTCTATAAAGTACACATCCATCATTAGACCTGTCCTGTTATATGGCAGTGAGACGTGGCCTGTGCTTGAGCGACACAAGCAGAAGTTGCGTGTCACGGAGATGAACATGCTGCGCTGGATGTGCGGAGTCACGCGGAAGGACCGCATTAGGAACTCCCGCATCCGGGGTAGCCTTCATGTCCGTGACATTGCTGACAAACTGCAAGAGTGTCGGCTACGCTGGTGTGGCCACGTCTTACGTCAACCGGCATCTTACGTGGGTAACAAATGTCTTGCTATGCTACCTCCGCCGGGCCCCGGTAAACGGGGAACTCCAAAGAAATGCTGGCTTGACGTCGTAAGGGATGATATGCGTGCCAATCGACTAACCACCAGGGATGCTGAAGATCATGCGAAGTGGTGGAGATTCAGCCGGAAAGCGGACCCCGGGCTCCAAAGCGTAGGTTTTGGAACGCAACCGGGACAGCGCTAAGACGATGATGATGATGATATAATATACTAGATGAGCCCGCTGTTACACCCGCGTTATTTAGGTAAGGCTTCTGCTCCGCTCCCGTGGCTTATAGCGTGATGTTCTGTAACCTATAGACTTCCTCGATAAATGGGCTGTCTAACACTGAAATATTTTTTAAATCGGACCAGTAGTTCCTGAGATTAGCGCGTTCAACCAAACAACCGGCCGGTGTAACCGCGGGCATCCTCTAGTATTAGTTTAAGATTCTACTTAGAGAGGGAAGACAGTACAACTGAATGTAAAATAATGATGGGAGATAAAAAAGTGGAACAAGTGAATGAGTTTGTGTATTTAGGGTCTTTGTTTACGAGAGATGGAAAATGTGAGGGAGATGTTGAAAGGAGAGTGAAAGCAGGAAATAGTGTGAATGGCGCCTTACGATCTATCATCAGTACGGAAGCCCAAGTAAAGCTCGCCTTACTGTACTGCAAGGAGTTTTGGCGCCAACACTGATGTTTGGTAGCGAATCATGGGTATGGCAGAAGAAGCATGAAAGTAGAATCAATGCTGTGGAGATGAGAGCTTTGAGGAGTATGTGCTTAGTGAGGCTGATAGATAAAGTGAAAAACAGTGTGATACGAGAGAAGTGTGGTCTAAAAGAAGATGTAGTGACAAATATTGAATTAAAGAAAAACAAAAAACCCGACTGCATAAAAACGAATTATAAAAAATACGTGAAAATATTAACTTAAATAAAAACTAAAAAGAAAGAAACAAGCCCAGAAGTTTAGAAGTAATATGCAGAATAGAACGACTCACAGTCGGGGCCCATTCAAATTTTACCAATTAAATCTTCCCAAGGGGCCCCGACTGTGAGCCGTTCTGTTCTGCATATTACTTCTAAACTTCTGGGCTTGTTTCTTTCTTTTTAGTTTTTATTTAAGTTAATATTTTCACGTATTTTTTATAATTCGTTTTTATGCAGTCGGGTTTTTTGTTTTTCTTTAAATTATTTTTTTTATTTTATACTTTTTAGTAACGATTCATTGACTTCGTTATAAGATGGTAAATTTCGCAATCGAGTGTTTGTATATCGTTTATACTTGAAATAAAATCTTAAATCAATAAGTATGAAAATTAGCGAGATTTTTTTTGTTAAACATCTTTAAATCGTTTTATATCCTAAACTATTATTTAAAATGAAAAATGGTCTAAGGAACCTAAAGATGATTTTAAAATACCTATTCAACGACACCCCACTTGACATAGTTCATCGACTTTAATTTTTTTCATTTTGACAATATGGCGTCTGGCTGTCGCTGTGGTGAATTTTGATTACTGTCATGTCTTTAGTGACACTCACAAGGTTAAGACGAATCGATTGACGTAAGAATCATCAAAATCGGCCAACGCATTTGGTCTCTAGAACGCCACATAGAAACAAACATACATACATACATACATACATACATAGACTGATAAACACATTACCCTCCTTTGCGTCGCGCAGTCGGGTAAAAAGGAATGTTGCGATGGTTTAGACATTTGGAACAGATGGATGAAAGAAGAAATACGAAAGAAATATATCGTGTAAGAATGAATGGAGATGTCGGTAGGAGACGCCTAAGACGGACGTACGCCGACCAAATAGGTGAGGTACTAAAAAAGGGCCAACTTAAAAGTACCCATAACCGGCGACCATGTATGGTGAGGTTAATGAATGTTGAGGAAGCGAAAGAGGTGTGTTTGAACCGGAGCATTTGGCGTTCCGTAGTCTCTGCGTACCCCAACAGGGAGACAGGCGTGACGATAGATAGATAAATAGATTTTAGTCTTACCTATCCGTAAAAACGAGAGATTTCTTTTTCTAAATTTCTTTATTGTAATCTATCAGTCTTGCAGATATTTCTGCGTATTTTTTCAACTCGACCTTGTATGTTTTATTGATTTATA
Source organism: Euclidia mi (assembly GCA_944739405.2). NCBI lineage: Eukaryota > Metazoa > Arthropoda > Insecta > Lepidoptera > Erebidae > Euclidia > Euclidia mi. Next base: position 6,414,753 of record OX123198.2, on the reverse strand, counting down.
TCAATAAAACACCATTCATCCACAAGGTTGATGTAGACATCAATCAACGTGGGCTATGGGAGTGCTATCATTTTAAAATGGTTTCGATGGCTGAAAGTGAGGAACATAATATTTAAAATGTGTTTTCCGGGGTAAGGCAACCAGAGAGCTTTTAAGACTATGGTCTATTATTTTTAGTAGTCAAGTAAAAACAATTGATTTGTTTTTATTTCAAAATACACTGTTGTTAGACTAGAAAGCGGACACGGGTGCCAGAGTAAAAGTCTTTGATTTAACTGGAAGGATGCTAGAAAGATGATGATGGTACATCACAAACTGGAATGGTTGAACCGATTTGGGTCTGGTCAATACTAGGATATTAATAAAAATACCCGCACAGGAACCTTTAATTAGTTGATATAGGCGATAAACACGTTAAATAAACTCAGTAGCAGCACGGAGTCTGGTGATGTGCCCGGTAACGGCAATAGGCTCGCCCCCTAGGTATTACGTGGGACCTAAAAATACATGGCGAAATGTGGGTGTAATATTACACCTCTGCCTACCACTTCGGGGATACAGGCGTGAGTCTAAAAATAATAAAAATAAATAAACTTGTCTGATGTATACAAATCGCAATATTAATATAATTCGTAAACAATACTTATACAAATTATGTACCTACTTATTTATTTGATGCCGCTAGTTCTGTAGATAAAGTTCGTTGACGATCAGAGTAAACAAGGCGTAAACCATTTTAATAGATTTACAGCTAGCGGAAAATTAATTAACGATTCACCGTGAAAGATTGGTCGTCTCGTCACTGTTTCTATTATAAGATGAGATAGAATTCGGAACAGTTACTGTGGGAATTTTTCTCACCAGTGGGTACCGGCCGTCAGTTTTCAACTTGGAACGTATTTTTTTTGTTGTCAGCGCTCTTTCTCGGCATTAGGCAAAGAGCATCCCATTTTTACAAGCCAATACCAACTCGCCTCACTCTGTTCACGACTCAAAATATTCGAGAAGTCGATATATTGATTACTGCCTGGTGTGGGTTCGGATCCGGAGGATAAAGTTGTCAAAATATACGAACAAAAATTCTTATAAACATGTCACATGTCTTAACCGTATAATTTTTGAAAATAAATGATTTCCCTAAACTTCCCTTCTGTTTTTGGACACGGCTATGGAAGAAATCATCCCGTCAATGCTGCTAGAGTAACTCTTGCTCAAAGTTTTGGAAAAATAGAAGGTATTATAATTATAAGGTATGCGACTCCTCATAAAATATTCCATCTTGTTTAAATCGCATAAAGAAAGTATTTACCTGTATGATCCATGGTCAAAGGTTACGAAAAATTTGACGCGAATAACAATTAGGTAACATAACATAACTTCACGCCTTTTTTTTTGTGGTACCGGGTTAGTGGGACCGAACATGCTGCTGCGTCCCGCCGTACCAACCACGCAGTTGTACGTCTATCGGCTGCATCACTCCACAAAGGAAGAGGAGGTCGTAGAATACCTGCGCCTGAAGACCAACTGGACTTTGAGAGTCGAGAGATTGGAGTCACGGCATAACACCAACTTCAAGTCGTACGTGGTGCGGGTGCCGACTCAACATCTCGCGACTTTCCTCAAGGAAGAGTTTTGGCCGAAGGGTGTCGTGTATCGGCGTTTTCATGGGAGGTTACGCAATACCACTCAGCGTAACATGAAGCCGTGAACAACACCTGTTTGTTTTGTAATATTATTAGATATTTTATTTTATGTATGTTAGACTATAAGGTATATATCTATGGGTTTTCATTACCTGAAAATAAATGATTATTATTATTATTTATCCCCGATGGGTAGGCAGATGTGTATACACTCCCACATTTCGCCAGTTATGTTTAGATCCCAATGTAATAGGAGGTGAGCCTATTGCCATCTACCGGGCACATTATTAAGCGAGCGATAATTAACAATTAGGTACAGTAAATAAATGAGTTACTATCTGCGGGTTACTGAGCATCATTCACATGTTGCGGGAGACAGGAGAAGGTGAAGATACGCTCACTATTCAGGGAAATCGATGAAAGCAAGGAGAAAATCGTCCCCTGTCTCTAGTAGGACCCGCAAGAGCGGGTTTAAATGAAGGCAGCGATAGCCTAGTGGAGACACCGATATGCGCATGCGACGTGTTCTTAGTAAAATTTTGTTACAATGGTCACCTTTTGTCGTAAGAGCCGACAGAGGGAGCATATTATGCTGAGAACAGCACTGTAAGAGAAGGAAAACTTGATACAAACCCTATACCAACCCGTTTGGCAAGCGTGGAATAGTAGGCCAATTCTTCTTTTCAAAGGAGAGGCCTAGTCCAGCAGTGGACTGTTAAAGGCTGATGATGATGAAAGAAGATAGGTAGAAAAATATTGCTGTTTATAAAAATATTTGATGTTGCAATAAAATTCTATGACACAAGCACAATATTTCTCACAAACCTTTGTCTTTCTTATCATTGATAGCTGCTCTTAAAGACGTCAAAATAATCTTGGAAATAAATACCTATCTATTGGTACGACTCTGATAAGTGTGGTGAAATTGGACTTTGTTACAAAATATACCTAGAAGTATGTATTTCGATCACGCCCTTTTCTATTGGCACGTGAGCCGAATGCCATCCCCTGTGCTTTCATAATATATTCTCTTCACATGCTCCTCACTATGTAATGTTGATGTAAGTGTCACAAATTGGAATTATTCAATCGTAATGGCGCCATTTGCTAATCATGAACGGAATTGACAAGATTTCATATTGGTAAAGGCCATGAATTAAGAAAAAATCTTGGAAAAATTGGATTTAACTTTACACTTACCCCATCTTGACATGTCAACAAATACATGCTAAGCCCAAAGTTTAAAGATTTCAATGGACTAGCTCTATGACGAGACTCACTAAATATCAAATATTGGCTATGTCAACCTACCTACCTGTTCCTCCGTTTTTTTGACGTAATTAACGCATATGGTAATTTAAAAAAATAATTTTGACGTGACAACGTCTTATAAATTGGTTTGCCGGGTGATACTTCAAGAAACTGCGTTACGCTCCGCTCACGTTATGCGCTCACAATGAGAGCGAGTGAGAGGCACGCGTCCCGCCTAAGAGCGAGAGAGACAGACATAAAAAGTGAAAGGCACGCGTCTTTCATCCTTCTTCCTACTATACGAATGAATATTCACATTAAAATTATTTTTACCACTCAAAGTCGTTGTCACGTAAAACTTTCGCCCGTATACCGACTTTACAGGCAACCAATTTTTTTTGTTATAATATTTTCTTGGGTTTACGCTAATGTTACACAATGAAAAAACTACAGTTTACGGATTTTATCGCCTTCCATTGCTTACACTAGGGTATTACTGCTGTGACTATGAATCCTGTAAAGAACTCGAAACGTCGCGTCTGCTAATAATAAATTAAAAAATGTATGTTCTAGATAATTCGGTTTAAATGTAATAATTTAGTGAAACCAATATAACGCGATAAAATCCGTAAACTGTAGTTTAATTTGAAAAATATTTTTTTTGAGAAACAAAAGGTTTTTTTTAGTTCTAATGGTATACTGATTTTGGGATGGCGTTATAAAAACATAATCTAAAACTTACACGGTGTAGGTACTTTTTTAATAGAGTAAATTTGTTTTTTTTTTTAATAAATTCAATCGAACAACACACAAGGTACTTAATTGAGGAGGATACCCAATGATATTACAGTGTTTGCGTTATCACAAAATACCTACAGGAAAATCATGACGCACAGACCAGACAATTAGTGTTCAAATTGCTTACGCATTAAATATTATTTTTAGTGGTCATACCTAGCAACTTTGCTAATAATAGTAGGCAATATTTAAGGCAGTGATAGCCTTGTGAAGATAGCAACAGACTGCCATGCAGAGGGTATCGGGTTCGAATCCACGGTGCGCACCAATGACTCTTCGGCGATATGTGCGTATTGAATTGTCCATGATCGTTTTTCCGGGGCGTTGGAGAGCACGTCCCGGGAAAAATTTAAATAAAAATTTAATAAAAAAAATAAAATTAAATCATGAAGATTTAAGACAGTCGTTACGGAGTCAGTATCTATGAATGAACTGACACTAGTCTAAACCATAGACAGGAGTCATCTCTTTGGGTTGCAGAGGTCAGATATGCTCTGCGGAAAAGCAAATTGCTGTCAAATCCGGTTAGACTAGAAAGTGGTGGTGTTAACTTTTTTTTTGTTGATAACGGTGGAGAATCTCCTTATGAGTCATCTCAACTTGACGCCAACCCGGCCAGATTGTGATCGACCGGGCTTGGGACTGGCGGTGGAGGTGTGTGGAGGCTCTCACCTAAAGGCGTTCGGGGCCCACTAAAACCACTGCGGTGTCCCTACGGGTCGCGTGTAGTGGCGGGGTCACGTGATTCGCGGATAGCATACTTTTTTGTGTCCCCGCCCGGGCTTGGCCCACCGTTGGTGTTGGCGGGCCCCGTCTCGGTATGCTCGCGCAAGCATCCGTCTAATTTTTTTCATGCATCGCACTCATATCCGTCATCTTTCAAAGCTAATTGGGAGGCGGCGCGGACACTACGCCGCCTCGTTGCCTTTTGGCGGACGGGGAGCAGTCCCATCGCTGTCCGCAGGCACTAACCCAGCGGCCGCAGAGGATAGGGAGGACGGCAACCTGACAACACCGCATCTCCTCTTCCTCTGCGGCCCCACCGCGACGCAACAAATGTTGCGCCCCCCTTTGGTCGCGGGTGATAGGGCGCGCGGCAACGCAACACAGACACCCCTCTCCTCCCGCGACCGCGCCCGACTGCGAGGGACAGATATAACTGTCCTCCGCACCCGCACCCTTGGACGCATCCTACGCAGGCCCCACCCAACCCCACGTGGAGCGTCGAGTCCCGGGATCCCGCTTAGCTTCACCGTGGGTGTCCAAGCCACGGTTATTGAGCACCACGAGAAGGTGGAGATCCCTCAGGAGGGGATCCCAGTGTTAACTCGGATAACGCTAGAATGATGATGTGCAGACACTAATTAATGAACACAATGCGATCATATTTTTTTATTAAGTCAGTTATTTTATTTATCTTTCAGCTTACTTATTTTGGTGCACTGTATGACCGTAGTTTTGGTTACGTCATCGTATTGTTAATATTTATGGAGTATGATTATCATAGCGTACGGTGCAGGGCTAATTACCATTAATTAGCCATCGGTGCTGCTGGTTACTTTCAATTATGAATGTAATCTAAAATAAGTTTCATAAATAAAAATAATATTGACTCGCTATTGTAACCTATATACTTACGCTTTTTTTTAATAATTATAACTATTATGTGAATTAATCTCACATCTAATCAATGTTCTGCAGAATTTGATGGCTTCCTTGTGTTTTGATACCTATTACCTAATTACAATCCCAAATCGCCACAATCGTAATAAAACAAATGTTTGATCTACGGTGAAAATTCAGCTATAAAAAGAGTTTAATTAAAATACAATACCTACGCTGACAAATCAAGTAATCACACGCATTGTTACACAACTATTTGTAAAAGTAAATAAGTGTAGCAAAGTTTGTTCGCGGCTAACAGGTATTTGTCTTGGCCGGATTGTATACAACTGGCTGGGAAAAATAAATTAGTCTATGGAAAGTATTGTCGTTGAACGCACGCTGCACTGCACGCGCGTGGCGGGAAAAATTGTTTTCAACATTTTCGTAATCATAATTGAGATTTATTTATTAAATTAACATAGTGAGTGTCTGTTTTAAATATTAAAGTGATTAAAAGTGTTGTAAATAATATAAGGAAATACAGTTGGTTTTGGATGTGTGTGGTTTGAACTGTTCGCAGATAAAATTCAGGTAAATAATATTTTTGTACATAGTGACAAGTACAAAATAAATATGTACTTTATTATAGCATTGTTTAATGTTTTTTACATTTTAAAAGGAAGTTAAACGAGATTCATATGTCAAACAATTAATAAATATGCAAGTAAATGTTTAGAGAAGTAGAATTAATATTCTTAATTTCCTTAGCAGTACCGGGACAGGTTTAATGAAAAAAACTAGCTAGTTTGTTATTGTGACGTAATTTATTAGGTAACTAAGCACACAAGTGCCTTTTTTTATTTATAAGAACATATTTCCTGTGTTAGGAGACTACACAAAAATGTCACAAAGGATAATAAAAATGTTAAGAAGAATACCGGAACCGGAACGCGTAATATAGTGGTTTGTTATTGCGCTATCTGGGAATCAAACCCATAACTCGCCGTTGTGTTGAGGCGGTGAGAGCAGCTCACTGCGTTCCTCGCACAAATTTAGAGATAGTATTTCAAGCTATTTTTTCGTTTAAGTAATCTAGTTTATCATAACGTCATCTTCATACTTATCAAAGATTACTTAAATTAAATAGAATGAAGTATGAAGACGAACATCAAGTCTGTGTTTGTTTAGTCTAAGAATAGTGGTTCGGTCAAACGGGACAGGTGGAGGTCATGGTCACTATATTCGGGGACTTCACTAAATAACAATAATATTAAATTTATTGATTGGCGCTCTTTTTGTCGAACTGTTTTTTATAAAATCTGTGATTTATATTTTACTGAAACTAGGTTCTTAGATAGATACGTAAGTGATTTCTTAGTTTTCTCGGCGATGTACTATCATAATCATAATTTTTCAGACGGTGAAAAATTTGTGTATAAACTATCCTACTGCTGGGCACGGGCCTCTTATCACTATGAGAAGGGTAAGGCCATAGTCCACCACGCTGGCCTAGTGCAGGTTGGCAGACTAGGTATTTATGATGATGACGAAGAAAAATTTTAGAATGAAATTTGGAGTAACTTGGATTTGGAAATCAAATTTAACGCAAGATATCCGGAATGTCAGAGTTAGGTATATATAATGTGCAAAGGTTTTCGTCTAACTATTACAGCACAAATTACTTCGCAACCAGGAACCGAACCGAAAAATATCGAAGGCTATAAATTGAGACCAATTATAGGTCTTTTGAGGTATGGGATATACTTTCAAATAATACTTTCAAACTGCCAGTGTTTGTAATAATATTCAAATAATAAGTCTCAATCCTGTAATTAAAGGCGAAATTTCTTTTATTTACAAAAACGTTTGCGATTGCCCGGTATGGGTTACACTACCCGGGGGACGATTAGTACGTTGACTATCTTTCATATTTTTGTCACTAATGCAATAATAGGCACAATTCCTATTTTATACTCCGATGCAGCGTAAAATAATTGAGCCTCCGCATTCTTGTCTTCTTTCTAAAACAAAGACAAGCGACTTATCGACCTTCATACTTTTTATTCGCACGAGTCATTCATAGAAATTGATAAGGTATTTCCTTCAAAGCGTGACGTAGACGCCGATTACGTTTACTTATAACTAGCTATAGCTAAGTACATACATACATACATAGACTCACGCCTGTTTCCCCGAAGGGGTAGGCAGAGGCATATCAAACGCCCACTTTTCGCCAGTGTTTTGATCCCACGTAATAGGTGGCGAGCCTATTGCTGCTTATCGGGATATTTTGTTTGCCAGAGCCTCGTCCGTTGATCGGCAGGTGCACCACTTGCAGGTGAGGTTGGCTTGGGACCCTAAGTTCTTGGTGGGAACCCTATGCACCCCCTAAGTAAGTATTATATAAATATACTGTTAAATATGCTTCATAAAAGAATAATGCAATGCGCCGAGTGTTGTGGGTTCGTTCCTTCGATCTACAACACTTGGCCACTAACATTTTGTGTGATTCACAAATTAATTCGATTTTGGGTATTCTTTGTGTTTGTCAATGGAATATTTTTTCAGGACAGGATAAAAAAAAACGTTTTGCTCTTGTCTGTTCAGCTTATCTTAGTAAGGCAAAGTTAGGCAAGGCATTTTAAGAAAGTCTGAAAGATACTTCTTAACATAAAACAGAGGGTCTAGTACGAGTTTGCACTCGATCGTCACGATCGACGATAGCCTAGTCGACGGGAACAATTTCCATACATTTTGTAAAAGCGCCCCTAACGGAGAGTAGCGATCGATAGAGACCGCTAGGGGGCGAGATCGAGTGCAAACTCGTACTAAACCCTCAGCGAGCCTACGAAAGAGGACTGACTTACCTGGGAAATGCAGGTGTTTGATAAATTGCGTCGGTATTGGTTCCGAGTAGATTTCAGAATCTCATTATAAATCATCGAGGTGGTCTGTGTTATGATTTTGATCCCAGAGATCTGCATAAACCCGTGATTTTGTTCAAAGTCCAGCGTTTACGATACATTAGGATGACAATCGCAATAAATTACGATTGCTGTTGGATGATTGCTTCGCTTGAGTATACACAATAAGTTTGCTGAAAGTGAATGGATCGTAAATACTTACAATAGTCACGTCGCGTTGGACATATAATGCTGATCGCAGTAAAAGCGTGGTCGATGGCCTGGCGACTGTGTTAAAGGATCTTATTCGCTTCGAAATTCGCCAAATTTTCCAGCAGTGGGACAGTATATACGACCGGTTGGCGCAGCGGGAGTGTAAGCGACTGCTACGCCGAAGGTCGCGGGTTCGATTCCCGCTCAAGTCAAACATTTGTGTGCATGAACATGGATGTTTGTCTTGGTCTGGGTGTTTCTATGTATAATATGTATGTATTTACAAAAAAAAAACAGTATATATGTATGTTTATCCATTATCTAGTACTCATAGTACAAGCTCTGCTTAGTTTGGGACTAGATGGTGTTGTGTGAATGTGGTAGAATATTATATTATATTATATGTATATATGTACAGAGCTGATGATGATGTTGATGACTTGGTCCACTGCCCAGCCCTTAAATACTGCTCTATAGGTACTAGTTTTTCGTATCTCAACAATCGTTAAAACAATCGGACTTAAACACGAAAACATTCGCGACTAAATACACAAGTTACCAGAATATTTTGTATTTATCAACACGTTTTTCGTAAACTTCGTCTAAATTAGGTATGTTTCGTATTTTTTAGCTGGAGTAAAATTTTAGCGGTACAAATTTAGCTCTACAAGCAAATTCCTTTGTCTTAAAGTCCAAATCCCATTAAAGGTTAAATTACTCCTGACCAACAGAAATACTTTTCTTCTGTGTAAATTGAGCGGTACTTCTCCTGCCTTGCCTTCAGGATATTTGTATTTTACACTGTCCCTGAACTACTAAGCTCAATCCAACGATACTACTTAGTCTAAGATTGTGTGGTTGTAAGCTGTCATTTGCATGTCAACGATCCTTGATATATACCGCTATTTACCCCTCCCCTACACACGATAGCGCATATATATCTACAATGTTTACATAACCCCTCACCTGATCTATAGTCATATTATGACCGAAGAAAGTAGGGCGATTTTTGATACGTAGTCATATTATGACCATTTTTTATGTTCGCATTTCAAGTCTGTTTTTTCTGTTTTACCGATTTGTAGCGGCTTGCGATTGCATTAGGTTGGTAGGACAATAACACGCCTTGCGTATTGTAAACGAAAACAGACATGCTCCAAAAAAAAAAAAAGTTTCGTCTAATCAAAAGAAAGTTCCCGCGTCGCTGTGCGTGTCCTGTCGCAATAATAAATTTTGATACAAAAAAAACGCTGCAGCATCAGTCCGAAGCAATTTAATCATGCCTTAGTAAGTATTTTTTCGTTTTATGTTTAAGTTGATAATATTCGTAGTGTAATTTAAGATTAAAGACACTTTTCCTTAGGTAAGAACCAATTCGCCCCGCACCCGTATATTTCATATGATTTTACGTATTGTTTCTGCACTTGTTGGTATTTTTTTTGTTGTATTGTTTGAATAATTTTATAAATAAATAGTATATAATATGCAGAAGTCCTTAAATTCATGTATTTTCTAAATATTCACGAAAAATATAATGCAGGTAACAGTCGGTCATTTTATGACCGGCTGTCAGGCCGAGTCATTGTCCTTTGTTACTGCAATTTTTATTTAATTAATAATTATTTACAATAACTATAAGATTGTCATTTGTTGAAATTTAAAGCTCCTTTTATACTCTTTAAGACTCATAAGTCTTTATTTTGTATTTTGGTTTTATTTTGTTATAATGAGCATAGTTTTAAATATTGTTGCTTTGGACCGCCTAAAACGAGGGTCTTGTTAATTTACCTTTTGTTTAAAATTAATGTAATTCTGTCGCCTTAATTTATTGTGATACTTTTAACCATCAAACAGGCTTTCTAAATATATATATATCTCATGAGTTTAATGAAATATGTTGAACAAAGTGAAGGTGCAAAGTTCAGACATTTTTATGCAGTTTTTACGCGTACGGTATGAAAACGACAAAAACCGCTTATGGAATTTGTTGATTTACGTTAGATATTATTATGAAAAGGTGTAAATGTTTTTCAATATGCTTATTCCTTTATAATAGCAGGTTAAATAAAAAGGAAAGAGAAAACTACAATTTGTTTATTTTTTTATATATTTCATCAGAAAGTCAGAATTTACCCAATTTCATTACATTTTTATTTTTCTCTTGAATACACTTCGGTCACAGTACGATATAATGTTACGGTTGTACTGTAACATTGTAGATAATTTATCAAGGATTCCATCAATATATAATGTGTCAGGTATTTATGCACAGAAAGGCCATAAAATGCTAAATATGTGACCCACTCAAATCGCGCCGCGGCGCGTCTCAATTCGGCGATCAAATTACGGCAACATAGCCGCCGCGACCGTATCAGGTGAGGGGATAATGCTTTATCAATACATCGGATTACGCTGAAACACTATTAGTCTAGAATATGAATTATGAGGATATTGGGTTATTCCTGGTAGACGTGGGTAATTTCAGGTACATATATGTCGTAAACCACAACCCAGTTTTCAACAATTTACCGTATGCAGATTACCAAAACAATAGCTTAGATACCCTTTAAAATAACTCTCATATTAATAATATATATAAAGCATTTATCCCTGACGAACGGGTAACGTCCTAGATATAATTTATATATGATTTATTGTCTGTTTATAGATTTATGTTTTAAAATATACTGGGGTCATTGCCCTACATAAAGAAAATACAAAGGAAAAACCATCGCTGTTATAAATATAAAAATAAACCACTTTATTATTTATTATTACTGTTTTCAGTATAAGCCATAAATAGATAAAAGCTCTCACTACCTGACAAAAAAATATTTATATTAGGTATATATAATATTGTTCGAACAACTGGAAATGTTACTCTAATTTGCGAAGTATTAAACAAAGTTGGAAGAGAAGTTAAGAAAAATCCATCCTATGAAACTTTAACTGAAACGATTTACAGTGAAAATAAATGTGAATTCTGCCTATTGGGAAACGAATCCCAAGCTCAAAGCGATTCGCAATATGAAGCGTTCTCCAGAAACACTACAGTGTTGATGAGGTAAGTTAATAGTATCTAATATGAAAGAGAAAGGGGTAAATGATCAGATGACGGGCGACAGAAAAGAATGGAAGCGAAGGACGTACTGCGCCGACCCCAAATAGATGGAGACCAGGGCAAGAAGATGATAATGATAATGACTGTGTCCCTATCTGTTACAATACTTCTCAATTCTTCTATTCTTACGACTTTGAAATGAATTAGTTGGCTGCGTCAGGGTATAGTTAAAAGAAATTGATCTTATTCCACGTACTTACTCGTAGGTGCAAATTAGTTTTTCAATACAGTTAGAAACACAATATAAAGATTTTTTTAATTTTGCATATTGATAAGATATACCTAAACTCTGTTTATGATGTCGACCGATTTCCGTTTATAGCTGTTATAAAAGGATAAAGTCGACGATAAACAATATTATTTATTTTGTTTATTAGTTTGCCGCTTTAGAAAGCCTTGCTTTTTTTTGCTCGTAGTATAATTTTATTTTGAAGGCAGCGATAGCCTAGCGGACATACCAACAGACTCCCATGCAGAGAGTTTTGGGTTCGAATCCTAGGCGCGCACTAATGACTTTTCGGAGTTATGTGCGTATTGAATTATTAATTATCGCTTGTCCCGTGCCTCGACATCAGCCGTCGATCCCGGTTGTCATGAAGATCTTTGACAGGCGTTATAGGGAGTCAGTACCTATCTATGAATAAACTGACACTAGTCTAAACCATGGAATATCGCTATCCCTTTGGGTGGCTGAGGTCAGACAGGCAGTCGCTCCGTGGAAAAGCTAATATTCAGTCAAATCCGGGGCGCGATTCAGAATCGTTCGATATCTCATTTGACATTCGATTCCGTTAATTGTCGAACGGGCTACCTCATTTTTTGTCAAAACTATCGCATTTCCTATCAATTTTATGCATTCAGTATGAAGTAAATTAATAAATAAACCGAATTCAATGAATATTTGTTCAAAATATCTCTGATAGGCGGCTAAAAGACGAGGACAATAATTTGACATATCGTACGATTACTTGTCGTGACATTCTGAATCGGCCTGCCGGTTAGACTAGTAAGCGGACCCCGGGTTGAAACTGGGATAACGCTAGGCGAAAGAAGTATAATTTTACTGGATGTAAAAATTAACTTTTTCAACCAACACTAAGGTTAAATTGCCAGCTTTTACACCATCATATTATCTGGGATAAGCGTTTAAAGATTATCGTTCCATAAGCCGATAGTTTTCATTGCTAGAGATCCTTCAAAGGCATATCCTTATCCCAATTATCACTTATTTTAATAGAGGATTCTTTCAGAGCAGTTAGGATTCCAATCTATGATCTTTCGATCACGAAACCATAAATCACCTTTTAAAAAGAGTCAAAGTAAACTCTATCAACTTTAGATCACTCATACTTTCTATTCATGTTTTGATCGAAATTTCTAAACTGTTATACATCGAACAGTCACGGCATGTCTTTTGCGAAATCTTTAAAGCAACAATTTATCTTACAATGGACAGCTGCCAAGGCACATGTAATTTAATTCATTATACATCGCTATACAATTTACAAACGTTTACGCAAATGTTACACATTCATAGATAAAAGCAATTTCAAGGCAATATTGTTAATTGGGTTACTTTGGAAGATGTCCATGTTTATATTATGAAAGCGACCGTAGGAACACCGTTTGTGAAGTTGGTGGAGAAAACTCAACTGCTCCAATGGAAAGTTTATTATCTACTTTTTCTTCGGAAAGTATTACATGTGATATTTGGTTGGTATCGTATTATGATTGCTGCAGTAACAGTCGCTCTACAATCTACAGAATCATTAGTTAAGATCGGCCTTTAGGATAGAATATAAGTATAAGAATATGTCATTGATGTTTTGCCAGCATCAGTTCCAAAACAGAGTGCTCTATGTCCAGCACTATCATATAAATATCCACCATCATATAAGATAAGAGACAGTAAACAGCCATATAGCGTTTGAATCAACACAAGTGACCTCCAGTTGATTGTTTTCTCTTGTATTTTGTTGTCGCCACTAGGATGGGTGGCATTTATACCAGAGTTGAAACACGATAGCCGTGCTTCGGCGGGCACTTCGTCCGTACCCGTTGTTGTAACGGGACAAGAATCATAAGGCTCTATTGGAGGCCTGCAGGTGGTCTGAAAACTCCAACACTACAGTTGGCCTCACACGAATATAAATACATACATAGATTCACACCTGTTTCCCGGAGGGGTAGGCAGAGACTACGGAACGCCATTTGCAACGATCCTGACATATCTCTCTTGCTTCATTCACTCCCATCAGATTCCTCATGCATGCTCTTCTGTTCAGGGTACTTCTAACCTGTGGATATAAATAGTTGTAGGTATTCATGTACCTATCACATTACTTATTTACACGCTCACATTACATTTTAGGTGTAGCTATTATTTTGTTATCAGCGCTTTATGATCCAACACCACACCTTCATCCTAAACCATGTATTTTCATTTTATTTCACACCAGTAGCGGCTATTTCATTAATTTCCTAATAAAGCCAACAAAAATTGTCGGGCTTGCCCTACTGTTGACCCCTGGCCACGCCATCGGCATGAAGGTTAATCTTTCATAATTTAGCTAAATTAATACTATTTTTAACACGCTTTTATTAACTTGACCTGCGGTAATGCATGGATGCTAGCAATTAAGAAGAAGCAGGTGTTTGGCTAAATAGTATCAAGTTCTAATCATGATTTTTTTAATGTATCTAGATACTGAACGGATATTGAATTATTAATTGACATACCTACAAGTGTTATTCTGCAATACTATTATATTAGTCTAGTTTCTTAGAGAGAGAGATACTATTATATTAGATTTTTGTGCATAATGAATTGTTCTGTGGGTGTAATTTAACTACTTACGTGTTTGCCCTAGCACAGGCTATGCCCAGCTTGAAATCAGATGTTTCTCCCTTGGCATCATGTTATGTTATGTATACTTGCATCTGTATCTTTTTTTTATTTATATCAATAGCAAATGAGGGTTAACCTATTACTTAACTATAATCAAACTATAATAAAATATTTTTCTGTCGATTCTATTCCTGTTATAATGTTATCAGTATGCCGATTACACCTCGTTCAGGTTTCGATCCGCTCTCCATTTATTGGAGTTTATTTACGAGAGTACAGTGTTTGACATTTACGACATTGCGATTGGTTTGAGTTTGCATTTTGAACTATTGTAATTACGAGAATAATTAATTGGCCTTCTGATTTTACGGCGGGAATTGTGTGTAATAGAATTTTGTCTAGTTTCACATGTTGTAATTTCCATCTTCTTGTGATATCTGTTTATTCGTCTTGGAAGAGAGCAAAATGGTTTGACATCGCCCCATTAACGTTCTTCATCTTTTTATCAACGTTGTTTGGATTCTGTACCAACTCCTAACACCTCCCTTTGTGAACCTTCCATCTAGCTGTTATTCTGGGGATTGAATCATATTAGAAGGATCATTGAGGTCATTACTATAATATAATAGTACCTATTCCTACTATAATACCAAGGTAGTTTTGTATTTTAAAAAAAAGGGCTGAACACGCATTTCTCCTTACTTCCCTTCCACAGGTTTTCTTATCTATCCCGTATTCGACTGGTAGCATCTCACTTATTTGTAAGCTTTTCATCTTTAATGTTCAGCTATGCTGCATGATGCTGCTGATCACTGCCTCTATCATTATCAGGTAAAACCACAGAACAAATATATCTATGGCTAAAACTCATGCTACCATGAAGCAATAATAAAAACCACACCAGCAGAAAACGCACGTTGCGATCACATACCAGTACCGAAATAAAAATTATAATTACACGCATTATCTCTGGCTATTGTTAAATTTAGCGAGCACATCGTGTCTGGACAGTCAGACGGTGGACCGGCCATTACTGCCGGGAATGTTTTGTCTATGTCTGCGGGCGTAGTGGGTGTCATGTAGGTAGCATGGTAGGTGAATGGAGTAAAAGAAAATGTGATCACTGGTACATAGAATCTCGATTACAGCGGAAGGAGTGGGCGTGGGATTGTAGGCGTGGGAGTGAGTATCACACCCACCTTTGGTTTCAAAAACAACGCCGCTAATAAACTCTGTATTGTAAACCATTTTTGAACAAGCACAAAGGACACAAAGAGCTTCCAAGTTCTAAAAATAAAACAACATGATGATTTTCATAGATCATTGTAAATTTTATAGTAACCATGCAGGCATTGTCATTAAACAATCTAATTTATAAATGTATTACTTATGAGATAAATTGTGTTTTCATGCGATGGCCGAGTCCATCTATTTATTTAAAACATTAAAGATTTTCAATTGACCGACTTGGTATTATATGGATCTCACAACTTTTTACGGTCGCGAGACTTTGTTTTTTTGACAAGTACTTATTGTTTTTATGGGATACAATATTTACCGATAAAAGCAAGAAATATAAAAACGATGCTAGCATGTCCTACCACGTGCATAAGATTACGGAACCGAAACCTGTGATTATAACTTTTGGAATCGTGTTGAAAAACGGGCTGCTAAAAAATTAGGTAAGGTACACAAAGAAAAAGTTAATTTAAAATGATTGATAATGAACACAAATGTTTAAATACCCATAATTATGTACCACGTACATTCAAGTGGATAATTGAGAACAAAATAAACACGTCTCGTAGTTTTGTGTTGTAAAACTGCGTAGTGAGTAGAAAACACTCAATTTTATCAAGGATTTTCTTATCAGGACCTACAGCAACATTTATTTGTTAGTTTTAGCTCTACGCGTATGAGGCTGAACATATTACTAAGATAAACAGTTTGTTATTTTACTGTCATTTGACTGTATTGTCTGAATTCTATACACACAGATAGTCTGTTACTCTTACATACTTTTACAATGAAATACCTGCCATTTCATCATCATCGGCCTGTAACAGTCCACTGCTGGACTAGGCCTCTACTTTGAAAGGAGCAATTGGCCTACTATACCACGCTGGCCAAACGGGTACGCGGGTTGGTATAGGGTTTGTGTCAAGTTTTCCTTGTCTTACAGTGGTGTTCTCTGCATAATATGCTCCCTCTGTCGGCTCTTACGACACCCATGCGATGTTATGGGGTGGTGACATTCCGTATTCTTAATCCGTCACCACACGGACAACCTGCCATTTGCCCCAACGTTTTGGGTATGGCCCATGTACTGTAGTCCTACTGCATAGCCGTCCTCATAGGATGACTAATAATATAACCGTCCCGTCAGACAAATATTGGTATCATCATCAGCCCTTTATACTGTCCCACTGCTGGGCACGGGCTTCTTCTCACAATGAGAAGGGTAAGGCCATAGCCCACCACGATGGCCAAGTGCGGGTTGGCAGACTTCACATGTCTTTCAAGAACATTATGGAGAACTCTCAGACATGCAGGTTTCCTCACGATGTTTTCCTTCACCTTTAAGCAAGCGATAATTAACATTTAATACGCACTTAACTTCGAAAAGTCATTGGTGCGTGCCGTGGATTCGAACTCGAGACCCTCTGCGTAGAAGTCTGTCTGTATTTGTAGGTATAAATAACAAAATCTGAAAGTCTTCTCATTCTACTTTGTGACACTGTTTATCAAAATGTACTCAACGATATGTAGCAGGCAATATGAAATTAACTGTAACGAATTGTACAAAAATGATAACGATTTGGTTTGACTTAGAATAATAGGAGAACAGTGACATTTTTCAAGGATTGATCTTATTCTGCTGTAGTTTGATATCTACTTCAAACTTTCAAAATTTCCATCTAAGGAGTACCTATCTCAAACCCTATAGAAAGAATATATAACACACGCGTATCAAAAGACTTTCTTGTTTTAACAATACTGTTAGATATTATTACCGTGGCATTACTGCGATGTATACCTACTTAATACTTCATGGCACTCTTTGAGAAAATGTTTAGAAGAAGTCTTGTGAAGAGTCTAGAAACATGTGTTTAATGAAAGCAGTATGGATACTACACTTGTCTTATTATTATAAGTATTTTTCGAGCAGTCTAATCTAAACGTTGCCTATTTGTAATTGCATATTAAAAAATGAAAGTACCAACGTATGCACAAAACTCAATGATTCATATTAAGTCAAGAGGACTTGCGCTCTTATGACAATGTCGCCAAGCCGTGTTATTATTGACGTGACAATCTATGTATGTATGCACGTGAGTAACACAGCAAGAGAATTTGGAACTAATCTATATATATAAATCTATACATATAAATAAAATTGGAGTGTCTGTTTGTAAAATAACCGCTTTTTACTACGAGTGCATATGCATATGGATGTATACACGGCACATATACCGAAATGACATTTTTCACAATTTTTGTCTGTCTGTTTGTTTTCGCTAATCTCTGGAACGACTGGACCGATTTTGACGGGACGTTCACTAGCGGATAGCTGAGGTACTAATTAGTAACTTAGACTGTAAATTAAACGGTTAGGCGAAGTAGTTCCCCCAGGACGCGGGTGAAACCGCGGGAAACAGCTAGTTTGAAATATATCTCACAATCTGTCAACGTCGAAAATAGCCACACAACCAAATATTGTACCACTGCTGCAAGATTTCTTGTAAACAATTGCGTCAAGTTGCTCTAATATTTGTAAACAAACTATCCACTTTTAGTTATTTTGTTGATATTACTTTTGTAAATTCTAATGGATTCATAAATAATCATTCAAGACAGTGGAGAGATGTAAATCCTTTAAACCTATTTGGGATTTTCCTTCGTCTTTATCAAATGATAATGTCAGCATGTCTGGATAGATTTATACATAAATTTTGCACTGTTTACAGTAGGTGCCAAGTTGTAAATACTCGCATAATATAAATATGATTTATATAATTATTTGAAAAAGTCCGATCTAGATTCTTATGAAACAAAACTCTGTATTTTTTTTTAATTGTGAATTAATTTATCCCTACTTCCCTTCTAATATTATAAATTCGAAAGTGTATATGTCTGTACGTTTTTTCCGTTTTCACGCTATAACGGCCGAACTGATTTTGTTGACATTTTATATAGACATAATATTGAATCATGGCGGACATAGGCTACCGTTTGTTGTAAAAATTTAACTGGGAGGGATTGTAGGGAGGGTAGAAGTTTGAGGGTCACAAATCTAAGAGTTGGAAGTAAGAACGCATGCGCTGTAATAATTGAGTGCTGCGCATGTGCTATCTGTCATGTGTGCACATCTGTCAGTACTCATCATACATATTGCCAAAATAAAGTAATTATTAAAGTATCCGTACAATAAAGGAGATTTGTGTAACCCCTAATATAACGCTCGCGAAGCCGCGGGCAAAAGCTAGTATCATTATAACTTTCTATCAATAATGAGAAAAGTCATTTCAGGCATAGGTAACTTAAAAAAAATTAAAATAAATAAAGGAAGAATATGTTCAAAGTGTGAAGTCTTAGCTTAGCTTTTCCTTACAATACATTTTTTGACTTGAGTGTTTTAATATATTCTGCACCTTGTGCTGACAATTATAGTTTACAAGCCATAATTATTCAAGCTAAGAGATATTATAGCGGAAAATACTATATTTGACATAAAGGATCTCATGAAACGGACACTTGCTTGTCATGACATTATTTATGACGGGTTTACACGTTTTCTAGACCGGATATCGCAGAATCGCAGAATCGTTCATCACTTAATATTGTAGAAATTAACATTTAGTTTTTATTTATTTATTTAAGTTTTTAGTGACGATGTGTCTTGTGTCTAAAGTAATACGTTTGTTTTCTTGCCGTATCAGCAGGATTACCTAAGTTTGATATTAAGTACCTGCGACGTTGGACTTTGGGGAACGCCTGACTAGAAGGCTATATCATTTTCTCTCTAGTGCGCACAGGCACCATTTGTGACAATTTACTTTCACAAGCCACACCCGGATTGCCCATCAAAAACCTCGACACGTATTATTTTTATCCATTTCTAGCTTTACTCATATAATTGTTCTTATAATTGTTATTCAATATAACCTTTTTTATGTTTAAACGTATTGTCATCATCGAAGTTGTTGTACCCATTCTCCTGTGCCATTCTCTGAAGTTCACTGTTTAACAAGTAAGTGTGCAGGTGGGCTGTTAGTTGTAAGCTGTTTGCCTTTGAAATACAACTGAGCCTATTATATGCAAAGTAGGGTCCCGCCCCTAAATTATACCGTTGCATGTTCGCCTTCGTTGCTTTATTTATTTCCCTCTCAGTAGATCTTACCTTTCTTCAACCGCACTCGTGTTGCAGTGAATAATAGATTCAGTCAGCGGTTCTCAAACTCTTTTCCGGGATGGAACCCTTTTGGGCAACCAAATATTTGGCGGAGCCCTAAAATAAAACAAAGCCAAGTCCTACGTGCACTTTAAAACCATTTATTTCACTAACATCTTAATATATAAAATCCTTGCGTTACTGACTGACTGACAGACACGCTACAGCCGAAACTATTGGGCGCAGGAAGCTGAAATTTGGCATGTATGTTCTTTGGGGACCGTAGGGGTGCACTAAGAAGGGATTTCCCGAAATTCCCACGGGATCGGCCAAAACGGGTAAATTAAAAAAAAATGCAGGCGTAGCTGCTGGCGTCCTCTAGTACATCATACAAAGTGTGCTTCGTGGAGCCCTGGGGCTCCACGGAGCACACTTTGAGAATAGCTGGATTAAGCAATCGCTGATGCAACAAAGAGGTAATCGTTATGACACTCTCCTAACTGAATGTTGTGAATTCGATCCTCGTGCAACAAAATTGTATGATCTACAACTTTTATTGGTCTCAATTCTCTTTTATGAAACAGTTGTAAATAATAGAAAGTGCTTCAGATGTGTTGTATTTTTACTGTGGGAGTACTCTAAATACTATTTAAATATAATAGATAGCAACATTGTCGAGCACTAGTTTTATTTGTGGACAATATTTAACTGTTATCCATAAACAATAGATTCATTGTCAACAATTTATAAAATACTAGGGTAAGTATTTATATTATTTATTTTTCTATAATTACGCGACTGAAACCCGTTACAAAAATATAAGTTTAGTTATATAATATCTGTATCTCTATGATTAAAATATTCCTATCTTATCTATTAATTAGGCAGCCGTAATATAAGGCTCGAAAGATGTTTCGCTCTATCGCCCATAGTTATATCGTAGTTGCTGGAAGCTTATTGTATAAGCGAAGTGAAGGCTAGGCTGAAGTCACTCCTTGAAAAGATATCCATCTTTCCATACGGTGAATACGGTAACACTTTTAACCTCGGCAACTGATAAATGGCAATATATTGTTCGAATTGTAAGAACTATGTTCATTTAGATATACTTAATATGGTTTTACAAACACTTATGCAAGTAGGTATCAGAAACAAAGAAGTCCTACAATAATTTATGGATCACACAACCTGTTTTCCTGTGTAAAGATCGAACCCCCAACACTCAGCGCAATGCATAACGAAATGGCCACTTATATCAACTACACCATACGTATAGTTCACGAAGAGTACGTATAGATACTCATAATTTTTTTTTAACTAGCTTATAGGTACCTATTGTCCTTCTGCTGAGCAAAGGCAACGTACTCCCCTGGATTTCCACAAATCTCTGTGCTTTGCGATCTCTGGCCAGGGAGGTCATTTTAGATACAATAAATAATTTGAAAATTTGCTGTCGTTTGAAGTTCACAACTCTATTAAATACGTAAGGAACTTCCTCACATACTCAAACATTTGAAAGGCTTCAATGTTAGATGTTATATCTGATACACGCACCACGCACGTAGACTTTTTAAACATTGTTATGAGATTCGTTACGAGCTAAATTGTTCGGACGTGAGCAATGCCACACATGTAGTTTCACATATGAACGATGCTTACGAGAGTACTGATGATATAGGGAAACTGCGACAGTAAACAATAGCAAAACTCCATAAATACATTATTGTTTTGTACGTAATTCAGGCAGAGGTGTAAATATTACACCCACATTTCGCCATGATTTTTAGGTCCCACGTAATAGGGGGCGAGCCTATTGCCGTTACCGGGCTCATTACCAGACTCCGGGCTGCTACTGAGTATTCAGAAAAATCCAGTAACACTTTTGACCGACCCGGGAATCAAACCCGGGACCTCCGATCAGCAGTCGCATGCGGTATCCACTGGAGCACGCAGGCAGTCCGTAATATTTTCATCCGTCCGATTATTACATTGCACGTATGATGTAGTGATTTTAGCGACAGTTTTGCTGTTTGGCACCGCGCAAAGTGTTGTAGCTTCGATCCTTACTTGGAATGACACTTTAGTAACCGACAAGTTGTTGTTTCAAGTCTGCGTGTTCTGGCGGCGATAGCGCAGTGGTGTACGTAAAGGACTGCCGAGACGATGGTCTCGGGTTCGATCCCCAGTTACCCCGGGCACACGCCTCTGACGTTTCGAAGTTATGTGTGTATTAAAAATGTTAATTATCGCTCGCTTAACAATGTGCCCGGTAGATGTCAATAGGCTCGCCCCCTATTACATTGGGACCGAAACATAACTGGCGAAGTGTGGGTGTGTAATACACATCTGCCTACCCCTTCAGGGATAAAAGGCGTGAAGTTATGTTATGTTGTTATGTGTTCTTCGTGACCATCGCTTGATTGTTTGTAAAGTAGTACAGAATTTGATCCTAGCCAGTAATCTTTTTTATGCAAAAAAGAAGATAGACCACGTACGTGACTTAATAAGGTGGATGAACCGACATACATGGCTTATATGTCTGAGATTGAGCCTGTACTTTAATAAAACTCTATTAAACATACTTACTGCCTCGTTGGTCTCACGGCATAAATATGCGCGTGGGATTGGGAGGTCTCGGGTTCGATTCCCGGGTCGGGCAAAGTGTTATTGGGTTTTTCCGTTAGGAAATTCTCAGTAGCAGCACGCAGTCTGGTTATGTGCCCGGTACGGTAATAGGCTCGCCCCCTATTACGTGGGACTAAAATAAATCTGAAATCTGAAAAGTGGGTGTAGTAATAAACCTCTGCCTACCTCTTCGGGGATATAGGCGTGAGACTATGTATGTATGTATGTAAACATACTTATAACTCTACTATACAATATCAGATTTGTTTAAACACTACCTAAGTTAATTCATATTTTCGAATATCTCAGAATTGTAACTGTAGGACAATATGAAATAAGTAGAACGATAAAAGATGACAACGAAGTCAATGATACCTGATAGCATTTGATATTCTTGTCGCTTTATTCATTCTGAAGATGTAGAGCAAGTGAGTCTGCATATACGACTAAATATAAGTATAAGTTACAAATGTTAAGGTTAGTTATAAGCTGACGTTTCGTGTATATTGTTAAACCCTTAACATATTAATTAAGACGAATGAAGTTTCAAAGGTCACGGCCAAAAACAAGGGCAGAAGCGTTTTAGTAGACATGTAAATTACTGTCATCACTAAGTTCGTAAATCGATAGTCGGCTAAATAATAAATTGCTCACCATGTTTCATAGTTCTAAAGGTATTGGTAAAATATAGTCGATTGGATTGACATTATCCTAATGGAAAGAAAGAAGGAACCACTACCTACCTTCAATTTCAGCATTGTTAAACTTTTTCTATGCTTTCGTTTATTGGAGAAGGCGTGGTGTGGGTTCCTCTTCCCTTCCATTTGGCGTTGACGGACGCAGGACGTATTGGTGTAATATTCATCGTCTTTCAAAATTTAAATTTTTGCGATAGGTATTTATTTGTTAATACGTATAACAAATATCGTATAAATTATGAAAGGCAATAGGCTCGCCCCCTTTACATTGGGACCAAGACATGACTGGCGAAAAGTGGGTGTGTAATACACCTCTACCTACCCCTTCGGGGATAAAAGGCGTGAAGTTATGTTATGTTAATACGTCTTAATCTTGTAGATGACGGAGACTTCTCGTGGCTACAACTGATGTGTGCCGACCTAAACATCGAGGAAGAAAAGAGATTAATTTCCCTCATATCAATTAAGACCTGTCAACCAATATTGTATAATGTGTACAAGTCGTGAAATATTGTATTTGTATTTTAAGCTTTCGAGTTGATTAACATGAGTTTAACATTCTCTTGCTGGATATGTACTGGACCAAGTACCTTTGTTACACTGCCTCCGTGGTCCAGTGGATAGCGTATGTGACTGCTGATTGGAGGTCTCGGGTTCGAATCCTGGGTCGGCCAAAAATGTTACTGGGTTTTTCCGAATACTCAGTAGCAGCCCCCTATTACGTGGGACCTAAAAATTCATGGCGAAATGTGGGTGTAATATTTACACCTCTGCCTACCCCTACGGGGATACAGGCGTGAGACTATAAAAAAAACCTTTGTTACAAGTTTGCTAAACTTTAAAATCATATATTAGTTGCGGTGATTTTGTTACGAAACATTTTCGTTAATTAAAATGAATTATTGTTTTTGGCGATTAATGAAGTAACGTTGCCGGCGACGACCAATACATCTGGTAATTATAATTTTTAATTATTCAGCTAGTTACGTGCGGGAAAATAGTTATTTGTTTACATTGTGGTAATGTTGCGATTCAGTGAAACTGCGTGGTAAGCCAATTTCCGCGTTTTCGCCGTGGGCAGTCATCTTTATGTATTTGTAATGTCTTATTTACGACTTCATCTCAATATATATAGCTTATATTAGTTATTGATAAAAATATCATTACCTTCTATTGCTTTTATGAAAAACATGATTAATCTCAACTGAATGGCAATCAATATCTTTAGATCTTTGAGTCTTATTAATTCGTCATAAGTTAATAATCTAGCGAAAAGAAA
Organism: Euclidia mi; assembly: GCA_944739405.2. Lineage (NCBI taxonomy): Eukaryota > Metazoa > Arthropoda > Insecta > Lepidoptera > Erebidae > Euclidia > Euclidia mi. The sequence goes on along the minus strand of OX123198.2, from coordinate 6,390,377 downwards.
TATCCTTTGGATGCAATTGGTTTTCTCAATAGTTTATTTACTTTGTCATAATTTTGTTGCAATTATATTACTCAATTTCGAGCAATAAGTGTCAAGATTTCAAGCAACAGAAACAATACGATAATTGAATTAATCATACAGTATTTATAGGTATTAGGTGTATACTTATCTATGAAGAGATGAGTCGTAGATTTAAGCCAAGAGCCACGGCTTTTAACGACATGACACAAATCATTCTGCATCTCAATTCATATTAATTATAGACCGTCATAGAATCCATCAAATAAACATAACATCAATCAGAATGGTCCAATATAACTCAGGATAGAACGAGGTTAAAATACATAAGATTTTTTTTTTACCGTTGAGGATTGATTTGTTGGGTCAAGAATACCATACCAACGAGACAGTAATAATTATAGGTACACCGAATGGCTTGTCTATAATCAAGACTATTTCAGGATTGATTTACTCGTAAGTTATAGTTATAACATTGCTATTCAATATTAATCTAGGTTACAGAAAATCTTTAAAATGTATCTATGATAGAGAATCAGAAAAGAGGAAATTAAAATGTTCTCATCAACTTGTCTATATTACCTACTACTATATATTATTCTCCTACGTTTCTACCGGCTTGCAACGGTTGTGGTCGCGGAGGTAGAAACGTAGGAGAATAACAGAGGTATCTATGCCTTTAAATAAGTAAATTATCGCGACTAAGACCCGCTAAATAATATTGTATGAAACATAATAAATGTATATACAAAATTTCAGCTTACTGCGCTTAATAATTTTGGCTTTGCGTTGTCCGTTAGTAACGGAAAAAATATATAAAGGGTTGCGTTCTTCCAGCCATGATTACTTAAATGTCATGATTACTTTATATACAACATACAATCGCGCTAAATTGTATACTATTGTTCATCTCTATTACTTAGAACAATCGCTACAATTAAATACCTAATAACATAAGGCCTTCGTGTCCATTCATGGTATATAAAAGAGCAGATCGCAAGAAGCCCTGCTTGTTACGAGTAAAACATGATTGGGCTGGTTCGATTGACGCAGTAAGTACTTCTCACAGTCTTTTAGTATATAATGCTTCCTCGATAGCCTAATGGGAAGACCGACTGACTGATATGCAGAGGATCTCGGATTTGGTTCCACGGCACAAATGACTTTTCAAAGTTAAGTGCGTATTAAATGGTTAATTATCGCTTGGTTAACGCTTAAGGAAAATATCGTGATGAAACATCGATGTTTGAGAGTTCTCTATAATGGTCTCGAAAGACATTTAAAGTCTGGCTAAGGTTGTCCGCACTTGGTCAGCGTGGTAGACTTTCGATTTACCTTTCTCATAGTGAAAAGAGGCCCGTTTCCAGCAGTGGAACAAATACAGGGTTGGTTATGATGATCCGGTATTTCGATAACTGAACAATTAACAGAATGAGTGAGTGTATGTCGCTTACAATCACCCTTTCTGCGGAAAAGCAAATATTCGGTAAAATTTTGTTACTCTAGAAAACTGAAACCGGTAACATAGGCGAAAGTCCTGTATGCCACTGATGATGCAGATTGTATAAAAAATTAATATATGTTTTCCCAAATGACTGCCTCCGTGTCCCAGTGGATAGCGTATGCGACTGCTGATCGGAGGTTCCGGGTTCGATTCCCGGGTCGGGCAAAAGTGTTACTGGGGTTTCCGAATACTCGGTAGCAGCCCGGCGTCTGGTGATGTGCCCGGTAACGGCAATAGGCTCGCCCCCTATTACGTGGGACCTAAAAATTCATGGCGAAATGTGGGTGTAATATTAACACCCCTGCCTACCCCTCCGGGGATACAGGCGTGAGACTATAAATAAAATTAAAATAAATGTTTTCCCATTGATATATATGTAGCATGTAGGTAAACTGTTGAATAAAACTGTAAAATTCAAGGTAAATAAACACTAATATTAGCACGTTACGTATTCATATCTGTAATTCTGTACGTTCTCAGTATAGTTTTATGATATTTGCGCTGATAACGGTGTCGTTGTGTGATATGATTCATGTGGAAAATTCGCGCCGAAGAAATTGTTTATCTAAATTTTACAGCAGTGTACACATTGTTTTTGAGAGTCTGTAATGACTAAAATACATACATTATAAACATTGTGACTGATCTTTAAAGGTTTGGAGTACAGTCATGGACTCATCCTCGGGATGCATTAGAATAACAACAACTACGTTAAACATAATATATACATACATACATACATACATAACGTCACGCCTTTTATCCCCGAAGGGGTAGGCAGAGGTGTATTTCTACACCCACTTTTCGCCAGATATACTTTAGTCCCACGTAATAAGGGGCGAGCCTATTGCCGTACCGGGCACATTTCTAGACTCCGTGCTGCTACTCAGAATTTCGTGACAGGAAAACCCAATAACACTGCCCGACCCAGGAATCGAACACGGGACCTCCCGATCCCACGGCGCACATATATGCCGCGAGACCAACGAGGCAGTCGTATAGGGTTTGATGTCGAGTTTTCCGTCTCTACGCAAAGATGGTATTTGCATCTTGTTATCCCTTAGTCGCCTCTTACAACACCCACGGGAAGATAGGGGGTGGTGACACTTGTATTCTACGGACGGCATAATATATTTAGATGACAAAAATATTCTATTCATATACATTTCAAAATAAATGTGTCGAAAATTAAGATGTCGAAAGAACCTTTTGTGTTAAAGAGAATCTTTATATTCAACCTATATTTACTTAGTAGAGTTTTAGCTCATTTCTTCTTGACTAATTTACTTTTGCACACTTCACATAGAGCACGCGGTAATAACAGATGATGAGATTCTTATACTCTTGTGAGTTATGGTGAACACAACATACATATATACATATACTCACGCCTTTTTCCCGTCGGGGTAGGCAGAGACAACAGAACGCCACTTGCTTCTATCCTTACAAACCACACGCGCTTCCTCTACACTCATTACTCTCTTCATACATGCTCGCCGGTTTCGGGTACTTCAGACATTTCCGTTTCTTAGGATGTCTCCAATTTGGTCGACGAATGTCTGCCGAGGTCTGCCGCGACCGACTTGCCCACACACATTTGCCTTATATATCTGATTTGTCATTCTTTCTTCACCAATTCTCTCCACGTGTCCAAACCACCTAAGCATTCCTTTCTCAGTCCTTGTCACCACATCTTCTTTCAGTCCACTGCTCTTTCGTATAGTTGCATTCGGAATTCTATCAATCAGTCTTACCCCACACATACTACGCAGTGATCGCATCTCAACTGCGTTAATTCTACTTTCATGCTTTTTCTGCCATACCCAGCTCTCACTTCCATACATCAGCGTGGGGACAAGCACTCCATTGTGAACCGCCAATCGCGCCTCTTTTGGCACCGTCTGACCGTTCATAAACGCCCACAGTGCTCCATTTACACGATTTCCCGCAGTCACTCTCCTTTCAATGTCTCCCTCACATCTTCCGTCCCTTGTAAATACGCTACCCAAATATACAAATTCCTTTACTTGCTCTACAATTTCACCTCCAATCGTAATATTACACTCAGTCACACTTTCATCTTTGAACACAATGTACGAGATATTAATTCATTTGCCAAAGAACAGAAAAAATCACAAAAAGAGATATATAAGTACTTAAGCCTTTTAAGTCGTGATCGTTTAGAGAGTGCAGTAAAGTAGAGTAAAGCATTTTAAATAGCGTGGCTTATGGGTCAATCTATGTCCTGTCTGGCTATACCTAAAGTACAATTCTCTTCATGTCAGCATCAATAGTGCGCAGAAAAGGCCCAGTTTCTCTAATTATATTATACTAGAGGACACCAGCAGCTACGCCTGCATTTTTTTTTTAATTTACCCGTTTTGGCCGATCCCGTGGGAATTTTGGAAAATCCCTTCTTAGTGCACCCCTGCGGTCCCAGAGAAACATACATGCCAAATTTCAGCTTCCTGCGCCCAATAGTTTCGGCTGTAGCGTGTCTGTCAGTCAGTCAGTAAAGCAAGGATTTTATATATTAAGACTAGAGGACGCCAGCAGCTACGCCTGCATTTTTTAATTTACCCGTTTTGGCCGATCCCGTGGGAATTTCGGGAAATCCCTTCTTAGTGCACCCCTACGGTCCCCAAGGAACATACATGCCAAATTTCAGCTTCCTGCGCCCAATAGTTTCGGCTGTAGCGTGTCTGTCAGTCAGTCAGTAACGCAAGGATTTTATATATTAAGATTAGAATGTTGTTCCACTCGTACCCAACAAAGTAGCTCGCACAGGTATCAAAGACACGACATAATATTGACACTGGCGACTTTCGAGCAAATATTTAATTTTGTATATGTTTTCATGCTGGCAATCTTAAACTTCCGTCTGCAGTCTATAATTACGCTGTTTCCGGTCTCATTACGGTTTATTCGGTGACGTGTTTATACGCAGTTGTGACGTAAAGATACCAATTAAACTTATAGATATGGTTTGTTATTAGATTGGTTTTGAATTGTAACCATATGCAATCACGGATATGCTTTTCCTGAAGGAGTAGGTAAACAGAGGTGTATATAATAGTCTTCAAGATTCGCTAAGTAAGCAGAATAGTCCGTAAAACCGTAAAACTTGCTGACTGTATAAAAATCACATGACTTTGAGAGAGCTTATTAATACTAGTTAGCTACATTTTTAAGTCAGCGTAGAACTTAAAAATGTAGCTAGTATTAAGTAGGCAGGCAACTAGGTATCCTGGCAGGGTCGCCATGTAGGGTAGTGAGTTCGGAGCTAAGTGAAACACTCAAATGTTGGTAATGAGCTGAGTATAATATTTCATAATAAACACGGTTAAATATCCTTACACTACAGTACTGAGAATTCCTTTAATTTACTACTTGAGTGACAACTGCCTTAGTAGGTACGTATCTGAAAAATAATATAAGGAAAACAAGAACTAGCGGGGATAAATAAAGAAAAATCAACAGAGTTTTGGGTTTTTTCAAATTCTCAGTAGCAGCACGAAATCTGGCAAGTGTCCGGTAATGGCAATAGGACCCTATTACGTGGGACCTACAAATACATAACATTGAGAAATGTCGGTGTACTATTACACCTCTGCCTACCCAGGGATACGCGTGTGACTTGTGAGTCTATTCAAAATTTATAATAATATCTAAAAGTTAATAATAATCGACGCTTGGCGTGCGATATAATGTAGAAAGAAACCGAAAAGCAGTAAAATTTTTATACAATCTTTATTATAAACAGGCATAAAAACTCTTGTGTATATTATATTAGACAAACATTTATTTCCGTTTTTCTCCAACTTATTTATATCTACGTCATGAGCAAAAATAACTGAATTTAATTCGCATTTGTGCGATGTAAAAGTTTTTTACCTATCTGCAATTTACTTTAATAAGCACCACGCAATCCATTGACAAAATTGACTTTCAAGTTGTACCGGTTTCACACTGGTTTCGATGTGATAAAGCAGCGACAATGACTGGTAGTCTATGCCCCATGGGCGTAAGAGTGCTATTGAGACATCCAGAATTTTTTCGCCTGCCATTCATGTTATAATTTCACAATGTGTACCCTTCTAAGTTATCCAACGAATGTTATGAGGCTACTTGTTATGCCAAGATATAGAATAATTAATAGGTAATACTACCTACTGCAGAGTTACATTTCCTTTTTTCTTTTCACATATAAGACTAAAAAGCTAACACACACATCAACTTTTCGTGTTGATAATATACATATATTGTGTGTGTACCTTTAACAGGTTTTTTTTTAGATAAAATAACTGAAATAACATAGATATTTTATTTCAGCTTTGGCAAGTTCTTGATTCAAATTCAAATTCAAAATTCAATGATGTAGGTGCTTATTACATCTTTTATCTATCCTGTTCCGTATGCATTTTATTAATATTTTAAGTAGGTATGCGTGTCTCTCTATATAAAGGTTGGCGTCCCGTGAATATTTCCCAGTAGGTAGTAATATTAAATGTACCATTTAATCATAACACCATAAAATGACATTGGGGTTAAAGAAGTAGGTAGCTATGATATGAATGATGAGAAAATTAATGTTTTTATTTGACATAATAAAAGCGTGGTGAATTAATTAACTTTCAGTCATTAAAATCACATCAAACAATGTGTTTTTATTAATTAATATAGTATGAAAACACGCGAGGTAAGTGTAATTCTCACCCATTACCGTAATTATTATGTTAAACAATGTTTTAAGCCGTGCTCTGGTGAACTTGTAAAGTATTCCAGTACAGATTACAATTGCAGTAAGTATCATACAAGTTCGCGTATATAACGGGTCTTTAATGCATTAACTAATAATAAGGGTATAAATACCGTTGTTTTCTCCCACTCCTCTTACTGACTTAAATCGGTCGTGGTCGCAGATGGATTGTTCTGAGCTCAGCATCCCAGTGAATTATGAGTTTTGGTACCTTACTTCATTCGCTGTAGTCAATTTTGATCACACTGTTAGCACTTCGACACAATTTCTAGTAATGGTAATGAATTCTTAGAAAAGAAATGGAGGCCGTTTTTAACTGCCATGTAAGTGCTAGCCAATACTTACTTATCGTGTCGATGGCAACACTTTAAATATATAAATTTGGCCCAAAACTAGGCCCCTCGAATGGCATTTGGCCTTGCCTCATACAGGTCGTCAATCGTACACGACTCCAGGCCGGCGGGACACGGAAGTAAATGGCCCATCGTTTGTGGAGACGCGCCACAGCTGCTTTTATTAGTGCTTGGATCTATGTATCCCCACCTTTACAGATTGTCCCTGGACCTACCAACCTGGGTACGCAGCCTATCCAGGTTGGCCAAGGAAGCCATTGAGGCATTCCCGCGCGGATTGTTCATGTATGTACCTAAGTCTGCTATTAGGGTAGTCCCACCGAAATAGTGGTTCAAATTGTTCTACCACTCATGCATATCAACTTTTATTCCCAGCTAAACTACTACCTCAACACCATATCGCTTATAAGTGAAGTGTCAAAGCAGCCATATAATTGTGACGTGTAGGTATATGCTGCTTTACGCCATATAGAAAATGAAATACAACACATATATTTGAACAATAAATACATTGAAAAATAAATACATTAAATACATATACATTATGATTACATATTATTATGTTCATGCAAAACGCTACAAGCAAACGAAAGCAAGCAATAATTATATTTTAACCTCAGATAAATACCGTATAACAAAATGTGCCTATGAATAGAAGTACCGGAACTAGGTCATATCCTTATCAAATAAAAGTACTATGTCATATAATTATCTATTATCTTATTCATGTAATGAGAATGTAGAGACTTCGTTTACATATCTTTATAATGTGCGGCGGTGCTGATAACACCGTGGTCGGAGGTCGTGTTCCTCGGTTCTCACACTTACTTGTCCTGACTTAACCTTTGGCCGACTCCTCGCAAAAACAGGGTTGTCTCTTAGCATGAAGCTCTAAGTGTAAATAATGAATTAGTTATAAAATTGTGAATTTGACGTTTATAAGCGTTATGCTGTGATTCAAACGATGAATGATTTTGACTATGACATGTTTAATAAATAAGTATACCAGGGATAACTTTGCCAATGCGAACCACAGTCACCGTATTCTCGATTTATCTTACTTACACAGTCAATACCCGATACTTATATTGATAACATCTTAATATCTCTAGTCAATTTTATAACACTATTTTTCATCATTTATCTTAAAATAATCGGCACGTAGAAGATATAAGTTAAATCTTTTTTAGATATATAGCAATAACTCTGAAACAGAAAGTTGTAATCATAATAAAAACTTGTGCCGCCGCAATATTAGTTGTATTGAGTGCGGTGTTGGGACGTTAGTTCGAACTCCATGCTATACGAAAATTTGTGTGATCTATAATAATATGTAATTTATTTATAGACTCACGCCTGTATCCCCGAAGGGGTAGGCAGAGGTGTAATATTACACCCACATTTCGCCATGAATTTTTAGGTCCCACGTAATAGGGGGCGAGCCTATTGCCATACCGGGCACATTACCAGACTCAGTGCTGCTAATGTAATTACGTAGTATTTGTATACTCCTTGATTCCAAGCTTAGATATATCTTTTTGTCTATGGCGTTAAGTCTGATAAGCCTTATTTTATGAACTAACTAGAGGACGCCACTACTAACTACGGTCCCCAAGGAACATACATGCCAAATTTCAGCTTCCTGAGCCCAATAGTTTCGGCTGTAGCGTGTCTGTCAGTCAGTCAGTAACGCAAGGATTTTAACTTAAAATCCTTGCGTTACTGAACATGTGTGTGAACACACTACAAATTTTCGTATAGCATGGCGTTCGAACTAACGTCCCAACACCGCACTCAATACAACTAATATTGCGGCGGCACAAGTTTTTATTATGATTACAACTTTCTGTTTCAGAGTTATTGCTATATATCTAAAAAAGACTTAACTTATATCTTCTACGTGCCGATTATTTTAAGATAAATGATGAAAAATAGTGTTATAAAATTGACACGTCAATTTGGGATTTCACACGCAAACACAACGATTATATATAATCACCTTGTTATTTCTTTCGGTCGAATAAAAAATATTCTATAGGCGGACAGATAACTATTAAGTTATCTTACATATTGTTACATGTCATGTTAATGTAGATGCGAGTGGTTGTGCAACTGATATTTTTTAAACCTATGAATCTATCTATGACGAGTAAACTAATAAGTACAATGAAATAAGTTATTAGCTATGGAGTTAGTAGAAGACACAAAATTATCATTTGTACGGGGCAGACACCGGTTAGTATGAAGATAGAGGTACCTGCACTAACTAGTTAAGCCTTCTCTGTTAAATTGTTATTAAAACAATGCTTGTAATTAGCTCAATATAATAAATAACGAGAATGCCATACTGTTTTCATGATCTGACATAGTTATATGTTTTCTACTAGCTTCTACCCCGCGTCAAAGAGCTCAGATATTTACATAGAGGCGCATTTTGCCGCTTGGCGGCGTGGCAGTCGCGCTGTGACAGTTGTCTCTACGAGAGCAAGAGAGACGAACGTTCCTCCTGTGTATCTTAACTACGAGAGCAAGAGAGTCGGAGAACGACGCCTTGGCCGCTAACGGCGCCAACTACGAAATAAATTGGAGACAGGATAGTCTCCACTTGGAATCGGCACACGAAATCCTTAAGAACTGCGCTTCTATGTAAATCAGTATTCATTGCCCGCGTCTTCGCCAACGTGTCGTCAAAGGTGGCCCAAGATTCAGAAAATCCATTTAGATCTTGTGTAAAAAAGTAACATCCAGTCATACGCATAAACTGCCGCGTTTATAAAATAGTGAGACTTAGGACATAAAGTATTTACTTTATTATTTGATGAAACGTGCACAAGAATGTATTCGTAGCATCAACATTGATACTACTAACAGTAAAAGCGTATAGTTAAAAAAGATAGTTGTACTGTAAATACATTTGCAGCTACGTGACATCCCTACCTGTTCATTAAACTCTCATGGTCGTGTAATATTGTTAAGATTTTTTGCCACCATTGACGTTGCACCGTACTCTCGAGAAACGAACTTAAAGCGTTACTTGACTGCTTGTAAAATGCATTTTTTTCGACGTTCATGGTCTTGTTACTGACGATGACTAATTAAGGCGTTTTTAGGTCTATTGGACAGGGACTAAGTTTAACAGGAGACTTAATAGTTGGTTTAGTTGAAAGAAGAAGGTCATTGCTTTTTTCAATTCGAAATTTGGTTGAACGGAGTTTAGAGACAGATGCTTCACAAATGAGCGTATGATAATATACAGTTTTTACACGACTAAAGCAACAATTAAACTATGTCCTATAATGATTCCTTATCTTCTTTATATATAAAATCCTTGCGTTACTGACTGACTGACAGACAAGCTACAGCCAAAACTATAAGGCGCAGGAAGCTGAAATTTGTCATGTACCTATGTTCCTTGGGGATCGTAGAGGTGCACTAAGAAGGGATTTCCTAAAATTCCGACGGGATCGGGCAGAAACAGTTAAATAAAAAAAATGCGAGCGTAGCTGCGGGCGTCCTCTAGTTTTGTAATAAAGATCGAAAAGTTTATGATATTAATATAATCTCCAAAGTAAGGCAACCGCCACAGTACATCAAAACAGTAAGAGGCTGTGTTACATCGCATCGTTACGATCACTAAACAATGGTGTACGCGTTTCGTACTTCAGCATGAATGCATTGGTTATTTCCAAAGGTCACGAGAATTCTTTGTTAAACATGGTCATTGGCGTTAGGAAGTAATAAGATATCAGGTCAAAGCACGAAGTAAAATAATGTTTTAACGCCGAAATATCGCTTAGGAAAGCGATTGGTATAGCCTTTCGTCGCAAGGCCTGCTTTAAGTTAGGCGATTCTGGTGCTGAGAAGTGTGCGTTGGATATGAGAATTTCGTTAAAAAATACTGAACGAGATCATTTTTCCCAACAACTAGATAATGCGGTATAGAAGCGAAATGCATGACAAATTATAAAGCTGGTAGGTACCTAAATATTACTCTTTAAAACCACAACATTAGCTAATGGGTCATGATCATCTTAAAGTCTTTCCGCAGACAGTCTGCTCTACTTTAATCCAGGTAACTGCACGTGGCCCGAATTAGTCCGTTACTACCGTTTGTTATGGCATTCTTTCAACGTTTACACAGAGTCGGCTTCATAAAACATAGAGCTATTTTTTATTCGTCCATTCATCCATGTGCAGGTCGCAAACTACGTTTGCTAGTAAAACTATTATGGTGGCAGTTATTAAACAATCACTATCATTGTTCGCTACAACTCATTATCTTCTTGTGCACACAACTATATGATTATTATTACATGTGTGTGCGCACTGCAGACGTATTCTTCGAGTATTTAGGATATTATGTGATACGGTTGTTTAGTTTAATTGTTTTAGTTTGTTGGTTGAATGTCAGAATTCCTATTAAATGAATGCTGTGACGTTATCTAGCGTGACTTTGTCTTAAGTAGGGTAGGGCCAAATAAATGTTTGTTTGTATATGGGTGCTTACGATTATTGACTCTCCGATTTTGCGTATCATATTTTTAGCATTCAGCATGGCACTGTCAACTTCATCTAGCTTTCTGTGGTAGGTACGTGTTTTCAATATAATTGGGGTTTCAGAAGATTTGAGTAAGAAATCTGTGTATTGGTCTAGTTGATACACCAAGTAGTTTAGAAGGCAATTCTTATTTAACGATCACTTTTTATGTTAGAATAAATTACCTGAAATTGAAAAAGTGGTCTCAGACGAAAGAAATTATCTGAGATTCTTAAAATATATTCACTCATCATTAGCCTTTAACAGTCCACTGCTGGACTAGGCCTCTCCTTTGAAAGGAGGAATTGGCCTACTATTACCACGCTGGCCAAACGGGTTGGTATAGGGTTTGTATCAAGTTTTCCGTCTCTTACAGTGTTGATCTCTGCATAATATGCTCCCTCTGTCGGCTCTTACGACACCCATGGGATGATATGGGGTGGTGACATTTCGTATTCTTAATCCGTCACTACACGGACATACCAGATACACAAGATACCAAATCTAGTACCTAAAAAAATATGCCGAATTTGCATACCTACGAAAAGTTAATTACTGTAAACATGCCAACACTAAAATCTACAGTTATTGAACGATCCAAAATCCACGAGATGGCAAAAAAGTAGCGAGGACAGACGGCGTTCGCAGAAGTCTGCTGATCATTTTTTCCCAGCAAAGTTAAGTCATGCGTCAAGAACGCTCACTATGAATAATATCTGCACTTTCCTCCCGTTAATAAACATTATTTATCAACTTTCAAAGCAAATAAGTAATCGGACGTGTATCACAAATACTTATTTACTTGTTTTATTGGCTGGCTTTCCCTCTTTGTGCAGTTTTGGAAAATACGTTGGGATATAAATCTTTTGGAGTTCAAATTTATATGACATCCTTGTTGATCCTGTCACGAAAGTTTGCTGATCTGGACAACATCGATCTCAACTTATACGTATTGCGTTTTTATTAACATATCAAAGGTTCTTTGCTCTATATCATCCTCAAATCTAGTCCCAAGGCCAAACTATTCATATATGTTTTGCCCCTAAACTTATTTAGTTGGGGTTATAGGGAGCCTTGCTGATTTCAGCATGAATGGGCCGGCTCGACCGGGGAAGTACTACCCTCTAACAGAAAATCGACGTCAAGTAACGGTACCTAAACTGTTGCGTTTCGTTCGGTGAGTGAGAGTGCCGGAGGCCCTATCTCCTATTCCTTCTCCCTCATCCCACTCCTTATCCTATCCCCATTCCCAACCCTAAGGGGCGGCAACGCACTTGTGACTCCTGTGGTGTTGCTTGTGTCCATGGGCAGCGGTAATTGCTTACCATCAGGGAATCCGTCTGCCCGTTTGCCGCCTATTAACATAAAAAAAGCCTTATAAATCTGAATACTATATGGGCTAGATCAAACATACATAACTATGAAGACCTCGCCCTAAAATACAGCAGTCGTTATACGATGGTTATGAAGTTATGAAATATATTCACATCAGTCACATTGACCTTGTGTTAGCGTAGTGCTAAGTAACTGCGGTCTAAAGAGTATGGAGACCTGTGGTCTTTATAATTTTCAATGCAGCGTACACTTACGGAGGTCATCAAAGCCTACAAAAAGCGTAAAACAAAGGCAATTTATTTATTATCCAATGAAAACTATTCAAATGTGCGCAGGTGATGGATGTCTAATTGGATATGGTTTTAACACGCAATCTTAAATACATCGTTTTAATATTGTTGACTGAAGTAAAAGCACGTTGCGTTTTTTCATTTATGGATGAATTGCGTTGAATTTTTCTTTACAACTAATAATTTATTTTTTAATGTATGGAAAGCGGTTTTAATGGTCATAACTACGCGCGGCATGACATGCTTTCATCTCGAAATGAGACATTACTTTGTGTAATTCTCAAATCCTTAGTTATTTTGTGTTAATAATAATAATAATAATAATAAATTTTATTTGCTGCAAAATGTGGTAAATACATTTGATGGTAAACATTTTGATATAGACCAACACATCTTTGTCAGGTTGTTGACATGCAAATAGTAGGTACTGTCATATATTATAACAGCACGTACGTACACAAGTTACACAACACAATAGTAGTAGTTATGGCAACTGACATATAATTATTTTAATTTACATACATGACTTCGATTAAATTAATATATATTACAGCATTTAAATATCAGTATATAATTTATACATTGTCATAGATTATTGTTTATATATTACATCAAACACCTGTTTTTCCCTTACATTTAAATAGTTCGTCTATAGTATAAAAACATTTTTTAAGCAGCCACTCTTTTAAATACTTTAAAAATCTCGAAGTTGGGTGCAATTTGAAGCTAGGTGGAATGGCATTATAAATACGACCACACATCACGTAGCAGTTATTTTGATAAAGATTTGTTCTTGGTATTCGTGACAAGACAATTCTGTCCGGATCTCTCGAGTTTCTTGGATATACATCTTTTGCTCTCGTAAAAAAATTGGGGTGCTGCCTTACAAATTTAGCTGTTTCATAAATGTACATACAAGGGAGGGTTAATACGTTTTTTTTTTTAAAAAGAGGCTTACAAGAATGCCACGGTGCAGCACCACAAATGGCTCTAAGGCACTTTTTTTGAGTGATAAACGCACGAATCGAATCCGTAGAATTTCCCCAGATAATTAAACCATAGTTTAATATCGATGCGATGTAGCCGTGGTATGCCATCATAACTGTTTCAGGGCTCGACGTCTTTCTCAGTTTTGCCAAAACATATATGAATTTATTTATTTTATTACAGACCTTATCTACATGTGCTTTCCAATTAAGGTTCTTGTCAATAACTATGCCTAAGAAGGGTGTCTCATTTACTTCTTTTAACTTGTCATTCAAGTATTTTATATCTAATGTTTGAGGCTTCGTCCCGTAATTTCTAAATTGAATAAATTGAGTTTTAGTCAGATTAACTTGCAAATTATTATTATAGAGCCATTGAATTATAGCATTAATTGTTTTATTTATGTCATTAGTATAATTAATATTGGAATAATTGGATGTCATAACGAGGGAAATGTCATCAGCGTATAAAATACAAGAGTCAGTAGTTACGCTTGGCAGATCATTTATATAGATCAGGAATAACAAAGGTCCAAGAATACTGCCTTGAGGCACTCCTGATTTATTAACTTTATACGATGATCGGTGTGCTTTCAAGTGTCCGTTATTATCTAAACTTAAAATTTCAACACATTGTTCTCTATTTTTTAAGTAGGTTTCCAACCATTGATAGGCAGGGCCCCGAATACCACACTTTTCTACTTTATTTAGTAAAAGTTTGTGAGAAACAAGATCAAAAGCACTCTTCATGTCGAAAAATATTCCAGTAGTTTGTTTTTTATTATCTAAACTTTCTGAGATTTTGGTTATAAGGTCAAAGCACGCTAGAGCTGTAGACTTACCCTTTTGGAACCCATATTGTTCGGGTCTCAAAATTTTGTGTTTCATAACAAAATCGTATATTCGCTTATGCATAGCCTTTTCGAATACTTTGGAAATTATGGGTATTAGTGTTATCGGTCTGTAGTTACCCATTATAGACTTGTCACCCTTTTTATATAAAGGTTTTACTATCGACTTTTTAAGTAGATTAGGGAATTGACCTTGACTGAACGATAGATTAATCAGATAGGTTAGGACTGGTGTTAGTTCAATCGCACAATCTTTCAAAATTCTTGTATTGAATTCATCGTGACCTACTGAGTCTGAATTCTTAAGCGATAAAATAATTTTCAGGACCTCAGGACAGTCGCACGGTGTTAGATAAATACTATTACATGTACTTGGTATATTTATGTTATTAATTGTGTTGTTTTGTTTTGTACGAATGTCTAAGAAGAAGTCATTAAAGGAGTGTGCTATTTCTATTGGGTTCTTAAGAATAGAACCGTCCTTGTTTATCTCACATATAAAGTTTTTTATTGGTATGCCTTCAGATTCATTTTTTATTAATTGCCATGATGTTTTACATATGTTTTGACTGTTTTTGAGTTTCCCATAGTTGTGGTTTTTCATAGAGCTAAAGATACATTTTCGTAGTAATTTGGAATAAGACTTGAATTCCAATTTACGTGTTTCAGTTTTTTGTTGGTAATATTTAAATCGTAGTAGACGCTTAGTTTTACAGCTTACTTTTAACCCTTTAGTTATCCAATCAATTTTTTTAGACTTACGAGAAATGATCCGTTTGAGTATTGGAAAACATAAATTATAAAATAATGTAATATGATCGTGAAACTTCGTATACGCTAGATCTAGATTAGATTCCTCTAGTACGTCGCTAAATGATAGGCTTGCTATACATTGTCCAAATTTCAGAATATTTTCTTTATAATAATCTCTCTTGAACAATGTGTATTTTGTAAGCAAAGGCTTTTTAGTAGTTGTAAGAATAGTGAGTAATTGGGCCGTTTCATGATCAGATAATCCAAGCTGAAGTATTTCTCCTTCAGCTGTTGGTATGTTGCTAATAAAATGATCAATACAAGATTTTTGTCGTGTTGGTTTGAATGATCTTTGCATTATTTTATATAAATTATGAATTTGATATATAATAAAAAAATAATCTGAAGTGGTCAAAAGTTCTCAGTCGTTAAATCATCCTGAAAACTCATTTGTAACCAAAATCTGTCTGTAAGAAATTTTATCTTCAGCACTAGTACAAAAAGAAGTAGGTATAATTCTGATCTGAGTACGCTGATGGTTCTTAAACATGCGATGAAATTGCCCACAAAGTATTAGGCAAATTGGAAATATTGTCTGCCTCTATTGGCAATTTTTGCTCTTAAACGTTTACAAGTACGTAGAAAGAAGTTCATCGTTTTATTTGAAGTACTTTGTGCAAGTGCAATCGTGGTAAAATCAGCATACCAAATCTGATCAAAGCTCAAGTAGTTCGGCTGTAAAAACATAAACAGCCATGTGATTCAATAAATGATTTCACGTTATTCCTTGAAAAGTCATGAAACCCTGCGTCAATCCAATACGGCTCCATTAAACACCTTTGATTTGCACAAAGAATCTTTTGTTGCATCTGCTTTGTACAAAATGGGTGATTAAATGTCGCTTGAAGATGCACGCGAGGGAAACAATGGTAGGCAGTTCAAAATGCTCTATAATTAGCCACAGTAATTACTTGTGACGTCTGTTATTGGTTGATTGGTTACGTACAAAAACGTATTCTTGGCGTGATTGCACAGTGCACACACAAATAAAATTGGGTCAAGATGTATTGAACTGTCAACGTAATGGCTTATCTTTTTTATCGGAGTATGATAACCTAGTGGGGAATACCGCTTGGTCTCCGGACAATGTGAAGTACCTAGTTATTTTCCTATATTTAGTTGAGAAATTTGCGCACGAAGTTTAGTTTTCAAATACTCATATTAGAAATGCTCCCAACCTCTTGCGATTATCCGTGTGGTGACGGATTAAGAATACAGAATGTCACCACCCCATATCATCCCATGGGTGTCGTAAGAGCCGACAGAGGGAGCATATTATGCAGAGAACAGCACTGTAAGAGAAGGAAAACTTGATACAAACCCTATACCAACCCGTTTGGCCAGCATGGTATAGTAGGCCAATTCCTCCTTTCAAAGGAGAAGCCTAGTCCAGCAGTGGACTGTTAAACGCTGATGATGGTGATGACCTCTTGCGAGAGGTGGTATATCTTAGGGTATTATAAAGTGATGCTCTAATTACATTGGAATAACATTATCATAAAAGTAGCGGACCCTGGGCTCCAAGGTGTATATTTTGGATCGCAACTGGGGCAGCGCTAGGATGATGATGAACAGTATCATAGAAGTTTCACGTGGTTTGTTGTAACGAGAAAGGAGAAGACGGTATGTACTGAGCTGGCAATTTTCGAAAAATATCTAATCTTTCCATGCAAGCTAGGACATATTCATTGGAGGAATTGAAACATAACCAAAGCCACCAAAGTCAGGCTCATGAGAACGCTAGTATTCCCAATCTTCCTTTACGTGGCAGAGACATGGCGTGAGTGGGAAAAGGGGAAGATAGATGCTCTAGAGATGTGATGCTGGAGGAAGATGCTCGGCATATCGTGGACAGAGTTCCGCACCAATGTGTCCATACTTCAGGAGCTCGGTATCACAAAGCGTCTATCGACCATAGTACAGACGCACATACTACAGTACTTTGGCCATATCTCTAGACGCGATAACAACTCAATAGAGCGGCTAGTCCATTTTCTAGGGGCTAGTCGTACGAGGAAAAGTAGAGGGAACTAGATCGCGGGCCGATCACCTATGCGCTGGACCGATCAGGTGAAATCCGCTGTGGGTAACTGCGTGTCAGACTGTGCCAGACAGTCTGCTAACAGAGAGAGATGGCGGGAGATCGTAAAAAAATATGTGTCCGCCTCTATCACCAATGTAGACGCCTCAACGTGACCACGACCGCTCTGACAAGAGCGATACGACAGAGAAGAAGAAGGACATATTCAGTCAAATCTGATCAGACTTGAAGGCACGCCTAGATCTGTTGGAGGCATCCGGGTAAGATGTTGGGATGGTGATGATGCTGAATCCTGCAAACTAGGATTGCAAGTTATCTTTCGATCTTCAAAGTATAAAACACTTTGACTGCACGAACGGCGTGGTTGTTTAAGAAGTTGCCTCGCTGTGCATGCCTGTGCCGAATGATGTGGGTTCGATCCACACAAGACCGCAACTTGTTTGATCCATAATTTGTTGTTTTGAGTCTGGGTTTTTTGTCAGTTGATTGAATTATTGTTAAGTTCTCCGTGCCACAAGATTTATTCTTAGTGCATGAACGTTTCTAATGAAAAGAAAATTCTTTTACTCTATTAATCTCATGTTTTATAACAACAAAAACTAAACATCTTGATTGTTTGCGTGATTCTATTTCCATTAAAATTTAAATATTCCATGTAAGTAGTTTGTCAACACACGCATTACAATTTCATTAGATGCAAAAGTGATGTTCATGCATGTATGTAGAAAAATATACGTAATGATGTAAATGTGTTCGGTTCTCGTAGCATATCTTACCATCGATGGGCAAAATAAATTAATTATTTTCAAAGAAAATATTAGTGAAAAAAATACTTTTAGGATAGCAAGCAGAACAACACTATAGCAGCGCCGCTGAAAAAGTGAGATTTCTTGATCGCACATGCCATGTTGAATGATATTAATATATTAATAGTCCTAATATTTAAAATAATTTGATGAATTTTTCGAATGAAATAACGATCAAAATCAAAATGTTTATATAGGTACCTGTTTAAATTTCGATGTATCAGTTAGAAAATACGTATTAACTTCGTCCTTAAAAAGTGAAATATACATAGAACGTTATATGCTCAGAGGTCACTGTACCTTTCGAACCAATTTCTGTTCTAAAACTATGACTATTCAAATCATGTAAACAAAAACACACAGCATCAAACGAAATGACTGTATCAACTATATTTGTGGTACATAACTTGAGATTACTCTTCGTGTAAATATGCGTGTTCAGCTGGACAAAATTACAATGATTTATCACGATGTACACAGTGGAGTGCAGGAATCTGATATTTAATTACGATAAAAGATTGTGTTGACGTGACTGCGCTTAGTTTTTATTTATGACTGTATTTAGACAAATGTAAATTCATTTAGTTTTTGATTCGGTAGGCTGCTTCAGCATTGATTTATTAAAGAAATAGCGTGCTACTTGTACCTAGTGATAATTAGTTTTGATTGTCGCGAGTTTCGATTTGATATATTATACTCAGTGTTTTTTGTAAGTAAAATATTATTATATTACCTTGTTATAATCTTAATATATAAAATCCTTGCGTTACTGACTGACTGACAGACACGCTACAGCCACGAAACTATTGGGCGCAGTAAGCTGAATTTTGGCATGTATGTTCCTTGGGGACCGTAGGGGTGCACTAAGAAGGGATTTCTCGAAATTCCCACGGGATCGGCCAAAACGGGTAAATTTGAAAAAAATGCAGGCGTAGCTGCTGGCGTCCTCTAGTGTATTATAGTCATCTTCGAGAGTGTATTTTTCTACTAATTATTGCTTTATACGGGAATGCTTATTGGTGTTAATCGCCAACGCACAATAGTTTAACGTGAGTGCGGAATTAAATTATTATAATATCGCACAGATGAGAGAATATATCGTATTTTCTTCTAATAAAAAATAAAAAAAATTATATACTTATCATATTACGATTAAATTTAAACATATAAGTTTAGTTGTCGATCAGGATGAAGCAACTAACGTCGATAAATTATAGACATTTTTTAAGGGTAAGAAGAATAAATTCAAAACATACATTTTTATGAAAGTTAATTTTTAAGTGGACAATTTGTGTTATTTCGCACTTTTAATATTATCTTTAGACCAATAGAGGATTTAATCCGTGTGGTGACGTGACGGATTAAAAATACGGATTGTCACCACCCCATATCATCCCATGGGTTTCGTAAGAGCCGACAGAGGGAGCTGTTCTCTGCATATTAGAGAAGGAAAACTTGATACCAACCCTATACCAACCCGTTTGGCCAGCTTGGTATAGTATGCCAATTCTTCCTTTCAAAGGAGAGGCTTAGTCCAGCAGTGGACTGTTAAAGGCTGTTGATGACGAATAGAGGATTTGAATTATAGATATCGATTGCCAGCCATGGATCCCGACTGTGTGGACAGTGTGGACTCACTCTTAGCTGCAGAAATGTTTTATTTTTATTTTATAAGTTTAGGTCTCTGACTGAATGATTTATCCTGTGTCTTTGTATGATAAAATGCATATTGACATGCTAACTGCAAAACAATTGCAATAGTACTTCAGTATATAAACAGAATAATATTGATAGGAAATAAATATTCACATTCCTTTCATCTTAATAAAATATCCATTGTCTGGTTTCTACGTGTTTCGATATAAACATGACATAAATAAATAATCATTTGACTGTAGGTTTATTTTATTTATATTGGTAAACAAACTATGTAGATGAATATGCTTGCGGGTCCTGAATTCGATTAATTTTTGACTGGCAACATTTTCTTAAATGGGTCTTTTCAAAACTCGTGAGTCGTGAGTTAAGTCGACAAGAAAATAAACATCGTCATTAGCCAAACTATATTGTATAATTTTGACATCGTTTTTAAAATTGTTCAATAGTATCTAAATATTGTAAGAACTGCTCATAGGAACAAAATCAATTTAAATAGAAATATACCTAGAAAGAAAAGTAAAACACACTTCTCTGAAGTACGTACATAATACGATAATTATGTGAATCGTAGAGCACCCAAAGTCTCACATATCAATCAATTCTTCTTCAACCGGAAGACCACATTAGTACAATACTACAATTTTCTCATTAGAACTGTATCGCACAATTAATGTTAATTACTACAATACAAATGGCGTGTACAATAGTGAGTATTTCACAGGGAAGCGAGTTTTCCGTGAGAAACTGTGGTATTAGCTGATGGGCTTAGCGATCGCTTGGTGCATCACCGAGCCTTCCTACGTAATTAAGTGAAAGGAACGTATGAGTTAATGTGCTCTAAAGAATAAAGACTGTGTTTAGTTGTTTACTCTTATCTTTGCATTAGGCATGCACACGGTAGGCAAATTTACTGCAGCAATCTCTTTGTTAGGTTGCTCTACTAATTATGGTCTTTAAGTCAATTTAAGTGAAGTAATTATTGTCACGGCTAAGCAAATGTACAGTAACGCATAAATAACACAACCTATTTATAAAATAGTATATTTTTGGTGTTTGAATCAAGTCAGTATGTATGAAAGCAAACTACGCATTTATCGGATTCAAATGGAAAAACACCATTTATAGTTTTTCTATAGCATTCTATTTGTATAGCAAACATTTGTGAACATAACAGTACTTGATGCATTTGCCATGGCTCTCAAAGTATAACTTAATTCTAATGTTGTTTGACTTAATTTTGAAAGACTGCCTCCGTGGTCCAGTGGATAGCGTATGCGACTGCCGATCGGAGGTCCCGGGTTCGATTCCCGGGTCGGGCAAAAGTGTTACTGGGTTTTTCCGATTCTCAGTAGCAACCCGGAGTCTGGTGATGTGCCCGAAAGAGGCAATAGGCTCGCCCCCTATTACGTGGGACCTAAAAATTCATGGCGAAATGTGGGTGTAATATTTCGGCGATACAGGCGTGAGTCTATAAATAAAAAAATAAAAGCATTGTTTATATACAAAGTGATAATCATTCGCTACAAGCTATTCGCCAAGTCAGTACCACTTCAACCATGTTTTGTAGAACAAAGAGCCACTATTTACCTGTGCTCCGTTAAATGACGCATGTCCCACTGGACGATTTTGTTTCATATGCCATGTTCTCTTGATTGCAACTAATTAGAGTTGATGCGATGAAGGGCATTGTTTTACACCGACTGTACAATTAAACCACATTAATATACTGGCACAATTATAATACTGTTTAATGTCCGCGTGTAATATTACGGACATGATCATGGAGGTATGACTGGACGTACGGCGTAGTGGTTTAAGTCGTTGGCTTGTCGTTTAGGGCTGTGCCAAGTGTAGTGGGTTTGATCTCCACATTAAACACTTTGTATGATCCACTAATTGTTCATCCAAGAAGTTGTACGTTCATTGAATGTTTGTGAAGTCTCCCGGGACACAGTCTTTATTGCTAGTGCAGGAGTTGTGATTGCATAAAAATATTAAATAAGCAGTCAGCGAAATCCAAGAGATATTGCTATTAGTAGGGGAGCCCACGATGCTAAATTGGGATTTACTCGAGCGTCATAGAGACCTGTTGGGTTGCAAAGCTTAGATGATAAAAAAAAATGTAAATAATGTAAGTATAATTTTTCATCGGTGGGGGTAGCGGCTATACCTTAATTTTTTTTTAAGATCTTTTGCCTTAATCCCTCCAGATAATCGTCAGATTATGAGTAAACACGTCTAGGACGTTAGGATAAAGCATATATTACTTAATCTGATTTCAAAACGGCTAATTCACTCATACACATTTGCAACTTTCTAATAATGGCCACGAGTTTGCGTGACACCTAAATCGTCAGATTAATCAAAAAGAGCCTTTTTTTAGGTTCACTTAACATCCCCTTAGAAAATCTGACACGCTTGATTAATTTTTTTTTTTTACATTTTGAAATCTTACCTCCATTAGGCAAATTATCAGATTATCATTCCTACTTTATTAAAAATACGTAGGACATGGATGCTATTAATATTTGACGCACTCGAGTAAATCCAGAAATCCCTTCATGGGCTCTCCTACTATATTATCCGATCTTGCGAAACTGACAGCTCTCAACTCTCTGTTCAAAAAGGACGGAAATATGTTTCATTTTCTGAAAGTGTTTAAAACAGAGAAATTTGTGGGGTAAAAGAAGATGTAGTGACAAGCATTGAGAAAGGCATGTTAAGATGGTTTGGGCACATGGAGAGGATGGATGACGATAGACTGACAAAGCAGATATAAGGCAAGTGTGAATGGGACAAGACGAAGGGGAAGACCTAGGCGGACGTTCTCTGACCAGATTGGAGAAATCCAAAAAAAAGGACAGGTCAGAAGTACCCTAAACAGAAGAGCATGCATGACAAACTTGATGGGAGTGAATGAAGCAAGAGAGGTATGTCAGGATCGTTGCAAATGGCGTTCCGTAGTCTCTGCCTACCCCTCCGGGGAACAGGCGTGAGTCTATGTATGTATGTTTAAAACAGCATTGCATATAAACATAATATATTGTAGGTAAGGCTAATATGAATCGTGGTCACAGGAAGACTAGTGTCGAAACAACTGCTTTCTAAAGCATTTGGTTGATTACCGACAAGATAGATAATGTATTGCGCCAGTGTTCGATACATAAGTACATTTTATTGTTAACCTTTGGGTTATCATATCAGAGTTATTAGAAAATCCCATTGTATTTTTTATCATGACAATATTAAACTATCGCACACCTCTTCTTACTAATCTAATTTTAGGGATAATGTATAAAAAATTATGATATCAAAAGCTACTCCCGAAGTATTTTATTAGTTTTGGAAAATATATGTATTATTTAAATCCATAGAAGTACGCGTTCTCTAAAGAATCAACATTAATTATCTGAATATTATGATTAAGATTTTTTAAACAGTACATAACAAACCGTGCTGGTAAATCTTAGGATAATATGATAAAATTTTGGATGAAGCGTGGTCTGGGCTTTTATAGTCACACTAACTAGATGAGCCCGCGGTTACACCCGCGTTATTTAAGGCTACTGCTCCGCTCCCGTAGCTCATAGCGTGATGTTATATAGCCTATAGCCTTCCTCAATAAATGGGCTATTTAACACTGAAATAATTTTTAAAATCGGGGCAGTAGTTCCTGAGATTCAACCAAACAAACAAACAAACTCTTCAGCTTTATATATTATATAGTCTTATTACTATACAATAATTATATATTTGTCGCAAGTAAGGATCGAATCTATAGCATTCAAAATATAATAGTCGTGAAGTAGCCGCTTTTAAACATCTGCACCATACGCGCAATATCATTGCCTAATTATCCAATTTACCTCACAAGAACATTGGCTAAATACGCCGAACTGCAGTCTGGTAAAACTTGCTCTACCCATAAAAAATAAATATCATTGCATTCTCTGTACACGAATCTTGCCTTATAAAGATATCAGTGTACAATTATGTTCCCAACAGATACTCGAATATGGGCATGAACGATTCTTGAATAAGTCATAAAATATCAAGCATTGACTGATGATAAAAGTTTAATATGGTCTCACGTAGCTTTCCTGATTTGTTTTTATTCAGGTTTGGTATAAGACTAATGTTATTTTTTTATTTTTTATTTTATTTTAATAGGCGGCAAACGAGCAGACGGATCGCCTGATGGTAAGCAATTACCGCCGCCCATGGACACAAGCAACAGCATAGGAGTCACAAGTGCGTTGCCGTCCCTTGGGGTTGGAAAAAGGGATAGGAAGAGGAGAGGGATGAGGGAGAAGGAATAGGGGTAGACATTGTAGTGGTAGGATCAGACCAGATAATGTTTTCTCGTAGTTATTATAGATTTATGGTCTCCATCAACAATCTCTATCATCATCATCATCAGCCCTTTATACTGTCCCACTGCTGGGCACGGGCCTCTTCCAATTATGAGAAGGGTAAGGCCATAGTCCACCACGTTGCCCAAGTGCGGGTTGGCAGACTTCACATGTCTTTCGAGAACATTATGGAGTACTCTCAGACATGCAGGTTTCCTCACGATGTTTTTTTTCCTTCACCGTTTAGCAAGCGATAATTAACAATTTAATACGCACATAACTCTGAAAAGTCATCGGTGCGCGCCGTGGTTTCAAACCCGGACCCTCTGCGTAGCAGTCTGTCGGTCTCTCCACTAGGCTATCGCTGCTTTTTTCTACAATCTCTATCATGAAACAAATATTTGTAGTGCAGATTGACTTCTATACATTAATTCTAATTTATAATCTAGCGCTATCCTGGTCGCAATCTAAGACCATTGCCTCGAAGTCCAGGCTCACTTACAAACTGTATTTCACACGGTCTTCGGCATCTCTAGTTGTAAGTCGATACGAAAATTAAAATTATCAAAACGTTTACGCATGCCTTTATGGAAATTAAACAGCGAATAGCTCAGGTTGTGCTTCTTGCCTTGTTGGTCTCGAGGCATAAATGTGCATGTGGGATTGAGAGATCTCGGGTTCGATCCCCGGGTCGGGCAGAAGTGTTACTGGGTTATTCCCAATACTCAGTAGCAGCCCGGCGTCTGGTGATGTGCCCGGTAACGGCAATAGGCTCGCCCCCTGTTACGTGGGACCTAGAAATTCATGGCGAAATGTGGGTGTAATATTTACACCTCCGCCTACCTCTTCGGGGATATAGGCGTGAGACTATGTATGTATGTTCTTGCGCGTGCAGATACATCTCATTAACGTCAGCAAGTATTCACTACTTTGAAACCAACGTAGATGAAGAATATTTTTGGTCAGGATCGTCATAAGTGGCCATCATATGTACTCTCAGTTTACTCTGAAAACAGGCGTGGGTTTAAGTATGAATAAACAGTTTAGCCACGTGCCGAACTATTATAAGCAATTAAAATTGCTACGTGTTCTAGAGAAAAGTGGCTCTTATGCGTGACGTGTAGGTATTTTCATACGAAGTGGTTTTTAGTACAAAACTCCCACGGAATTTTCAGCTTACGTTTTATTACTAGGTTTTTATCGACCGACGGATATTAATAGATTTATCGATGCACCTAATCGTCTATATATATTTACTGATTCTAAAGTTTATGATGGTTGAGTATTTGATATATTATTCGAGCAATAAAATGTGTTATAGACGTTTTATTTAAGGGCTTTGGTCATGTGCTCTATGGGTGGTGGTGTGTATAGGTCGGTTCATGAAAGATGACCACTGCGCAGAAATCATTTTTTAGGACTCCGTGGAGGTGAGGGGTGAGGCGCGGGGGGAATGCCAATGGCGGGGCTCCGTTCTTGACGTATTCCCTAAATGCGTCAAGAATGGAGCCACGCCATTGGTGCACGAATGTACATATGCGCGACGGTCGCCATTTGTGGTCAACTTTCGTGAACCGATCTATACGCGGCAGCAACTCCGGGAAGTTTAGATCTTAATCGACCGAATTTTTCTACCATCGAGTCCTTTGTCAGTAATAAAATATTTTTTTATTTTATTTATAGACGCCCCTGTATCACCGAAGGGGTAGGCAGAGGTGTAAGATTACACCCACATTTCACCATGAATTTTTAGGTCCCACGTAATAGGGGGCGAGCTTATTGCCGTTACCGGGCGCATCACCAGACTCCGTGCTGCTACTGAGAATTCGGAAAAACCCAATAACACTTTTGCCCGACCTGGGAATCGAACCCGGGACCTCCGATCAGCAGTCGCATACGCTATCTGGACCACGGAGGAAGTAATAAAATATTGATAAAGAGTTATAGGATTAGCCGTCTGTATTTAACTGTTGTTATCTTAATAACAACATTTTATATAACGGAACAAAATAGCACTATGCCGTTTCCGTCTTAGATTGCAATTCTATCCTAGGTGCCAGAGGTTCGCTCCCTAGTCTGACTAGTCAAAATAGTAGTTTGCCATAGAGCGACTTTATACACAGGTACATTCCATATTTTGGAGGACTAAGAATCAAATTTACTACCCATTCATCTTTTGTTTAGGTTAGGCGCACGCCTCGAACTCTTCGAAGTGATGTGCCTACCTCTGACTATTCGAGGTGATGTGCGCATTAATAAATTATTTATTATTGTCGGTCGCCCAGTGCTTCAGAGACAGTTTTATTACAGCGTTGTTTCGAAGAATTTCCTCCCACAAAAAATAACATACTCAATCGAACAATACGAAGAATGACGTCTCCATTTCGTCCGTGACGTCTGTATGCCGACCATTGCGCGGCAGTGCTCTATAAAACTGTTTACTTGCGAGCGATGAACCCACCCTTGTTGCTCCACTCATTTCGGTGACTTTCCCTTAAATGCTGATATCACTTGTACTTTATTGGCGTTTTGTTCTATTGATCTTCCACGAATGTAGGGAGGTATACACCTATTGGTAATGAATGAACTCATAAATTAGGAACACGCAATTCATCGATATATTTTACGGGGTAGGTGGAGGAGCATATTATGATGTATTTTTATACGTAGTTTACTGCCACGTGCTAGCCAGAATTGGTGATTAAATCGGTCAGAAGAATTTACCGTCATTTACAGGACTTTATCAGTTCTGTACTTAATATTGTATTCCGAAATTTTGTGTCGTTTTAATTTAGACATTATTTTCATCTTTTTTCTATAGGTACTTTTTTACATTTAATATCTTATAAGTACAGATAATTTGTTGCGGAGCATAATGCAACCTCTGTGCCTAGCGTTACTTCCTGGCGATACCTTTTTTTTTTTTTTTTTTTTTTTTTTTGTTTTACGAGGTGGAAAATCCCTTCGGATCTCCTCCGACTCTTGGGGGAAATAAGAGCCGGAGTATGTGGTGTTTCCACTAAAAACCACCTCGACTTTCGCCATGTACCCGTGTGTCGGAGGGTGGGGCATCACCAAAGCACTCGTCGCCACCCTCCGACGGGTATTGGCCCGCCAGATGGTCAGGCGGGCCCCGAACAAAACCCCCTTGGCGACGGATTAAGGTGTTGGACTCCGCCGCCAAAACGCCCAGCGGCCGCAGAGGATAGGGAGGACGGCAACGCAACACCGCATCTCCTCTTCCTCTGCGGCCCCACCGCGACGCATCGAATGGTGCGCCCCCATTTGGTCGCGGGAGATAGGGCGCGCGGCAACGCAACACCGACACGCCTCTCCTCCCGCGACCGCACCCGACTGCGAGGGACAGACAAACCTGTCCCCCGCACCCGCACCGTTGGACGCATCCTGCGCAGGCCCCTCCAAGCCCACGCGGAGCGTCCCCTCCTGGATCCCTCTTAGCTTCACCGCGGGTGACCAATCCACGGTTACTGAGCCCCCCCACCACGACAAGGTGGAGATCCCACGGGGGGGTCCTGGCGATACCTCATAATAATCAATGCAACCCATTTTATTACTGACAACTGAAATAATGCTGAATTAACATTTTAAGTATTAAATTAGTTTAAAGTATCGTATCAAATCAGTGGCTATGAATAAATAGATTCATTTATAAAAATATTATTAAGACTATCATTCAGAGCATTTGTATTACTAGATTAAGACATATAAAATTATGTATGCCGTGTTATAGCTTTAGTAAGAAGTAATTTATGTTTTATTGACTTTATTTTATTTATTTGCGTTCTTAATATAATATACAATTTTGTCTCTGCATCACCCAGAGGTTGACTGGTAGATATTACTGTTGCTATATGTCCACCTCTGTGCATTTAATAAATATCTTTTTCTAAATTATATATTGCAGAACAATATCACGTTATATGACATCACTGCGAAACCTTTGTAAAGTTTGTAATTCTGTATAGACGTATAAAGTCATATAATGTAGCACTGTCCTTTGTTATAGTTAAGAAAGTTAAGCAACGCTTGCACAGGTCATAATTTGGATGGGTGACCGTGTGGCATTTATATCAAAGCGCTGACGTGATTCGGAGGGCGCGTTAAATCCGCGGACTCGGTTCTTGTCCCAGGATAAGAATCGTTAAGCCATGTCGGAGGTTTTCGGGTGGCCTAAATACCCTAAAAAAAAGAAAGAAATATGCATAGGATACCTTCCGTATATATAAAATCCGCGCGTTACTAACCGATTTGTAGACAAGTTACAGCCAAAACTTGTCTACAAATCGCTCATGAGGCACCAAATTTGTCATGTATGTACCTTGGAGACCTAAGGGGTGCACTAAGAAGGGATTGTCCGCAATTTCCAAAGGACCAGGCAAAGCGGGTAAATTAAAAAAAAGTGCAGGCGTAGCCGCAGCCATTCTCTAGCACCCTTATAAAAGTCTTTTCTCTCTGCACTTTAAGGTTGACTGGGAGATAATGCCCATGGCATTAAGACCGCCTTTATACTATTGTGTAAATAAAGATTAAATAAATAAATAAAAGCATCATACGGTCAACAATAACTGCTTAGGAGTTATGTCATCGTACAACTCGAGGCCGTATTGACTCTATGTTACTAAGAAACCACTTAAACCATTTTAAAATAGTCCAGCCACAATAGCATGATTGCACAAGCCAAAAAATCCTTACTCACTAGATATATAGTTCCATGAAAGTGGACTGTTTAGTCTAGTGCTAATAGATTCCAGTACTATTATTGTCGTTTTTGATTAATTAGCACCTTCCAAATAATATAGTATTACTACTTCCTTGCAACGTTCATGAAAATTCAGTTATCATGCATCTCAAGATGTCTTGATGTCACGTTTTCGAGGCGTCGAGTTGTCATAGTTAGGTTTTTATCAAACGACTAGAGGGTACCCGCAGCTACGCCCGCACATTAACTGTTTCTGCCGGATCCTGTGGAAGTTTCGAGAAATTTCTTCTTAGTGCACCCCTACAGTCACCAAGAAATATACATGGCAAATTTCAGCTTCTTGCACCCCGTAGTTTTGGCTGTAGCTTATCTGTCAATCAGTCAGTAACACAAGAATTTTATATACAGGCTGTCACAAGACTCATCACCAAGCCGATGTCTACTCGTTGTGGACATCATGCCAAGTCATACTAACCAAAAATAATACCTGGGAAACGATTTCTTTTTTAAGTTTTCACGTTTTTTAAACTGCTATTAGAAGCGCGCGCGTACAATGCTCGAAATATCTATTTATCCATGGGGTCATAGGGCATCTATAGAACATATTGGCGGGGTAAATGCATCGATTTTGTACCTAATTAGAAAAATTCTATACTAACTTTGAGCCTCAATATCTCCTGAACCAGTAATTTCCCAGGTATGGTGCCGAAGTAAATAATTTTCGTAGTGATTGGTACAACATGGGATTTCAGTTTTCGTTAAGGATCTTTTTACATCCTGTATACAGATTTTATGCTTTGTTGTTTTACAAGAAGAACTTCAAGACTAAAAACATATCCATTTGGAACATATAAGTAACGAATACAAATAATTGAAGTAATATCCAGACTTCAATGATCTGAGATCCAGACTCAGCACAACCATCGCCCAAAGTTTTGTCCTTAGATGTAATACTCGTATCACCGCACTAGCCGAAGTGCTAAGCGGCTAACGGCCATTTTCAATATTCGAACTATAGATAGATCTATAGATTTTGGATTCGTGTTTGACATATTTTGTATGGAGCTTATGTCAAAAACTGTCAAAAACGAATCTAAAATCTACAGATCTATCTAAATTTCGAATATTGAATTCCGTAGTAAGTGATCGAATCCAATAGCAAACAAATTTATCCCATTTGTAACTTGGGGTCTGCCTACTGATCTAATTAGATTTGTCAGAATATTAGATTTTCCACAGAGTGAATGCTTTCAGACCTCCGCAACCCAAATGTATAGCAATTATCCGTGATTTAGACCAGTGTCAATTTATTAAGGGATACTAATTCTTCATAACGATTGTCAATGATCTTCATGACAGCCGTAAACGACAGCTTAACGTCCTCTACGAGGCACGGGGCAAGCGATAATGAACACTTAAATGTGCATATACCATCGAAAAGTCGGTGCTGCGGACCGTGGATTTGAACTCGATACCCTCTGCATATAAGTCTACTAGACGATGCCCGCGCTTACACCCGCGTTGTTTAAAGCCACTGCTCTGCTCCCGTCGCTCATAGCGTGCTCGTAGCGTGATGTTATATAGCCTATAGCCTTCCTCGATAAATGGGCTATCTAACACTGAAAGATTTTTTCAAATCGGACCAGTAGATCCTGAGATTAGCGCGTTCAACCAAACAAACAAACAAACTCTTCAGCTTTATATATTAGTATAAGATTACTATCTCGACTAAGCTATCACTCCCTTCAATACTGCAATAATTATATCTATTGTAAGACATTCTAAGAAACCGCGGGTTTTCTCGACGTCATGGCATTAATGGCAAAGGAAATCCTATTCAGTCTATTTCTCGTAACGTTGTGACTCTTTAGTACCTATCGTATATTCATAGAATCACGGCTGTTTTCTAACGTGTAGTTTTGTTGCGGCTACGTGTGTACATACGTAGATGCAACAAACACTACAAGAATGGGCATATTATAAGTTAATTAATCAAGTAAAATTTTGAACCCCTTTTGTATAAATAGTCGAGAATAAAAGTGTTTGTAATTTGGAACAGTTAAAGTGTATATGAATTAGGAGTGCAGAATGATAAGATTTAATTTTTTTACTATATGAGCCCGCGGTTACACCCGCGTTATTTAAGGCTACTTCTCCGCTCCCGTCGCTCATAACATGATGATATATAGCCTATAGCCTTCCTCGATAAATGGGCTATCTAACACTGAACGAATTTTTCAAATCGGACCAGTAGTTCCTGAGATTAGCGCGTTCAACCAAACAAACAAACTCTTCAGCTTTATATATTAGTATAAGAAAAGGCAGTTTACGCTTTACTTAACGGTCACTGAAAAAAAATTAATGATCAATGCTCTGAATAGTTAGGTCGAATTTCAACCTCTATAGGCCACTTGTTTTAAAAACTGGAAGATATTTTGTTAGAGGCTAGTTCTTTCATACTTTATGTACATATTCATCCGATTCGAGAACATAATTATAAGTACGTAATTAAAAACTGGGGCTTTTTGGTATCCGACTCGAAATATGTCAAAGTATTTCAGATCAATGACTAACACTTGAAAAATGTTGTGGGAGTGTTTAAAAAAGAAGTGACGTCATCAATCACTTGTCAGCGTCAAGCCGGAATAAGTACTCGATACCGCGTTATGAATGTGTTCGCCTAATCAAAGGCGTAGCGTGTGTAAACACACTGGAGTTTCCAGAACGTTAGACTAATACAAACAATTAGGTAAATGCGACGCCGACTCGGTTCATTCACGTTGATTTTTTTTATAGTCTCACGCCTGCATCCCCGAAGGGGTAGGCAGAGGTGTAATATTACACCCACATTTCGCCATGAATTGTTGGTCCCATGTAATAGGGGGCGAGCCTATTGCCGTTATCGGTACATCACCAGACTGTCCTGCTACTGAGAATTCGGCAAAACCCAGTAACATTTTGCACGAGCCGGGAATCGAACCCGGGACCTCTAGTCAGCAGTCGCATACGCTATCCACTGGACTACGGAGGCAGTAGAAGTGGTTGATAATCTGTTCTTTTTTGCCAAGGGATTCTAATGGAGAAATTCCTTTGAATTTAGAGGTCATCTCCCTCTCTATCCCTTGGCAGTGATGAATCATTGCTGAGGATCGTGACTTTTTCTGGCTCTGTCAACTAGCTGTGTCCAGCGGCTGCGATCCGTTGCTTGGTGTAGGCCAAGAGAGAAATCATAACATTACAATGATGCTAAAGTTTACTGAGACGGAATCTACTTACTTAACACAATATGTCTAATCAATATATTAATAATCATAAGTGTTAAATGGCTGCTTAAGCAGCGATTTAAGAAGCAGTGCTTATAATTTTAACAGAATGAAGAACCATCCAATTCATACCAATTATTAGCCCGTATCTCACCTACGTGTTACCCATAGAGTTAGACTGCAATTACATTTATTTTATTTTATTAAATTTTAATTAATAAAATTGTTTCATTAAATAATCATTTATTTCGTTTCTATAAAACATATTCATTAAGTACAACAACATTAAATAATTAAAAAACTGTAACTGACTTATGAACGTTAAGCCAGTGTTTCCATAAGTTGCCGCTCATGTTTGCGGCTATAACGGCCAGGAGACTATTGGCGCTATCCCACACCCGGCGCATCATGGATGCAGTTCTGCGTATGATTATATAGAAGTCGTCTGATATGTGCATCAGCGAAAATTCCTAACGCGCTACAGAACTGGGGCAGCCCCAACACTACCCTAAAGCCGTTATTGTACTGGGCTCGTAGAGCATTGTAGCTCTTTTGCGTACGTGTAACCCACAGGCTGCACGAGTAAGAGGTCTGGTAGAACAACGTTATTTTTACTGGTGCCGCACAACGTGCGAACCTGCGAGCCACCATATTGCATCTTACCGGCAATGTCCTACGTTCTCTTTCCACATCTATGTCATCACATAGATTATCTGCAAGCCAGTGACCCAGGTATTTAAATTATTTAACCCAGTTAAGTGGGATCCCATTCAGTTTAACAGAGGTAACTGAGTAACTTTTATCACCCGCCTTAAAAAGCATTAGAAGCATACGTGCTTGAGACACAAGATGGCAGAATCAGTTGATAGTTTGGGCTGAAAACCAAACTGCGTCGTCTAGTTTTACATGGCCATAAAGATGTTTATCAAGCAAGCAGTCCAGTACCTTCACTACAATTGTAGCTAAAGAGATGGGCCTGTAATTGGATCCATCAGAGGCGTCCCCAGTTTTATTTTTTATAATTGGTACGACGACCGTTTTTACTAAATCATCAGTGAAGTACGAGTGACCTATACAAAAATTAAACAACAGTGCTAAAACACGGGGCAGGTGACAACTCGCATACTTCAAATGCTCTATGCTTAGGCAGTCGTGCCCGGGTGATTTCCCCCTTTTCATACTTTGTATTGCCACAGCTACATCTCTTGATAAAAAGTAAATTATCTTATCGATATCGGACCTGACGGACTCAGTACCGGGCAGATGAGCCTGTAGCATACTGGTAGTTGGGGGCTTAACATTAAATATATTTTTAAACAAGTTGGCTATGTCGCCATGATCACAAACACCATTCACGCTCACTGGCAAGCTGTTCTTAGGACATTGCTTACCTGTAAGTTTCCAAAAACCATGAAAATCTTTATCACTATGACGCTAAAGAGTCTATTTGCAGTTGCACTTTCTTGTTCTGACACCATTTTAACTTAGATTTAAATATCCTTTTGTCATAAAGAGTTCCATAGCTATTAAGCTTAATAGCAAAAAGCTCACGCTAAAGGCTTAACAAAAATAAAACAGACAGATTACAGTTTAACAATCTCTGGGTGGAGCTATGATCGATATCTTCTTGAAGTGGTGTTTAGACCTTCAACCGTCGCATGTTACGGCCACATAAAAATCGCAAAGTGTACTTTGTCTTTGACCTAGTAAAGAACCTAGCGTAAAAACGATTACTTCTTGACAATATTTCTTTCGCTGAACGGTTATATTTGCGTATACTTTAGTTATGACTGCCTCCGTGGTCCAGTGGATAGCGTATGCGACTGCTGATCGGAGGTCCCGGGTTCGATTCCCGGGTCGGGCAAAAGTGTTTCTGGGTTTTTCCTGAATTTTCAGTAGCAGCACGGAGTCGAGTGATGTGCCCGGTAACGGCAATAGGCTCGCCCGCTATTACGTGGGACTTAAAAATTCATGGTGAAATGTGGGTGTAATATTACACTGCCTACCCCTTAGGGGATTACATGCGTGAGTCTATAAAAAATATTTTAGTTTGGATAGTAGTGGCTTTAGAGGAAATATAATTATGAGAAGATATGTATGAACTGCACGGTTCCACCCATAGTTCCAGATTTGGGACCTCGGCATCGTGCGACCTATAATATTGAGAGCCCTACCATCCTATAGGAACTATTTTGGGGGCTTTATAATAAGAAAACCGCAGTTGTTTGAGATGATAGTTGTCAGAGAATACCTAGCTGTACTACTTTATTTTACAGCCATTTTTTTACATGCTCCTTGAATAAATACTTTCGTTGTCATTTGGTGACATCATATCTGCTGTAAACACGCCTGTAGCTGTCAAGTGACTCACTCCTGCCGAGATAAAGCACGTAGGATCCCGTTATCATTGTATAAGGAAAAGTTATGATTAAACTGAGGTGGCTCATGGTTGAATCACATGATTTTATCGAATTGAAATCATTCAGCATCTAGGAATGTCTGTGGAATACAGTCAAGTTTCAGTGAAAATAATACAAGGGTTACAATATTCATTACTAAAGTCACTTTGAAAGGGCATGAAAATTTAAGTTAATTTAAATTCATTCAAAGTTGTACATCTACACTAATATTATAAAGAGGAAAATTTGTATTTTTGTTTGATTGTTTGTAATGGATAAACTCAAAAACTACTGGACCGATTTTAAAAATTCTTTCACCATTAGAAAGCTACATTATTTGCGCGTAACATAGGCTATATTTTATTTTAGAAAAATAGGGGTCCGTAAGATATTTGGGTTTTTCGAGTACGCGAAGTAGTTCCCTCAGGACGCGGGTAAAACCGCGGGAAACGGCTAGTTACTAAATGTATGTGTAACTATTGCTTTGCAACAGCGCCACCTACTGCGTTCAATTTAGCCCTATCGCAAAATCCATTTTATCAAACGTCTCCTCCATATAAACCATCTCACTGACAAATTTCAGATCAAATAGCTACTTCCTCATCAGCCTTTAACAGTCCACTGCTGGACTAGGCCTTTCCTTTGAAAGGAGAAATTTTCCTACTATACCACGCTGGCCAAACGGGTTAGTATACGGTTTGTATCAAGTTTTCTTCTCTTACAGTGTTGTTCTCTGCATAATATGCTCCCTCTGTCGGCTCTTACGACACCCATGGGATGATATGGGATGGTGACATTCCGTATTCTTAATCCGTCACCACACGGACAGTAGCTACTTACTTGATATCTGAAATTTGGCAGTTTGGTTTATATCTATCAAGATTAAGTGTTTAGCCAGTAAGTGCCGTTTCACATTTATAGATATAGAGTGCAGTAAAAGTGAACATCTTGTGATTATCACAGTAGGTATGAACCTAAGACCTCGAACAGGATAGTTCGTTCAAGTGAAAATATGTCTTTGCTGTTTCTTTTGAGAGTGATAGCACTGTAACACCGTTTCCGCACTTTGCATTGTCTCCATCCATTTTACATCATAACTGGGAAAACATAATGAATAGGTTACATACTATGTCTTTAACCTATATTTAGGTTCTGTATATAATATATACAGAACCTAAATATAGGTTAAACCTAAATATTATTGTCTTTAAGCTTTATATATTGTCTTTAATTTCTTTTGAATTGTTAATTATCGCTTGTCCCGTGCCTCGGAGAGCACGTTAAGCCGTCTGTCCCGGTTGTCATTAAGATCTTTGACAGTCGATAAAGGGCGTCAGTACCTTCTAAATAAATTGACAGTAGTCTAAACCATGGAATATCGCTATCCCTTCGGGTTGCGGAGGTCAGACAGGCAGTCGCTCTGTGGAAAAGCTAATATTCAGCTAAATCCGGTTAGACTAGTAAGCGGACCCCATGTTGAAACTGGGATAACGCTGGGAGGCTGATGATGATGATATTGTCTTTAAAAGCAACAGCTGTTTATGATAAGGTATTCTATGCACTAGTATTTACTACCAACACAATAAAAAAAACCATGTTACAGTTCATTGCTTATTCTAACTGAATGATTTGTTTTGTATGAGTCGAGGCTACGTAACCGCTGACTCGAGATAATAAAAAAAAAACAATTGTCATGTCGCAGAGCAAGGAGGCTGATGACTTAGCTGTTTGTACAACTGTCACTCTTTCTATTGTTTTAATGTTTTGTAATCGAGATTTAAATGCACAAGAAGGAAGTGTTCGATGGATTTTAGATACATATACTTATATGTGACCTCAAAAGACCGATCTCGTAATTTAACATACACCGATACTGTATTTTGAATTAACTGCTATTTGATTTCTGATTAACTCACAATTCGGTATTCCGCTGCACAATGTCATTGACGTCTATGCCATTGACATACCAACGCCAAAGAGCTCAGATATTTACATAGAGGCGCATTTCCTATGGGCGCTCTGAAGACAAACTTTCTGTGACCCAAATTGCCGCTTGGCGGTGTGGCAGTCACGCTGTGACAGCTGTCTCTACGAGAGCAAGAGAACGACTCCAATGCCTCCAACGGCGCCAACTACGAACTAAACTGGAAACAATCCCTACTTGGATTTGGCACACGAAATCCTTAAGAACTGCGCTTCTATATAAATCTGTATTCATTGAC
Organism: Euclidia mi; assembly: GCA_944739405.2. Classification (NCBI taxonomy): domain Eukaryota; kingdom Metazoa; phylum Arthropoda; class Insecta; order Lepidoptera; family Erebidae; genus Euclidia; species Euclidia mi. Next base: position 6,353,469 of record OX123198.2, on the reverse strand, counting down.
TTAATGCCATTAACGTCTATGACATAGATGATAGACTAACGCTGACATTTTGACTGCTGATAATTTACAAGAATATCATATATGACACGGAGTCTAGATCGAAACTGCGTTTTGAACTATACCTTCGTAAATTTATTTGGTCTACGATTTGTTAGCCTGAAATTTCATATTTATTTTGAGATAACTGTCTATCCATTCTTGCGAGGACTGTCATCGCATAAGATGACGATAAGATACGTAGGTATATTATTATCATACATCTTATCTTGGGGATTCAAACGCTGGATATATGATTATAGATGTAGTTTTGTAAAAGTCATCTTGTAATGAAAATAGGTTTGTACAATGCTTTAAATCTCTTGTGTATCTGCATTGTCCAGCATATCATTCTACAACCTATTGTTTCCAAAAATTTTTTGTTTTCTTTTGCGTGTCTTATACCTTGCTGTACAGTTTCTTCGATTACGGTACAATTTCGTTGACTTATGTATTTTATTTGCGAGAAAGTTACTAAGCATGCTTTGATTTTTCATTTTTCTTTGTTTATTTTTGACGCAGTTACGCACCGGATGCCAATTATTTTTTATTTAGCCTCTTAACGCGTCCCACTGCTGGGCAAAGACCTCTCCATTGGACTGCCATGCATCTCTTTCTCGTGCTAATAATATACTTAATTCCAATTACTTAATATATAATTAATTATGCTTTTTGTCCAAATCAGTCAATACATAAAATGTAATTGCTTACGTCCAAATTGTCCAAAATTAGCAACGACTTCCAATAATACTATTTACTTAGGTACTGCTAGGTATTGTCGTACATCTTCCTTGTTATATTGGTACTTATGTAATGATCAATTAATGTAAGTAAAGTATGCTAGATCTTCTGCATTTTCAATCATAAAGCTTATACCGTAATTGCCTTAGGTGCCAAGTAAGTACATGTGGACTACTAGTCAAAGCGCTTAAGGAGGGTACCTATGTATATGGTATATTAAAGACATATGTTTCCTCTTATACGTGTGAAACAAGCCTTTGTAAGCAGTTGTAGGTTTCGAATTCGAGGACAATGTCTGGTTGGACGTAAATGCCAGCTATTTAGTAGTTATTTATATTTTAAATTTTATTTTTAACTAGACGTCGCCAGCGGCTTTGCTCGCGTCAATTACACATATATAACTTTCTCTTGAATCGTTCTATCTATTAAAAAAACTACATTAAAATCCGTAGCGTAGTTTTTAAGATCTAAGCATACATAGGGGCAGACAGACAGAAGACAGACAGACAGACAGACTTTGTTTTATACTATGTAGTAAAGGTTTTCGTTCATCATTGACGCAGGTTCGTCAAGTACCCAATCATAGTTTCACTTTATTTGCAGAGGTAGTAGATAATTATTGCTTAACCACGCGACCACCTATGCCGTAAAAATCAAATATTCATAAAAGTTATGTAGCCTATAAAACATCCTTATTGATCGCCATAAAATCTACAACAGTCTATTACAACGAATGTCTTACTACTTCAACGAACCGTAAAACAGCAGGTTTATGAATCAGAAAACTAGTTACCCAGAAGCTCAATAATTGAAAATATCAATCTACGAATCTACGAATAACTTTTCGTTTCACGTGAGCACTTAGGGTAGGTACATGTGATGATGTGACAACTATCAGAATATTGAATATTATTATGGCTTCTGTAATTATTAAAATATTAGTATATTCTCTGTATTAGAGTAAAATCTCTGTATTGGAGTATACCTAGTCTATGTATTATTAAATGGGTTGTATTTAACTGTTAGTTAATTTATTTCTGGTTTCCACCAAAAATACTAATTGCACCACTAAGCTAAGTTGACGGAGCCCTGCTTCGCAGGGTTCCTATTTTTGGGAGCAGGGTCACAAGAGAACCTAACATAACCTATTAAGTTTTCTGAGTGGATAAGTTTCCCGAGCAGACGAAACTTTTCATATCAAATGATATTTTGTAAAAAGATCATCATATTTGGTGTGCAAATAGTATTTTAGTGTGCAAGTCAGTATTTTAGTGAAATAATAAAGTTTTTTTGCGTAACTCACTTCAGTGTGTTACATAACATTTTTGATACGCTGTTAAAAATATCCCTTATTAAATTAAGCAAATATATGAAAATGAGTAAAAATATTCACTATAGAGAAGCTTGGTGCAAATGTTCAATATTTTTTCGCAAGACGATTATTCGTACGGCGCAGCTGCTAATAGTATCGCGATACTTACTTGTTACTGATGTCACATGCCATTGTAACCCTCTGTTTGATTATTTAAAATAATTGAAACTAGCTCAATATGAAGGTAAACGCCGTTTTTACACATTCCGATATAGAAATCTAATTTATATTTCTAGTATAAAAATTAACTAGTCTAAAACTCTACATGTAAAAAGCTATGTCTACTTTATACATTGTTATTATAATTGCACATGTTTAGTGTAAATGTTTTGTAACGTTAGATAAAGTTTTAATTACTTGTCTATGAAGAGTCCATAAATTATTATATCGTTTTATTTTAGAAACAAATCTAGCAACACCGATAAAACCTCCGTGATGAGGTACTTATAATTACTAGGTTGGAATAGATAAAATTGTTGTGTAATATTGAAGTGACTCATAATTGTATAAATGATAGAAGATAAATTTACTTACTACGGTAAGTTGTAGAGCCTTGAGGCATTTTGCATGAATCAGACTTATTTGGGAAGTACCACCCTCTTTTCGAATATCGGATAAGGCTTTAGAACCGAGTTGATTTATTTATAAATTGGCAGGATCGACCAGGAAAGTTTTACTTTTTCACAGAATATGCGTTTCTGTTTCGCTCGTTGAGTGGAAGTGCCGGAGGGCCCCTCTGCTGTTCCTTCTACCTCATCCTGCCCTTTCTCCTGTCCAGTCCAGCAGCGCACTTATAACTTCTCTGGTGAAAATGATGACCAAAAAGGATAAATAAGGGGACAGCATAGACATGGCCCTAAGCCTTAAAAGCTGTAAAATGATTGTTATAAAAAAATGCGCGATAGAGATAAGTACGCTTATAAGTATATGATGATGTCCATTTCTAGGATTGTCTTGTAAATATTTAATAATACACTTCAGAACCAAGAAATAGCATGGTTGTTAATTGTTCCTGTCACTTTCTCCGGAATGGTCAATTTTGATAAGGGATAGCGTAGTCCAGATATTTACGTCTACGGATAAAAATATTGTTATGCTTTGCTTCATTCGCTGCCAACTTTAAACTCTTGCCATAATGGCTGCACCTCTTTACTCCTTTTATATTCGATATAGTTTTGCATGCTCTTGTAGAAACGCCATCTCCTATTTTAAGAAGGGATATAACGAAATCACAGTTTTAATTTCTCGTTAATTGCTTGGCATGATAGATTTGCCTGCACACTCGGACCCGTATGTCAGTCGTCTCCCCGCAATCATCAGAATAGGTCGTTAATCTTAATATATAAAATCCTTGCGTTACTGGCTGATTGACAGACACGCTACAGCCAAAACTATTGGGCGCAGGATGCTGAAATTGGGCATGTATGTTCCTTGGGAACCGTAGGGGTGCACTAAGAAGGGATTTCCCGAAATTCCCACGGGATCGGCCAAAACGGGTAAATTAAAAAAAAATGCTGGCGTTGCTGCTGGCGTCCTCTAGTTCGTAATATAGTAGTTAAGTATAGTATGATATTATCATGTACTGTGTGTATATTGACTCCACATAAAGTTATATTACGGATAAATAAGTTTTACGATTATTATTATGATTTTATGTCGGTTTTTGATGACGAATGCTTTTAATATTATGATTTTTATGTTATTAGGGATTTTAATGTTGATTATTATATCTTGCACAAATAAAGTGATATTATTTTTATTATAATTTAATCATGGCAAATGCTTTACTGTAAACATTATTCATTTGACAAAATAATCCGTAGTCATCCGTATCCGTAAATATTGTACTTCCTGAGCTTACAGTAACCGTTTACAATCAAGCAATAAATATAGTACGAAGTACCTCCTACATTCCTAATGTACTAACATTTGACCTCTAGCTTTACCTTGACTAAACTTAGCACTAGGTAAAATTTTTTGAATTGCATTAATATGTTTCCGGGCGCAGTTGCTGTATTCATTGTTTGTAGATACTCACGATGTTACTATTATTTGTAGGACGGAAATTGTTAAAATTGAACTACTGCTGTGACTATAAACTGAAAATACTTGCTCTACTATTAGCTTGTTTTTAAGTTTCTGATGGTACATTTCAATATAAAAACAAAGTTACATTTCCATACAAAATTATCCATAGGTAGGTATCGGCTTTTCGCTTTCGCGGCTGTTCCTCAGCCGTAAAAAGTAATCATCGACTCAAAAAAGCCTGTCTGTGGGTATTCATAGGTTTTAATGGAATTTAAATAAAGACCAAGTGAGGGTTGGTGCCGAAACCCGCACTTCCACAAGACGTCGTTGAGCTCACATAAGTCTCTCCGCGAACACGCTCGGTGCAAAACGAGCGAAACGTCGGAAACAAATAGGTATTTATACCTTAAATAAATTAATTGTACGCGATTAAGACCCGTTGATTTATTTTGTATGATTTATAGGTTTTTGCAGAAGACGGTTAGAGAGACGATGATAAAATGCACATGACAGATATAAATAAGACCATCACAAAAAACAAAGTCACGGGTTTGAATTACGTTTGTGATAAAAAAGGCCCTTGACACACATTTTGTGCACTTAAACAAAATAGTAGTGACCTTTCAGATAGTTTTTCGCCGAACTATTCGTCTAATGAAAATCGACGACTAGGTTTCGGTCGATCATTTCTTTGGATTAATTGTCAATGAACACGATATGATTTTAATGTACTAGACTTAACTAAATTTGGTCTTAGTTTATTTAAGGCCCATTTAGACGGAAAGAGTTTCTCGACTCAAAGATGCAAATATCGAAAGAATATAAAAAAGTTTCTTCGTCTAAACATACACACTTCTTGCTCCTTCACTTTGGCGACAATTGCTTCGCAAGGAATATTGATTGTGTCCGTGTAAACAGAATTTCAAAGCAAAAATCTTATTCGAGATTTTGTGCCAGTTGCTACCATGATTGCAGTGATTTTTGTGTCATTTTTGAGAACAAATACTCTCTAGTAAGCACTAAACTCGAATGACGAATTTTGCACTGAAAACGGTTCAAACCGATTTGTGCGATACTCGTATGAACTTGAAAAAATGTCATACGATATCGTGTTTATATACAAGTCGAGCTTCTCGTAAGCCAGAATCTTCTTACTATAATTTCGCTGTGTAAACAGACGCAGGTAATTATCGCCTAGCGATAAGTCATATGCGAATCTCGTATGATAATCGTAGGCGAGAATTTAGTTCTTCTAAATGGCGCTTTATGCGCCATTTAGACGGAGAGAGTTTCTCGCACGTTTCATACGAGAAATCGTATACTACTATCACAAGCAATAATCTCCTAAACATTATCGTATCTAAATATTTACATTCAGGCAAGAACTAAATTCTCGCCTACGATTATATCATACGAGATTCGCATATGACTTATCGCTAGGCGATAATTACCTGCGTCTGTTTACACAGCAAAATTATAGTAAGATGATTCTGGCTTACGAGAAGCTCGACTTGTATAAACACGATCTCGTATGACATTTTTTCAAGTTCATACGAGTATCGTACAAAGCGGTTTGAACCGTTTTCAGAGCGAGATTCGTCATTCGAGTTTAGTGCTTACTAGAGGGTATTTGTTCTCAAAAATTATAAAAAAAATCGTTTAAAACTGCCTATAATATTAAGTTCATTGAACTTTATAGAAGTTACGAGTGTTTGTGGAACACTTAGAATGAAAATTAAAAAAATCGTGATGTGAGAAATGCAGCTCTTAATGCATTTACAAGAGAATTGGGTGTTGAAGAATTTAGTCCCAAAGAAATAACTGCAAAAATAAAAAAATATGATAATTCAGTATTTGTAGTTCAAGGCACAACGTTTAGATGCTCCAAAATTGTTTCTTCTCGCTATCCATTTTTTAACCCAAACGGAAACGGAAAAGAAAATATTTTCCGTTTAATTAACTCTTGTCTTAGAAGAGCAGATATAATTAAAACACCCTCGCGTACTGCACTCATGGTAGCAACTGGAACAAAATCTCGAATACGATTATTGCTTTGAAAATTCTGTTTACACGGACACAATCAATATTCCTTGCGAGGCAATTGTCGCCAAAGTGAAGGAGCGAGAAGTGTTGTATGTTTAGATGAAGAAACTTTTTTATATTCTTTCGATAATCGCATCTTCGAGTCGAGAAACTCTCTCCGTCTAAATGGGCCTTTAGTCTCAATTTGGCTATAAGTCAGATTTTAGTGTTTTCCGAAACACGGTACCGGTCTGATGAAAATGCCACGACGAGCGGTTATCCATCCCATGGTTAATGACTGTTAACGTTGTTTAATTTGGTCGATACTTTGACGTATGGCAATTCAAGTCACGCCATAACATTACAAGTGTGAAAACGCTTTCACACTAATTGTGATCCTATAACATGCCGCCATTAAAACATGAACTTTGGTATATTAGAACTAAATACTCATATAAAAAATCAGAGGCGGCACTTTCCGGTACCAGTTATAAAACAAAAGGAGCGATTAGGCTTTTCCCACGGGCGCCATAGCAAACGATAGTGACAAAAAGTGTAATTAACCTTTATGACTTGTCACTGCTCCATAAAAACTATAAATATGTAGTACATCATAGCAACTATTCAAAGGGGTGCATAGGGTTCCCACCAAGAACTTAGGGTCCCAAGCCAACCTCACCTGCAAGTGGTGCACCTGCCGATCAACGGACGAGGCTCTGGCAAACAAAATGTCCCAATAAGCGGCAATAGGCTCGCCACCTATTACGTGGGATCAAACCACTGGCGAAAAGTGGGCGTTTAATATGCCTCTGCCTACCCCTTCGGGGAAGCAGGCGTGAGTCTATGTATGTATGTATGTATTCAAAGGTTGTTAGAAAAATACAAAGTATTTTTATAGGTTTGTATTTTTGTTCCAAAAATCTGCACTGGAGAACCTTTTAATATAGAGTTTATACACTTAAGAACAGTATTTTTTTCAGAAATCATGCTTCTTCTTTCAGTTTTGACCTTGCCCAACGATTCTTGCTCTGAGACACCTGACATTAGAACGGGTTTACATGCTCTCTGAAACACGATATTATATTTTTTTATAGACTCACGCCTGCATCCCCGAAGGGGTAGGCAGAGGTGTAATATTACACCCACATTTCGCCATGAATTTTTTAGGTCCCACGTAATAGGGGGCGAGGCTATTGGCATTACCGGGCACATCACCAACCTCCGGGCTGCTACTGAGTATTCCGAAAAACCCAGTACCTAACACTTTTGCCCGACCCGGGAATCGAACCCATGACCTCCGATCAGGAGTCGCATACGCTATCCACTAGACCACGGAGGCAGTTGAAACACGATAGATCTGATATAAATACCTCAATAAGTGGTCAATTAGCCAAATTATGAACTCTCCAAATGTAGTTTAACTGTGCTGATCTAAATTTCGAACGGCTAATCAAATTATGCTAGGGGCGTTACTCAGTAACGAAAGTAATAATTTAGAGTTAGTAAATTTTTTTTTTTTTTAAAGACTACTCCCGCACTAGGAATAAATCCTGTATCGTGGGGGACTTTATAGACATACAACTAACGGACACAACGAACACCCAGACTCGAAACAACAATTTATGGATCACACAAAGTGTTGGCTCGTGTGGGAATCGAACCCACGACACTCGGCGCAGTGTCAAGCGGTAAGGCGGCTGCTTAAACCACTACACCAACCGTGCATTCATATGTTATGTGGTGCAAGTATCTATATGTGAACAAATTACAATATCCACTATCGTATATGTAAGTGAAGTCTATAAATCCACGAATGACTGAATCGCAAGTAATTGTATGGTAGAGTCACTTAGCAATGTCAAAAGTTAAGGCCCCAATTAAACCGATCTTGACATATCACTGCAACCAATCCCAAAAGGTTAAGTATCCCATTAACGACACTCTTTAATCTTTTCAGGCAAACCGAACCACGGGACATCGAACACTGAACCTTAACACTACGGCGTAAGGTCTTAAATGGGAAAGTAAGATGCGTAGTCTCAGAGGCCCATTGAACAGTTACGCTCAGATTACTTAAAAACGCAACGAAGGTAAGTTTTTTGCTAATTTATTTTAAACTACGGAATATTCGCGACTACGCTTACGTGTAAATTATTGTTTTATCGTATGATTTTGAAATAATTGTGTTTGCAAGGTTGTCAGTTGTCATGAACAAGGTGTTTACGGGAAATTAACCCATTGCCAGTCCCATGAACCACATGTGGCTCATTACAATTGAATTTCTATTGTGTCTGGGGTCGGACTGTGAAAGTGTTAAGCAAAATAAATGTCATTGAAATATTCAAATTCTTCACCTCCTGTTTTCAATACCGATAGTTATGACGGCATATCCAATATTCAAGTCACAGAAGCAACCGTAGAAAGATTGCTAAAACATTGGATGTATCTAAGGGTGCTGGAAGTGACGGCATTCCACCTGTGTTTTTGTCTTCCTGTGCATCTTCTCTAACAAGACCACTTTGTTACATTTTTAATACATCTTTGAGTAGTGGTATTTTTCCTTCAATGTGGAAAAAGGCGCTTATAGTTCCCATTCATAAAAAAGGTTCTAAAGCAAATATTGATAATTACAGGGGTATATCTATCTTAAATACGGTCGCTAAAGTATTCGAAAAAATCGTTTATAATTCTATTTATTCCACTCTTACAAGAGGTATCACTGCTCAGCAGCACGGTTTTTTGAAATTTCGGTCTACAATCACTAACTTAACCGTTTTTACAGATTTTGTTTTAACAAATATGGAAAGGGGTGGACAGATTGACGTGATTTACACGGATTTTGAAAAAGCCTTCGACCGAGTAAATCACGCCACTTTGTTAAGAAAGCTTTATGAGTTAGGTATTCATGGCGATCTGTTTAGATGGGTAAAATCATATCTTACGAAAAGGTCGCAAGCTGTAGTTATTGGAGGACATTGTTCAGACTTTGTAGATGTCCCTTCTGGCGTCCCGCAGGGATCCCATTTAGGCCCACTTTTCTATAACGCTTACCTTTATGACATAGGGAAATATATTAAATATGCAAATTACCTAATGTATGCGGATGATACAAAAATATTTTTTAAAATCAATTCGGAACCAGACAGCGTTAAATTACAATCAGATTTGAATAGTTTAGCTAAATTCTATACGGATAATTATATAACAGTTAATGTTAAAAAGTGCCAATGTATTACTTTCACACGTAAAAGAACGCCGCTGATGATTGATTATGACTTTAATGGAATTAAAATTGAAAGAACTAGAGTAGTGCGAGATTTAGGTGTACTCTTTGATGAAAAAATGCTTCTTAATGATCATATAGATAATATATCGGCCAAGGCGTTTAGGAACTTGGGCTTTGTTATACGTTCTTGTAAACCATTTAATGATAACTCTGCTATCAAAACCGTATATTACGCATATGTCCGCAGTGTCTTGGAATATGCCTGTCAAGTCTGGTCTCCACAATATGTGATCTACAAAGATCGTATCGAACGAATACAGAAAAAGTTTCTTGATCATCTTAACTATCGACTGCACTATCAGACAATACCTTATGTACAGGACTGTCGCCGACATGGTCTTCTTACTTTAGAAGAGAGACGAAAGCTATTAGATATGAGCTTTTTACATGACATTGTAAATGGTCACATTGATTGTGAACAGCTAGTGGCAAGTGTGGCGCTGCGCGTTCCCTTGCGACGCTCACGTCATACCCCTTTACTGGACGTACCTCATCGTACCACAAATTATGCAGCTAACTCGCCACTGACTAGAATGCCTCGTACTTACAATTCTGATTTTCACAACGCGGACTTATTCTTTTCTTCAAAATCGATATTCAAAACCTATGTAAAGCAAATTATCACAAACATGTGTGACAATAATAATTGAGTAAATAATTTATTTATAGGTTAGTATATTACCTAATGTGTACACTTTTAATATTATTATTATTCAGGAGATACATATTGTATTCATATCAGAAGATACATTTACGCATATTTAAGCCTTGCCTTACTTTGATTTTAAGCAGTTATTACTATTCCTAAAGATTTTGCCACCTCTTTGCATGTCTACGCAATCCAGCAATACTGTATTTACTTGTAATAATTACACTTGAAGCCTGTTATTAGCCTTAACATGGATATTGTTTATGTTTAGTTATACGATTGTAACGCTGTTGGGTTCAATAAATAAATAAAATAAAAATAAAATAAAATAAAAATATTCAATTGCGAAACTCAAATTTGTATAGTTACCTTTATAATCATAAATCACGAAACGATTCGTGTAAGATACCTGAATTAAATAATATTAATTATGTGTACGTCCGTGTGGTGACAGATTAAGAATACGGATTGTCACCATCCCATATCATCCCATGGGTGCCGTAAGAGCCGACAGAGGGAGCTTATTATGCAGAGAACAGCACTGTAAGAGAAGGAAAACTTGATACAAACCCTATACCATCCCGTTTGGCCAGCGTGGTATAGTAGGCCAATTCCTCCATTCAAAGGAGAGGTCTTGTCCAGCAGTGGACTGTCAAAGGCTGATGATTATGATGAATTATGTGTATATTTAAAAATCTTCTGTTACCAATAAATATCGTTGACATAAGTCCTATTTTCCATGTTTGACGCTATAATTACATGAGTAAGAACAAGTCTGAATCAATTATAATTCAGCATTGTTTGTTATTATCAAAACTTTGAAAATTGTCGCAAAACGACCCAATGGCTCCCGCTTAAACGAAGAAGGCATTAAATATTTAAATATGGCGCCCAAAATACCAAAGTAGAATCTCTAAGCAAATAGGACTTACCTACTGAATTTTGCAATATACTAACTCAGTTTTAGCTCTATGCAAGGTGTTCATTTGCATTTGCAAAATATTTTAAGGGATAGGGGAATACAAATACAAGTCAAAATTAGTCACTTAAAGTAAAAAAAAAAATTTCGTCGTCATAAACTTTGAAAATTTAGCGCCGCCGCTGGTCAGCTGATCGCCATTGCAGGTGCCTAACACAAACAAGCACACGTATCTACAGTGACTGCGCGATACAGTCTTGTTTTGCACGATTTAACAGTTTATTCTGATTTACCACCTAAGTAACATTGAATGAAAATAGGGTCTTAGATCATCGCACACTGTTTGTTATAATTTTAGTTGGATAAGTATACTGTCTATATTATTGTATTATTAAAATATTTTGCAAATGCATATCAACACCCTGTATATGTATCGCTATTTTGAGTTGTCCCAAAAGAAATAATTGCGACATTGACTTTATTTTCACACATTGATCAAGGTAATTATATAAACGTGTGACGTCATGAAGCAAAAAGCCAGACAGACGTTGACATTGCACTATATTTTGATAATAATTTTGTCGCTAAGCATCTGGAAAAACAGACAGGTATATTTAAACAGTAGTTATTTAAGCCACCTCTTCCGTTATTATGGTAACTGAAGAAAATTAGACTATTGCGTACATATTTTTAAATATTTGTGAGTAATTAAAAACCTAAATCTGTATATTTAAATTCTTGCTTTATTGATTTACTGACAGACTATGCACAACCATTACTACTGGGTGCAAGAAGCCGAAATTTGGCATATTAATCTTTATATACCTATATATTTCTTGTGTGCGTTTGTATGTCACTGAACTCCTCCTAAACAACTGGACCGATGTTGATGAAATTTTTTGTATGTGATCAAGGGGGCTTGAGAATGGTTTAGATTCACTATGTAGTCCACTGGAAAGTGTTTATTTAGTTAATTTTTAATTTGTAAGTTGTTGTTGATTTTAGCATGTTTCACATTGGAACCGACCGACTGCGCTACAATCGCAGTGTCAAATCTATTTTAATATATTTATTATAATCCTTACATGATTTATTATTCATAATAAAATATTTAAAAATAAAGATTTCGAGTCGACAACATGTATCCGCAAAATTTGGATTGCCGAGTATTTTGTTAAATACTAATGGTTCTGACAGACAAATCGCAGTTGTCATATTGGCTAATCTAGCGAAACGTCACTGATACCGGATAGCAGGGATCTTAGACTATTAATGGCAGGGATAACATTTTGAGTACTACTAAGCCTTAGAACTAAGTAGTTTAAATGTGTAAATACTTTTTGCAGTTATATTTCTTAAACAGTTAAAACGACAATTATAGAAGTATCCGCCCAATAAAAGAGATTTGTTTTAACCCGAACATAAATGATATTTTATAACTAGAGAACCCCGAATTTACGCGAGCGAAGCCGCGGGCAAAAGCTAGTATAATAATAATATTCTACCACATACACACATCACCATCTAGTCCCAAGCTAAGCAGAGCTTGTACTATGGGTACCAGATAATGGATAAACATACATATATACTTTTTATTTTGTAAATACATATATATTATACCCAGACCAAGACAAACGTCCATGTTCATGCACACAACAAATGTTTGTCTTGAGCGGGAATTGAACCCGCGACCTTCGGCGTAGCAGTCGCTTTCATTTCCGCTGCGCCAACCGGTCGTCTTAAATGTGCATGTATGTTCATTGGGGAGTGTAAGGGTACTCTAAGAAGGGATGACCTGATAATTTATGTGATATTCTCACGAAACTAGGACGCAGTGGTTAATAAAAGTGCGTGTGTAGCTACGGGCATCCTCTAGTGCTATTACATTTAGGCTTGTAATGTTTTGTGAGCGAGAAAAATGTTTTATTTTTATGTAATTTTTGTCTGTTCGAAGAATTTTTTTTATGGCAATAAGCGGGAAACGAGCAGACGGATCGCCTGATGGTAAGCAATTACCGCCGCCCATAGACACAAGCAACACCACAGGAGTTACAAGTGCGTTGCCGCCCCTTGGGCTTGGGAAAAGGGATAGGATGAGGGAGAAGGAATAGGGGATAGGGCCTCCGGCACTCTCACTCACCGAACGAAACGCAACAGTTTAGGTACAGTTACTTTACGTCGATCTTCTGTGAGAGGGTAGTACTTCACCGGTCGACCCGGCCTATTCATGCTGAAATCAGCAAGGCTCTACTACCTTGAAATGAAGATGCTAATTTACAGCTTAAACGGCTAGAAAGCCCGGTAGGCAACAATTTAGCCATGATAGCCTGACTCGTTAGGTATTACGAAAGACTAAATTCTACTCACACTACAACACTGCTGTGTTTCTAGACAACGTCCGCATTATTGACTTATCTACGGGTACTTTACAAACCATTTATTGAAAACTAGCTTTTGCCAGCGGCTTCGCGCGCGTTAAATTCAGGGTAACACAAAGCTACTTTCAGTCTCAAGTTGTGTGAAGACACTCCTGATTATTCTAAAGACTTCAGAAACTCTATATGGTACAAAGTAGCTCGGTCAGTATCCATGACACTTTAAAACGACCAACAAACATCGCCTTGCATACAGTCAAATGTCAAAGCCATGTTCCAATACATGTCCAATATATATCTATAAACACTGTCGCATTTTTAATATTAGTAGGGAAAATCGTTTCAGCCGTTTAATTGTAGTATATTATATATGCGAACAATGTAATCACCGTGAACAATATGACATTATGTATGATGTGACAGATACAACGAACAAACTTCTAGCCTCCCTACAATCCCTCCCAGATTAATTTTTGCATCTTATGGTAGCCTATGTGCGTCTCCATGGTCCAGTAAATCTCTATATCAAATTACAACAAAATCGGTTCAGCCGTTTAAGCGTGAAAACGGAACATACATACACACTTTCGAAATTATAATATTATTAGTAGGGATAGTGCCCTGCATATGGAAAACTTTCATGGTCATTAATACTGACTGGTTCAAAATTGTTTTGCGGGATATTTATCACCAACCTTTGTTTTGAGTATCCAATATTTAGGCACTGGTGCAAGCGCCATGATCGCGGATGTACTCTTCCAGAAAGACAATTTGGAACCAGTAGTGCTCTGTATTAATTGCTTTTCCTGGATCGTTAGGCGTAGAAGGACACTTAAACTACCATAGAATATCTGTTTACGGTTGGAGTTCGTAGTCTGGTCCGCTTGAGTCACGAAGCTCGCTCACATAATGCTGTAACTGTCAGAAGAACGGCTTAAAAAACAACTGGACAAAACATATATTCTACACACTCAAGCCAAATAAAGTACCTAAAAAAACATTGATGTCCAAATGCCTGCAGGTGGTCACATATGTAATTTAAGAATAATGGCGATCTTTGTCTTATCTGACCACCTCGTAATTACCTCATTATAGTTTCTTTCGTCGGAAGTCGAGCGATTAACCTTTAATTAATCAAAAAGTCAGAGCTGCGTGCGTTCAGCCCGAGACGTCTAATTAGGTACCTATTCCATTGGTCTTGTGCCCTTTAGGTGATATCTGTTTTATTAATGTTAATGTATGAAGTTATGAACATTTATCATCATCAGCCTTTAACAGTCCACTGCTGGACTAGGCCTCTCCTTTGAAATGAGGAATTGGCCTAATATACCACGCTGGCCAAACGGGTTGGTATGAAGTTTTCCTTCTCTTATAGTGTTATTCTCTACATAATATGCTCCCTCTGTCGCCTCTTACGACACCCATGGGATGATATGGGGTGGTGACATTTCGTATTCTTAATCCGTCACCACTCGGACTTGTTGTACGAACATTAGTGAAAGCTTACAAAAAATATTAAAATGTATGAACATTAGTGAAAGCCATACGTGTACAAAAAATATTAAATAATGGTTAGAAGTTAGGTCGTACTGCTCTTTGAAGTGTTGACTGTTCGTAGAGCGCAGGTTAATTGTTTAAACGGCCGCCCCGCTAACACCAGAGAGGGTTCAATCTTCGCATGTCAGTAATTGAACTATCATAGCATAAATACCTATTGCTCAAATAGCATACAGAAATTTAAAAAATAAATTGTACCTTTCGTTAACTGATCGATAAGTTCGCTTCCATTTTTAGGGTTCCGTAGTCCACAAGGAACCCTTATAGTTTCGTCATGTCCGTCCGTCTGTCCGTCCGCAGCCTAGCTCAAAGACGCCTGGTGCTAGAAAGGTGATATTTGATATGAATATAGACATAAAATATTGCAGTAAAACTGTAGAATAAAATTTAGGAAAATAATTTTTTTTAAGGGTATCTCCCCTACATATATAGTGGGGTTGAATTTTTTTTTGGTTGAGTACCCCATCATGTGGGATATCATTGGATAGGTTTTAAAAAAATATTATTAGTTTGCTCAAATCATTTTTCGATCAAGTGCTTGGTTTGTCAAATATCAAGCTTTGAAGTGAAAAAATTGTTAGACTCAAGTGTCCCCCCCTCTGCCGCCTAAACTATTAATTTGGAAGAGGTGAAAAAAATCACAAATGGAGTACATATAACGAATTTAAAAGGAAAACTATCACGGCTAAGCAGATATCACTAGTTTACGAGTAATCGTCGGTTAACTTATAAATACCTATTTCTGTGAGTTTACATTGGGCGCGCTGGCTTAATCTTAAAGATATACGTACTTTGGTATGTAATGTACTACAGTACTACGTATGTATAGTAGTAGTATATCCTGGAAACCACATTTTATGTTTACAATACATAACTAGATACATACCTAGTATTTTTCTAAACAAAACTTAGGTTCTTATAATAGTGTTATTAAAATTATTTTTTCAGCAAAATAAACAGTCGGATTTGTTGTACATTAATGCTCTTTGCTGCAAGTCATTATGGGCAACTACGGAACCCTATATTGCGCGTGGCCCGACACGCACTTGGCCGGTTTTTATCCTTGGAGATGTTATGAATATTTTACTTATGTCTTTCTCGTTTTACAAAGGTTCTCATAAGTAATATTCACACGTATGACATAAATTCAATGAGTTACATGTTTATGAGCCTTTAAGAGAGACTGGAGTCTATACTAAGGAAAACCTGTGAAAAATTAATCATTCATTTAGCCAATTAATCATTTAGAAGAGTTCATGTCAACTTGAATGAACGTAATATCATACGATTATGATTTCACAGCAGCCATTTAAGTTTTTGCCGAAGTCTATTCATGTCCATTACCTAAACAAAAAATCTCAAAAGACCAATTTAGTTAAAGTTTGCAGGAGAACATTAATCACAGGTATCTTCAACAAAAAAGAAACAATTAGCAATATTAATAATATAATAATAATAATAATAATAATTCCTTTTATTTCGCGTGGCATAGACGCATAGATAAATACCTTACAGTCTAACATACATACAGTGGTTGTTAGTATAAATATACTTATAAACTATGTTAGTATCGCTTCACTTGCACGTTGTTGTTGTGCGTTCGTGTGGCACTTGTCCGCGGAAGCGACGGAACACCACACCCTTCGGCCAAAAGTCCTCCTTCATAATAACATGCAGATAGCACGTCGGGACCCGCACCACAAACGCCTTAAAGTTGACGTTGCGTCGCGACTCCAACAGCTGCACTCTCGGCATGTACTTCGACTTCTGGCGCACGTACTCCGCGATGTCCTCCGCCTTAGTGGTGTAGTGCAGGCGAGAGACATAGACGGGTGTGTTCGGTGCGGCAGCGCGTAGATTTGCACCAGACTCCACAGGAGCCGTACCGCAGCAGTTCTTGTTGGTTTTCTGACGACGCTTCCTCCTCTGCACCGTCATAAAACCATCATCTGCGTCCTCGTCGCGGTTCCTTGCCGTCTCCGGCATGGACTTCAGCGTGGAAGCAACGGGGGTGCTCGCAGTTACCTGCTGAGCCTCTATTCGCTTAGGTCGCGCGGCGATACACGGAGGCGCCGCGGGGTCGGGGGCAGGGCTGCGGGGCGCTTGTGTAGCGCACTCAGCAGTCACAACATTCCGCGGCGACAAAACTGCTGACGCGAAACTTGCGACCGATGTGTCGACGCATGCACCTCGGCGCGTGTTGACGTTACTACGCGCCGGTGACCCAGTTAAATTGACAACCTTGTGTAGGTCGTCAACCTCCGTGCGCAAGAGTGCAACGGTGTCTTGGGATGCCTGTAGCTTCTTATGTACATCCGCTAAACTTGCCTTCAGAAACACAATGTCCTTCAGCAGGCTTGTGACATCGACGTGGTCGAAAGTGACGGGAGGCAACTTGTTCAAGTCCCTCGCCACAAACGTCGGCACGTCGTCAGGATCGGTCTCCTTCAGCAGCGTGATAATATCCTGCAAACTTTTCTTTGTCCCGTCACGTCTGCGGGACACCATCTGGTCGCATTTGTTTAGCGACCTGTACAGAAGCAGCTTGGCAGCCGCTATGTCCTCCTCGCTGAAGTTGCTGGAACAGATCTGGATAGCCGACACCTCGTCCATGACATCCAGTTTCTGCAACATTGGTAAAAAGCACAAATTCCTAAAGCCTAGCATTGTAAGTCTTTTTTTGTATTATGTCATCGCGTATTCGTAATAATTATTGCAAAAACAGCTACAGATGATTTATCACATAGTCACCCGCGGCTCCACCAACGTGGATTTTGTTTATCTTTCGTAGTTATATTTTTATAAGACGTATCCTGTGTTACTTCTAATATCCTCAAGAATATGTGTACAAAGTTTCATGATGATCGGTCAAGTAGTATTCGCGTGGAAGCGTAACAAGCAAACTTATTTAGGTATAATATTAGTATGATGTCAGCATTCATCTATCGTATTTTTTTTATTTCTATGAGAGTATTCACGGCATCGTTACGCGCGAAATTTGTATTTTCTTTATATTTTATCAGCCTATGCTTTGCCCGCGTAGGGTCGGCCATCGCGAAAAAGAAGCAACACAGAAGAGCTTCTATTACTACAAAGTTTCATTCAAAACCGTTCAGTAGTTTATGTTGTTTAGTACCAGATAGACACAGTATACCTTTTGTCGCAATAGACGACGCTAATTTATAAATTCAATGTTTATGAATTACACTTTCTGACCTAAGTGAAAAAACTATTTTGATTATTTGTGCATTTTATGACTTTTTTGACTCACGCCTTTATCCCCGTAGGGGTAGGCATTTTTAGGTCCCACGTAATAGGGGGCTACCCTATTGCCGCTGCCAGGCACATCACCAGACTCTGTGCTGCTATTCAAACTTTGGAAAACCCAGTAACACATTTTTATGATATCGAACTTATTCGGAACAATATCGCTATCAATGTAGGACTGGGCTTGGCCAAGGAGTGGCGATGCACTTCCGATGCGATAGTTTATTTGAACGGAAGCAATATTTAAAGGAAAGTATTGATTAAAAAAAACGCCGAGAAGAATCCTTGACAACTAGTGCTGATGATAAGATGATTTTAAACATAAGCAAGTATGATATATATGAGATAGATTGAGTTAATTTATGATTTTAACTAACCGATTCTACCGACATTCATAGAGTTAGGTTGTAGTTATTAGTCTATTTATCAAATTTAATGTTACTAGTAAATGCATATAGGATGTAAAAATAACCTTAACGAAAACTGAAATCCCATATTTACTTCGGCACCATACCTGGGAAATTACTGGTTCAGAGGATATTGAGGCTCAAAATCACCATATTTTTTCATAATTAAGTGCACAAAATCGATGCATTTACAACTCTACGGATGAGTAGATATTTCGAGCATTGCAAGCGCGTACTTTAATGGCCGTTTAAAATGTATCTACTTGAAAAAAAAAAATGTTTCCCAGTTATTCTTTTTCCTTAGTATGACTTGGCATGATGTCCAAACCGAGTAGACTTAAGTTTGGTGATGGGTCTTATGACACCTTGTATATAGTAGACACTTCATCTTAATAAACCTCTGCATAAATAAATACAATTACTGGAGCAAAACTGTTTCCTTTTTCTAAATTCGTCTGTTAAGTACCGTCGCAGTTTTGTGTGATCTATCCGAGGGTATCTAATCTGCACGCTAATATGACTGGAGATAACCCGCTATCAGCCACTTAACGCTATTACCGATATAGTACATTATTACCTTTGATTGCGTGAAATTTTCATGTTTATTACCTACGATAGGTAATGCTTATTGTAATTATTATCAGTGCTAGTTGCAAATGTTCATCGGCCGGGCAAGGTTCATTTACATAGAAAATATAGATATGTAAATAGCAAATGTAAAATAAGTAAATGTTTCATAAGTGGCCAAATCACCATCTCATCTTCAGCTTTAAACAGGACATTCCATTGAAAGGCGGATTTCACCTATTGTGCCACGCTGGCCAAATGGGTTGCTATAGAGTTTGTGACAAGTTTTTCTTCTCTTACTGTTCTCAGCGTAATATGATCCCTTTGAGGTTGATATGGCCAATATATAATGTAAGTATCAAAAATGTACTGACTACGAACTAATAGTTGCTGGGAGATGACTGACATATTTACTGGACTATCGCGTGTAGCACCTAATACAAATGTGTATACAAATCTGTCAACGATGTCCCCACATTATAAATTAAGCAACAATGGAAAATTAAATAGAACAAATAAAATATTAAGTAAAAGCGGTGACGTTTCTTGGTGCTGCCGTTTATTACTATTATTATATCCGACATATTTACTCATAATAGTTCGACTCACTTACGACGTAAGCCATCTTAATTATATTAGGCGTTACAGGTAGCAGTTGGCCTATTAGCCTCGTGAAAAGATCTGAGTCTGTACAGCTATAGCTGTTGATATCTTTCTTTTGTGTGTTTAAATATGTTTTATGTTTTATAAACAAAGTAAATCAACTATCCGCGCCAATTAGATGTAAGATATACAGCTCAATAAATGAGTTTCTGAGAAAATGAGAGGTAGAACTTGAGCTATGGATTCATTATTTTTCAACATAATGAGCTTATTAATTTTGGGCCTTGTTAGTTCGTCCTCTTCTTCGTATTTACTAAATCACGATGGTGTGCAAGTGCTAATAATCACTCTTCCATAGACGTATGCTGGTTATTGCTACTGAAATTTTAGCTTATTTTCGTTATCTTTGTTGCAGATGACCCTACCTCACCGAATATCCGCCGTATATACCGTAATACTCCTATTATTAGTACAAGCCTCACTAGAAGCAAAGAAACCAAAAATAAGAACATGCCCTATAGGCTTTACATTAGCGTATACAAAAATCACAAACGAACCGATATGTTATCGGTTAAAGGGGCCGGAAGAAGTCACAGACACCTTCAAAGACTGCAGCGGAAATCTTTACACCGCGAAATTGTACGAAAGCTTAAATATGGCAGCCGTTCCTAATGAACATGTCTTATGGACTGAATACATGTCTGCATATCCAGGTGGACCCTTCGTTGATACGTCATTTACACCAACAGTGGGACATATGTTGGGCACTAGCTTTGATGTCACCAATGCTCGTAGTGACACGGATGAGGTGTTGTGTGTGGTGAAGGACCCCGTGGGCAATTACACAGCAGATTCGTGTGATAAAGAGTACTATAGATATTGTTTCGTGGAGCCATATCCAGAAGATATCTTGTCCACTGAGGGTTGTGAGACTTTAAAAGGCTCTTATCGGTTTTGGGCACCGAGGCCAATTTGCTTGACTGCCGCTACAGGAGTTGGAGGTGGCACGATTAGAGCTACTTGGTTACAATCCAACGATATATGTGAGAAAAGAGGAGGAGAAATTCTTTATAGTGGTTGGAGATATTCCAACCATCCTGTGTTGCATAATTCGGATGCACCTGCCGACAAGTACCCACTGCGAGTGACGTATGACCCTAGTCGTAATACCACCATACGAAATGGTAATGATTTTGTGGTAAGTTTATAAAAATGGTTTGTTAAGTTTTGGTGGTTCTTTTTAGTTTAATAATTTTGTAAATCTATGGAGGAGTGTCATAGTAGATTGTGAGCGCAGAAAATGAAAAAAGTTGACATAGTATGAGAAACATTTTCTGAATCGGCATTCCATGTTGATCATTGAGCATGTTACGGTGTTTGGTCAATTATTGTGTTTGGGTAGATTGCTTTGTTTTAAGTAAAGTTTGCTATTCTTTTATATTGCCAGAAGTAGTTTTCAGTGAACATAAATTTCATTTTGCTTTTTCACAAATACTTCGTCATAATAATTTGCTAAACTACGGTTATTAATTTTCAAATAATTCTTTCTTTGCTTTACATATTTCTTTTAATTTGTTCCTTTGTAGTGTTGTTTTAGAATGTTTGTTTTTTGTATAGTGGTGGCTTTGTGGTGAATGGGAGCCTTATAGACTAAAACGGAATATGGTTGAAACCGCTCCGTGTACTTATTTCGATGCTCTTAACAGAAAGCTTTACATTGACGCTGTGGAAAATTCGGTGGGCAACATTTTTATATTTTGCTTCTGTGTCTATGTACCATGATCTTTCTTTGCTTTATGCATGTCTGCTAACTATATGTTTTGTATGCATCCATGTTCGTTGTTAACAAAACTGTACATTTTATTATTGTTTGTTTTGTCATTCTATTGAATACTTATAGGTAAGTTTTCTTATGAGACATTGCTGCTTATTGGTATTATTTTTGTACTCCTAGATGTGAAGTAGTGATGATGATACAATTGTTGTTATTACTTCATAAGATAATTAAATTTATCAGGTAGCATATTATTTACTAAAAGTTTCATTTCCTTGTATTTATATAGTTGCATATGCTTCTTTCATGACATCACTGTCTCATACCTTTCATTTATTAGGTCACAATAATACCAAAAGCGATGCTGGTGTCCGTACTTTACAGTATACACTGCTAAAGTAACTTTCGACCCTTCTAACTTTATTAATATTAATTAACAAACAATTTCTCAATTTTTGTTTCTGCTGGCTGTGTTTATTATAGTGTCTTAAAATGTTAACTTATATAATTGTTCAATGGACTCGTAAAATCTATTTTCAAGTAATTTAACATCTAAACAAATAACAAAGTTTATTAGACCAAATGTATTTGCTTCATCTCATACTATTATCGCAGATAATTTAATAGGTACTACTATTATAAGAATGAAAAAAAAATCTGAAACGGTAAAATATGCTAACTATTATACAGCTGTGGAAGTATCTATTGTACTTGCGTTAATTAAATTTATAAGTGCAGTGTAGTGTGTACACATACACGATTTTATGCATTATCATGTGAAAAAAATGAAAAGGTCATGTTGATATTAAAAAAGTGAAACTGAAAAAAAGGGATATGATTCTCTCAGTCTATAACAGTATTTGCCTATAATTAGAGCCTAACAGCCATTAAAACCTAATGGAGATACCAGCAGACTATCATGCAGACCTCTGCACCTCCGACCTTTTTGATCTGTGGAAAAGCTAATTCTATGTTCACTCTGGTGACACTAGTAGGCGAACCCTGGGGCATAAGGTGAAAGTTTTGAGCTTTGGAGACCTGAGGCATGAGTCTCACATGACTGACACAATATTAATTTCTTCTACAAAACGGTGACGATTTATGAAGTTGGTCCATAAAAGTATTTTTGTCTATAATTGCCGTAACGAAATCTGTAGATTACCAATAATAATTTACAAATATTGTTTTACTATAGAGGCAGGCGCCAGCCACCATGCCAGACGTGCCAACTGCGACAGACAGTGTTATGTACGGTGCCCTAAGTGATGGTATATGGGACTTGGTCGATAGTGCCTATATTTTCTATGACGTCATCTGCGAAAAAGACGTGGAGCTCAAACCAGTCACACTATCAGTCACTACTGATGCGTAAGTATATAAACCATAGGTGAAGGGTTTGGCCAGTTTTGTTTTTGAACTCTAGCTGATATATCTAGAATTCCATTATCTAACAATATATTTTTTAAACAAGTTATTGAACAGTAAAAAAGTGGCTTAAAATAAAACCTCAATGTATATACGTTAACATGCTTATGATTTTTAGAAAGCATTGATGTGAATGTATAAACATTTTGCCTCCCAATATGTTTTGAATAAATTATTATTGATTATGACTTAAATGATCAATAAGCAGTGATATTAAATGGAATTTCGGTATAATCATTATTTTTGATATTTTTTCAGGCAAAACAAACTAATACTAACAGTAGTCGGTATGGTTGATGCAAGTAATTTATACTGTTTCACTGATTCCGAAAGCTATCATCCAATGCCCGTAAAAATGAGCTTATTCGCAACGTCCAACGAAACGACCACCTACGTTCTAAAACCAGAAAGCGATGGCTATTATTGGTGCGTTAACACGGACTCCAAACGATTCCAAGTCTCAAAATCTAACCAAAAGCTTTGGATCAGAGAAGGACAATCACTAAGATACACGTACGCAGTCGAACTTAAATTTGATAAAGAATACAATTTCGAAACCGTCGAAAAGACCAGCAAGATTTGGGAAAGGAAATTGAAAGATTACATATTTTATTTTACTCAGTATTACAATTTAACTGGTGATTTTGATAGAGGTAACCTGTCTCAAGATACGTTAAAAGAGTTCAAGGAGAATCACCCAGAATTGACACCAAAAGAGAAAGAGATAATATATGGTATGAAGATAAAACAGATAAACCTGGATGGCAAGTCAGCAGTGATACACTTCCAGTTGCATCCGACGATGCGGCTGGTTCAACCGGGGTGGTGGGGAAATATGTATATAAAACATATGAAACCTGTATATTACTGTAACTTGGAAGGCAATGAATTTGGTAAGTACAATATTTGTGTACAGATGGTAATAATGTTGGTCGAAATTTCAAAAGAAATGTATATTAATAAGTATAATATTTCGAATTGTAAGATGTTTTGTTTTAGATTTGCCTACATTTTATTACTTTTTTTGTTTTTTTTCAGATCGTTCACTACGTATCGATAGGTTTCATATATTTTTAGTAATAGGTTTTGCTTCCAAGTTTGCAAGTATATTTTGTTTCACGATCATTGTTATAAAGAAACTAATAATCAAGGACACGAAATTCTGCACAGTTTTATTCGAAAAGGTAGCTGCTTAAACCCTACATCATAGCTGCAGTAAAATAATGATATGATAAAATCATTTCCAGTTGATGAAATCACCATTGGGTGCGTGGTCTACTCCTGCATTGGGAACTTCAACGAAGGGGTTCAAGCGGTCGTGCAATCCAGGAACTGTTCCGCGTCCACTGACCCGGCAGAAGTCAATACTACGGTCACTTTCCAAATGCCCACTGCTGAGACTTTAGCGCCAGCTAATCATGTAAGTATTTTTTTTATGACGCCTTGCCTTGGAATGAAACTTACTAAAATAGCACAAGAGCCTGTGATAATGATAATGAAGTTGTATTGTATCATACTATGACATCGGAATAAGATATCATCTACGGCTGTAACCAGAGCTGTATTAGCTGTATTACATCTAGACAGGCATAATCTGCTAGATAATTAAATATTAGAATGTTTGAACAAATAATTTATTCGAAACTTATTGGTCACTTGTGATATTGATAATATTGGTCACTTGTGAAATTGGCTGTAAATAATTAAATATAATAAACCAAAAATTTATGTTGATGAAACTGCTTTTTAAAAGTAGTGATTGATTAAATAATGTTAAATTCGAGATTAACATTATTTAATCTAATTGTAAATGGATCACTTGACAAAACATACGCGAATTTTCAGATCGTGCAAAATTTGGATGCATAGTTTTCAGTTTACCATGAGTTGTTCATAGTATGCTACGATATAATCAGGACCTTTATAGACAAGGATTCCCTCATATAACAAGGACCTTCACAGACAAGGATTCCTTGAAATTAACCCCAGGCTAATCATGTCCATAACACTCCACCAATCTTGCACAGCTTGCACTAACATTTGTTTACTTCGTCGTCTATTATAGACAAGAGACGACTTGTATCGGGACATGAGCAACAGTTCCGAGGAGACGCAAGAAATCTCGACAATAACTACAGAGAAAACGACAGAAACATCATCGACCACAGACCGGAGACCTACTAGACCGGTTACTGGTTATCCATTACCAGAGATGACCACAGAACCAACGTTTATGGACACCGTCATAACTGTTATACCATCCTTTCCAACGACACCACCAGTTACTACTGAGGCGACTACAACTGTACCCACTACTGTGTCTGTAAGTGTTGTCTTCGTTTTGTTGTTTGGTGTTGTAGAATTGTAGGTAGGTTAAAAACAACAAAGTTATGTAACAGAAAAAGGCATGGCCACACTTTTTTGTTTAAAACTTTATGAATAAAACCTTAAAGTAGGTGTCTCTCACTATGCTACCGTAGCAATTTCTGCATCTCGTGTTGATATTGATATGGTTAGCCAGGTGGTTGATGTTAAGGCAGGTGTAATAAAAACTTATACTAAAAAGAATGTATGTGTACATATAAGTGCTGAGCTTATAATACTGAAGCTAGGAATATGAAACTTAAGGACAGTAGGTTTCTTTTATGGCAAATGCACCTGTTGGGGAAAGTATTTATACATTCCGCACCTAAGGCGATAAAATAATGGTTGAAGGTTTGTTCAAATTCCGAAGCTAGCATTATTAAAATACACGCACCAGAAAAAAACAAAAGTAATATCAAAAAACCCTGCATTCATAACTAAACTGGCACCAAATAAACATCAAAAGGTACAGGTAGGTAAACTTACAACGTAACCAATCTAAATAAAGTTAATCTAATAGTTGATGTTTAATGGCAAAGGAGTCATGGCCTAGTCAGGAGACTAAGTGACTGCATCTCTAATCGCATTTGTGTGCGTATTGAATTGTAAATTACCGCATGCTTAAGAGGGGAAAATACATCGTGAGGAAATGCATTTATGCGACCTAACATAATGTTTTCAATATATACTAGAGGCCTACCAACCTGAACATGGCTAGGGTGGTAAACTGCATTATCACAATGAGAAGAACCCGTGCTCTGCAATGGGAGTCATTGTCCAGATAATAAGTTCAAGTAACTAATGAAAATATGTTATTATAGCCTGAAGATCAACTGCAGCAAGTGATCACTGATCTGGGGGATCTATTGAGTAATGACACAGTGCAGGTGTCAGTTGACACTATTTCTGGATCTTTTGACCGGGTAAGTCTGAATGAATTTGGACGGAGTTTAAATTAATAAGCTTGAAGTGACTTCATTAGATCGGCCAAGTTAAGCGACGCTTGCCAAGGTCACCCCTGAGATGTGTGACCGTTTGTAACAGCATCTAATAGACTGCTAACGTTCTCAGGAGGGGCGGGCCAGTTTTTGTTTCAGACAGTAATTGTTAAGCTCATTCTGTAATCGCCGACACCAAAGTTGGCCATATATTCCACAAGGAAAAACTTAGAAGGTGATTTATGTCATAACACGCTATACATCTTTTGAAGATTGTTTATTCATGGTATGTGTAAGGGGACTTTGTTTGATTTTATCCACCGCAAGTCTCGATCCGAATGGTGCTTGGCGCACTAATTGGCTCTCGCAGAGCTTTTTGGCGATAAAGATTTGGAAGCAGGGCAAGTCAGTGCACCAAACGCCATACATAGAGCTCCCAGCACTCATGAACGATCGGACTTAATAAAAATATCAAAATTGTTGACTTTAAAAATCTATGAAAATGATATAGATAAAATCACTTTGAAAGCATTACTTATCTATTTAGTCATGTAGATATTTTATGAGTAAATAATGCCCGAAAAAGCTATGGCGAAATAATATTAGTCACTGCAGAAAATAAAACCGTAACGTCATTACAGAAAAAGCTATGTCGAAAAAATCATGAAGAATCTAACACCATAATGTCTTCGTTTTTCAGGTGGACAAACTTCTAGAAGAAAACATAGAATTAGGTATACCCGGAGAACTCCTGCATTTGCTTGACCAAGTTGGAGCTAAAATAGACCTGAATGGGACTAAGAACATTCAGACAGTCCGTCCAAACGTTGCCCTGGTGGTAGCCAATGCGGAACCTGGGCTGCCAGTGAATGGACTCAGGATTGCTACCAGAACCCAAGATGTCTTCAGTGACGAAGCTTTCCAGATTATAAGGGGTAGGTGTTGTCTACAGATGAAGAATCTGATTTGACACTAGACCTTCCAGATCAAGTAAAATAAAGTGGCAATGACTTGCGGACAGACAGACATGGGGAATTTATATGGTCCCTTTTTTCCAATTGGCGTCGAAAACCTAAACACGTAGTAACGGTAGGTTCGATATTGAGATTGAAGCCATAAAAGACAAATCTAGTAAATAGTAAAACACAAAACCACAACCACAATGACGCAATTTTATTTTATAGATGTCTAGAGGAGGCTAGTATCATGTTAAATCCAAGTTTGTGCAATGTGGGGGCTGCCCCTTCAGGGAAACAGGTGTGAGTCTTTAAAAAAATAAACTACAAAATCTATTTGTACCACTCTTTTTAAGATGGCGGCCGAGGGAGTAAAGGTACGACCCCACAAATTTAGATCAAGCTTCACACTAGCCCTCCCTAAACATCTGTATAATAAAAATGCGTCTTCTGATAAATGCAGCCCCAAATGTAACTTTTCAATGGACTACATTTTGATTAGGTACTTATTTTACTGGACTACATAGCCGCAGGCTGACCTATTAAAAACATTTTGTGTCAATTAATTTATTTCATACGTACATACATAGACTCACACTTGTTTCCCGGAGGGGTAGGCAGAGACTACGAAACGCCATGTGCAACGATCCTGACATATCTCTCTTGCTTCTGAATGCTCCCATCAAATTATTCATGCATGCTCTTCTGTTCAGGGTACTTTTAACCTGTCCTGCTTTTAGGATGTCCAAAATCTGATCAAAGTACGTCCTCCTAGGTCTTCCCCATTCATTTATTTCATAGCCACCTAATTTTGCCATAGTATTAACTACAATTATTGCCTGTTGAGTATTGTTATTGCAATAAAAATATTTTTTCTTTCAGACGACGTAAACTCAGAGCATCTACTAACCCAAGACACCGAGGCAGTGGTCCAGCTGCCTCGGTCCGTGGCGAACTCTACGCGCCGCATCAGCTTCGTGGTGTTCCGCAACGACCGCGCCTTCCAGACCAACGGCACCCTCACGCCCGTCAACAGCAGGGTGCTCAGCATCAACGTTGAGAATGTCACGCACTTCAAAACTGGAGAGGTGAGAATGGATAATTGGATAAGATTTGATTTGACTATCAGAGGTTTGCAATATTGGTGCTGTGTGAGGAATGGATAAAGTTTGATTTGCCTATCGGTGTGTCCAATATTTGTGCTGTATATTCTATTGCGGTAGGTAGGATTATAGACAGCGATTGCTTAGTAAGGATACCAACAGATTGTTATACAGAGGGTTTTGGGTTTAAAGCTTTGTCGCCATTTACATTTTCGGAAAGTGATATTGAGATATTAAGTATATTTGAGATTTCTCCAAAAATGCTCTCGCAGACGAATGAAGTTTGTTATTCTGATTTTTTTTCCATAATTTTATCCGAGCGACAGTTACCTACGTGCATTAGACAATAGAACTGTTTGAAATTATTTAAGCAACACCTTTTAAATTTTCACCCAGAAATTATCTATACCGGATGAGTGAAATGTAATTTCTATATTGTTCACTATAATAGTTTTAAATTCTAATAATTATAATATTTTTATTTCAGTCGATAGACATCCACTTCAATCCACTAAACTCCGCGATAGACCGCAACCAGAGCAGGACATGCGCATTCTGGGAATTCAACGACAACAACCAGACCGGCTCCTGGTCCCAAGAGGGATGCACATTCATCCCAGCATCCGAACCGGGCAAGCTAGACACCTGCCGTTGCGTACATCTCACTCACTTCGCCGAGATCCTCGTCTCAAGAACCGTCTTCTCCGAACTTGATGAAACGATTCTCGAATACCTCTCCGTCATTGGATGCTGCCTCTCCATCTTCGGCCTCGTCATGATCGGCCTCACCGCAGTCCTCTTCAGATCCTGGCGAAGAGACTTCAACAATAAAATATGGCTGCAGCTATGTATCTCTATCTTTTTACTAGTAGTTTGCTTCTTGATAGCAGTCTTCGCCAGTTTTACTAGTGACAACGTAACATGTATGTTGACGGGAATTGGATTGCATTATGCTGTTCTAGCGTCGTTCTGTTGGATGTTAGTGGCTGCAGTTTTATCCTACAGACGCTTGGTAATGGTCTTTACTCGGGACGCTTCACATAAACTACTCAGAGCATCAGCGTTTGCCTGGGGTGTTCCATTTGCAATAGTTGGGATCCTCCTTTCAGTTAACCCGAAATCTTACTCAGGCCAGTTCGAAGAGATGACTCCTACTGGAGCCTTCTGCTATCCGACAGGCTTAGGTCTCTGGCTAGCCGTCTATGCTCCTATAGCCGTCATGTTAATTGCAAACTGGACGCTTTTTGTCTTGATAGTAAGGTCCGTTTTTGCTTCTACAAGGATACAGAGACACGGTGATTCTAACGAAGCCTTGCGCTGTGCCTCCGTCAGTTGTTTACTCGTGTTCCTCTTCGGTCTTCCATGGATTTTCGGTTTGTTCGCCTATAACGTTGTAGCGGCATACTTCTTCGCGTTAACAGCCACCTTCCAAGGTTTCGTTCTTTTCGTATTCTTTGTCCTTGGCAACAAAAAGACCAGAGACTTATGGCTGAACAAGTTAAAGATCAAGCAGACTCGCAAAGTGCCAGTAACTTCTTCAACTTATACTAATCGGAGTACAGGAGGAGGCCCTGGTTGGCGAGGTGGACCGTCAGGTTCTGTTGAGGCAAAAGTATCAAAGCCCAGGTCACTGGCTAACTCTGATGACTCAAGGTTTTCTTGACAAAAGAAAAATAAATCGCCTAAAAAGGGTGGATCAAGAAAGAAATCCACCCAAAAGAAAATAGCTGAGCGGTCGTTGTGAATTTGACGATCTATATTGTTAGCCTGCTAGCAAAGTAAATTGATGAATCCTTACATCATCTGGGATTTGATGAAGTAAATTCTTCATAGTTTTACCATTGGCAGACAAAGACTATTTTCACAATGACCCAAATTCCTAAATTTTGGTTCCTTATCTATTTTCTTCACTTGATGAAGACTCTAGGATATTTTGTTCTATCATATAATGAGTGTTATTGGACCATCCCAGTGAGCAATATTTTAAAATCTCACTCATGAAAACTTACTAAGAAAGTGCTTTTATTGATGTTGATAAAAGCAAGTATTTCTTGAATTATGGCCTAATGACATAGTGTAGGGTAATTGCTGTTTTGAAAGACCTATTATTACAGTGTAAGCAACCTATGGATGTTATAGCAATAGTCTTTACAAGTTACTAAATGAATGATTTTAATCGGTTTTCTTAGCAGTAAGGAGAGAGATCAGATATATGTTATAGGTTGGTCTCCTCCTATTCCGAAGAGCTTAGTACTACTTTAGCGACCACATGTCTCAACTCGATTTGATAGGTCCAGTGTACCCGCTTCAAAGACCGAGAGCCAAACACAGTCTGAATCGAGGTGAAAAGTGCGGTAGTTAAAGTCATACTAAGTCACCAGTAGTCACTTACTACGGAATTCAATATTCGAACTATAGATAGATCTGTAGATTTTAGATTCGTTTTTGACAGTGACATAAGCTGCATACAAAATATGTCAAACACGAATCTGAAATCTACAGATCTATCTATAGTTCGAATATTGAAAATGGCCGTTAGACTATTGCTATGATAGGTTGTTTACACTTCAGTTAAGAGCACAAATTGAATAGATACGTAAGACTGGACCAATGCTATGCTCGAAAATACACACACAAGCAGTGTAAACTTGCCGTTTTCGACTTAGTTCGAAATATTTCATTCGAATCGCTAAACGCTATTTCACGTTCATGTGTAGGTAAGCGTATTTACACCAGTCAAATTGATCCGGATTTCTTTTAGTTATTTATTTTGTGTTATGTATAACTTCTCTAATCTAGTCTTGTATTGGTGATGCTAAGATTCTAACTAGCGACTCTAGCAGCGAATTTGGAAGTTGTCCGGGTACGACACTTTTGACAGCTTTCAATACAACGTTGGTTCGAGCATAGATATTTACATAGAGGCGCATTTCTTATGGGCGCTCTGTAGACAAACTTTCTGTGACCAAAATGCCGCTTGGCGGCGTGGCAGTCGCGCTGTGACAGCTAACTCTATGAGTGCAAGAGAGACAAACGTTCCTCCTGTGTATCTTAACTGCGAGATCAAGAGAGACGTTGAACGACGCCAGCGCCGCCAACGGCGCCAACTACGTACTACACTGACGACAGTCGCCAACTCGCCACTTGGAATCGGTACACGAAATCCTTAAGAAATGCGCTACTATATGTACATA
The DNA here is from genome assembly GCA_944739405.2 of Euclidia mi. Lineage (NCBI taxonomy): Eukaryota > Metazoa > Arthropoda > Insecta > Lepidoptera > Erebidae > Euclidia > Euclidia mi. Next base: position 6,321,886 of record OX123198.2, on the reverse strand, counting down.
AAATGTGGTTCGAGGTTCGTGGTAATCGTATTGAGCTGTCAAAACTATCGTACCCGGACACCTTCCAAATTCGCCGCTAGAGGCGCGCGGATAATCTTTGCATCGCCAATATGTGCGGTCCGTTTCATGCTTATTCCGTGCACTGTCAAATTCTCTCAGAAGACACAAAGAACGTCTGACTGATATTAAAATTACATTTTACTAAGGGCCGGTTTCACAGCTGGCTGATATCTTCCTGTTCAATTTGTTTGTCAGATGACACATTCGTCTATCGTTCTAATTTTGAATTAATCTGGATGATAAGACCCATTAAAGGGTAGAACTAGGCCAAATACTCGTAAGTAATTAACTAAATTTGTATTTGAGAAATCAAAAATAAGTGGCGGTGTCATTCATTCACGCTTGCAAATACCTGTCTAGAAGGGGACGGAGATATGAAAGTCAATGATTTTGCGCCTCGCTTAAATCTGTCCTTGAAAAGCAGGTCAGGTAATTTGTAGGGTGCGCATCTCTCTAGATTTAATCCGATATAATCCGAAAGTTGCAAGGAAAGGGTAGGTGGACGGTCAGGTTAACTTTGAACAGCATAAAACAACTTGCCCGCTTTTTATAAAAGTGTTATTTCCTTCTGCAAATTTCTTCTTACAAATTTACAGCCTTTTCAACGAAATGTAACTTTCTTGTTCATAAAACATATTCGTATAATACATATCACAATTATGACCCTGTGTTACTGTAATTTGATGCGTTCAGTAGTTTTACCTTGAGTGTAACAATCATCGATGCTCACAAACTTTCACCTTCCCAAGGACGTTGTGAGCCTGCAGTAATCCTACCTCGTCTCAAATACCCTAAGATGTAAATTGAGTGATGTAATCTGAATCCTAAATTACGCAAATTTTAATCGATTTTAATTTTTTTAAACTTTCGCGATTTGTATACAAAATATATTAGCTGGTCTTAATCGCGTACAACCAATTTATTTAAGGTATAAATACCTATTTGTTTCCGACGTTTCGCTCGTCTTGCACCGAGCGGAGACTACGCTCGGTGCAAGACGAGCGAAACGTCGGAAACAAATAGGTATTTATACCTTAAGTAAGTTAATTGTACGCAAATTTTATCTAAAGAGACAAAAATATTCCTGTTAAATTGATGAAGAACTAAGCGTGTAACGGATCGTTGAAGGTAAGCATCAAAGATAGTTACCAAATAATTATTTATATCTGAACTTTAGATATTTCTTGTAGAGCGTACTGTGTACCTAAGTTCAATGATATTACAAGAGGTAGATACGTTACCTACGAAGTAATCAATCCGTAGAAACGGTACACTAACGCACACATCGATAACTCCATATTTTATTTTATTTTCGGTTGACAAGATGTGTCAGTGTCACTTTGATGCTGGCTCGCGATTCACACACACACATAATATGTCAGACTTGCCAACTGGCTTATGTTTAGCGTCCTGCTTTTGGTACACCTATAACATATCTACTTCTTTTTACTTTTGTAATATCATTGACCTAAGTTACACATTATTGGTTAAGATTTGTAAAGACGTAAGTAATTAAGGCATATAGGGTGAACCATTGATAGAATGATGGGAGAAAACACAATAGATTATTTGACTAATCTAATACTGTTGTCATAAATATAACAAAGACTTCAAACTATTTCGACTAGTGAAAACAAGCATCTGTTCGGCATTTACTTTGTTTTTGAAGTGGTTACACTGTTGCAAGCGCCATGTTCACGGATGTACAGTACATCCGTGAACATGGCGCTTGCAACAGTGCCGAAATATCGGTTACTCCAAACAAAGGTACGTGGTATATATCCCGAAAGACAATTTAAATCAAGTTTAAATGACCACGAAAGTTTAAATTCCTATATGGTTACAAGCATTTTAATATTATTAGTGAATGGAAAATCTTTATCCCTTTGGGTTGCGGAGATCAGACTGCATCAGATCAGATCTCTCTATGGATAAGCCAATATTCTGTAAAGATTTAGAGACTAAAAAATTCTGCCCACAATTTTGCTCCGTATAATCATTTGTAATTATACAATTCGAAAATTGTTGTAGTATCCCAGTGATTTAGATGTGTATTAGACATCTATAGGCTCTAGAAATCGTTTATCGGACATAAAAAGCGAAAAAAATGCTTTTGTGTGTGGACAATTACGATCTGCTTTCTGAGTAGCCTTTCGAGAATACCTAACTCGCTTTTTTAAGATGTCGACTTCTTTCATTGTTTTTTATGTGTTCGATTGATCGTACACACTAGATTCTTTCGATGGTTCACCCCATCTGTCATCCTGTATATTAAAAAGTTGCACGAGAACTTACAGTATAAGCAGTTAAATCATAGAAAAATAAGTATTAATTATTTATTTAAAGTTGAAATGTACCATTAAGAAAAGGGCAATTGAAATACTTTAAAATTAAGCTCATAATAAATATTTTCCTTCGAACTATCTGTAACAGACTTCAAACAAATTAAATGGTTCGCAATTCTACTGTTTATTTTTAACATTAAAATTCTCCTTTTTAATTTAAGTTTTCCTGACAGCTAAAGTGTAATTTCAAAAACATTAATTTAACTTTCTTTATAAGTTAAATAAAAATATTTTTACTATAGATTATAAATGTATAGAAAAGGCTTTAGTTCAACTTTGGATAAATGTAATTAGTTTAGTCGTTGGTACCAAATATTGATTAAATTATTGTTCGTGTTAAATATTGTAACTAATTGTAACTGAAGTACCTAATTGAAGTTAGATATTTATCTAATTTTATTACTCTGGATAGTGTATTGTGTATGGTGTGCACTGAGATGTAATCTTTCAAGTATTTTCTAAGTTTACAAGAGAATCCTTAAAAATTCTCCGTGTAAGAAAAAACAATAATTTAATGACGGAACAATTTGTTATTTCAAAAATATCAATCGCAAGATCTATAAATATTATACACGAGTAAACGATTTGAAAGTTTGTAATTTATAGACATCAAACAAGTTTATTGAACGGGTCTTAATTGCGTTTACTGACAAAACATTATATTATTATCAAGTACAGGTAGTAGAGCCTTGCTGATTTCAGCATGAATGGCCCGGCTCGACCGGGGAAGTACTACCCTCTCACAGAAAATCGACGTAAAGTAACAGTACCTAAACTGTTGCGTTTCGATCGGTGAGTGAGAGTGCCGGAGGCCCTATTCCTTCTTCCTCATCCCACTCCTCATCGTAACCTTTTTCCCAATCCCAAAGGGCGGCAACGCACTTGTGACTCCTGTGTTGCTTGTGTCTATGGGCGGCGGTAATTGCTTACCATCAAGCGATCCGTCTGTTCGTTTGCCGCCTATTACTATAAAAAAAGTATAAAGTATGTATGTATGTATGTATCTTTCATGTGAACCGAACATAATTTATTGTCGTCTATAATGTTAATGTGACATCGATTTTATACGCTCACTGACGCGAATATTACAGCTCAGTGGACACCAGCCCTTATTTAGAAAATGTAATATAGTTTGAAACAACGTAGCTTTTATCAAAGTGTAAATATTAATAGTAAATTGTATATAAAGAACAAATACATAAAGTATTTACAACAAGTTTATTGGTAACAGAATATTACTGTATCTTATTTTATGTATTTAATGTGCAAATAAATCTTTGTGTAAAGTTTTAATCAAATTGTGCATAACTTATTGTTTATAGTAAAATATAGTATTGTATTTTGTATTTATATATACGCTTTGATGTAGTTCTCGAATATAGAAAGCATACTTGCCTGATCAGGCTTACTACTATATTGATAGTTAGTTTTAAATAAGCACAGAGGCATTTATTATAATATGAACTATTTAATAAAATATTTAAGAATATGGATTCTGTATTTTAGTCTCTTCATCATCTTGACCTTGTCGTAAACCTAGATCTGAACTTTACATGATAAACAATCCAAAATGAGTATTATTTAGGTGACTTTAAAGTTTTTTTATGCTCGACCGATCTCTCCATTAATTAATATACTCAACCATATCAAAGGCGGTGAAGAGTAGCATCCTGAGTTAATCAATAATCCAGCTTATTGCCACTCGAGCGGCTATATGGGACCTTCACGATATAATTAATTTGCATCTGCGTCGTTCCCGTTGATTGCCAGTCAACCCGGTTGCTACGAGTACATAAATAGATGGTTGCCATAGTAACGCCCTATTCGCAAAATAAACTTGCTTCATTACCTGTCGCCGTGACAGTGAAAATCATTCCACTACTGTCAGCTGAAGCGATAACACAAACAAAATGTTCTGGGGCATCACGCCAGCACTCGATTTACAAGAAGAGTATCTGAAGTACGGAGATGAAAATGCGTACGAGCTCAACTTCCTTATCATCGGTGGCTGCGACGGCAGGCACCTTCTCAAGACGCTTGCTCAGGCTTACCGCCACAACAGACGCTACATGAACTTGTTCGTCATTGATGGGTGTCCGGAACTCGTCGCGAGGCAACTGCTTCTCACATCCATGGTGCTAGAAAAAACTACGCGATGCGGCCTTCTCGAAAAGACCAGACGCTACCTTGAAGTCTACGGCAATCTTTTGCTGCGTCCTGCCACGTCTAGATATTTGATTGCTAAAGCTCGTCAACTGGTCGGTATGGTGACTAATCCCGACTACATGAATTGTCTCCTGCCTTGCGTCTCCGTCGAACAGATGAAATATCGTGAACGAGACTATATGGAAAACCTTCTAACTTTTTGGACCACCGGTAATACTAATCAATTTAACGCCTGTGAGCTGTGGGAGCATCGACTTAGACACAGTCTTGGTATGAGATACGACACTAGAATGGGAGTATACGATTGGGATTATCATATGAGAATGAAGGAGATTGGGAGCCAAATCTGTTACCCGGAGTACAAACATTTTAGAGAACATGGTGTGGCATTTACGTGGTTGGAGACTGAAGTGTGCCGCCCTAACGTGAGCTTAGCAGCTGGTGTTTACAAATGTGGAGATAGATACCTTCATAGAGGGTACTTAGGAGATTTGGTGACCTCACCGTATATAGCATATGGACTGGACTGCGAGGACAAAGATATGCTCAAGTCATCCCATGGTACGAACTATAAGCGTGCGACAGATGTCGCGGAGCGAAATGTAATGAGAATGTTGTATGAACTAGAAAATCAACAGAGTTTTGATGCGGTCGCTATGAATTTGGAAGACGAGAAGAATTTGGGAATGGTTATATTGAGTGAGATTGATGCTAAGATATCTGAAACAGGACCTGAAGCTCCTTTAGTACTGCGCGAGGACCGTGATACTTACATAAATGTAGATTATGGGAAAGTGCATTTCTTGTCGCTGACAGCCTTAGATCATTATCCACACAAACCACAGTTTCAAGGGCTGTTCCATGGTGTGTTTGTAGGTCATAATATGCTGTCGCGAGTAAAGCCAAGTGTTTGGTCGATGGCGCGTGACAACGCGATGGTATTCATGGAGTCACGGAAGTACTTGGTGGAACAGAAAAGAGAAGACGTCAAAGCTTTTGGAGACCAGATCAAACAAGCAGCAACTGCTGCGCAGTGTGACAAGATTTGTGCTTTCGATCCGGAGAAAGATGATTTTGCCAAGTTTTTAATTAAACGGAGAAGTGAGAGTATTGATCAGTCTTAATTGGATTTGTAATCGGATTATATTCAGGTACTTCGAATAACATAGATTTAGTATCTTCTCGTTATTATGTTATCAGTGGACTAGCGGCACAATCAGTTTGTGCTACCAAATGTTTAACATTCTAGTGTTATAGTTATATGAATGTATACTTTATTATTAAACATGTGAAATAATATTTCTCGTATATTTTTTATTTCCTTGTGGCTTAGGCTTGTCCGCTTCTTTTTTTGTCAGTTTATAATGATGAAAAACAAATAGGTATAGCCATTTGCACGTAATTTGAGTCAGAGGAACATAGTGAGTCAATAGAAGAATTTAGCTTATTATACCACGCTGGCCAGACGAGTAAGTATAGGATTTAAGATCGAGTTTTCCATCTCTCCTCAAAGTAATATGTATTTTCCATAGTCGCTTCTTACGACATCCATAGAATGAAATGGGGGAGTGCACTTAGTATCTTGATCCGAAACGCTGTTAGTAGACCTATGCGTTCGCATGCGGCTGCGAAACTTTTGCGGAACTATTGTGGCGACAAAACATGTGCGAAACCAAGGAGCAATAATTATGCGAAACTGTCAAAACAACTATACAAATAGTCCAGTCAATTTAGGGGTTGACCTCGGAAAATCGACAAACGCAGTAAGTATATTACCACGTAAATAACTTTTATTTTGTCATCAAAAAACTGTTCTCAAAAGTCACATATAATTGGATGTCCGCAAGTTTTAAATTCAGGGGCCAAAGGTCACAAATATCGATTTATTTTACAATTTTGGCAAATATCTCGTGTTCTATGGGTTTTACGCTATTTGTATTTATTATTAATATTGTAGAGAATCAAATTTTCTACAACTTTTCTATTTAACATTTTTTTATACCTTGAACTTTTTTGGAGATAGAGGGCGTAGAGTTCGCGGTCAGAGAATTATCTAAGGTCAACTGGTAGTCTCGATCAAAAACTCGTAATATTGAGGCATATTGAGGTTATAATTTACGAGTAATAGGTAAATATTAATATAAATAATTATATAATTATAATTTTTTATTAACTTTTAGTTTAAATTCAATCTTTCTTTATAATAATTCTACCTATTCTCTAGTAAACCTATCAACATACACTCATAATCTCTTTCAGTAATTGAAAAATGTGGATAGTATCGATCATCTCCGTTATGCACTATACGTCATGTTAACAATATCGAATCTGTGCAGTTATCAAATATTCCACCAACGAGCGGAGCAGCTCACCAACATTTCAATTGCGTTTATTATCAGATTCAAACTTGGCAAGGGCATGATTTAGAACCTCAAGTCACTTTTTCACGTTGACGCATGCGATTGCGTAAGTGTACTAACAGCGTAACAACGTGGGATTACATAATATATTTTTCACCACAGCAGCTCAAACATGCCGATTTTGCTGCGAGACAACAGTGAACAAAACGCGATTTTGATTCGAGCGTGAGGCAAAGTAGCTTTTTAATTTTTCAACCTTCAGTGTCACGAATTGACATTGTTCAGCCATAAATTTGAAACATTCGAATTTTACTGTGCTCTGTCTCTTTCACATGCATATAAAATTTGAGTGAAAAAACAAACCCCTTCGAATTCGAAATTCGATTTTGGAATTCGACCACAAAGAAAACACCTACGGCAACGCAAAAAAAAAAAGATATTTGTAATAAAGAAATTACTTTTTTTATATGTTATTGTTTGCGTGTTTAATTTATTATTGGATTTTAATAAAAATAAGTCTAAATTAATAGCATAAAATTAGTATTTAACCAATACATTTTTATTTAGAATTACAAAAATGATACATTTGAAAAATAAACATCAGGGACGCGGTATTAAAACGCGATTTAAAAAAGTAGCGGGGATAAAAATTTCGCTGATGATGATACAGTAGGTATAGCGTAACGTGTTAAATTATATTAATATATAAAATAATCTAAAAAGATGAGTGAAACTAGCGATGTTGACTGTACTTTAACACCAGAAGAGTTAAATCAACAAGTGATTATGCAGAATTCAATCTATTCCTGTTAATTTCTATGTCTCCTAAGTAATATGTGTTCTCACTGCTGTGGTGAAAAGTTATGTGTGCTACACGAGAGCAAAGTTTTTTGTATCTCGTGCTGTTGAGTCCCTCACCACGCTCAGGATTCTAACTTTGATTCACTCGCTACGCTCGTGAATCAATCATAGAATCCTTCGCTTGCTCGGGACTCAAAATCAGCACTCGAAACAAAAAACAACTTTGCTCTCTTGTTGCACAAATAACTATTTATGCATGTTCGAATGTAGGCGCGTATTTATTGCTATGCAGTTTGTTATTTCTGTACAAAATAATATATTGTATTTACTCACTCGATTTTTAATACTAAGTAATTTTAATATAATTATGTACCTGAATGACTAGTAGTCCCAACACAGTTTCTGTAGTAACCTCTACTTGGAATTATAAATATTGTGACCTGTTGATAGTTATTTTATTGTTTGAATATATTAATTTTTTTTCATGTAAAAAGGCAGCGTTGAGACACCAACAGACTGTAATGCGGTGTCGGGTCCGAATTCACGGCGCGTAGGTACGTACCAATGACTTTTCGGAGTTATTTGCGTCTTGAATGTTGAAATATCGCTTGCTCCATGGAGGGCCCGCTAAGCCGTCGGTCCCGGCTGTCATGCAGATCTTTGGCAGTCGATATAGGAAGTCAGTACTTTGCATAAATTGACACTAGTCTTAGCCGTAGAATATCGCTATACGTTTGGGTTGCGGCTGTAAGACAGGCAGTCTCTCTGTACAAAGCTAATATCCAGTAAAATCCGGTTAGACTAGAAGGCGTACCTCGGGCTGCAACTTGGAACACACTAGGAGGATGATGTAGGTAAGTATTCATGTTTGTAGGATTTTAGTTACTTCAACTCGAATCTATCGGCATTGTGCGCGCTGGTTGGCTCAATTCTAGTTCTGCATCTATGGGAACTTTTAGACCTTGTAGTTGGTCAATCAATGTAAGGAAAATTTAGATTGGCTAAATCTGTACTAAGCTCCAAAATATTTGTGTATAGACGTGCTTCCAAAGTACTCCAACATGACCGATCTAGACGATCCGCCTTCTCTCATTGAATTTGAAAATGCAGTTAGTTGCTTGGAACTGGGTAAAAGTACTGGTCACGATAATATTATACCTTCTGAAATACATACATACATAGACTCACGCCTGTTTCCCCGAAGGGGTAGGCAGAGGCATATTAAACGCCCACTATTCGCCAGTGATTTGATCCCATGTAATAGGTGGCGAGCCTATTGCCACTTATCGGGATATTTTGTTTGCCAGAGCCTCGTTCGTTGATCGGCAGGTGCACCACTTGCAGGTGAGGTTGGCTTGGGACCTTAAGTTCTTGGTGGCAACCCTATGCACCCTCCACCACACCACCTTCTGAAATATTAAAACTAAAAGGAGTAAAGTCATTGCTGTACCAGATATTACTAAGGTGCTGGGAAAAAGGATACGTACCTCAGAACATGCGAAACGCAGACATAGTCACGTAATACAAAAGGAAAGGCGACAGGGGTGACTGTAGCAATTACAGAGGTATATCGGTCTTAAGTGTGGCTGGTAAAGCGTTAGCCAAAGTGATTCTAAAAAGACTAGAAGTCCTCGCAGATAGAATCTACCCAGAGTCGCAGTGTGGATTCAGAGCTGATAGATCTATAATACTTATGATATGATAATTACTTTGTGTCAACTCCAAAAGAAATGTCGTGAAAATGGGATCCCATTGCATACAGCATTTGTAGATCTCAATAAGGCGTTCGATACTGTCTGCAGACAGGGCTTCTATAACATACTAGAGGACGCCAGCAGCTACGCCTGCTTTTTTTTTAATTTACCCGTTTTGGCCGATCCCGTGGGAATTTCGGGAAATCCCTTCTTAGTGCACCCCTACGGTCTCCAAGGAACATACATGCCAAATTTCAGCTTCCTGCGCCCAATAGTTTCGGCTGTAGCCTGTCTGTCAGTCAGTCAGTAACCCAAGGATTTTATATATTAAGATTATCGAGAATAGGTGGCCCAGATATCTTATTGTCTCTGATACGAGCCTTCCATGATGACATGCAAGAAACTGTGATTTTTGTGACGGTGAAATATATGCTATCTTTGATATGAAACATGATGTAAGACAGGGTTGTGTCCTGGCACCAAGTCTTTTCGGTATATTTTTCTCGGCACTACTTATTGTAGCATTTAAAGATTGCGATTTCAGAGTCCATCTGCATACAAGTAAGGATGGTAGGCTTTTCAATACCAATCTTCTTAGGTCAAAAAGGATCGCTACGACATAATAGCCCGTGAATGCATATATTATGAGATATGGACCGCTTACTCCAAACAAGAACGTCGTCTCAATGCGTTCCACATCCGATGTCTGCGAAATATATTGGGTGTTACTTGGAAGGATCGAATCTTAATGAAGCAGTGCTGTCTAAGACCAGTTGTTAAAGTATTACGGCGTTACTAAAACAACGTAGACTCCGGTGGCCGAGACATGTTCATCGGATGGACTCCAGTCGATTGCCTTGTGAGGTGATGCTCGCACAAATAGCTGATATGAAGAGACCCATTGGTCGTCCTATACTTAGATTTAAGAATACCTGCAAGCGAGATATGGTTTCGGCATTGACACCAAGCATTGGGAAGCACGTGCCAGTGTGAGACCAACATGGTGCCAAAATCTGCTACACGGAGCGCAAATCCACGACAAGAATTGGCAGCAAAAATGGGTCCGTTCTGCCGCCACCGTTATACATCAGGATACTCGGCACACTTGCGACATATGCGGAAAAATATACCGTGTTGCCATTAGATTACTGAACCACAGGAGAAAATGCGAGAGACGATGAACTTCCTCGTAGTACTGACAAGATACTGTAGTAGTTGGTAACCCCTTATCTAGAGAACCCCTTAGAGAATCCAGGATATATCCAGATACGTCATACTTGGTGGTGTTGAGTTAGGCTCAATACTTGACTCGCTCAGGTCAGTTTCCCCCCTCTAGAGAAATTGGGCTTTGAACTGACTCGAATAAGATCAGTTTTACTGAAGACTGATCGTATTTGAGTCAGTTCAGTGATCGTATTCGTATTTAATGAGACTTATTGAAGGATGGTGAAATTAGTCCTAAATCCGGTAATTAATACGAAAATATGGCGAAGGCATTATTGCTAAGATCAATGTTAGGCATATTATGCCTGATATTGATCTTAGAAAATATTTCTGGGTTCGGTGATAATAAAACAATGCTTAAAATTTGTGTCATCTATTTTTTCATTAATAATATGTTACATTCATTTAGTAAATCATATAGCAAATATATTTACAAGGACAAAATCAAACGGAAAAATTACCAACGTCTCAACGTTTTTTTTTCGTTTAAAATTCGTATTTTTATATTACATAATATCACTTAACTTTAACATTCCCTATTCAGTATTTTCGGTAGTGTTGAACGGTTTCTACGAATCATCGTACCGAGAAAATGTTATATTTGAGCAAGTCGATAATTCACGTAGAACTTGTTCACTCGCTATACTTATAGTACAAAACATTCAATATTTCTGTGTTCACAATTGATAATTTCGACATACACGCTATACTGTTACTCGCAACTGTGCTATGCTTACTTATATTGAAGAGTACAGAGAACGAACGAAACGGATCGAGGGTGTGAGGTGCACGCCGTGGGTCATAGGTATGACGCACGCTGTGACGTCATAGCACAGTACGGTAAGTAACTCCAATATACGTTACGAGAATTCGTATCAAGAACAGAGCACTACCGTGAGCAATGGCGGTGTCCGGCGCCGTTCGCAATTGACGTGTTAGGCCTACGCGGAGTCGCGCGGGCGGCGGCGCGGGCACGCGTAGTGTGTCATTTGTGGCACCGCACCGGCGCCCGCGCGCGGGACTGAGCGCGCACGCGACGCCTGCCGGGCGCCACACCCGCGCCGCCGTCACCGTCCCGACTGACGCGTGACGTCACACACACGTTGGCTACGTGCCACACGTGCGCCGCGCCCGCGAGTGCCGCGCCCGGCTACAGAGTATTGCAATCACATCTACCCTGTACGTGTTAATAGTACTAGTATTTACTTACTTAAACGTTACAACGAGTATCTAAAGAGTAATTGTAGAACAGACGGCCTCACGGCGCCAGCAAACGTAGTAAATCGGAGTGAGGCGGCCGGCGAGGGCCGTTGCACACTTTATTATTTAATATTTTTACGGTAAGTTAACTACGAGTATATTTGTGGCCGCGCCACCTAGCCTAGCGTAAATGTGAATCAAACAATAACTTCCTAAATTGTCACAATAAAATAAACTTGAAAACTATAACATATTACTTTAACATACTCTCTGAACATACCGATTGTTGTGTAAATTCGTTATGTCAATACAATTATAATAGATATTCTGATAAAATCGAAATACATAATATGTAACTTTTATTCACATTAAAGTTTTAGAATATGTGTACGTTATGGCTAAGTATATGAAATTATTAGTGCACGGTGTAACGAGATCGCTGATCGGTTTGCTACAAGCGCCGGCCCGACGGGCAGCGGGCGGCGACAACAGAACGCACATAACAACACGTACATAATATAACATTCAACTAAGTAACGTTCGTCCGGCGGCCCCGCGTGCTCCGAGGCGCACAGCGCACGAGGTCGGGCGCATAGTCGGAGAGGTGATAACAGTATGAAAGCGATTCGAGTTCTCTCCGGGGACGGTTGCATCTCGCCCTCCTCCTGGCGCGAGCGGCGCGGGAACTGAGGCACAACTTAAACTACGACAGAGCGGTGGAAACGATACGCACTAGGACTTGAGGGAGGCGTCGCGACGCCGAGCTCGCCGCGCCCGCTGCCACGGGATACATTAAAGCTTCGCTTATGAATTAGCCCAATTTGTTAATCGCCTATCTAATATGCAAGCTACTTGAGCTTCGTCTGTCGGAAGTGTTGGAGGGGGAGCTCGGCGTCCCGCAGGACCTCGGCACCGTACAACTGACTTAACGCTACGTCCGTACAACGACACTTATAGTTAGTTTAGACATGGCGGGCGCGGCCGGCGGCCGGGCGGCGCCGCGGGCTCAAGTAAAGCGTATGTGTGTACCGGGGCGAGAGGCGCGACCCTCCGCTCGCCGCCGGCCGCGCACTCCGCACACACCACCCACTTACAACCGACGGTTACGCTAACTCGTTCAATAACTATAGTTCAGTCATATCATTAATATACTGTGCAGTTAACATATGTCGTTAATATTTACAAGTCACTTCTAACGATAACTATGTATTCACAAGCGGCGGCGCGACTGAGGCCGGCCCTACTCTCCGAGTCACTATCCATTATTTAGATTATCTACGCGTGAAAAGATTTATTGTGTTTGTTACTAACGGTTAAACTATTCGTAACGTGATTAACCCTACCGGTGCAAACAGAGCTCGTGACATGGATTGCTAGCTAGTAGTAATCTATGTACGTGGCTCACGTGTGTCGCGTGTGTCGCGTGCGTCGCGTGTGTCGCGTGTGCGCGGCGGGTGTGTCGGGGGGCGCGGGGGGCGCGGGGGGCGCGGGGGGCGCGGGGGGCGCGGGGGGCGCGCGGGGTGCGGCGCGGGTCAGTGCGTGTACTCGGGGAAGGCGGAGGCGAGCGGGCCGCGCGGCGCCTCGCTGCCGGAGCTCTCCGCGGGCGACGGGAAGTAGCCGCGCGGCGCCGGCGCACCGCCCGCCGCCACCGCCTCTTCACTCGCCCACCGGGCTAACTGTTGTTGAGCTTGAATAAATTCATCACTAGAAAATGATAGAGAAGAGGAACGGAGAGGCGAGGCGTGGCGCTGCTCGGCGGACGATCCACCGCCGAGCGCCGCCCGTCACTGTGTGTTAATGCTAGGCGACTGTGGTGAAGCACTCGCGATCGCTTTGGCTGCGTTGCATCCATTAACGAAATAAGTTGTTACTTCTATGCTTAGGGCATTACAATTTCTTCAGCTAAGTATGTACTTTAAAAGCGACCACGGGCACTCCACGACGTTACGTGAAAATCAAGTATCACGATTTTCACGTTTAGCAACTAAGCAATTTGTTTTGTGTGTGTGTTACCTACTGGAATTTGGAAATACCCTTGCGGGTGTAGAGCCAATGTGTCTCGGTCGCAGTAATTGTGTCTCACCTCTCGCTATCTGGCGCGTCGCGGAGTCGCTCCGCGTCGGCAGTTTCGTAGAGTGCGTCGTCGTCGGGCGGGGGTCGGCCGTGGGGCGAGTGTGACGAGTGGGGCACGTGGGGTACGTGTGGTACGTGTGGGACGAGGGGGGGTAAGGGCACGGGAACGGCCCCCACCGGTGCGCCCGTCTCGCTGAACAGGCGGCTGTGGTGACGCGCGCTGGCGCTGGTGCCACTGCCGCGGAACCGCGGGTACCCGCCGAAGCCCGCGTCCTCGCTGCGACCGCGGCACCGCCTGCACACACACACACACACCAACGTCATCAGTAATTTGTTTCTGAATATTTTATTGCTAGATTGAGATAATTATAGCAGTTATTGTTGAGTGCAATAAGGATTGGCTCAAATTAGGCTAAAATAATCTGACGCTTTGATCGTTGAGAGGCAAATATGGAGGATGGTGTCACCTATCATTCCTTCCAGAACTGCTTCAATTTATTAAATTAAATGTTCTTAAATGTTCATACTTCATACTGTAAAATTATTGACAGATAACGTGACATACTCCAAAGATGATGGCTATGTGTCAAGTCACTCGTAATACTTAAGAGATGGAAAGAGATAATTATAATGAGCACTTACGGTGGTATGTCTCCCGGCTCGATCCTATAATGTCTATCGGCCTCCGTCTCCGACATTCTGATATCTTCAGAGCCCGATGGACTCATGTGCCTACTGGAGTGATGCTCCAGCTGTCTGATGAGGTCCTCAAGGTTTCTGATCCTGATGGGCCCGCACTGTGGAGGCTCGTCTTCCTCGTCGTCTGGTCGTCGCCGGAGATCAGTTTCGTGGATTTTCTCTGCAGAAGGTGCGCGCTCTCTCTTATTATACTCGTATTCCTGAAGCGCCCGGAGATCGCCTGATCCTCCGGCGGCGCCCGCGCTTGCTCGCTGCGCTGCCGCCGTTTTAAGGGCCACGATTATGTTCTCGTGGTACCCATTCAAATCCTGAAAGTGGACAATCGTAGCACTTGTATATTTTTGTTCAGAAAGCTTAACTAAAGAAAAGCGTTGGAGTACTTAAAACCAACGTGATTCCGTAAAGTAATTGATTGTGATATTGACAATTTATCACAAAACACACAAGCTTTTGCTGAGCTATCAAGATACTTTATCGCTCAACTTCTTACTATTGCAATTCCCAGTTTTATTATTTGTGTACCATAAGAAAATCATGTCCAATTGTTTTTAATCTACAGCAGTAGTATTTATCTCGTCATACCTTAAACTTATATTCCATGTCAGCCACAGCTCCCGAAGGTTCCTGTCCGTCGGACTGAGAGCCAGCCTCCAGCTGCTCAGACTGCGAGTCGTCACCCCATTTGTCCTTGCCGTCCACTGCGCCGTAACCATGCTTCTTCAGGATGCCTTTCTCTGGAAGTTTCGCCATTGAATTTGGAGCTACGTCTATGAAGGCTATGTCCTCTTCTCCTGGAATTGGTTATAACAGCCGATTTTAGGTAGATTAGGCTGGTCATAATCTTGCTAGTGGAACCATCAGACTTCAAATACTTTTAGAAGTCGCTGATTACAACATACATTTATATTTTGCAAACGATAACAACTGACCAACTTAATCACTGCCCGCTGTCTGAATGAAGTTTGGGTTACAAATGTTGAATATAATTTTATGGTAGGTATTTAAAATGTGATTATAGATAGTAAGTATAGATAGTAGATAAGCTCACCTGAACCCATAGGCTCGTCTTCACTTCCAGAGTGAAGCCGCTTAGCAAGCTGCTTATGATCCCTGGAAAAAAGAAATCCATGATCAAAATTTTGCATGTCAAGTTATTAAAGTATTAAATTATTAATAGGCACATTTTGAACTCGTCCTTCGATGATATCGTAATATCGGTGAAAACTCCTGTTATTTTCATGAATTTTATGTCTAATAATCTCTTTAATATTAATAATGAATTAATAATGAATTGTCTAATTTTAAGGTACCTGAATAACCGAAATCACGTTCGCGTGGCCGACCACTATAACTGTTATTTTAACCAACAGATTTTTTATTTCACATGTTAAATAGTGAATGGTTTCAATGATAATGTTTTGATGATAGGTTTCTTAATGCAGTTGACTGATAGATATGAGAACCTGAACGATGCAGCATTGGTGGCTTTGACCGATGTTTGGAAAAACTAATGAGCTGACGGTTTGCTTATTTGTGCCCATCAACAGAATAAATATTGCTGATGGGAGACATTTACGAATTGTAAAAGACGGCAACGTTGATGAAAAAGAACAGTTCCAAAATTTGACATTCGATAGTTAGCGAAAGCTCTAGTCTTGGCCCAAAAATTAGGATTCCATCCAACCCAAATTTACCACTTGTAAAGGCACAAAAGTTTGCATTATCTATAAAAGTAGTCCGTTACTGTACGTTGTGCAATCTAGGAATCAATAAAACTACGCCATGTTTAGTATTTTAATTTTGCCAGTAGTAAACTAAAAAAATATAAAATTACACCCGACATGAGTAGCTTTACATTAAATATTTATCATGCCCATCATATAAACTTCGAAGCATGGAATACATACTTGCACACATGCATACATCGAAAGTTGTATGAGGCCACCCGTTACCCTTCTTTTGGTCCTATCATGGTGTAGGGGGCAGGGGAGGTTATAGTACGTAGTACTTACGCATATCGGCCACCCGTGGAACCGGCGGTAGACATGTGGTTGCCATGCCTGAAGATCACTCGTTGGGAGTCTCCGCGGCTAAATACAACAACATTTTTATTATTCAGTCGTTTTTATCCCTAATAACTAGCCTAAGGTGCCACTGCGTACTTCTACGTTCTTTACTGTTTTGTGATTTCTCCCATCTATTTTACTCCAGTTGGCAGAATTTACAGGAGGCAAAGCCCGCTTGTCAAAGTCCATACGAACATTATTCCGTTGACTGCTTCTTTATTGGAATAAAAGCAACGGCGAAAATTTATCCAGTCCTTACAGAAGGCTGTCTCTGATTTGCGAGTTAATTGGATGATATAATTGTACTACACGACTCTACATATTATGAGTTGGCTAAAATGGTTATACTCTGGAAAAGCGTTCCGATTTTGATGTTTTGCTGCATTTGACAAACTACATTGTATACACAGTTACATAGTTTGGCAAATTGCGTTTGATGAAGTTTTTGATTTGGATTTGATTATACAAATTAGGAGATAGAAGTGCAAGGTGTGTCTATGTGCTAATTCTGTCATGTCTATTCGAAAAAGAAAACTAAGAAAGCGTGTCGCTTGTGTGAGTGCTTTTATTATCATTTTGAACACACAAATAAAAATAGCAAAGTCTGCTTAACTTTTTGCTAAAGTCCGAAGCGGTTTAGGACTTAAGCATTGTGATATAAAAGCGAAAATCGTGTGAGCGGAAATAAACAGCAGTGCGCAGTCCAATCCACGCGAAGCTTTCGACGTACCTTAAAAGATTTCTTTGAGTAGACGAGTTCCGTTAAAAAGAGGAAAGAAAATTTTAATTTAAGGACACATAAGGCGCAGCTACCCATTTCTTTTCCATCCAACATATTCTTTGGAATTTATACACTTACTTTGGACCTAAGAAAATATATCTATAGGAATTCAGTGCCACTGTTATTTACTTTTGGATATTTAAAACAAATATCTATATCCATAGTTCATCTATATATTGGATATGGGTAACTGCGTATTTGGATAAATTAAAGGGTCGAATAATAAAGTGTAATAAGAGAATTTTAGTATTTCAGTTTAAAAGGTAAAGTCAAACAAAAGGTTACAGTTTAAATACTTTTCTTAGAACTTAAAAATATTAAATCGATATAGACACCAAGATATTTTAAAGAACATTTGTAGGTCCGGAAATAACCTAAAGTCGTCACTTCCAAAGCGTGTTAATCCAAAAATACCAAGCTATCAGACAATTAAGATGGTAACCTGTTTCCAAAAATCAATGACAGCAGACCGACATGAAAGGCTTCATTCAAGTGAAAACTTTAAGTTCGCCGAACACCCAATTTCCTCGGACCTACCTGAAAGCACTATTGAAGGAGTGTTTTCCTCCAGCTTCAGAGATGTCCTCCTGCGAGTTGTTGGAGGTGGTGGATCCAGCGGTGAAGTTCTTGATCATCGGTTTGTTGTTGGTGGTGTAGTTGTATTTACTGCGCGCTGTACTCTTTCTCCTGGTGCAGGCGTGGCGTGGGAACGCACACTCAGATCAATCGATAAAGTTTACCAGAGTGTCTTCTTTGGTCGGACAACTGGTGCTGTCGACCAAGGACGAGAAACAGAAGGGGACATACAAATAACAACTTCAGACTCGAAACTAAAATTGAATGTTCCAGGAACCGAACAATTGCTTTTGAATGCATTTAAGATTCTACCTCATCCCCTTGTATTACTCAAAAGTTGAAATTCTGATTTGACTGCAAATACTGGCGCTTTTGGATATTACAGACAAACTTCTTTGATTAAATTTTTGAATTGGACTAGATTCAACTTTTCGTTTCATTCCTCATGGGAATTGATGTCACATGGAAATTATAACAAGAGATTGACCTTAGCTTAATGATAGATAGGATCCTTCCAGTAAAGATAGCAACATAAAATTAACTATGTATGATCGATTTGCAAGAAGCGGTCAGATTGCACGGAAGTTTAGTTTTGCTAGAAAGATCCCAAAGTCTTAAATGTAACATTAGGCGTTGCTAACTAGATAGACAGCTGCTTGAAAGAAGAATCCGTGCATCGCACATTCGCTTCTCGTGCAAAAGTTAATAGAATTTAGTGGTAGTGGTAGTGATTGGTGACGAGAGTCGAGCGATCTATATCTTCTCCGGTCTCATACAAATATACAGTACATACCTCGGCGTGGCCCGACACCACGTACCGTCTCGTCGAGTGTATTCTCGTATGAAGTCGCGGATACTGATCATGTAGTGGATACGTGTGAAGATATAGACGCGAGCGCGCCGCCGGGTCGCGGTCGCGGTCGCGGGCGCCCGGCGACGCCGCTCCGACCAAGAAAGGAAACGAAAACGAGTCACAGTTCACATAAGCCAATGCATACATCCAAGAGCCCAGAATCTTAAGGGTTTAGTCGAGGTGTCTCGAGTACAACGAGGAAAGCCTTGTCGGCATGCAGCGAGGCGGCCGGACGGGACGGTGCGCGCGGGTGAGATGACGTCACGTGACGTCACGTGGGGGGGAGGGCGGTGGCACGCCGGCCCGGCCGCCAGCGCGGACACAGAACCACAGATCAAATGCAGTTGTGGCGCGACGACTCTAGCCGACGCGCCACCCGCCAACTCTAACTCTACGACCACAAAGTAAACGACATAAAAAACGTATGTCCAAAAGGAAAAATAAAAAGTAAATGAAAACCAATCGCCGACGTAAAAACGAACAGAAACACCAACGCTAACGTCTAAAATAAACATACAAGTATACGAAGGTGACGATTTAAATTTCTTCTTAAAGACTACCTTTGGTCTGTTTTCTGCTCACTAACCTTAGGCACAGGGAGAAGTTTTTGTGTACTACGACTGACCTGTAGCAGAGAGCGCTCAGGGCAAATACTATGAATACCCCCCCTACCACAGACATGAGCACCGCCACGAGGAAAACCGTGTTCGAGCCGTGGTAGTTCTCTGCGCCCAAACAGAATGGTGTGAGTGGCGGCCGGCGCGCTCGGTGACGTCACGTCAGGGTGTGTGACGTCAGCGAGCGGTGGCGAGCGGCCGGCGCCGGCGCCGAGCGGGGCTCGCGGTCGGCTTGACACATTACGACACGACACGACAAGACACGACACGACAGGCACGAGCGACAGACACAGTGCAATGACAACACCGATGTTACCGGCCGTTACCTGAAGCAGTACGCCATCCAGGCGAACCCCACGAACACGGACAGCACGACCGCGAGCAACAATATCACCATGTTCATGGTGCTCATCTTATTCCCCTCGTGCTCACCTGCAAGAGAGGGGTCCCGCGCGTTAGTGCGCCGGCGCCGCCCGCTGCCTAGCGCCTGTCCGAGCAATGCCCCATCGCGACACAACGTACGTAACACACGTGACGGACGCGGACTAACGTGCGCCCCATGTAAGCTGACCGCAAGTACCTTGCTACATTAGCTACCCGTTCCTTTTTATTACATTATTTATAAATAACAAATCGAAGAAAATAAAAATATTTTATGGCAACATTGTATATGTTTGATAGTTGTCAACTGTCATACTTGTCACTTATTTCGCTGTCAACCTACATAAGACTCACTGTGTATTACTAAATGGTAATGTGTTTTCAAAATTTTATGAGGTGCGAACGCGAAGCAAATTTTGTGTACGCTTTTGAAGAGCGTACTTCGGAAAGCAGTGCTCGGAATTGTTTCAATAGTTTCATTTAAAGTAGGGGGAATATTAATAGATACAGTACAAAACACCTGAAACCATAAAAGACAATTAGAGTAGATACATTCAAATTAAAGAAGTGGGTTTGGAAACATATTTGGAGAAGAAATGGGGGTAAATAATAGGAAATAATAATAGGAAAGTTTTCATTGTACCAATTGATTTTGTAAAAGTTCATAACCCAGAGGATTTTCTATGTTATAATAATTATAGCTAGTAAGTTCATCTAAGATGCTAGCCATTATTTAAAAATAAACTGGAGCCCATATAATACAATACCTTAAATAAGGCTCATATTCTTCTTTATTGGTGTTCCCCTACTCTGCTAATAGTGGGGAAATTGAAATCCCTACTTACCTCCCAAGATCGCAAAACAGAATTATTATATTGGCAATCTTTTGAAGGTAGTTCCACAAACAGGCTGGTAGTCATTGGAGCACAAAATACAAGAGCACATTTTATGCTATTCTCGATTTCTTCTCGAGAATGATAGGATTTTAAAGGTTTCTTGAAGGCAATTCTTTTCTTCCAGCTTATTTTTCTTCACCATGAAGTTAAAAAAAACCCTGAGAATGTAAGTGATTAGTTGCATGTATCTGAAGTGTGTTGTAAGTACCTATGTGTACTGTACTGTGTTGTGTAAATAACATATTGTCTAGTTCCCTATGAAAACTTTCCTGACACGAAGAGCATAAAAACGCGAAAGCCTAACAGAACTAGGGTTACCAAGTTATTATTCAATTTATATTATAATAATATTATGAAGTAAAAATATGCTACAAAATGAGAATGGAATTGTATTATTTTAATAAAAATATTGATAAATATTACTAACCAGGTGGTTCATTCCAAGATATTAAGCACTATACTGGAATATAGTTTGTAGGTACCTACAGTCTTTTATTTTTAGCCTTCGTAAATAAACTATTCGTTTTAAATTTCGAAAAAGTCATCGATAAGTATTTAAAGTGAATATATTATGTATTTAAAAAGAAAATGCTTCGCTTTAAATTGGTAACCCTAGTGTACAATAGAAATAAGATTGTTCATTAACCGGAGCTTTTATATTTAGTAGATTTTGATAAAAACCGTGAAATCATTTTATAATATTAGAAATATTTATCTTTCCTGCTTTATTTCCTTACTTAATGTACCACAGGAACGAAAAAATACAGGTAAAGTCCAATGCATATTCCTCTTTAACTTTTACTATGATGTAATTGTGGGTATACCTAGTATTTTACAGGTTCAACCAAAATCTTCTAAACATAAATGCATATAGATCGGTATTGTTAATATTATCCTTAAGTCTACGCCTTGTAAACCGGCTGCGACTCACCATACGGTGTTTCCTTCTTAGTCATGTTGTAGGCGGCTTTGGTGGTATTTTCGGGTGTATATGGGGTCGGCGAGGGCGGTAGTGCGTCGTGCTGGGAGCAGTCGGGGCCCGTCCAGCCGCGGTTGCAAACGCACTTGTTGAGGTTCGAGCACACCTGGAATGTGATCACAGAACTTATTAAAAACTAAACATTGAGATAGCGAATTCTTATATTCATATTTCATGTTTTTAAATCAAAAAGATTAGTCTTTTGCAATAGGATTATTCAAAGTTCAGTTAGATGTCAACGTATTGTCAGTGGCGTAGCTAGCTTGGGTGGTACCCGGGGCGGAAGTTTGGCGGATGGCCTTTTTTTTTGTCGATACCTAACAATTCCGGGCTAACTCTGAGCTAGTGCCTATGTTGTTTTATATTTTTGTAGATTGTTAAAAGTTGAGTTTTGGGTGTCACCCCTTTTTTTGGATGTGTGGCACCCCAAAAAGGGTAGCACCCGGGGCGGACTGCCCCCGCCGCCCCCCGTCCTACGCCACTGCGTATTATATTGTACTTCTTTAGCAATAAAGGCGAAACTACAAGTTCGCTGTAGATATTTTTGTTATTTTCGTGCCTGAAAGAAAATAGTTTTTCATCCATCCATGACAAAACCCACAAAGCCTTCTACACAAGAAAATTATACCAGCTTTTTAGTGACGCCTTTAACACCTTAAGGAGTTGGAAGTAGATAATATTTTAAGACACTTAATTTTTATCTAGAGTTAATAATGGAACAGTAATAGATAGCCCTTCTATATATCACGCGGCGGACCCTTGAACCGCAACAAGTCCCACATAAAACATCCCTATCTAGTCACTAGATACTGGCAAAGGATAAAATTGTACCAAAGAGACAATCCCGTTCATCAATAACCCTCAATAAAATAAAACGGCTTAAACTTAACCCATTCCAGGGAACAAACAGGTCGGTAGCACCGAACTAAGAGTTGTCGAATCGATTTCTAGACTCTGACAAGTTTCAGCGATATTAAGGAAATTAATTTGGTGGTAGAATCGATTCGTATTACCTAACAACCACAAATTGGAGTCTGGAAACTGTGCTATTGTTTGCTCCCTCATTTTGGCAAGTGGCTGAATTTAGGTTGCTGGCAAGTAGCTTTTATTTTGAAATAAGAAATTGGGCCGCTATATATTTTTGACGTCGTTCGATTTCTTAGGTTACTCGTTTATTCAATATACCTAATAATGCATCTGCGATTGCTTTAGTAACATCTCTGATTATACCTGCTAGTTGAATGAATGAGTTTCTCAATTATTAGGCAAAAAATACAATATACAGCTTTACTTGACTTTACTTTACCAGTCAGTTAAGATTACAACCAGATTTGTAAAGGCAGTTTCCACGTCAACAAAGATTCGATTTGCAATAATTCAACGGCAAAACACAAATTATCGATAAACAGCCATAAAACAGATTCCAACAAACTCTGAAATGTACAAACGAACGAATTAAAAGTGAGTTTGTGTCGAAATCCGTCGGTAACTCAATTCTACATGGATTGAGTTTTGGTACAAATTGACGACGAATTGGTATTCTATCAAACTGACGCAAATACTGGACGGACAATTATTAAACATACATACATACATTCATACATACATAGACTCACGCCTGTTTCCCGGAGGGGTAGGCAGAGACTACGGAACGCCATTTGCAACGATCCTGACATACCTCACTTGCTTCACTCACTCCCATCAAGTTTCTCATGCATGCTCTTCTGTTAAGGGTACTTCTGACTTGTCCTTTTTTCAGGATGTCTCCAATCTGGTCAGATAACGTCCGCCTAGGTCTTCCCCTTTGTCCTGTTCCATTCACACTTGTCTTATATATCTTCTTTGTCAGTCTATCGTCATCCATCCTCTCCATGTGCCCAAACCATCTTAACATGCCTTTTTCAATGCTTGTCACTACATCTTCTTTTACCCCACACCACTCTCGTATCACACAATTCTTTACTCTGTCGGTCAAAGACACACCACACATACTTCTCAGTGCTCTCATTTCTACAGCATTTATTTTACTTTCAAATCTCTTTTGCCATACCCAACTTCCACTACCATACATAAGGGTAGGCACTAACACGCCTCTATGTACAGCCAAACGTGCCTTTTTGGACACGTTTTGACTGTTCATAAACGCTTTCAGAGCTCCATTCACACTATTACCTGCATTAACTCTCCTTTCAATATTTTCTTCATTCTTACCATCTCTTGTAAACAACGTACCTAAGTAAACAAACTCATTCACTTGTTCCACTCGCTGTCCATCGATCAAAACATTACAAGCCGTAACGCATTCCTCCTTTTCAAAAACCATAACTTTCGTTTTACTTACATTCACTTTCATTCCTTTCCTCTCTAACGCACCATGCATGATTGCTACCATCTCCTGCAACTCCTCCGCTGAAGACGCAAGTATTACCTGATGATCAGCATAAAGGAGGCTTTTGACAAGTAACCTATTCATCCTTAATCCGCAGTCAATATGTTTTAAATCTTGCAAACAACTGTCCATGAAGAGGTTAAACAGCCACGGCGACGCTACACATCCCTGTCTAACACCTTTCTCGATGGTAAACCAGTCAGTGTATGCCCCGTTTATCCTCACACAAGCTCTAGAATCCTCATAAAGGGATTTCAGAGCTCGAATGAGGCTGCTGTCCACCCCATTCATTGACAGCACCGACCACATTTCATTCCTCACCACTTTATCGTAAGCCTTTTCCAAATCCACGAATGCGCAATAGACCTTTTGACCTTTGGCCAAAACCTTTTCGGCTATGCTTCGCAAGGAAAATACCTGATCTGTACATCCCATACCCTTTCGGAATCCCGCTTGTACATCCCATATTTTCTTGTCGGTTACTTCCATAACTCTTTCAATAAGTACCTTTGCATACAATTTGCCAACAATGCTGAGAAGGCTAATGCCTCTATAGTTTTTGCAATCTTGTTGCGAGCCTTTTCCTTTATAAAGAGGCACAACTACAGCTGTGGCCCAGTCATTAGGTACTCGGCCGGTGGTCCAGCACAAGTTATATAACCGCTGCAACTGACCAACTATGATGCCCTGTCCAGCCTTCAGCATTTCGACTGTAATCCTATCATATCCTGCAGCCTTACCTACTTTCATACTTCCCAGTGCCTTCACGATCTCATCCACGCCAATAACGCTTTCATCATTGGTATCGTTACCATTCATTTCAGCTATCGGTGTCTCTTTCGCCGACCTTTCAAATAAACTTTCAAAATACTCTTTCCATCTCTTCAGCACGCAAGATTCATCATTTACTATCTTTCCATTCTCGTCTCTGATGGATGTGTGTTCTGAGGATTGAGTTCTTCCTCGAACTGCACGAACGGATTTCCAGAAAAACTTAATGTTCCTCTGGAAATCGTCAGATAATCTGCTATCAAACTCATCTTTCTTTTCCTCTTTTTTCCTTTTAACCATTTCTTTCACTATTCTTTTTGACCTAAAAAACTCCTTTCTTGCTTCATCTATGTCTACACTCGTTGCTTTTCCAATTCTTTCATTTGCTAATACATACAATTATTAAACTTTAAAACAAATTTATTTATATCACAGAGTTTTATAAAATAATTAGTTCGTTTTCTTTTACAACACTTTTCGGGTCCGACTATTGTCTAAGAGCATGAATGATTTTTATTTTTATATGTACCCAGTTATGATTTACATTAATTGGGTTTTGCTTCTTTCTGACACTGATTTCAGTGGTTTAATTTTCTGATAGTTATAATTTGTCAATATATACGTTTATAAACAGATGTACATTATAATGTCATAAAATAGTTTAGCTACTCGCATTTACCGCAACTAAATTAAAAACGCAAGCATTTCGTACATTCTGTTAAATTCTCGTAAATGCAGATAAAACGTGTCACCAAATTCGGCGGCATATTTAGCAGAGAACTGTAGGGAGTCAGTATTTAAACTATTTACGTGCTTGGCTCAACTATTCGGAGAACGTAACAGAATTCGTGGCTCGGGCTGAGCGACCAATCTGATTTGCTCTTGAGTTGCTTCACCCGACACACCGAGATTTAGTTAAGGTGCCACCGGTGCGCTGAAATTGTCGTCGTTTGCTAAATTTTCGAATTCAAAATGGCAGTTTTTTGATGAAATGTTATATCACAATTTGGCAAGATATAGGATTTCAATTTGTGTATGGTATGGATTGTTTAAAAAAGCTACCCAACAGTCTCTTAAATAAGACAAATGATGCGGAGTTAGGTTAAACAAAAGGGTGGTAACGAAATGAATACAGAATATTGATATTTTTAAGAAATTGGTATATTTGGTATAGCTAACGATTAATTAAGATTATTTATATTGCAAGCCATAGCATTCTAATAATATTAAAGTAAGTTACTAATACTTAATTTCAGCGACTGTCTAAAAAGTTAAAGCCGTATATTTTTTACATAAAAGTTTTTACAACGCAAAGCTACACTCGTTATAACAGTACCTGAAAAAACAAATAGAATTTTCTTTCCCTGTTTGCTTTTTTAGCCACAGTTTTAGTAGAATATCTCTAGGCGGACATTAGGTAGAATTAAAATAATATGTTTGTAGAAGCGGCGCGAAAGTTTGCTCGGCGCCGGCAATTTTACAAGTTCACTGCGCTATGCTAATTACCAAGTGTCCGAAGGTACCTTACCATGGCCCATGGGATAAGACACGGCGATAAAAAATAGAATTATTTTTTGTTGTAACGGCAAAAAGAAATTGAAATAATTACAGGACGCGTTTATGTTTTTATTAAAATGAGAGCGATTATATTTTGCGCATATTTTCTCAAACAGATTGTGTCTTTCAATTACTTATAAGATATGTAAAAATTATAATTTATTCGTAGTGCTCTATACATGTTTCTGTTGTGGCCTTTTAAATAATGATAACAAAAGCCTTGCAAAATAGTAACTATAATACGTTAGTATTATACTTAGAGGATTCGATCCCGGTTAACTGCGCTATGCTAATTACCAAGTGTCCGAAGGTACCTTACCATGACCCATGGGATAAGATTCGGCGATAAATTATAAAAATACTTTTTGTCGTAACGTTAGCAAAAAGAAATTGAAATAATTACAGGACGCGTTTATGTTTTTATTAAAATGAGAGCGAGTATGTTTTGCGCATATTTTCTCAAACAGATTGTGTCTTCAATTACTTATAAGATATGTAAAAAATATAATTTATTCGTAGTGCTCTATACATGCTTCTGTTGTGGCCTTTTAAATAATGATAACAAAAGCCTTGCAAAATAATAACTATATTGTAGTATATATCTGGAGTTCTCAAAATCATAGATATTACACTTCTACAAAAAGTGACATCATGCCCAACTCTTCGCTTTGTCCCTTTCTACATAACGGTAAATTTTCTGAATATCCATGTTTCTATGTTTATCACTTCTAACAGACAAACACCAGTTGCCATTGTTACTATTCAACCAGCTCGCTTCCCTGTTACAACATACAACACATCATTAGGCGTCGTATAAGTTGACCGATGTGGGGGCACATCGGTCAACTTATACGACGCCCAAACTGCACGCGCTGCCCAATTAAATATTGATATTGAATTAAAATTATGCTCTGTTGCAGATCGCTACGTTAATCTCACTTTACCCGATGTGCGACATTTATTACTTAATTTTAAGTTTGTAATACTTGGCGATAGCGTGTTCATAGAGTCTGTAATGGATTACGTTTCGAAGTAGGGTTGGCGAGTTTGGTATAGTACCGCCAAAAATGTTATGTAGTTTTTGTATATCGGTCGATCTACTATGATAAAGATGTTGCCATGCGCTTGAAATTCTAGCCATGAGAATAATTGGTTTTATTACAACAAAGTAAGTTTTGGACATTGAAATCTGTCTTTAGAATAGTTTTAGAAACATGCCCAATCAATAACATATCAAAATAAATGAAGACTTAATCGTCGTAATAAGTATATTATTAATTTCAAATTTCATTATATTTAATTAAATTCAAATAGATTGCTACAGTATCATTCAAGTAAACAAACTTTCATATAAGCGAAACAACTGAAAAAGATCCCAGTTCCACGAATGTCGCAAAAAGACGCATCGCTGTACCTACGAGTACATCCTTCATCATAATACATCATACGCGATCCCATTTTAATTAATTACCTACATTTTTAAAAGCATTCCACTCGCGCTACATGGGAATCAAATTAAACAGGTAATACATGATTATGGAGGGTCGCACGTAAATATGTACCTTTGTAGCAATAATGAGAGTGATGTGGAAAATGTACTTATGCGTTTTATGTACCTACATTTTGTGTTTATTTTCTCCTTTTTATGAGTAGTTGTGTAAGATAATCTAGTTTTGTTAATGGTACTCGCGTATTCCCTTGGTATAGGATGTTTTATAGACTCGCAAACTAGTCTAGTAAGTATGCAGTATTTCTTTTTATCGCCGAAATATATTTTACCTTTCTTTTCGTGATTTGATTGTGTTTTAAAGGCTAAGATGCATAATAAAAACATAATTTCACCTGTGTTTTTCATGATTATATGCAATAATGTAAAAAGTGGTCTAAAACTCGCGTTATACAAGAAAAATATAAACAGTTTTTATATCCTTACTTTTACACATGGCATACATCGGTATTGATTATGATTATGCTATAAGAAAAAAAAATAGTTGACGCAATTAAGATACGCAAAATAAGTAGAAATCGCGACAGCTTAAAATAAAGGACATAGGTACTTAATCTTTTACGTATCTGCCTTTTATGCACTTTATATTTGATTGATAACCGTTATATTTGATTGAAAAGAGTGGCCATGAGTTTTATTGCCCGTTCTTTCTCGTGGTTCTACCTATTGCATTGTGAAAGTAGCAGTAAATGTAGAATCATCTAGTAATTAACTTAAATCTTGACGTTCATAAGCGACACTTTGTGGCCTAGATGAATAAATTATTTTGACTTTGACTTGATTTCGACACAAAGAAAATTTTCGCGTTGCGTTTCTTCCACAAATTCCGAAGCGTAAATAGAGTCATAAATAAATACTAGACAAAGAACGGTAACTAAAACTAGTAGTGTATACAGTGAGGGCCTATTGTGTGACAGCACAATGGGGCAAAGCTGCTCCATTGGACTATTGCACATTGTGCCCACTGTCAACGCAAGCATATTTAGCTTAGTTGACTTAGTTAGATTAAAGGGCTTTGGCGTATGAGGGTCACAGTTTTCGTGTATCCGTTATGATTCGGATAATTTATAGCAAATTTATATACCTAGCTTTTAGGGTTTTGGTCAATTTTAATTATTTAGATTTTTATGACGGATTACAGCGAGGGCCTCTAATAAACTCTTATAGAAACAAGCACTGTAGCAAATCATAATTTTGAGCGTGATTAAGTAATAATCAGAAAATTACCACAGGCGTAACTGTGTCCTCTTTAAAATAATATGAAGATTGATATTATCGTATTCTATCGAACTGACGCAAAAACTGGACGGACAATTATTAAACTTTAAAACAAATTTATTTATATCACAGAGTTTTATAAAATACTTAGTTCGTTTTCTTTTACAACACTTTTCGGGTCCGACTATTGTTTACTAGAATGAATGATTTTTATTTTTATATGTACCTACCCAGTTATAATTTACATTTATTGTGTT
The DNA here is from genome assembly GCA_944739405.2 of Euclidia mi. NCBI lineage: Eukaryota > Metazoa > Arthropoda > Insecta > Lepidoptera > Erebidae > Euclidia > Euclidia mi. The sequence goes on along the minus strand of OX123198.2, from coordinate 6,292,416 downwards.
TTGCTTCTTTCTGACACTGATTTTAGTGGTTTAATTTTCTGATAGTTATAATTTGTCAATATATATGTTTATGAACAGATGTTGTACATTACAATGCTCTTAAATAGTTTAGCTACTCGTATTTACCGCAACTAAATTAAAAACGCAAACATTTCGTACATTCTGTTAAATTCTCGTAAATGCAGATAAAACGTGTCACCAAATTCGGCGGCATATTTAGCAGAGAACTGTAGGGAGTCAGTATTTAAACTATTTACGTGCTTGGGTCAACTATTCGGAGAACGTAACATAATTCGTGGCTCGGGCTGAGCGACCAATCCGATTTGCTCTTGAGTTGCTTCACCCGACACACCGAGATTTAGTTAAGGTGCCACCGGTGTGCTCAAATTTTCGTAGTTTGCTAAAATTTCGAATTCAAAATGGCAGTTTTTTGGAGAAATGTTATATCACAATTTTGTAAGATATAGGATTTCAATTTGTGAATCGTGTCGATATTTTAGAGGCTACCCAATGGTCTCTTAAACAAGGTAGATAAATGATATGGAGTTAGGTTAAGCAAACGGGTAAGTAACATGACGATTACAGAATATTTATATTTTTTAGGAATCGGTATTATAGCTAACGATTAGTTCAGATTATTTATATTGCAATAGAATAATAATAATAATGTCAAAGTTAGTTACTAAAATTAATTTCTCCTAGTATGTGACTAATAAAAGTCAAGCAGTATAATTTTACATAAAAGTTTCTACAACGCAAAACTACACTCGTTATAAAAGTACCTGAAAAACAAATAGAATTTTCTTTCTCTGTTTGCTTTTTTAGCCACAGTTTTACTAGAATATCTCTAGGCGGACATTACTTAGAATTAAAATAATATGTTTGTAGAAGCGGCGCGAAAGTTTGCGCGGCGCCGGCAATTTTACAAATTCACTGCGCTATGCTAATTACTAAGTGTCCGAAGGTAACTTACCATGGCCCATGGGATAAGATACGGCGATAAATAAAAGTTTTTTTTGTAACTTTGGCAAAAATTAATTGAAATAATTACAGGACGCGTTTATGTTTTTATTAAAGTGAAAGCGAGTATATTTTGCGGATATTTTCTCAAACAGATTGTGACTTTCAATTACTTATAAGATATGTAAATATTTATAATTTATTCGTAGTGCGCTATACATGCTTCTGTTGTGGCCTTTTAAATAATGATAACAAAAGCCTTGCAAAATAATAACAATATTTAGTTAGTATTACTATATCTGGAGCTCTCAAAATCATAGATAATACACTTGTACAAAAAGTAACATCATGCCCAACTCTTCGCTTTGTCCCTCTCTACATAATGGTATTTTTTGTGAATATTCATGTTTCGACCTTCTAACAGACAAACACCAGTTGCCATTGTTACTATTCAACCAGCTCGCTTCACTGTTACAACTTACAACACATCATTAGGGAGGTCACATCGGTCAACTTATACGACGCCCAAACTGCACGCGCTGCCCAATTAAATGATATTGAATTAAAATTATGCTCTGTTGCAGATCGCTACGTTAATCTCACTTTACCCGATGTGCGACATTTATTACTTAATTTTAAGTTTGTAATACTTGGCGATAGCGTGTTCTAATAGGAGAGGCTGAAATGGATTGCGTTTCGAGGTAGGGTTGGCAAGATTGGTATAGGTAGTACCGATAAAAAAAGTTATGTATTTCTTGTACATCGGTCGATCTACTATGATAAAGATGTGGCCATGCGCTTGAAATTCTAGTAATAATAATAATTGATATTATTACAACATTAGTTACAAAGTAGGTTTTGGACATTGAAATCTGTCTTTAGAACGAAGACTTATTTGTCGTAATAAGTATATTATTCATTTCAAAACTTAATAATATTTAATTACTTTAAATTGGTGCTACAGTATAATTCAAGTAAATAAACTTTCATATAAGCCAAACAACTGAAAATATCCCAGTTCCACGAATGTCGCAAAAAGACGCATCGCTGTACCTACGAGTACATCCTTCATCATAATACATCATCATACACGATCCCATTTTAATTAATTACCTACATTTTTAAAAGCATTCCACTCGCGCTACATGGGAATCAAATTAAACAGGTAATACATGATTATGGAGGTTCGCACGTATATATGTACCTTTGTAGCAATAATGAGAGTGATGTGGAAAATGTACTTATGCGTTTTATGTATATTTTGTGTTTCTTTTTCCCTTTTTATGAGTAGTTGTGTAAGGTAATCTAGTTTTGTTAATGGTACACGCGTATTCCCTTGGTATACGATGTTTTATAGACTCGCAAACTAGTCTAGTATGCAGTATTTCTTTTTATCGTCGAAATATATTTTATCTTTCTTTTCGCGATTTGATTGTGTTTTAAAGGCTAAGATGCCAAATAAAAATATAATTTCACCTGGGTTTTTCATGATCTATCTATTTATCTATCTATAGAATTACGCCTGCATACCCGAAGGGATAGGCAGAGGTGTAATATTATACCCACATTTCGCTATGAATTTGTAGATCCCACATAATAGGGGGCGAGCCTATTGCCGTACCGGGCACATTACCATACGCCCGTGCTGTTACTGAGAATTTCCCAACCGAAAAACCCAATAACACTTTGCCCAATAACATTGTTTTTCATGATCATATGCAATAATGTAAAAAGTGGTCTAAAACTCACATTATCCGAGAAAAAAACAGTTTTTATTTCCTTACTTTTACACATGGCATACAACGGTATTGATTATGAGTATTCCATGAGAAAAAAAAGAGTTGACGCAATTAAGATACGTAAAATAAGTATACCTATAAAGAAATCGCGACAGCTTAACATAAAGGACATAGGTACTTAATTTTTTACGTATCTGCCTTTTATGCACAAAGATAATTTCCGCGTTGCGTTTCTTCCACCAATCCCGAAGCGTAAATAGAGCCACAAATAAATATCAGACAAAGAACGGTAACTAAAACTAGTAGTGTATACAGTGTTGGTCTATTGTGTGACAGCACAATGGGGCAAAGCTGCTCCATTGGACTATTGCACATTGTGCCCACTGTCAACGCAAGCATATGTATTTAGCTTAGTTGACTTAGTTAGATTAAAGGGCATTGGCGTATGAGGCCCGCGGTTTTCGTGTATCCGTTATGATTCGGATAATTTATAGCAAATTTATATAGCTTTTAGGGTTGTGGTAAATTTTAATTATTGATTTAGATTTTTATGACGGATTACAGTGAGGGCCTCTTAATAAACTCTTATAGAAACAAGCACTGTATGTAGCCAATCATAATTTTGAGCGTGATTAGGTAATAATCAGAAAAGTACCACAGGCGTAACTGTGTCCTCTTTAAGATAATATGAAGATTGATAATATCGTATTCTATCGAACTGAGGCAAAGATTGGACGCTTTACGATTATTAAACTTTAAAACAAATTAATTAATAATTAATATCACAGAGTTTTATAAAATACTTTGTTCATTTTCTTTTACAATACTTTGCGAGTCCGACTATTGTTTAACAGCATTAATGATTTTGAATTTTATGTACCTAGTTATGATTTACTTTCATTGCGTTTTCCTTTTTTTCGATAAGTACTTGTTCCAGGGGTTTATTTATCTCAAGGAGATAGTTTGTCAATATAAGTTAATGAACAATGTACAATGCAATTAACCAGTTTAGATACTACAGTTTACCACAACTAAATTAAAAATGCAAACATTTTCTACATTCTGTTAAACTTTCGTAAATGCAGATAAAACGTGTCACCAAATTCGGTGGCATATTTAGCAGAGAACTGTAGGGAGTCAGTATTTAAACTATTTACGTGCTTGGCTCAACTATTCGGAGAACGTAACATAATTCGTGGCTCGGGCTGAGCGACCAATCCGATTTTCTCGTGAGTTGCTTCACCCGACACACCGAGATTTAGTTAAGGTGCCACCGGTGTGCTCAAATTATCGTCGTTTTCTAAATTTTCGAATTCAAAATAGCAGTTTTTTTAAGAAATGTAATATCACAATTTTCTGAGATTTGAGATTTGATTTTGTGAATGGTGCGGATATATTAGAACTCCCCCAATAGTCTCCTAAATAAGGTAAATGGTGCGCAGGTGGGTTAAACAAACAGGTAGGCAACGAAATGATTAAAGAATACAGGTAAGTATTTTTAAGAAATGTGTATTATTGGAAAATAATATAGTTAACGATTAGTTATAATTATTTATATTGCAAGCCATAGCATAATAATAATATTAAAGTAAGTTACTCATACTTATAAGTTTAAATACTTAATTTCGCGACTGTGTAAAAAGTTAAAGCCGTATAATTTTACATAAAAGTTTTTACAACGCAAACTACACTCGTTATAACAGTACCTGAAAAAACAAATAGAATTTTCTTTCCCTGTTTGCTTTTTAGCCACAGTTTTAGTAGAATACCTCTAGGCGGACATTACGTAGAATTAAAATAATATGTTTGTAGAAGCGGCGCGAAAGTTTGCGCGGCGCCGGCAATTTTACAAATTCACTGCGCTATGCTAATTACCAAGTGTCCGAAGGTACCTTACCATGGCCCATGGGATAATATACGGCGATAAATAATAGTTTTTTTGTAACTTTGGCAAAAAGAAATTGAAATAATTACAGGACGCGTTTATGTTTTTATTAAAATGAGAGCGAGTATGTTGTCTGCATATTTTCTCAAACAGATTGTGTCTTTCAATTACTTGGATATGTAAAAATGTATTATTTATTCTTAGTGCTCTATACATGCTTCTGTTGTGGCCTTTTAAATAATGATAACAAAAGCCTTGCAAAATAGTAACTATAATTAGTTAGTATTACTATTTCTGGAGTCCTCAAAATCATAGATATTACACTTCTACAAAAAGTGACATCATGCCCAACTCTTAGCTTTGTCCCTTTCTCATCATCATCAGCCTTTAACAGTCCACTGCTGGACTAGGCCTCTCCTTTGAAAGGAGGAATTGGCCTACTATACCACGCTGGCCAAACGGGTTGGTATAGGGTTTGTATCAAGTTTTCCTTCTCTTACAGTGCTGTTCTCTGCGCTCCCTCTGTCGGTTCTTACGACACCCATGGGATGATATGGGGTGGTGACAATCCGTATTCTTAATCCGTCACCCGTCATCCGTCACGGATTCCCTTTCTACATAACGGTAAATTTTCTGAATATCCATGTTTCTATGTTTAGACCTTCTAACAGACGAACACCAGTTGCCATTGTTACTATTCAACCAGCTCGCTTCACTGTTACAACTTATAACACATCATTAGGGGGGACATCGGCCAAGTTATAATTAATGACGGCCAAACTGCACGAGCCGCCCAATTAAATGATATTGAATTAAAATTGTGCCCTGTTGCAGATCGCTGTGTTAATCTCACTTTATAAAATGTGCGCAACATTTATTACTTTATTTTAAGTTTGTAATACTTGGCGATGGCGGGAAGAGATAGAAGAGGCTGTAATGGATTGCGTTTCGAGGTAGGGTTGGCAAGTTAGTAGGTAGTACCGATAAAAAAAAAATGTAGTTCTTGTACATCGGTCGATATACTATGATAAAGATGTGGCCATGCGCTTGAAATTCTAGTACCTAATAATAATAATAGATTTTATTATAACATTAGTTACAAAGTAAGTTTTGGACATTGAAATCTGTCTTTAGAATAGTTTTAGAAACATATCAAAATAAATGAAGACTTAATTTGTCGTAATAAGTATATTATTAATTTCAATACTTAATTATATTTTATTACATTCATATACATTGCTACAGTATCATTCAAGTAAACAAACTTTCATATAAGCCAAACAACTGTAAAAGATCCCAGTTCCACGAATGTCGCAAAAAGACGCATCGCTGTACCTACGAGTACATCCTTCATCATAATACATCATCATACGCGATCCCATTTTAATTAATTACCTACATTTTTAAAAGCATTCCACTCGCGCTACATGGGAATCAAATTAAACAGGCAATACATGATTATGGAGGGTCGCACGTAAATATGTACCTTTGTAGCAATAATGAGAGTGATGGATGTGGAAAATGTACTTATGCGTTTTATGTACATTTTGTGTTTATTTTCCACTTTTTATGAGTAGTTGTGTAAGGTAATCTAGTATTGTTAATGGTACTCGCGTATTCTCTTGGTATAGGATGTTTTATAGACTTCCAAACTATTCTAGTATGCAGTATTTCTTTTTATCGCCGAAATATATTTTATCTTTCTTTTCGCGATTTGATTGTGTTTTAAAGGCTAAGATGCCTAATAAAAACATAATTTCACCTGTGTTTTTCATGATTATATGCAATAATGTAAAAAGTGGTCTAAAACTCACGTTATCCAAGAAAAATATACATAGTTTTTATTTCCTTACTTTTACACATGCCATACATCGGTATTGATTATGAGTAAATTCTCAGTAGCAGCACGGAGTCTGGAAATGTGCCCGGTACGGCAATAGGCTCGCACCTTATTACGTGGGACTAAAGTATATCTGGCGAAAAGTGGGTGTGGAAATACACCTCTGCCTACCTCTTCGGGGTTATAGGCGTGAGACTATGTATGTATGTGTATGTATGATTATGAGTATGCTATAAGAAAAAAAAACAGTTGACGCAATTAAGATACGTAAAATAAGTAGAAATCGCGACAGCTTAAAATAAAGGACATAGGTACTTATTTTATTACGTATCTGCCTTTTATGCACATTATATTTGATTGACAACCATTATATTTGATTGAAAAGAGTGGCCATGAGTTTTATTGCCCGTTCTTTCTCGTGGTTCTACCTATTGCATTGCGAAAGTGGCAGTAAATGTAGAATCATCTAGTAATTAACTTAAATCTTGACGTTCATAAGCGACACTTTGTGGCCTAGATGAATAAATTATTTTGACTTTGACTTGATTTCGACACAAAGATAATTTTCGCGTTGCGTTTCTTCCACCAATCCCGAAGCGTAAATAGAGTCATAAATAAATATCAGACAAAGAAGGGTAACTAAAACTAGTAGTGTATACAGTGTGGGCCTATTGTGTGACAGCACAATGGGGCAAAGCTGCTCCATTGAACTATTGCACATTGTGCCCACTGTCAACGCAAGCATATTTAGCTTAGTTGACTTACTTAGATTAAAGGGGCATTGGCGTATGAGGCCCGCGGTTTACGTGTATTCGCTATGATTCGGATAATTTATAGCAAATTTATATAGCTTTTAGGGTTTTGGTAAATTTTTGTAATTGATTTAGATTTTATGACGGATTACAGCGAGGGCCTCTACTAATAAACTCTTACAGAAACAAGCATTGTAGCAAATCATAATTTTGAGCGTGATTAAGTTATAATCAGAAAAGTACCACTGAAGTAACTTTGTATTCTTCAAAATATGAAAACTGACTTAATATTAAACATTGATTCCCAGAATTAACAAATATTTCAAATTATCTTTACGTGCTGCTTTACTCAGTTCTTAATGCTTGTTATGAAACACAAGAACCAAACATAATCACGAGAAATTGGCATATAAACTCTACTATTTAACAAATACGAAATATCCTCAAGCAGTGCTTTTAAAATTTATTATTAAACTATCTTTTCTGACTTATTTTATAATACAACTTTTATTAAACAACAAAGAGGCAATACTGTATATTATTTTTATATTTTATATGCACATAATCTAACTTGAATTACATAACAAGAGACAGTGCTGTATAAATAATACTTTTATATTTTATATGAACGCGCATGGCATAGAGACACAGAGTTACTTTTTAATAGTTTGAGTGGCGGCACGGGCCGCGGTTATTCAATTTTTGCTGCACCATACTGGATTTTATGTGTTTAGAGTTGAAACATATGTATTGTGGACGGGAACGCATGAAGATTTTATGTAGTTTTGTTTAGACTATCCAAATAAAGTGGTTATGGTTGCATTTATTTTTAAGACTAATTTTATAACCTAAAATTTTAGAACATTAATTACTGCCTGCTTGAGTATGTTATCATCATTTTAGCCTAGAGACGTCCACTGCTGGACATAGGCCTCCCCCAAGGTTCTCCACAGAGACCGATTTTAACCGCCCGCATCCAACCGCTTCCCGCGACCTTAACCAGATCGTCGGTCCACCTTGCGGGAGGCCTACCTCTGCTGCGTCGTCCGGTACGTGGTCGCCACTCTAGAACCCGCCTGCCCCAACGGTCATCGGTTCTTCACGCTATGTGCCCTGCCCTTTGCCACTTCAGCCTGGCTATTCGGAGAGCTATGTCGGTGACTTTGGTTCTCCTGCGGATCTCCTCATTTCTGATTCAATCTCGCAGGCAAACTTCGAGCATAGCTCTCTCCATCGCCCTCTGAGTGACCCTGAGCTTTCGGATAAGGCCCATAGTTAGCGACCACGTCTCCGCGCCGTAGATCATCACTGGCAACACACACTGGTCAAAGACTTTCGTCTTAGACACTGCGGAATATCGGACGTGAAGATATGTCGTAAGTTCCCGAACGCCGCCCAACCGAGTCGGATTCGACGAATGACCTCTTTCTTGAAGTTTGACCTACCCAATTGGATCACTTGTCGACAACTTCGAGTGTAGAGTTTCCAACCTGGATAGGAGCAGGTACGACATGGAGGTTAGACATGATTTTTGTCTTGTCCATGTTCACCTTAAGACCTACTTGTTGGTTTAGAGCATGTTATCAATAGTCATTAATTGTTCACTAGTAGATAACTTACAAGGTGAAACAGGTGCAGCTCTTAAAAAAATAAAATGTATAACCATTATATTGGTGATTAAAACAGTGGCGATGAGTTTGAATGCCCGTTCTTTTTCGTGGCTCTTTATATTGGATTGCGAACGTGGCAGTTATATAGAACATTAAGTAAATATCTTCAATTTTGACTTTGACTTAAGCTATTTATATAATTCCCTCAGGTATTTGTTGTAAATAAAAGTCAGCAAAATCAGCTCATTTTCTTGCAATTTTCACTCTTGAATAAATATTTTGATATGAAATAAATATTAAAATAATCGGGTATCACGATAAATTATTTATTTCTGGAGTTGCATTGATATTAATAATCCGATTATTGAACATAAGCGGCTTTGACATTTAATTCAATATTGCGACTGTACAATCTGTACATGTGTTAGGTACATAAATTACAAACTGTATAACAATCGGATAATGAATCAGTTGCACTTCAAAATATATCGGCTGTTTGTGTAAAATTGTTTGAAACGATAATTTACGATGCTTTTGCCTTTATAACGGACATTTTCAATATCATATCCTAGATTTCTATATAATAAAGCAGCAAAAGTAGGTCAAATTTGCAAGTTGGATTGAAATCCAGTTTCGGTTCAAAGGTTCGAATTTGGATACTGACTCACAATTTACCCATACTTTAGTATTCAAAACCAGTTCTATTTCATTTTATCATCATCATATCAGCCGAAAGACGTCCACTGCTGGACATAGGCCTCTCCCAAGGCTAGACAATTTCATTTACGTCACGTAAAAGTATATTTCGAATGTCAAAATCATCATCATCATCATCATCAGCCTTTAACAGTCCACTGCTGGACTAGGCCTCACCTATGAAAGGAGGAATTGGCCTACTATACCACGCTGGCCAAACGGGTTGGTATAGGGTTTGTATCAAGTTTTCCTTCTCTTACAATGCTGTTCTCTGCATAATATGGTCCCTCTGTCGGCTCTTACGACACCCATGGGATGATATGGGGTGGTGACATTGCGTATTCTTAATCCGTCACCACACGGACAAATGTCAAAATAAACACTTATAAATAGGTAGAGATTACTACTCACCCCTTTGCCGGAGCACTCGTTGTTATTGTGGTCGGTGGGGCACTTGGTGTGGTCGATGTAGGGGAAGATGGAGGTGCACGTCTGGTTCACGCACACGAGGTTGTCGCCGCACGGAGTGCCGTCGCGCACCAGACCCAGAGGGGCGATCTCTGAGTGCTTAGGGAGGCCGGTTGTTGCCCTGGAAGTGGTTATGTGGTGCATTATGAATTTGATTTTAATTTCGATTATCTAAAGCCTACATCATCGATGAGACTTCACGTCTCTTTACATTATTATACCGGTGATCCAAGATGCTATATTTTATGCTGTACAAAAGGAACACATTTTCGAAATTTATTGTTAATTTCCACAAACTATAGTTCTTTTAATTACGTTTTCAAAGTATTACAGAACGTTTCAGTTACTTTATATGAACCGTGAATCCAGGTTGTAAAATCAAGATTGTCAAGATTCCTTTGATATTAGTTTATTGGTTATATAAGTATCAGAGACAAAATCATTGGCCAAAATCCATGAATACTAAAAAGGATAAAAAGAAATACCAATTATCGATACGATCTCAAAACGTGCCACAAAAATACACAGCTATTTTTTTTATTAACAAATTGACTCACTTGCACTCATACTCATTCCCCTTGATGCTGATGACGGTCCTCGTGTAGTACTCGTCCATGCCGGTAACGATCGGGTACCTGTTGCCGAGCTGGCACTGCAGAGAGCCACAGCGTACGTTCCTGATAGGAATATATTGGTTTATCATGGCGGAAACTTTCATGAAATACATTGGGAAATTAAGCTGTTGTTGATTGCTACAGCATCAATTTTCATGAAGTGGATTGCAAAATTAAACTGTTGGTGGTACATATAAGGTAATTATGGATCCAAGCACTTAGCGTTCAGGGTCATAATTATAAGATAGCACCTAAATTTACATTATGGAGTGTGAATAGACATAAATAATTAATTGATGATCGAGTGTTACTCTGCGCTGAATTTCGAACAGCCTTGTGCTATCTTGAAAAATATGACCATTCAATCTGTACAGGGCATAATTATGGCAATTAGATTCAAAATACGTGTCAAAATTAAAAATATTTAGTTGACTCACTCAGTCTCACACTTGAGGAAATGTCCGTTTCCGTCTTTTCCACAATGTCCGGTCACGGCTCCTTTAGAATTGAACTGGTCGAAGCATTCCTTATCAGCTCCTATAGTGCCTTGGCCCCAGATCCTCTCGCATTGGAGGGAGAGAGTAGGGCACTGGCCGGCGAAGCAATAGCCCTTGCCCTCTTCGCAAGGTTCTCCATTTTTCCGATGAGCGTCAGGGGGACAAGAGCCAGAGTGACCAGTACAAGTCTCTTCCAAGTCGCATTCGTTTGAGGCGTCACGACACACTACACCACGAGGCTTCAGCTGGAAAGATGACAACCATGTAACAAAATTAAAATCAGTTTGCTGAAAATCTTAACGATATTTTTAAAGAGCAAGTTATAAAATTTAAAGTAATGTAGGTTAAGACCAGATTATTAGTCTCATACGAACACAGATTTCGGAATCCGTATCCAACAAAAGTTATGAATGGCATATTCATAAAACCGCACTCCCCCTAATATATGCAGTCCGTTCTCCTAATCCCTAACTTAATCACAGTTTTTGTTCATCCGGCGAATTTGCATAGTTGTCGAAAACTTTTCTCTCAAATTAACTTTCTATTTCAAGCATTATGGCACTGGACTGGCCAGGACATAAATCAGCAAAACTGAGTAATTCCTTGTAAATTCTGAATACATTTGGCTTTGCTACAAAATGCAAATGCTACTTGAACTGTGAGGCTGTATTTAAATGTGATAAACAAGCTACGAGTGAAGAAAATTTTAAGCTTTGTTTCAGTTCCGCAGGGAAGTTAAATCTAGGTGTTCTGTTTCAAAACTTCGACTGTGTGCTTAAAACAACTAATTTGCTTGGTAAGTGGGATCGCGGATTCATATTTGCTTTAAAACATAAGTTTGAGATGTGATATCAGTTCTTAGCTTTGGAGTTATAGGTAAGTTAATGTTGACGCATTATATAAGTTGTTCGTTGGGTAGATTACTAAAGACATAACTTTGAAAGATTGGCAACGATGAGCACATATTAATAGAGATTTATTAAATGTTGATGGAAGCTTTATAATTGTCTTCAAAACGTTATTTAACTAATATCTCAATGCGTCCATGACTATTTCAAACGGAGTTTTTCTTACCTGACACCTTTCGCAGCACTCTCCAGAAGCACACTGGCTCTCCTTTGTGAGTCTGCAAGTGAAGGGATCGCAGCAAGGGTTGGTGTTCTGGCATTCCGTTATTGTTCCACAGTCGCACTCTTCACCCTCGTCCAAGCGGCCGTTGCCACATTGATGATGAATCACCAGCTGTAGGAGACATAGAACATGGATAATCCTTGGCAATGTAATTTAAGTCTTATTCACATACTTATTAAGTTTTTATTAGATGAAGTATCAAGATGGTACACAATTCTGGTAATTTTTATAATTATTGACACACACGGCGCCAAATCATGCTTAACAGTAGCAGTAGGTACATTTTTGACACTTATTCCTGTAGCATAACAACGCTACAAAGTTCAAAGTGTGTAGTTTGATGAGTAGCCGTGTGTGCAAAATTCTGAATCAATCACACGTGCTTAGGGTCTTTATGGGTTCAATAAAACATACTAAAACACTCCATGGGATCTACAAATTTGAACCAAGCCTGCGTATTCTTTATGTCCTTTTATGGATATTTGTAATTTACTCAGCGATACTTGTATTAATGATGCGGATATTGTATCAAAAAGCACATTAAAAGCAGTTAGAAATTACATTTGAAGATTATTATTACGTAATATATTTAGCCTACATAATGGACGTGATCATCTCTCATCAAAATTCGAGTTCACCAAGCACAAAATTATTACGACATAAATGTTCAATAATGCTTTAACCAATGCGAAATATTACTCTATTAGCTTATCTATCGTAAATTTATAGTTGTATTCTGAATATCAATACGAACTTCATAACCGAAGCTGAATGTTCAATAGATTTATTCATCAGTTCCATTACCATTCCAATCTATGAATGTACTTTGATGTACATACATTAAAGAATTATTGGTTACGGAAAAGTGTATTCCTCAATCAAGGTTTAGGTTTGTTTCAAGTAGTATATGAGGTAGGTGATGTTACTAACAACTGTGTTCTTCGCGTTGTGGTAAAGTTGTATTTAATTTACTTGTCCGATGACGCCATGCCAACCCAGAAGTGGTAGGACTGTTTATTAGTTGTCAAGGTAGTAGAGCCTTGTTGATTTCAGCATGAATGGGCCGGCTCGACGGGGGAAGTACTACCCTCTCACAGAAAATCGACGTAAAGTAACAGTACCTAAACTGTTGCGTTTCGTTCGGTGAGTGAGAGTACCGGAGGCCCTTTCCCCTATTCCTTCTCCCTCATCCCACTCCTCATCCTATCCCTTTTCCCAACCCCAAGGGGCGGCAATGCACTTGTGACTCCTGTGGTGTTGCTTGTGTCCATGGGTGGCGGTAATTGCTTACCATCAGGCGATCCGTCTGCTCGTTTGCCGTCTATTACCATAAAAAAAAATACTAACCCTAATTTCCTGATAAACTTCACTGAATGCATAACACATAATTGACAATGTGGTATTCCGGAAAAATTAGAAAGATCCAATAAAGATAAACCGAAGCGAAATTTATCTTAGGTGAGCACTCCTGGTTAAACTACTTATAAACAGGGCGGTACTTAAGGAGAAAGTCTAAAATGTTAACTACAACCTTATCAAAAACTCTTCCACAGTAACCGAGTGCCCGGTCAGTCAAAAAACCATTAGAGAACGGTCGAAATATTTCAGAATATCAAAAGGGTACGCACTATGCACGCACGCTATTGAATTTACATCGCCAATCGGGTTTCTATGCGGTACAGCCCCTGTATTGTAATATAGACTGTATGGCAAAGTGCGTGGGTTTGCTGTGTAAGCCAATGTGTCGGTAGGTGAATTTAGATTTGATTGGTTGCGACTGCCCGATTCTCTTTGTGTATTTTTGTGTTCTAGTTATTTCAGCGGTATCGAACTTCAGTACAGGTTTTGTAGAAAATATAGAAAATTGAAATTTGCTTACCAATATGCCAATAATAATATGTAGGTATTGACGTGATTTCTAAAAGTGAACAATTGAACATATTATCTGACTGCAGCTCTTTTTAATTCAATATTGAGCACAAGAGATTGTAGTCTGAGGTATTGTGACATCGTCGCTGACATCGTCCGCCCACTACACTCAGCTGACTGCCTTCCTCCCCCAACGGGCTATATATACCGTGGTGCGGAGTGACCGGCCCTTTTCACGGGCTGTGCGGCGACCAAGCTAAGTATTCTCTTCTTCCCTGAGCAACGCTGGAGACGCATTCCCAAAGGTCTACTCCGAATCACGCGACCCTGGTTCTATCTTTGTAACTAGTCAAATTGTTTAGAATCACTATTTTCGAATTGAATTTCCTTGCTAAAAGCTGTATAGATTCTTTTACAGAAATATAAAAATTTTCGTTTGTAACCGAAATTTTGATTTTTTATTTAACCAAATAGTGTTAACCGACGTGCAACGTTACAGTATGAAAACGTGGCTAAAAATAATGATATTTTATGCAAATGGATCTGAATAGGCCTGCTATTATTTACCTAAATCATAATTATCAATTAAAATTAGGTTACTATTCTTGTATTAGAATAAAGCTTCAAATATGTAATTATTAGAACACATTTTAATTAATGAATGTATCTCATGTAGAACAATATTCTATTTATAGCAGAGCTCTATTTACAGTTGCTAAATTCATAAGATTCCCGGTAAAATGAATTTGAAGCCCGCCTTGAATTACAAATGGTAAAGGGTACATCAATATACACAGCTAGATATACCTAATACTTGATAGAAAGTGAAACATAAGGTGAAGGTCGGCACAGATCAGGTCAGATACCTCAACAAATCCGCGCATCACTATGATCCGCTACACAAGAAAATAAAGGCATTCGCTCACAATGATCCTCCGATAAATATGTAAACGTCAGAAATCGAAGAGGGGAGCACCAGGGTGTGGCATTATCATTCCTGACTATGCAAATTTATTCCAATAAACCGCGCCTGGCGTTCGTTCCTGTTATTATATATTCGCAAACGAAGAGATGATTCAGAGGCGAGGGCAGCCCGTATTACCATAACTTTTATTAAAGGAGTGGGCCTTAGCAGCGCGAATGACGACAAACAATACGACAGCCACTGATTAATTTTCAACGTGAAAATCTGTTTTGAATTCGAATGAACTCTGGCGTGGTAATAAGTGGAAATGGTGTGCCGATGACGCTTTCGGAGCTTTTCGGAATTCTTCGTGTTCACCAACTGTCGTCAGGTTGTCGCTCGCTATACGTATAATTGAGCGGTTGTCGAATCACATTTTAAGGTTTTGTCGTCATGTCGAGCCGACAACTTCGATCTCTCAATGTTCTGTCGTTTTTAATCGAGAATTAAAGTGATCTCACTAAGACTCCACTGAATTGGATTTGATTTTACGATTCAGACTTAATTAAAGTTTAAATAGGCAAGTTTGTGGAGTTGAATCTGATTGATTTGGAATAGATTCGCGGAATGAGTCATTAATCAGGGTAGAAAGTATTATGTAATTGATTTGCGTATAGTACTCTGGATCAGCATTAATAGAATGGAATAATTAATCACGCTTAAAAATTCTTGAACGAGTTTCAGGCTTTCACAGATCTAAAATATTGAGAGTCCAAAGCTTTCTAAAGGAAAATAGGTCATGGAAAAATGTGCTGTCTACTGAAAATATATTTGAGCATAAAATTGGGTTTTACATAAATTGGAGTTGTATGATTAGGCTTGCATGCTTTTGTTCTATAGATGATAGGCTACTGCATTTCTATAGTAAGTGGTAGGTACTTCTTTAGTTGTATTCTGGTCCAAAATAATCTGAAAGGATGCTTGTGCGTTATAATGTCTTTCATACTGTTGGTTAGTTTTTGTTGCTGGTGAGCAGATATTTGCCCTTGAATTTTGATATACTACAGTGAAATGCCTTTAAATTATTGGTACATTCCGTTTTTACAAATTTCTACGTAAATTTGTCCTTATATTCCGTTTGTCCTATATTTTTATCATAAACAAACACTGACAAACTTACACTGGCATCCTAATTGTGTCTTTTATTTGGTCATCGTTACTTAAATTTCAAATTTGGAATAATTGTCAGGTCATAGATGATTTTGCTGCCGAATATTAGTCAACCTATTTACTGATAGACAGGAATTATTCTAACGAATACTATAAACGGGGTTTAAGTTTAGTTATTGGACTTGCACACTTCAAATTTTTAACCAAGAGTAGTAAGGAATCTTAAAGAAAAAGACTTAAGTAAGTTTTATTACGCGGTCGAAGTTTGTCACAGTATATAAAAAACAGAAAAATAGAGGTCCCAAAACGATGACTAAATCTTAAACTGCAATAAATTCCATATTATTGAATATTGGTGGCTTTACACCCAATCCTTACAGGCGAATGTGGTTACATCGTATGTACAATGAAACTGATAAATAAATCTACAGAACATTCAGTTCGGTCAGGTTATGTAACTAAGAATATCAAAGTTGATCAAACTGGCCTTAAATACTAAACGACAAATGGAGACCTACCTCATTAGGTTTATTGAGCAGACATAAGCCCTGTCCGACCCTGAGTTCGTTGATGTAGTCATTCTTGGAGCAGTCGGAGAACTTGTAGGGCTGCACGTTGTCCGAGCCCACGATGGACTGCGCCATGATGCAGCCGTGCCAGTCGCGGCAGAAACATTGCTCGCGCCCGTCGTCGTGACCCATGCCTGAGACAAAAATACATTTTTTTATTTTACCTCATAACTACAAAAAATATATATGTATTCATCCCATTAGGGTGTAGTGACTATAGTATGACTTGTATTGTCGTTTAAAAGAGATCATCAAGTCAAGCAAAGTTTGAATGGGTCACCATTTGGCCGGGTGACCGCTTGTTTCATCATTTACATCTCCAATGTATGTAGCGCTCATAGCGAGACTTGGCTTGCCGTTTGTAACAGAACGGCAACGCTTGCACAGGTCGCCAGTTGGATGGGTGACCCAGTGTGGCATTTACATCTGAGCGCTACCGTGCTTCGGAGGGCACGTAAAGCTGTCGGCCCCGGTTCTTGTCTCAGGATAAGAATCGTTAGGCCACGTCGGATGCCTTCGGGCGGTCTAAAAACTCCAAAATTAGAGTTGGCCACACACTCACACGAAAAACAAACAACAAACAAACAACTGTGTGTTGGAGAGCACGTAAATCGGTCATCTTTCTTAAAGGTCTCTTCTTGGACGGTGACCACTTATGGCATTAAGAGGGTACGTAACGCCGTTGATTCTGATTTTGTGACAAGACAAGAATTGTTAAATGTGTCTGAGGCTTCCGGGCTATTAAATCCGACTTGAGTGTTAGATATTACGGAAGAAATGATACTCAAAAGAAAGATTCGCAAGCGAAAGACAATTTAAGACTCATGTCTATGACCGTGTAACTTTAAATACCTTTATTATTTTAACATTTCTAAACCGGAACAATTCCGTCATTGACTATCCTATCTTTAGGAATAATATCTCTATCATGGAGAAAATAAATCCAAGTATTTTCTAGAAGGACAAATGCTGGTAAATCATACCAATATTGTGTCCGATCATATGCGCCATGGTGCCGGCGAGGAGGTGCGGCTCGTAGGTGTTTGTGTCCACGGATATGCCCACGGATTTGGGCGTGCACAGCGTGTCCGGGACTGATATGCCTGACTCGCCCCCGGGGAACGTCAGCCCGCTGGAACAAATGAAATGTAAATACCAAGGAAATTATACAAAAAAAATTGCAAACATGGTTTTGAAAATAGCCTTTTGAATATTCAGATATACAATTGAAATTGTGGATAGACTGTTAGTTTGTGTTTTGATTTTATATCTCATAATATGGTCCTTGAATATGATAAGTGGAGTATGGGACCTTATGTTAACATGGGCAGTACATACTTTTGTTAACCCCAGCGAAATTTACAAAGATAATGATTTAACACGACAATTATAACACTCTAATCTACATAGAACTAAGATGAAATATGTCGTCCCAGAGAGAAAATATAATAACCCTATAAGATGTGCACAGGGATAAATCTAATAATAAAATTTCATCATAATATAGTCGTATAAGTTTCAAAAGGAAACTCGTTATACAATAAATGTAACGAAATAACTTCTCTACGCTGTCCCGAATCTTCGAATAATGTTCGTCTACATAACAAAAGAATGTTAGCAGAATTCTCAGTCTACTTACATCAGCAGAATGCGCATTGTACACCAAACTTGTTCGTAGCGCTACGAACCTCACTTACATCGTAGCACCGTAGCATAGTGCTACGTATTTGCTACGATATTTATTCTCATATGTTTAATTTCATATTTGTAGAAATGTTTAAGTTTTGGAAGTGGAACTTTAGTTTGGAAATTTTAATATGTACACGGAACGCTCGTTCTGCGAATTAAATTTTATGCTTTAGTTTACTGGTTTACTTTTCAGAACGCAAGTGGAAATGTGTATTTGTACTCTACTTTAGGGTAACAACTTAATTTCGGACGAATTCGTAGGAAGTCCTTTTTTCGTTACTTAAGTATTTAAAGTGCAATACTAAAATTGAAGTTATTTTAATGGGTTTAGAACATTTTTATCATTTACAATCTGCTAAATTTACAGAATTTGAATTAAAGATGTCGTTACCGTTTGTATCGCTGTCTTTTTTTAAAGGCTTTCCCTTTTTCAACAACTTTACTAAGTTCCAACATTGTCATTAAATTTTAGCAATATTTGAAATACCTATCTAAAAATGGGTTTTTAAATTCTTGTGTACCTTTGCAAGGAGATTATAGGCAGGCATAAATTTATACAGAGAAAAATAATATAGTAAGTAGTTTGAATTCATGCCTATGATTGAGATTTTTTTTCTTTATAAAGACAACTCCCGCACTAGGAATAAATCCTGTGTCGCGGAGGACCTTACAAACATACAACCAACTGACACAATGAACACCCAGACTCGAAACAACTATTTATGAATCACACAAAATCTTGTCTCCTGTGGGAATCGAACCCACAACACTAGGCGCAGTGTCAAGCGGTGAGACGGCCGCTTAAACCACTACGCCAACGAAATTAATTACTTCCAAAATCAACAAGACTCTAAGTCTCAAAAGAATCTCTTATAGAAGGTTACAAGACACTTGCATTTATGTATCTTATATTATTATTTGTATTATATAAACGCTTGCTTATTCGTCTCACATACATTTGCAGGCGATATACAATGTTCGTTCAAAACATCGCCAGGCGCTACAAATGTTGAACTGACGCCCATTCGGTGCATCTGTCTGACACAATTTTTGTATAAACATTTTTGAGGCACGTGCCACGGAACAAATGTCTTGCGTTGTTTGAAGCTCGCTCAGGCAATTGGCTTTTTATATACGGGGTCTAAAAAGACCCTTAACGAAAACTGACACCCCATATTGTACCAATCATTACGAACATTTTTTACTTCGGAACTATACCTGGGAAATTATTCAGAAGATATTGAGGCTCAAAGTTACTAAGTATGTTTTTTTTTGTAAAAAGGTACAAAATCGATGCATTTACCCCGCCAACCTGTTCTATAGATGTCCTATGCACCCACGAATAAGTAGGGATTTCGACAATTGCACGCGTGCTCCTTTAATTGCGGCTTAAAAAAATTTTCTCCTTAAAAAAAAATATCGATTCCCACTTTTTATTTTTGCTTAGTATGACTTGGCATGATGTCGAAAACAAGTAGACTTCGGCTTGGTGATAGGTCTTGTGACACCCTGTATAGACTAGAGAAATATGCCCGTAACTACACCCGTACACTTTTGATAATGTAATCGTTTCTGCCCAATTCCGTGGGAATTTCAGCCCATCCCTTCTTAATGCGATCCCTAAAGAACAGACATGCCAAACTTCCTTTTCTTTCCAATAGTTCTAGCGGTAAGTATGTTGTCTGTCAGTCAATCAGTAAAGCAAAGATTTCAAATAGACAGATTCAATTCAGGAAACGAAGGGTCCGCTGCAGACGGCAGGTGTCGTGGCTCCATGGTATCAAGGAGTGGATGGGCATCAAGCATGTTAAACAGCTGTTAAGTATTGCTATGGATAAAAACTATATTAAGAACCTAACTGTCAATCATCAATAATGAAATGGCAAACGAAATGAGAACATAAGATAATAGTTATATCCTTTGGAAGATAACTCATCCTGCTCTTTTTGACGACTTGCGTGGTCAGGAAACAATAATCATAGAATAATATTAGGCCTAATTATTAACTTTCCCATTGTTATATCACTACGAGAGCCAGGTCATTATCCACTACGCTAGCTGTGTGCAAGTGCGGTTTGGCAAACTTGACATGTCTTTGAGAACACTACTTTGAACCTTCACTACTTTGAACGATTGTCGCCTATAAAATCTTTCACTAAAAATACTACGAACGTGCCATAATTAATACGAAAAGCAAGCCTGTTATATTATTACGTATCCTTATTAATCCAGAGGATTGCCTTTGTGGCATAAAATAAGCTCTCATTTAATTAAATTGGACATTAAATAATACAAGATCATTCTACCATCTCGGGACAATCAGTCTTTTACCCAATTAGGCGTCTCATTAAAAAACAAACGGATTTAACAAAACAGCCGTCGGATTATTATCGTTCTGGGGGCCCTAAAAAACAATAAGGTACCACTATAAAAATTATAATATTCAGCCTTTTGAGGCTATTATTCCGTCGTGAGGTAGATTACGCCCATATGTGAAGCTTTTGTTGTGCTTTTCATAAATAAATTATACCGTTATGATGCTGAGAATGGGGCCCCGACGTTTTATTAATTGGTGGTTAATTTATAATTGAACTAGCTTCGGTCTGCGGCTTCGCTCGCGCGGGTGTCATTTATTGCGTCAATACTGTATAGCCCATGTGTCATTCTGCTGTTTAGCATTATCGCAAGATTTTATCTTTTTTTTTTTTCAATATTTTATGTGCGAATGAGTAAATAAACATCCTTCCACTCTCACAAACATTCACGTTTAGAAATTAGTTTGACGACGGGCGTGTCAATATGAATTCTTTTCTTTTTTAAAGCCACAGAGTAAACTATTTATATTATTAGCTAGCAATTTATTTTACAAAATGTAACTAAACTGAAGAGGTCTTCGGTTGTCATAAATAATAATCAAACATATATTTTAAATTTATTTTGCGTTATTTGCTGTCAACAACATCCAGATATTTATAATTATAATTCTGTGAATATTTTCATTGGCTTTTAATAAATCTACGTTTCATATGCACATATTTATGTATAGTAACTAAAACCTAACAATTTATTATCAGAATAACCTATACATAACATAAAATAAAATTGAAATGTCTGCCTGTGATTTCAAACAAAATATGTAACTTTTTCAAGTGCATAGAGATAGTTACCTACATGATACCAAGTCTGTACGTGTATATTTCTGTTTGTTCGAGTTACGTTCAGGAATGGCTGAACCGTTTTCAATTGAACTTTCACTGGGGGATAGAGGACTTTGTGGGGTTACAAACAGTCTGTAATTTGACCTGTTGGCGCTGTTGTCGAGATACTGAAAATTACGTGGGTGAAACCGCAGAAAACAGCTAGTCAGAACTAAAAAATAAATATATGCACGTTTGATTAAACAAAATGTTAACAATTTGAGATGAATTTCTATTGATCATTAAGAAATCTCCATATTTCGTTCATAGGTTTAATTAATACGGTTGTTGTTTCAATGATTCACCAATGGTCGTTATTGTAAGAGGAATATCACAGTGGTTTTAGTGAGTAGGGCCGAGGCTCAAAGCCAGGTGAGTGTGGACAGCAAATTGTTTGCCAATGTTGAGATCAAAATTAAAAAAAACCTGTATTATGAATAGCTTTTTAGAATAATACACGCAACTCGTGCAAGCTATTTAAAAAAACACTATATCGCCATGGAAACAACTATACGATGAAATTTTTATTTTACAGTTTCTCATAATGTTGTTGAAGTTATGTGAAGGCTGCCAGGAACGCACGGGACCCACGTGATGGATAACAAACCTTTCTCATGTTGAAAAGAGCTGTCATCAGTACTGGGTTATTGAAAAGTACGGCCAAAATTATTAGATGAAAAAAGGAGAAAGTTTGATGATGTATATGAGGAGTAGAAAAATATAGCTTTAAGTATTTACCGTCTTTATGATCAATCTACGGCGCTTCTCTGCCTTTTCAAGTTATGTGCATATTGAAAAGTTAATTATAACTTTCTAATGCTCAGTACTGACACACGGTTTTACTCGATAGTTTTACTCGAAAACGAATAAAATCAACGTGTGGACTGGACTGCAGAACTCACAGTTAGATGACATCAAATACACTGTAATTTTACTCTAAGCGAGCCTTCGAGCCTGTCTCGATCGAGTAAAACTGTATGTGAGTACGGAGCTTAAGTCGTGAAGGAAGACAGCGTGTAGCAACCTGAATGTTTGAGAATTCAGCATAATTTATACTTATGTAAATGCTGAAAACCGGGAATATAGTGAGCGCGGTAGCCTATGGCTTAACCCTTCTCATAGTGAGAAGAGGTGCTAACCATTAGTGGGATAGTTTATAAAAATGGACTGATAACCTTATTGCTATGTCTTATTTATACAAAAGTGATGTTTAAGGAAAATTCTTCGGAAAATAAACAGAAATTATCACTTAGAAGTACTCGCGTTTACTTATCGAGTTTCAAATCAAACGCAAATTTGACAAACTCAGTAACGAGAGGAGATAACGTCCCAACTTGCAGAAATATTGCTTGTTGGAAACATACAGGTGCACAACAAGGACGGGCCCACGTGTTGGATACCAAATTCACCTTTTTATAGACAACCAGGACTAAATCTTGTGCCGCGGGGGACATGCAAATAACGGACACGATTTATATGTTTGTAACACCCGCACTCGAGACTACAATTTATGAATACAAAGTGTTATCACGTGTGGGAATCGAACCCACAACACTGGGCGCAGTGTCAAGAGGCGAGGCTTCCGCTTAAAAACCACTACACCTACCGTGCAGCCAAATTATGAAATTAAAATAAAACGTTCCTGTGTCTTACATAGAAAGAAAGGGATCTGAAATATAAAACTTATAGAACAGTAGTTATAGTTATTGGGAAGTATAGTAAATTATGAGGGTTTCGTTCAGTAAACATCATATTATCGATCTAATTTTGCATCAATAAACTTCCATCATTTTTTTATATATTTTTTTCTACAGGGTGTCACAAGACCCATCACCAAGCCGAAGTCAACGCGTTTTGGACATGATGCCAAGTCATACTAACCAAAAATAAAACCTGGGAAACGACAAATTTTTTGAAGTTTTCACTTTTTTCAAGCCGCTATAAAAAATAGGCGCGTCCAATTTCCGAAATACCTACTGATCTTTGGGTGCATAGGACATCTATAGAACAGGTTAGCGGCATAAATGCATCGATTTTGTACCTAATTACAAAACTTCCATACTAACTTTGAGCCTCAATATCTCCTAAACCAGTAATTTCCCAGGTATGGTGCCGAAGGCAAAAATGTTCATAATGATTGGTACAATATGTGGTTTCAGTTTTCGTTAAGGGTCTTTTTACACCCTGTAAATAACACTATGCCGGTTGCCATCCTTCAGACCAGAGTTATGGAGATGTGTCTTACTTATTGTGACCATCTGAAAATGTATGACAAAAATATGTTTCATACAAAATAAATTAGCGGGTCTTAATCGCGTACAATTAACTTAGTGTAGTCGGAGTACCGACATTGCGAACTTAAATAAAGACCAAGTGAGGGAAGGTGCCGAAACCCGCATTTCCACAAGACGGCGCTGAGCTCTCATCAGTCTCTCCGCGACCACGCTCGGTGCAAGACGAGCGAAACGTCGGAAACAAATAGGTATTTATACCTTAAATAAATTAATTGTACGCGATTAAGACCCGCTTATTTATCTTGTATGATGTATACAAATCGCGAAAGTTTAAAATCCAAAATATGTTAATCTGAATGAAAACGCTAGTCCAATACTAGCCTTATGTAAACTTTAGCCTTAAAATATTGTGACTATGTTTAACTTCATTAACATTTATCTTCACGACCTTACTATTCAACAAATACTGATATTTTTCGTTATATAAGTACCAAATATACATCTGTATGTTTCCCTCTGTACGGAGTAAGCGACGCAACTTTCAAAGGTACACTCGATACTCAAAGAGCGTATACTTCGCCGAGAACCGATTCGACTCGGATATCGGAAATTATACTTGAATTACTTCGGCAACAAGCGATAGTGCTGACGTCATAGCCGCCATCTTGGATCCTTTGTAACTGACAGTGACGGCTGATACCTAACGAATGGAGTAAAAATTTTACGTATTTTATTGATGTTCGATGAAAACATATATCTTTAAGGTCTTCGTCCCGCTATCGGACTAAGGCCTGTAATACCTTCGTTGACAATATAATGGCTCTTTAAAGCGATATTTAAGCCATTCGCCAAAGTAAAGCTACAAAGTTATTGGCTGTGGTCTTTTGTACAATACCTATCTAGACAGGCTGCCCCAGGATTGAGCGAGAGACACAGAGGGATCTCCCTTTTTCTTTTTTTTTTAATCAGATTTAGTCTTACAGAACAAAAAAGCAGATGTAATGTAAAATTTGGATCTATTTTGAACATACCTCAAAAACCTTTTAAAATTCACTCAACGTGTATTAACTACCCCACACACATACATCACGTTGTATATTCCCTTTTATGCAGCAATGAGATAAATCGGTGAGAACAGATTTGTACAAAAAGAAAAAAAAATGCGCCGCGCTGAAAACGAAATTGCCTGCCAGCTTTGTATCCGACCTACGTATGTCACATTCACACTAAAGGGAATTCGAAGTGCCAAGTGCTTCTAGAATACCTGATAGGTTATAAAAAGCCCCAGTTTATGTCTTCGTAATCAGACCATTTTGAAAGGCTTCAGGTCGAGAATCAGCTATAAAGTTGAGGCATTATGATAAGATTCTCGTCACGTGGTCCAATCACTTAGGGTATGCCAAGTCTAGTAATATGTGATGCATTAGTAATATGGTACTTGGGATGTACTGCTTACTAGTAATCTTTTAATGAGATGAAGCTTCTGAAGCTGTTTGGAATTACGGTACCGGTCTAAGGCTTAAATGTTACGAGGAGAGTCAGTGTTAACAAAATATATGAACTGCTGTTGTGGTGCTCAGATTGCTAGGCATTTAAAAGTGGGTAACATTTTCTTTTTAACCGACTTCAATAAAAGGAGGAGGTTCTCAATTCGGCCGGTTTTTTTTGTATGTAATTACACCGATTTCGCCGAAGTTTCTGAACCGATTTACGTGATTCTTTTTTTGTTTGATGCGGAATAGTTTCGAATTGGTCCCATAAAAATTTGATTAAGGTAGAACCAGTATTTTTTATTTTATGAGCATTTTTCATTTACATTTTCACCTATCCCGACGTCTGAAACCAAATCTCGCAAGTAAATTTGATCAACTTCTCGGTTACCGATTGAGCTGAAATGTTGTATGTAAAAATATACATCTCAAGAATCGGGCACGGATAAAAGTAGTCGTCTCCGTAGAAATGCTTTTCGAATAACAATTATACTAGCAATAAAATACTAGTAAAGTATTATGGATCACTAAAAGTTTGCTTCAATTATACAATATATCATTATTAGTGTCAGTTTTTATATAATGATATTTATATAATAATAATATTTAGATAATGTCAATGCGAAAATACTAACTGTATTAAACCTTCCAAACAGTATTAACGCGGTTGAAAGTAGCTAATAAATACGAGTATCATAATTTAAAAAGTATATGACTTGTGCGAGGTCCAATTTCTTTAAGCCGATAGTTATGATTAATTTCTATTATCTACATACATACATACATAGACTCACGCCTGTTTCCCCGAAGGGATGGGCAGAGCCATATTAAACGCCCACTTTTTGCCAGTGTTTTGATCCCACGTAATAGGTGGCGAGCCTATTGCCACTTATCGGGATATTTTGTTTGCCAGAGCCTTGTCCGTTGATCGGCAGGTGTTGCAGCTGAGGTTGGCTTGGGACCCTAAGTTCTTGGTGGGAACCCTATGCACCCAGTTCTTGGTGTGAACCCTATGCACTTCTTAATTTCTATTATCTGATCCATCTATACTATTTAATAAATCTATAGGTATTGGGTAAGTCTAGCTATAAACATTAATTATTCAGAAGGTATTCATTATAATAATGTTAAATTTCTTACTCTGACGTAGTAAGTTGGCTGCCTTTGCCATTGAGATACAGCTGCTATCGTCTAATTCAATTAATTATATCTCTCGACCTAATTCATCCACTCCAGCTACTTTTCCAGATGAAATTGTTTAGTTATTTACGTAAGATCTGATTCCATTATAGCCTTAAGTTCTCGTAGTTATTTATTAGTACCAATTCAGCAAGTCAGTCGATGTGTAATTTTATCAATTTGCGCTTGAATGCAGCTGTGAGATTCATTAGTTTGATTCAGAATCGATATGAAAGATGATTCAGGCATGAAACTTGGGCGTGTTACTAACATTGTTATGAATGTGAAATATACGGGGTGTAAAAAGACCCTTAACGAAAACTGAAATCCCATGTTGTACCAATCACTACAATCATTTCTGACTTCGGCACCATACCTGGGAAATTTCTGGTTCAGGAGATATTGAGGCTCAAAGTTAGTATGGAATTTTTCTAATTAGGTACAAAATCGATGCAGTTACCCCGCCAAAATGTTTTTTAGATGCCCTATGACCCCATGGATAAGTAGGTATTTTGAGCACTGCACGCGCGCGCTTTTAATTGTGGTTTAAACAATGTGAAAACTTAAAAAAAACTTGGCATGATGTCCACAACGAGTAGACTTCGGATTGGTGATGGGTCTTGTGATACCCTGTATATTTTTTGTCATTCTAAAAATACTAGTTTCTATTTGCTATTTTAAATGAGGTAGAGTTCGTTATGTTTAATTACTAGCAGAAAAAGGTTAACAAGAAGAAACTACATGCACTCTTTCTTTCAAACTTAAAGCTAAAGGGAGCCAACTACAAAGTTGTTACTTAACGGTAGAAGACCATTTAAAAAATTTAATTAAATATTATACTCATTTGCCTACTAATATACTTTAATTACAGCAACACAGTTTAAAATTAATAAATTCTGTGTGTACAAACACAAATGTATAATATTTTACAAAATAATATTTATCTGCGGTTACCTACTTAACGCTACATATTTATCCATTCACAAGACTGAAATTTCTTTTCATGAATTATTTATGCCACTAAAATTGTAAATTTCAACGTTTCAAAGACAAAATTTTACACAGAACCGGACTGAGCAGCGATAAACATCAATAATAACTTCGTTAAACAGACTTGCCAAAAGATAGCCCAAAACATCAAACTGGGCTGTTTTTCTTCACTGCCGACACGTGAGATTCAATTAGGAATACATACGAGGATCTCTACATATGTACGTTCGAGGAATTAGATAAAATTCTTGTATTTGCCGATGCCCGCCGGCCCCGTCTGTCGGTCAGTTTATTTCATTTGACTACGAACTGTTATTGCATTAGCTGTTTGTGTTCGACCTTTCCCTAAACGAAATACATAAATTAATAACATTGATTTAGTTTACTTGCGGTCGAGTTTCTTAAACACGTTTTTCGGTTTAGTCTGAAACGTTTTTTGGACGACTAAAGCGTAAATATACAAATATAATCTTGTTGAGACGTCTGGTGAGACAGTTTTGTGCCATCTCTTACTGATGAAGGAATTAGGTTAATAATCCTCTTGCTATCCTTGTTCAGTAAATTACATATAATTTACTTATTTTATTATTTCTCAAGCCACGCCAGAATCACTCAAGATGAATATGTAGATTTCTGCGATTACCCGAAAAAACTGTTCGCAATAAATGCCAAGATCGTATTGTTTGGTTGTCACTCGCGCCAGCATTCTTTCCCGAAGGATTTCCGCTATTTTAGGTTACAGGTACTCGTAAATATTTGATAGACATCAATCATTCACGCGACAAGGCTCGCACCGATCGAAAGGGAATAGACACTGTAATGCTTCGAGTATTGATATGTAGACTTGCAGCTTGGGTTTGAGTTATAACACGATAACATCCGTCTAAAGCATTCTCGCAGATTTCTAGTGATTTGTAAAATTAGAGCGATAATCGCTTATAATATTCATTTGAACCCCATTCGAAAGTATACCTAAAAAATTAAGTTTCACGGTTGAATTTACGATTGAGGCTTTGCGCGTGACGCTTTCCGACGGATTCGTTTATCGCTCGAATTAATTCTCGACCTCGGTTCGCTTTCGAGATTAATTTCGAGCTGCTTAGCACACTGGCGACTGTCTATCTAGCAATTTCGCCGGTTCAAAGTGAAAAGGGTTGTGTAAGCAGATTTTTGGAGACTCGCCTGTTCACGGTAACATCTCTTGTAAAATATTTGTGTTACTTTACGAAATGCAAGCGAAAAGGATGGTTAAAATGCGATATAAGGAGTATTATGGTACTGTAAATACCACGTTTGTAAGCTGCTGTAAAAGAGCACGATTTTATTATATGTATAATAAAACTGGTTGATAAAGGGAAATGTTGAAAACATTTTAGTTAAATAAATTATAGTACGTGTAGTATTATTCGTTTTGTTTCTAACAAGTCAATGAATTTGATATTCAATTAGCGTTTGTAATAAAGTAAAAATGTTTTAGTCTATTCAAACGTTTCAGCCTTTTAGGCCGACATCTGGCATTGTTAGCGCTGTTTTTTTAGTAGCGTTGTATATTTTTACTCAATTACGCAAACAGTATTGTTGGACGAAAATCAAATAAACGTTTCGTTTCATTACATTTAGAGATGGTTATATTTATGGTTTGAAATAATTGTATATTCATTAAAAAGTGCCGTGTTTGTATTTTCATGACTATGCAAAACGTGTAAAACTAAAGTGGGTTAAAGGCATTTACTGACGATACATTTTTAAGCATTCTAATTCTGCCTACTTTAATGAGATGCCATAAGAAGACTGTCAATAATAGACTAAATTGCCATAAATAGTTTTATAATTAATTTAAGCTTTTCCTCTGTTTACCTCCGTCGTTCAAAATGGGCGATGTATACAAATTGCAATAGTTTAAGATTGAGTATAAATATTTTCCTTATTATAAATATTTTCCTTACGATATTATTGCCAGATAAGAATTTACTTGATGCTAGGCATGATGCGCTTAACTTACCTATCTTCGTTAAAAAATACCATGGTCTTCTCAAGGTCAACTTCCCAAGGCCAGCCTTCCAAGGTCAACTTCTCAAAGTCAATCCTTTTTGGGCAGATTTGCAAGGTCAACTGGTAAACTTCCATAAATCAACTGCTCAAGGTCGACTTTCCAAGGTCAACCAACTAAAGTCAACTTTCTAGAATCAACATCCCAAGGTCAACTTACGTGAGTAACTGTGTGGTGTCCTTCTCAATCTTGAACAGCTTCCGAGCGGTGTAGTCACTGAACTTGTGTATGGCCCTTGTAATGTCCTGCTTGCGGTCGATGTCTGCCTGGTCGGCCGACTGCCACGACTCGATGTACACGAGCGACACGCGGGTGTTGAGGGTGCGGAAGTACTGGAAAAAAGAGATATGTTAAGATACAAACTCAAAATTTTTATTTTCATAAAAATTCTGTACACGTCAGAAAGTCACAGACACATAACATAACATAACATATCTTCACGCCTTTTATCCCCGAAGGGGTAGGCAGAGGTGTATTACACACCCACACTTCGCCAGATATGTTTCGGTCCCAATGTAATAGGGGGCGAGCCTATTGCCATCTACCGGGCACATTTTTAAGCGAGCGATAATTAATATTTTTATTTTAATACACACATAACTTCGAAAAGTCATAGGTGTGTGCCCGGGGTAACTGGGGATCGAACCCGAGACCATCGTCTCGGCAGTCCGTTACGTACACCACTGGGCTATCGCCCAGTGGTGTACGTATGTTAGAAACGGAGTAACTTTAAATGGAGTTTAAGTGATATTTATGTAATTAATTTATTTTTATTTATAGTCTCAAGCCTGTATCCCCGAAGGGGTAGGCAGAGGTGTACATATTACACCCACATTTCGCCATGAATTTTTAGGTCCCACGTAATAGGGGGCGAGCCTATTGCCGTTACCGGGCACATCACCAGACTCCGGGATGCTACTGAGTATTCGGAAAAACCCAGTAACACTTTTGCCCGGCCCGGGAATCGAACGCGGGACCTCCGATCAGCAGTCGCATACACTATCCACTGGACCATGGAGGCAGTCGTAGACGTATTTATATTATTAATTATACTAATGTTATAAAACTGAAGAGATCTTTTGTATGTTTGCCTGAATGCTCTGGAATAGCTGGTATAAGACTAATTATTTTCGTTTTGGCTAGCCATAGATAGATACTCGTAGATAGATTTTTAGAGGAAGGTATACCCAGGTATTACTGGTATTGAGCAATTATTTTGTTTTCGATATCCCGTATTTCGAGGAAGGTATATAGATTTAGGTCATGTAACATCACGTCATCCGTGTGGTGACGGATTAAAAATACGGAATGTCACCACCCCATATCATCCCATGGGTGTCGTAAGAGCCGACAAAGGGACCATATTATGCAGAGAACAGCACTGCAGGAGAAGGAAAACTTGATACAAACCCTATACCAACGCGTTTGGCCAGCGTGGTATAGTAGGCCAATTCCTTCTTTCAAAGGAGAGGCCTATCAGCTTGTATAAAGCTAATAAATCTGAAGAGCTTGTTCGTTTAACTCTGATTGAACGCGATAATCTCTGAAACTACCACTCGGTTCTGAAGAATTCACACACTCACATGGTCCCAACTAGGCAGAAATGTACTGTGACAGACAAACTGATAGATATACTAATAAATATTTATAAATAAATACTAATAATAGTATTTATTTATAAATATTTATTTATTTATAAATATTTATAAATATTTATTTATTTATAAATATTTATTTATTTATAAATATTTATTTATTATAAATATTCTTATTTATTTATTTATTTATATAATTATCTTCGAATGCACCTACCACATTTATTTCTGCACCACCTAAAGGTCGACTGTTAGAGAATGCCTAATGGCATTAAGTCCACCCATGTACACTTTAGTGCATAAAGATTAAAATAAATAAATGAATAAATAAATATTTATATAAGGGTGCATAGGGTTCCCACCAAGAACTTAGGGTCTCAAGCCAACCTCACCTGCAAGTGGTGCACCTGCCGATCAACGGACGAGGCTCTGGCAAACAAAATATCCCGATAAGCGGCAATAGGCTCGCCACCTATTACGTGGGATCAAAACATTGGTGAAAAGTGGGCGTTTAATATGCCTCTGCCTACCCCTTCGGGGAAACAGCCGTGAGTCTATGTATGTATGTATGATTGAACGCGATAATCTCTGAATTTACCACTCGGTTCTGAAGAATTCACGCACTCACATAGTCCCAACTAGACAGAGATGTACTGTGACAGAAAAACTAATAGATATACTCATAAATACTTACAATTAAATACTAATAATAACAAATTCTATCTACACCTTAACATATCGTTCCTAATGTTAGAGATATAAGCCGATTTTTGTGCTATACACATACATATCTGATTCATATTTTATGATTGTTTTTCATAGTAGGTACTTGAATTAATATTTGAAATAGTCGACGCCAGCGCCTTTGCATGCACATATTTTGGAATTTCCCGTTTTGTAGTGCACCCCTACGCTGCCCAAGGAACATACATGCTAAATTTCATCTTTTTACGAGCAGTAGTTTCGGCTGTAGCGTGTCTGTCAGTCAGTCAGTAACGCAAGGATTTTATATATATTTGAAATATTATCATTATTTTCGTATAAGACAAACGTCGAGAACTCTTATTCGTTAGAAGGCCTCTTGTTATTCGTAACAAGCAATTTAATAAGCAAATTCTTTTTACTAAATTGTATTGTATTATTAGCTGACCCGACAGACGTCGCGTTGACGACGTCATGCAAATTTTGACAAATAAGGCAATTCGGGTAATTACATAGGCTTTCATTCAAAATTATCTTCCGTTCTCTACATCCCAATAATATTAATATATTTTGTTCCGTCAACTTACTAGAGATAGTAGTTTTGTTGTTCCCTGATCAATCAACGATTTATGTTCATAATAATAAGTATTATAACTAAATTGAATGGAGGTCATCAGAATCTCTAGGCTGATCTTACGATATATATGCAGCATGTATATTAATAACTGAGACCAATTAATCAATTGCAATGCTTAATTAGAATGGATATTCTAATTGATTTGGTTTAATATTCGTGTAATCTTACCATGTAATCATATCTTCTACCCATTGCTGTCAATTGCAATTTTTTACTAGAATGCAACCACTGTTCAAAATATATCTTGACCATAAAAGCATACACAGGCCTCATATTAGCATTCGTTAGTTCCGCAAAATATCACGAAACAATTCGGCCCCGATCCGTGCATACAAAAAGAAAAAATGTCAATCTGCGACCAAAAAATTTGAACGCAACATTTTTTGTTCATCGATTTTGCGAGAAAATTTATCCTTTTTGGCTTCGGCACTTGTTCTATCGAAAGGAACAGCTTCATTAAGTGGAAAATATGTTCGGATTTAAAATTTCAAATCTGGAACATAGCCGTTATTAGCTCGAAAAACGTTTTGAGTAACGCGAAAATTTAATTTCGGACACACATTACTTATTTAGTGCTGACGAAGTTTTAATGAAGTTATGAGTTTCAATTTAGAAGTTTTGATGTTTTGGTGATATTTTGTGAATTTACTTATAGTGTAAGTGTACAGTGAGTGTGAGAATTGAAGAAGTTTGAAATTTAAAAATATAATGCCTAATTTTAGGTTTTTTGATCTTAGGAAAGTGGAAATTATACGTGTTTTAGTGTGTATGACTGGCTGGTATCGAAAGTTCGAAACCGGAATAACATAAACTTTAAAATAAATCGACGACTTTTAAAGTAAGAATAAAATAAACGTAAAGGTTTATAAATATTTCTGTTTTAGTTGAGTTCCTAAAGCTAATATTAGAGTACACTTAGAGCTGACAGATAAGTAAGACGCACTTAATGCCGAGATGAAACATGAATAATAAGGTTAACAATCATTCATTCATTCTCTTTTGTTAAGAGATACAAAGCTGAGACACGACACTGCTAAAACTACAGCATTATTTATATATTCTCTTAAAATATAGGCACTGAAATCCTTGCAAATGAATAAACAGATATACATTTTACTTAACCTTAGTGCTCAGATTATTCAATATGATTTTTCCGGATTTATGAGGATCGCCGTAAGAAAATCTCTTTGTGGTTTCTCAAGACCCATTTGCAAAAAATATTTGTAGATCTCACAAATATTTTTATTTAATCCAAAAATAGTACATAGTGATATACTAGAAGGTAGTAGCTGACTGTTTATCATGACCTTAAAATTTAAGCCAAAACAATATGTTTTAATGAAATCTACAAATCAAATCTCTACGGATGCTTGAGGATAAACTAAGCTATTCATCACTACAGAGAAAAAGGAAATTCCTTAAACAGTGCTTGTTATTGATAAAAAAGTCAGTATTTTTATATATAATTTTCATCAATTTGTAATCCTTGTTTCATAGAACTGGCGCATGTTACACAAACAGAGAAATACCAATCCAACGAATATCGACTTTGCACTTTCTTAAGAATAATTAACAAACAATACAAGGGCTTATCCGCTTCAAATTAAATTTTAAAATAAAATGAAATTTCATCAGAGTGACTTGAAATAAATGGGTTCAGTTTATTTGATTAATGAAGGAGATTACCGAAGGCTGCCTAGCCGTTTTGAATTGACTCTTTTCTTCATAAAACCGTACTTGTATTAATTGTAAATAGATTGAGTAAACCAAGTGGGTACTTGTAGATTTGAGTTTATTTAGAAGGGTTCTGCAAGGGACTCATTAAGTAAACTTAAGTTCTTGTAGCTAGTAACATCAGTTGTTAGCTAATATAACTTAGAAAAGCCAGAGTAGTGGAAGCAAGTAGTCTTAATTGAACCATCGAAAATATTGAATAGTAGAATAACTTTACATTAAACTAGTGTATCCGTCTTCTTCAAGTCCACACCAGAAATTGCTTAAAGAGGTTTTAAGTAAAGACTATTATTTTAAATATAATGATTTTTTACAGAGCAAAAAAGACTTGAATGATAGTTCTCATAATAATATAAAATCCTATAGTACAGTAAGCACACAAACCTGTATTAAAAACTTGTCTTATAGCTGTGATCAGAGTCAAAATGTTTTGTTGAATGAAAAAAGGGTGTTTTTTCGAGAGTAAAAATTTAGATATACTGCATCAAAATATTAACGGGTATGTGAATTACTTACACTAGCTCTGGACTCATAAGCAAATGATAAAAAACAAATAAGATTACTGTGTATCACTGAGCATGTCTTATTAAGGAAAGATATAGAGCTATTAAATATCCCTAACTATAGGCTTTGTTCTATTTTTTGTAGAAAAAGCCGACGTAGAGGTTCATGTATTATATAATGATTCACAATTCACTGTTATTTATTCCCATTTAATAAATTAATGAATTTTCTATAGAAAATGTTATCGAATATTCAGGAGTAACGCTCTCAGACTATAAACTTAACTTTATATGTGTATACAGACCACCGAAAAGTAATTCGGAAGATATTGATAAGTTTTTTGTCACATTTAATTCCTTGTTGACTCTATTCTCTTATAGCAAAAATAAATTAATAATCTGCGGTGATATTATTATTAATATTCTTAAAGAAAGTTATTAATGTTCACAGTTTTGGCTAATTTTGAATTTTTACAATCTTAAAATGGCAATTAGGCAATCTACGCGACTGGACAGTGGGGCATGCATAGATAACTTTTTATTTAATATACCAAATAGTTCACATTAAATCCTAGAGTTTTTATCGGATCATACAGCTCAATTGTTTAAAATGCCGGTGCAACAAAAACATTTTCTTAAATTTTGCTATATTGAGATACGTAACTATCACACAGACAATGTTGCTAAATTTATTCACTGCATAAATGCTCTCAGCCTTCATGAAGTATTTGAAAGTGAAGATCCTAATTTTGCCTTTACTATTTTTATGAACTAATCAAACTATTTTACTATCTCTGTTTCCTGCTAAATAAAATAAAAATTTGATGAAAAATTAAACATAAATGGATAATAAAGGGCATAAAACTGGTATGTAAAAGGAAAATACATCTTTTGTGGCAATACCTTAAAAATCGCACCACGCATAATAAAAATGATTTTCTGGATCTAAAATCGTGACTAAATCGCATAATTAAACTTACTCAGAAGGCTCAAAATGCCAATTTCATAAAAAAGTCTGTTAATAAATGTAAAGCTACTTGGGCCATAATAAACCAACATAAATTAAATGTTTTCAAAGATACTATTGATTACATTGTTTAAAATGATAGCATTCTCAGTGATGCCAGACAATTAGCAAACGTGTTTAATAATTATTACATTAATCAAGCAACAAAATTAAAACCTTACACTTCGCAAAATTGATGTAGCAATAATTTTGAATTCCATTTTTATAACCCCAATGTTGCCTATTGATGTTCTTAAAATTATTAAAAACCTTAAACCTACAAACAGTACCGGCTATAACGACATATCCGTAAAAATCATAAAACATGTAGATGTCAAGTTATCCATATAATAAAATACATTTCTCATGGTGTATTTCCGTCAGAGCTTAAAGTAACAATGATAAAGCCTCTCTTCTCAAAAAAGAAAATAAAGATGACATGAGTTGCTATAGACGCATTGCCTTAATTCCGGTCATATCAAAAATATTTGAGAAGGTGATTCACGAATGTTTATATTAATATTTTGAAACTAAAGACTTACTAGTAGATGAACAGATAGGCTCTAGAAGAAATAAAGACATAATCATTGCTATATTTAAATTCCTCCAAACAGTCATGACAGAAATAGATAATAAAAACCAGGCGTGTGCTTTATATATGGACTTATCTAAAGCATTTGACTATGTTGATCATCAGACCCTTTAAAATAAGTTATTTAGTTATGGTGTTAGGGGAAACGTACTGAATCTTATAAAATCTTATCTCGGTGATAGAACATAGTTCACGCCAATATCCAGGCTATGTGCTACTGAAAAAAGGTTTGTAAATCATTTATCCGATCAGCAAAAAGTTTTATTTGGTGTCTCACAGGGGAGCGTATTGGGTCCATTGTTATTTATAATTTATATAAATGATTATCCTAAGGTGGTACCCCATAAAGCTATTATTTTTGTACCATACCACTATTCTATTTAAAGGAAAAACGAAGAACATATTAAACATGACATAAATGGAACTTTATGTAATAGTGTAGATAGCTAAATGATAATAATTTGAAACTAAATATAAACCAAACGAATTTAATGGTTTTTAGAAACAGGATAACCAAATTTAATAATTTAGTACTACAGTACGACAAAATAAATATCAAGCAAGTCCAAACAACAACATTTTAGGTGTGTCCATCGATGAAAATTTGAACTGGAATAGCCAAATTGAAGGTTTTTGCTCAAAAATAAATAAGTATTCATATGTTCTCCATTTACTTGCAAAAAAAGTGAACACTTCTACGGTCCTGACTGCGTACCACGGATATGTGGCACCAATCATACGATTTGCTGTAATTTTCTGGGGCAACTCTAGAGATGTAGATCATGCATTTAAAGCATAAAAAAGTGCGTTCGAGCCATTTGTACCCTTAAATCAACCGATAGCTGTCGAACCTATTTCATAAAACTGAACATTCTGACCCTACCATACTTGAAACTGTAT
This sequence comes from Euclidia mi, assembly GCA_944739405.2. Classification (NCBI taxonomy): domain Eukaryota; kingdom Metazoa; phylum Arthropoda; class Insecta; order Lepidoptera; family Erebidae; genus Euclidia; species Euclidia mi. The sequence goes on along the minus strand of OX123198.2, from coordinate 6,255,214 downwards.
TGTTTGTGAAAAAAAATATGCACATGTTTACAAAAGTAAAAGACACAATTTAAAAATGACTGCCTCGCCTCGTTAGTCTAGCGGTATAAATGTGCGCGTGGGATTGGGAGGTCTCAGGTTCGATTCCCGGGTCAGGCAAAGTCTTATTGGGTTTTTCCGTTAGGAATTCTCAGTAGCAGCACGGAGTCTGCCCGGTACGGCAAGAAAAAATCATGGCGAAATATGGGTGTAATATTACACCTCTGCCTACCCCTTCGGCGATAAAGGCGTCTATAAAAATATAAATAAAAAAACAATTTAAAAATTAGTGTACATACCTTTAAATACTACTGCATATTTTTATTGCAAAAATCCTATTAATTAGTGTATGATTATTATCTATTCGATATACACAATATTCTGTTCTAGTTTTTACTTAGTTATTTTATATAATCGTAAGCATGTCACATGCCGCAAGGCTTTAGCCTTTATAGTGATTCTAAAACTTCTATGTCCCAATAAGATCCCATGTACGTACATTAGTGACTTATAAAAAAATACTGAACACTTCTGGTTCTGATACAATCTTGGCTAGAACTCCGTAATATTGAAGGGCATTTTGACCCAAGGACAAATACTATTCGCTGCGTCCATATCTGATGTTGAAACATACTATCTCCTACTGGAAGCCTGGATGTAGAGTATAATATATCTAAAACATAAACCCCTTGACACTATCAGATAGCTACTAAATTCAATTTATTTCGATAGTCAAGATATATATGACGAAGTTACTATGAAGCAATTTCAATATGTATGGGATGAATTTGATCAATGTGTATAATATGTATGTATTTACAAAAAAAGTATATAATATGTATGTTTATCCATTATCTAGTACCCATAGTACAAGCTCTACTTAGTTTGGGACTAGATGGTGTTGTGTGCATGTAGTTAGAATATTATTATATTATTATTATTGCTATATTTTACACATCTTATACAGGGTGTTGATTTGCATTTGCAAAATATTTTAAGGGATTAATATACTACTATAACTGAATACAAATACATGAAAAAATAAGTCACTAAAAGTTAAAACAATTTTTCGTTATCATGCCCTTAGAAAATTAACTCGGTGTATTGACCGCCGCCGCCGCTCAGCTGATCGCCATTGCAGGTGCCTAACACACACAAGCCTACGTACCTAGTAACTGCACGATACAATCTTATTTTGCACGATTTAACAGTTTATTCTGATTTACTATCAAAGTAACATTTAATGAAAATAGGGTTTTATATCATCGCACACTGTTTAAAATAATTTGAGGTGAATAAGTATACTGTCTATATTGTATTACTAAAATATTTTGCAAATGCAGATCAACACATTGTATTTAAATGTATGCTATGAAACTAAGCTTTAGTCTTAAAGCCATTTGCTGTCGTCGTATGTTACTTTGTAGAATGGCAAACAAAGAAGCAATAAGGACCCTTTGGGAGCAGACGACAAGGCAAAGTGCTTCGATTCTATTGTAGTACTTCGATGCTTTTGTTTCGAAATATATCTCGTAGATAGTTGTTGCAGGTGCACTAGATTGAGAGAAATAGGAATGATACAATTTTATTAGAACTGCTGCATTGATTTTACGTAACTAAGTAATTTGATAAAATATTATTTTATTTTTGTATTCGATAATAATTTAGAGTTAAGAATTGTGTGATAAGAGAGTGTTGTGGTGTAAAAGAAGATGTAGTGACAAGCAAGACGAGTAAGGTGTGCTAAGGTGGTTTGGGCGCATGGAGAGGATGGATGACGAAAGACTGACCAAGCAGATATATTAGGCAAGTGTGAATGGGACAGGACGAAGGGGAAGACCTAGACGGTCGTTCTCTGACCAGATTGCAGACATCCTTAAAACAAGAAAGGTTAGAAGTACCCTAAATAGAAGAGCATGCATGAGGAATCTGATGGGAGTGAATGAAGCAAGAGAGATATGTCAGGATCTTTGCAAATGGCGTTCCGTAGTCTCTTCCTACCCCTCCGGGAAACAGGCGTGAGTCTATGTATGTATGTAATTATTTATCCAATTGACTTCCTTTACAAACAAAAAACAACTCTTCTCGGACCTTTGGAGATCTAGGTTTGGAGTATGTATATTTTTTAAGTTTAGATGATTTAGAGCTTTTGTTAGAGCTATAAACCGTTTTTACTTATCGTTGTAACTAACCTACAAAACAGAAGCTTGTTATATTTCTACCTATCTACAGTATCCCTGACTGGCTGACATAAAACATGATAATAAACGGACTAAATTATACGCATCTGGCAAATCTTAGGGCCAGAGCACACATGCTACTTTTTCAGGCGAATTTGCATCATCGTTTCGCATTTTACCGTCTCTCTGTGATTGGTTAGATTGTGTTTTAGTTGTTTAGATTGCGTCATTGAGCGATTCTATCAATACTGAACGACTTCCAAATTGCTATTAAATTGTATTGAAAATGCGGTGCTCAAACGTTACCACTGTAGAGCCTTACTGAGTAACAGACGCAGTAACCTGACATGATGTAATTTGACAAGTTAAAGATGTATCAAAAGTCTATCTAACATTTTCATTTAATGTTTGCATCGCATCGCACGCTTCACGTGACCCAAATAGGACACGTAGCCAATTTGCTAAAAAGCAATCACATAGCAAGTAGCTGATGCAAATTTTCCTTTATTTTAGCATCGAGCACGCAAGCTCGCTGGAACTAGTATTCGTGCGCGATACCTGCGGCATTAAAATCCCAAAAAAACGTCTAATTTACCGCCCGCTATAAGTAGCGCGTGTATTAAAGCCCTTATTCCGTTGTAGGCGATAAAAACGGAGCGGTACAACAGATGTCATGAGATGTGTGTGACATATGTCATGGAGACGAGGGTGTCAAATTTATGATGAGTGACGGTGCGGCGTGGAATGGAGCGGGTCAACTAGGACTAAATTGTTGGAGTAAATTTAGCTGGCTGGTGAATTAAGGGGGGAATTTATTACGGATGGCTCAATAGTGAGACGTCATTAAAAAAATAAGTTCTTATTTTAAAAACGGAAATATACCTGCCAAGTAGGTTTGCATTGAATTCATGAAAATGTGTAAGTAACGCAAGGATATTATATATTAAGATAATGTTTACCGAAACCGGGAGAAATAAATAAAAAATCAAAATCAAAATCATTTATTCATCTAGGTCACAAGGTGACGCTTATGAACGTCAATTTTAAAATTATATTACTTAATGCTTCTACATTTACATTTACAATTTCGGACAATCCCTTCTTAGTGCACCTGTACGGCTGCCAAGGAATATATGTACACATGTCAAATTTCAGACTGTCAGTAACGAAATAATTTGCAGCTACGGCCGCATTTTTTTTCATTTACCCGTTTTGACCGATCCCGTGGGAATTTCGGGAAATTCCTTCTTAATGCACCCCTATGGTCCCCAAGGAACATACATGCCAAATTTCGTTCGTTTCGGCTGTAGCGTGTCTGTCAGTCAGTCAGTATATTAAGATAATAATTATACCGATGTAAAATTAAGACACATCTGTGTAATGAGTCATGGGATAATCATGATCAGGGAAAACGTCTGGGTAAACAGAAAATTTGTATTAGAATATCTCGGCAACATCTTTAAGGATTAAATCAGATGTAGCACTTTTAAAGGTTTTGTTTTTAAAGCTTTTAAATTGGGTATATATTTTCCCTGCTAGAAAAACGTGACAAAACAAGAAAGAAAAGCCAGAATACCAAAAGTTTCAGTCGCTCAAGTACTAAATAATTTACATCAAATATAGATCGGTCCAACCGTATTGGTGGCCCAGTGACACATATTAAGATTTGTGCTGTCAAACATAGCTACACAGTTAATAGGTACAGTATTTAGAATGGAAATGGGACTAATTTAAATAAAAACATAATTACCATCAGCAGACACAAAGAGAACCAAGATTCAAAGCAACAATTTGCGGATTATATAGGATTCTCCCGTATGGAGATCGAACCCGGAACGGTGCAGTGTTAAGCGCTCAGACATCTGTTTAAACCGTGGTAGCACTCATAGCGAGACTTGGCTTGCGTTCGTAACAGATCAGCAAAGTTAAGCAACGCTTGCACAGGTCGCCACTTGGATGGGTGACCGTGTGTGGCATTTAAATTTGAGCGCTGCCGTGCTCCGGAGGGCACGTAAAGCTGTCGGTCCCGGTTCTTGTCTCAGGAGAAGAATCGTTAGGCCATGTCGGAGGCCTTCACGCGGTCTGAAAACTCCGACACCAGAGTTGGCCACACACTCACACGCAAAACAAACCAATCTGTTTAAACCACTACGCAGTTCTGTGCAGTCAAAAGAATTGTGACATGAATAATAACAAAACACTGATTACCATCTACCATAGCACAATTCCTACATAGCGAAATATAATTGCTAACAAATTCTGCAGTTTCATATAAACCTTTCCAGCGGGGCGTTATAACGCGAACAAAACAAAAAGGTCTTTGTGATGAAAGCGTGGCACGTACACCACTGACACACACAATTCAGTCGGGCTACATTATGACGAATTTTGTATACTAATTGCAACAGCCTTGTTTTTCAACGAAATTTTGTTTGGTGCTGTGAAAATGTGGTATAATTTAAATTCCGTCATACGCGTGTAGGCGAATAAGTAATTGTGTTATAGTAATTAACTTATTATGGTCGCAGTTTTGGCGTTATCAGGTGTACTTATGGCAGTTCGTTATGTTTTTGAAACCTTTCCCGCCTAAATGACCCGATCGCAGTTGATATATTTCTTTGAAAGGCGAAAGAGATTCGTTCTCAAAATGTTGTGTCTCTCTACTCATTTTACAGTTTTTTAAGCGCGTGTATGTCTTTTTGTGATGTTCAATCGAAGTATTTTCGTGCCACTGGAAAGATATTTCAAAGAATTTAATTATCTTAATAAATAAAATCCTTGCGTTACTGACTGACTGACAGACACGCTACAGCCGAAACTATTGGGCGCAGGAAGCTGGAATTTGGCATGTATCTTCCTTGGGGAGCGTAGGGGTGCACTAAGAAGGGATTTCCCGAAATTCCCACGGGATCCGCCAAAACGGGTAAATTTAAAAAAATGCAGGCGTAGCTGCTGGCGTCCTCTAGTTCTTTTATAATTGTCATCATCACTATAGTCTTTCGCACTGCTGGTCATAGGCTTCTCCTAATTTTTTTTTAAATTTTTTGTAGGCTCACGCCTGTACCCCCGAAGGGGTAGTCAGAGGCGTAATAGGTATTACACCCACATTTAGCCATGAATTTTTAGGTCCAACGTAATAGGGGGCGAGCCTATTGCCGTTACCGGGCACAACACCAGACTCTGTGCTGCTACTGAGATTTCGGGAAAACCCAGTAACACTTTTGCCCGACCCGGGAATCGAACTCGGGACCACCGATAAGCAGTCCCATACGCTATCCACTGGACCAAGGAGGCAGTCTCCTAAATTGAGTCACAATAGCATTGTGTGTTAATAGGAGGACTATAAGTCTTGTAGGTATAACACTCTGGCCAAACTGGTGTTTGGTTTATATAATTTTTTTTGTCTTTTCCCAAAGATGCAAATTGCAACACACACACACGGATTTAAATGGAGTAGTGACACTTTGTATTCTTAATACGTCATTACTCAAATTTTGTAAAAAATATTTTTTTATAGACTCACGCCTCTATTCCCGAAGGGGTAGGCAGAGGTGTAATATTACACTCACATTTCGCCATGAATTTTTAAGTCCCACGTAATAAGGGGCGAGCCTATTGCCGTACCGGGCACATTACCAGACTCCGTGCTGCTACTGAGAATTGCCTAACGGAAAAACCCAATAACACTTTGCCTGACCTGGGAATTGAACCCGAGTCCTCCCAATCCCACGCGCACATTTATGCCGCGAGACCAACGAGGCAGTTATTAAATGATCATATGTCGTTTCTGATGCAGTATATACCTAACACAGATAATATAGATACCTACAGACTTAGTGGCATCTCCCAAGCGTTCTTCTTCATAACCGTTCATTTTGTCGCCGTGTTGCTAAGGAAGGAAGTAGATTAATAATTCTATTCCAAATCCTTCATAATACTTCTGATTAAATTCGTTGCGGGTTCGTTGACCGACACCGTTTTACTTTTCTCAATCTTTATGATGTCAAAACTCGATGCTTTCTATGGATAATTAAATCTGTTTTATGATGTCAAAAAAGCGGTAACATTTTCTCGATGCTTAGAATTTGGCTACTCAGGTGATACAGTAGTGGCAGTATTGATGGGAAAAACCTATAATCTTCCGCAAAAATGGATCTAGTATCTGTTCTTAAGCGTTTTACGCGTCGAATCTTACAGACGCTACTGTTTAATAATATAATATTATTATAGAATTTCGTTTTTGTGCCAGCAGCACATATCTTGCCACACGTATGCAATTGAAACATAGTTAATAAAACGCAATGCCCGCTATAGATCATCATAAATTGTAGCTTACATCCCTATGAAGACAGCGTTCAAACGAAAAACCGCATCATTATCGGTTTACTCGTTTAGGATCGACGATAACACAGACAAAACCACATTCACATCATCTCTCTTATTGTTATAAACAAGTTACTAAGCTCACAGGCAGACACACAGATATCTACACAGCAAACTCATTGCGTTGGGAAATAACACCAACTTCAAGTCATACGTGGTGCGGGTGCCGTCTCATCATCTCGAGACTTTCCTCAAGGAAGAGTTTTGGCCGAAGGGCGTTTTCATGGCAGGTTACGCAACACCACTCAGCGTAACACGAAGCCGTTAACAACACCAGTTTGTTTTGTTATAATATTTCATAATGTTACTGTATATATGTTAGTTTATAAGGTTAATATCTATGGGTTCTTGTTACCTGAAAATAAATTATTATTATTATTTATTATTATTATTTATGTACTTACCAAATCAGCAATATTCGCGACTTGTATCGCGTCATGTACGACTTCAGACCGAGTGCTGCCGTTCCTTCTATCGAACATCGCCTTGTCGATGACCAGCGCCGTCTCAATGTACTTGGTGGTCTCTCTGACGTCACGCCTGCGTCGGTTCAGGGATCGCAGGCCAGCATCTTGCCACCAGCGCCAGGCCCGCTCCTCCTTCGCGCGAGGTGATGAGTCTCTGGAGATAAAAATGGCATTATATTTGGTCAAAAGCAGTTGACCTGTGATTGGAAGGTCGAGGATGCATACCACATCATGATAAGTTGGATTTCAACCGCTAATTTAACACACTATTTGATTCCATTTCAGTACAAGCGATGTTCTTGGTTAACGGTATAATGGTAATATTGATAAACATTATCAGTTAATTATAAAACTTTAATGTACGTAATGTATCGATTTTAAAATTCTAACAATAAATCAGATTCTCATCTCAAACAAACAAACAACAACAAAACAAGAGATTAAAAAGAAAACACAAAGAAAAATAACTAACTTTGATAACGATATCATTTTAAATTTTGTATCGCAATTTGCTATTCAGCCAGTTTTAATGAAAACGTCCTTATTGTAGAGCAAACACAATCTTCAATTATTTTATTACTTTATAAATGAAAATACATGAAAAGAGGTCGTGAATAAATTTAATTCGAATGCTACCGACGAAATTGTTATAATGTATATTAAACAGAAGTGAATTAAAACTGAAATAACAGAAAACGGAAACATTCAACGAGGTGTAAAACACAGACGTATAATACTTTTGAGTTTAAATTTAAATTCGACCACAACAAATATTTTGGAACGGAACTGCTCATTTAAAATTCGGCGACACCCGCCAAATTGATCAGAAAATATTATCTGTGTCATGACCACAGATAATCTAATTCCACAGATTAAATTAAGTGCGTATCCTTAAAAGTCGTTTTTAAGGCTATTACGCGGGCGTTTTTATCTCCCCCCTTTTGGGGTGGGGCAGTGCTTAATCAAGTTTATCAGTCTCCTCTCCAGGCCTCTTATTATCGGAAACTAGGGAAATTTCCCGGGCCCGTCCGGGTAGATTGCTTCCGGGAACTTCGATTGCCCCTATTGTAAATAGAAAATGTAATGGTCTTCGCTATATGTCGGTTCGCTGATTCTGAAGGGTGATCTATCTTGTATTATGATGAGTTTTTGTTATGATGCCTACACGTCGTTTTTTATTTAAACAGCACAGGAAACTGGATGTTCTTTTTATTTGCAATATTTGACAGTGAAAGACTGTTTTGGCGAGCTTTTGTTATGGAAAGATGGTTTAAATTGCCGTTTTATCGGTGAACAGGTATTACATTATTGCAATTCTACAAAATTAATTAAATTTAGTTACTAAACATTGCTGAATCATAAGTAAAAGAAACTGTGATTAAATGTGAATATTTATCTGTATTTTCATCTTCGCCTAAATATTCACACATTAATGTAAGTAACCTGTGTAAGTAATAAACCTTTTTAAAGTTTATGGTAGCGTATTTAGCGGGTAAAGTTCGCCATTCATTTGAATTTCGAAAAGAAAGTAACTGCATCCAATGAAGCCGGAGAATTCCTCAAACGCTCAAGTTCACTATAACGATTTAATTACATAATTTTATTTCATTACAAAAAGGATTCCTAACCATTGTTACAGTTTTCAAGCGTAACAATGAGCACTGAAGTAATTAATTATAACTTCAAAACTGATCCAGTTCACTCACTTGCTCATTTCGTTCATTCAGTGCGTTCATTAACTTTTAGAAATCGAATCATTCGCTAAACGACACTTTTTGAATGTCAACGCTGTCATTATAATGTGCCTGGGACTTCAAAGAGCATGGGCGAATTGATACACGAAAGCGTAAGCCAAGTGGTATTGCTTTTATTTGTTTATATTTAGATATGAGCCTTATGAGTTAGTAAGTTGACTAGCCTTTGCGCGCATTATAGAGTCAGATTTTCAAACAACCTTTAGAGATTCAGATTAGCGTTTAATACGCGCGTATAAGCTCGTTTCTGGAAGCGCATGTAGGCGCGTATAGGCGCGCCTTTTGGCACACACGCAACTCGTACGAGCGTTGACGCGCTTCTAACCTCGTATAAGTGCGAGCTGTCAGAATCCATGTAGACACTGACACGATGTCACTACCGTATCGAGCACGATGAAATATGCCCGTTTACGCGAGTCCGGTTTTTGAAGCGCGTAATGTAGCGCGCGTGTAAGCGCGTACGCTGAAACGACCGTATACGCGCAGAAAAATACGCTAATCTGAAACCGCCCTTAGAATATTGAAATCCTTCTTCAGTGAGTGTCTGCGTCATAAAAAATTATTCACTAGCCTAATTTCACGCTTATTACTTCAGTAGCTTAGGCTCTGATATGTCAGTCAGATAGTCAGTACAAATTATATGGTACATACAGGAGGTATTCTGGTGTACAAAGATGTTAAAGACCTAGAACTGAACCACTTAATCTAGTGGTAAATAATCCTAACATGCTACAGTGAATAAGAACCATAACATCCGGTTTAGAAGTCAGAGACGGTAAAACTAGACCAACAGGCTTTTTGTGATATTATTATGGGTGTATGGTCGGCTTGTGGTCATACTGAGAGTGGCGGTAGGTACTGAGAGTGGCGGTGTGGTCATATTGACACATTAGCTACCTCAATTTTGAAATAAACGTCAAACCTTCAACCTCTTATTTAAACCCTTATGACAGACTGCTACGCAGCGTGTATTGGGTCTCGACATAGTAAAATAAGAATAGTAGGTTAGCTAAGGCCGCTCGGCGAGTTAATTGCCTACTCTTGCGTTGACGCACGGGTTGTCACTTGTTTACACCGCGCGGCGCCGGCCTTGTCGGCGCGCGCGCTTTTTCGCCACTTTTTTAAGTAATCGCGCTGAATACTTCACAATTTAAGCTTGCATATATTTTTTTTCAAATACCTACTGACTACCTAAGCGTTATATAACTATCTAAATGCTCTTTATAACGAGAAAAATGTAGCAAGTTTAATTTACTGTCGTTTAACACATTGTATAATATTAATAACATTTATTACAAAACTGAATGTACATAAACAATTCGAGCGGGCGAGGCGAGGTAGTACCTACATGAATGCGCGCGATCAGATGCGCGGCGCATCCCATACTGAAGCCGCACCCGCCGCGCTCGTCTATGTGATTGTGTGCGTGAAAAGTGCGTGCGTACACGGTGCCAGCGACTCACGCGTGCATTCAAACCAGGCGGCGGCCGATTTGTATGAAGCTATCCTACTATTATTTTTATACTATGGTCTCGATGCACGGCGCGCACCAATTACTTTAGAAGTAATATACATGTTAAATTGTTAATTATCGCTAGCTAAAAGATGATGGAAAGTATCGTAAAACTCGCATATCTGAGTGTTCCCCATAATGTTTTCAAAAGACATATGAAGTCTGCCAACCCATACTTGGCCAGTGTGGTGGAGTACGGCCTTACCCTTCACATAGTGAAAAGGGGCCCGTGCCCCGAAGCGAGACAGTTTATATACACATCTAAAAATTATGATGAATGGTGGCATATAGTGTTCCTTCAATATACAGCTTTGTAAAGCTATTTATAATAAAATAAAATATCTACAGGCATATCTAAAGAGGCGGCGAAGCATCACCATATTTCGAGTTTCATTGAAACACAAACATCAAACCATCGGCAAAGATCTCGCTGTCAGATTATATTTTTGCGAACTCATTTCCTTATCTAAACAATAACCAGAAATAATGTAAAGAAGAAATAAATGTATCAAAGCATGCCTCTTGGGTAACAACTCAAATGTTTGCGTTTGTGAGATTTGTTGGGATCCGTATACAATAGCTACGTTGGGCGATTGCTTACTGGAGGTTATCTGAGTGAATAAATTAAATTTTATTTTAGGTGATTCAAATCGCTCGTGATATGGCTGCAATTTCGTTTATTAACTAGCATTTGATCGATTTGCTATTTCAATTATTCTTAATATTTTTAAGAAAGACTACACAAACTACAACTTAATATTTGTTTAAAAGATTCATAGAATACCAAACAACGCTAAATTATGTAAATATGTTCGTAAAATAACAAAAAATGGGCAAGTGCGAGTCGGACTCGCACTTGAAGGGTTCCGTACCATCATCTATAAAAGAAAATCACGTTCGTTGTATGTATACTTAAATACTTTTTAAGTTTCCACCTGTTTATTAAGATCGAGTAACAAATTGCTTAAAAATTGCGTTTTTTGTATGGGAGCCCCCCTTTATTATTTACTTTTTTTATTTAATTATTTATTTTGAAAGGTAATATACAACTACATATTCTGTGAAAATTTAAAGCGTCTACCTGCTACAGTTAGTAATTTTGAGCTGAAAAAAAACAAACAGAACACGTATTTTGTATGGGACCCCCCTTAATATTTTCATTTTTTTTATTTTTAGTATTTGTTGTTATAGCGGCAACCGAAATACATAATTTGTGAAAATTTCAGCTTTCTAGCTATCACGGTTTATGAGATGCAGCCTGGTGACAGACAGACAGACAGACATACAGACAGACGGACAGACAGACAGACAGCGGAGCCGTTTTTTGCCTTTTAGGTACGGAATTCTAAGTACATATTGGAGCAGCCAATATGCACCATACAAAGGCACGAGTAGAAACAGTGGCTTAGTCACAATAAGGTAGCCAATGTGCTCGAGCCCTAAGGCGATAGATTTCATCAGTAGACAACAAATTGAGTTGGAGGGAATGATTTATGAGGTGAAGGCCGCACGATGGAGGCTTCTAATAGATCACTTACTCTTGTATATTATGGATATACCTTTAATATTGCGAGTTTAAATTTATTATTAATAGTTTGAAAGATAAATATAACATTAAAGAATAAACATAAGCACTGTCCATGAGGTATTCGTTTAAGTAATATCTGCCCTTCGAATGACTTAAGAAAACATTTATGCGTTTTCGAGCCGTGCATAATGTCGGTTATCAAGCAAGTCCCAGATAAGATAGATAAGATAAGATAAAAAGTTTATTCATTAATTAAATACAAGTGTTTCTTAAACTAAAAATTGCGCCAAACTATAAAAACAGTTTGTTGGCGCTATGCGCTAAGCGCTCAGCGCTCATAGTACTTACATATTTCCTTATCTACTATAGTTGGTGCCACGAGAAGATAGACTTTTTGTAAACACACATTCAGGGCTTCACAACCTGTTTTCAAACAGTTGTGTTTTAGATTTTATACTTTTTGAACAGTCTTTTTTTTCAATGCCTAATTATGCCACTCTGTTTTTAAATTTACGTTTTTAAATTTTACTGAAATAACAATATTTGATTTTGTGTTTGAATGGTCTAATGTTCATAAATTTGCCGATTTATTTGTTGTTTTACACGTAATTTATTCTGTAAATTAAGGAAATATTGAGCACCATGTATGTTAATGATAGAGTACATACATGTTACTCTATTATGAATATGTTTATTTTTAAATCATAGACAATAAATTCTATGGTTCAAAGTAGCTTACCTATCCGAAAATGTTAAATTATTGACCAACAATGAATAATATTACAAATAACTAGCTAGTACATTGCATAAAAAAATCTAGGCATGGAGATTTTACGTTGTCTGTGAGTGAAATCGTCACAAAGTTTTTAGGTATAAATAGTTTTCTGCGCGACTAATAGTTTGCCATCTGCTTTTTTGCACCCGCTTTTTCGAGATGCCGGCAGCGGGAAGAGCGTTGCGATCCTATAAACTTGTATTTAACTTTACATTTACCCTTCTCGACAACTAAAAAAATTAATTTTGTCCTCTGATAAATGCATGTTAAGCCCAAGAATGTAACATTTCAATGAACTAACGCCAAATGTTGACATTCTAGGCGTCAGTACCTTAAAACATTAAAAGATCGTGTTGACAGCGCATAATATCGATAAAAACCCGATCCATTGACATATTAGTTTCCAATGACACGTATCTATGTACCGTTGCGCTCACTGGATTTGACATTATTTGTTTTTGACAGAACTATCGCTAAGTCACTTAGTAGACATTCTTTGTTTACAAAAAGTCTATGTTCTCGTGGCACGGGCTTATAGATGTCTAACAATACTAACTTACAATACTAACTAACTAAAAATATATAAATGATAATTGCTCTTTAATCTTATTCAGATACCAGTCTTCCCTTTTTTCTTGCCTTCTCTTTTTTTAAGAAAACTATACTTTCTTTTGTTCTTAAAGTCAATTTCCGGGTTGTCACTATTACCTATTAATTAAAAAGTACCAATTTACCACTCCTGCCGATAAAACCACTATGCTATCTTATACTATGCAGTCATATCACTATTTATATTTTCATGGATACTGCCGTGAAACTATGTACGAATAAGTTATACGTATGAGTTGGTATGATAATTGCGGGCGCGGCCCGTAGGTTGGTTAAATCACATTAATTATTGACAGCCACGCGGCAAACGACCGCAGTGACATTGCTTTCTGTCGAAACATGAATATATTCTCACGTCCATGATACATTAAAGGCTGTAATATCCACTATGGGGACCTTGGATTACTCGCAGCAGCACAATGCCTCAGCCTCATGTCATGTCGTGCTTAAGGTTGTATTTTTTATGTTATTTTCACTCTCGCGCTAGGAATAAATCCTATGTCGCGGGAACAAACATATAATCAACGGACATAAGGTTGAGGTAGCGTGTCCTACTCCACTGAAGCGAGTCGAAGAAGCCGCTCTAACCAAGGCTTCTTCAAGTAGATATTATTATGCAGTTGAGGAAGGAATATTAAAGGTCTCGCCTGCTTAACACTGCGCTTAATGCTGTGAGTCCGATATTCATAAGGGACAAGTTTTTTTTTACTTTAATGATACCCTACCCGTGACCACGGCAGTGACCAGGAACCGACTTTACAAACATTTAATCACGGCCTATAAGAGTCCAGGTCCGAAAGTAGTCGACTAAAACACATTATCCGTACATTCTATACTAACGGCTCAAATTGATAACCTATTTCCTTTTAAATGGGTATTCTACAAAGAAATGCGAGAAACACCCGCACTAGTTGTATATTTGAACCGTTATTATAACTTTTTTAAGCTGCAGAAACAACACGACCGGTTTCCTTCGTTCCAAAATAAATTCAGCGCAAAAAACGAACAGAACTGCATAACAAAGTATTTTCCTTTGTCGTAGAACTTTAAATTATTTTCTCAAACATTTTCAAATGGAATTCATAATGGAGGTTCACTGTGTGTAGTCGAGTGAAGAGTGGAAAAAAACCAAGTTGGTGCTGGATTATTCGCTCTCAACTTGGTTCCGACAAACCTATGATTAATAACTCGGCAAAGTTATTTGGAACGTTTTAAAACTGCTCGTGTAAGCTCGATAGGTTTGGAGGATTGTGGATTTGCTTGATTCAGTGTGCCAGTTACAGACGACCTTTAACCTTTTCATAGATTTTACATGTTTTGTGTAGTTTTGTTGTACAACGACTGCATTTCATTAAGGTTGATAAATTACGAGATTTGCTAGTGTTAAAAATGCTTTTAAGCTTGTAAATGTGGAGGCGAGTCGATAATCCGATTTGTTTATCAGTTTCGTTATGCTTTATAGGGCGACAATCTTCAAGCTGTACCACTAAGCAACTAGCAGCACGGTAGACTAGTAACAGTTTATGTAATTGTATTGATATTGATATTACATAAATATTAACCATAAACTTTATGGATATACGACTTTGCAGCCGCCGTGACTGCAACTCAGCATGCGTTAAATACATTTAACACATGAATTGACTAGCATGACATATGCAAAACTGAATGCTGTAGCACAGGAACTTGATTATGCTTCTTTCCCTTTCTTATATGGGTCTGCTGGAAGTCGTTTCAAATATTTGCGATCGTATGTGTATGAGAAATTTGTTTAGCAGTATCACGTCTCTATTTCCATTGCAATGAGGTACCAAAAGCTTTATCGCATAGCGCGTAGGCGAGAAATGGTTCATGGCTCAACGCTAGTCTAAAGTAAATAAAAATAATAAAATAAGCAAGGTTCGCTTGACAGTAAAAAGCACTAAGTCAAATCATGACCAAAATTCACATTAACCTACAAGAGTAGACTTTCTACTAACAAATTGCCGCATCTTTGATCACAGTGCAGTCATACTCGAGTGCTTCCTAAAGCTAATTGTATCTTAAAGGTCTGCAGGTGGCGCGTGAATGACTGCGAGAGAATCATCTTGACCTTAGCCGCTTAGCCGGACAAAATTAACGCATCAGAGAACGGAAAAGGTGGTGACTACTCGCAACAACGTTATAAAGTATTATAGAGTTATGAGTAAGTATTTTTTTGAAGATTATTATAATTTGCGATTATTTCATTTCTCCTTTGTCTTTAGACAAAAAAGAGTATGTGTATGAGTGACGCATGATTCGTGAAAAATTAAAATACTTAGGACATACTAATGGTTGGTCTTTGGTGTTAGGTACATATGAAATATGATTTGATTTGATTTAAAAAAAGACAACTCCCGCATAAGGACTAATTCCTGTGTCGCGGGGGACTTTACAAACATACAACTAACGGACACAATTAACACCCAGACTCGAAACAACCATTTATGAATTACACAAAGTGTTGTGTCGTGTGGGGATCGAACCCACAACACTTCGGCGCAGTGTCAAGCGGCGAGGCGGCCGCTTAAACCACTGCGCCAACAGTGCAGTCTAGTCTAGTCTATCAGTATAAATATGCAGCAAATCAACTGAAATAAACAACACATAAGTGTATTGCTTTTGCAGCATAACTAAATGCAACAAAAATTGTTCGCAAAAATTTCTACCAAACTATTTTCATACCAGCCCAGATAATTTAATCATTTAAATTCTTTGTTTTCTCGAAAACTACCGTTGTAATGCCGCGGTCTGTTCTAACTTCAAGAAATAAATCAATAGCAAAGTATTTTGCTTGTAGCAGCTTGCTTCTTGTTCCCGAGAGAGGGCAGTGAAGTGGAAAAGGCGAAAACAAAGTTGTCAGGTGTTCGAGGTTGTAAACGGAATTTGTACTGGTGATTAGTTGGCATCTGGTGCCTATCTTCATAATAATATATAATACTTCTGAACGCATATATCTTCACGCCTGTATCCCCGAAGGGGTAGGCAGAGGTGGAATATTGCACCAACATTTCGCCTTATGATTTTTTAGGTCTTACTTAATAGGGGATGAGTGTATTGCTGTTACCGGGCACATTGCCGGACTCTGCTGCTTCGGAAAACATAGTAAGAGTTGCCCGACCCGGGAATCGAACCCGGGACATAGGTACTACATACCCGATCGGCAGACGCATACGCTATCCACACGATTACGCAGGCAATTTAGTTTTCTAAAGTACCACTAGCCACCATAGTTTAGAAAAATAATTACCACTAATTCATAAATTAGTGGTAATTTTAATGTTGCTTTCATGTTGGTTCCATCTTCAAACATGATATAAAATAATGATAATTGTCCTTTGTAAAGAACGAATAAAGAAAACTTCTAGACTTTAAAAGTATTCTTAATTCGCGCCTGCGATATTTTCAGCTATGTAGATACCACATTATAAATGTGAAAAATAATCTAGAAGTTGCCAGATAGAACAATATAGAGGTAAGACATAATATTAAAAGAGTGACGTGCTACTTACATAGTGCCAGGGTCATCACCAAGTGGTTCTTCGACGTAGGACACGTGCTTAGTGCGTCGACTCTTCGGCCTGAACTCCAGCTTGTTGGCGCAGCCCTTGTTCGCCTTGGTCCGCGCCTCGAAGATCACATGTGGGTGCTTCTGCTGGAACGAACCGGTCAGACGTGTTCTCATTAGTGGGGGCATGGGTAGTGTTTTATATCAAAGGAAATTTGGCTTACAATATATCGAGATGTGGCTTAAGTCTGACTTTGTAGTATAGGTAGCAACATAACAACTATTTAATATACATTTATTGTCTGGCCGGTCTTAATGTTGGTCTAGCAAAGTCGCAGTCAAAGTCAAAATCGTTTATTCATCTAGGTCACAATGTGACGCTTATGAACGTCATTTTTTTAAATTGAATTACTTAATGCTTCTACATTTACATTTACTGCCTCGTTCGCAAAGCAATAGGTAGAACCACGAGAAAGAACGGGCAATAAAACTCGTGGCCACTCTTTTGAATCGCCAATATTTATGTATTTTATTTTTGTAAGGAGCTGCAACTGTTTCACATTGTACTTAATTACTTGTAAACAGTTAATAGTTACAGACATAATAAACTAATAGATGTGAATTTGGCAACCATAGATACATATTTGACATAAATTGCATAGCAAATATGTACTTATCTCTAGTATCGAAATCCATAGATAGGTAAATCATTTATGGGTGTAGGTCTGAACATTTTTGTTATTGTTTAGTATTCATTTATTTTTTTATTTATTTACTTATAGTCTCACGCCTGTATCCCCGAAAGGGTAGGCAGAGGCGTAATATTACACCCACATTTCGCCATGAATTTTTAGGTCCCACGTGAAGGTGCGGGCCTATTGCCGTTACCGGGCACATCACCAGACTCCGTGCTGCTACTGAGAATTCGGAAAAACCCAGTAACACTTTTGCCCGATCCTGGAATAGAACCCGGGCCCTCCGATCAGCAGTCACATACGCTATCCACTGTACCACGGAGGCAGTCAGAGTGTTTAGTATCCAATCTCGTAATTTAACTATTTTTTTCCTCTAGAATCTAATTTATCCCAAAGTAGGTACTGAAGCATTTAGAAATATTTAAACTTAGATATCTTTTAGGTAATGCCTTTAAAATGTAGCGTAATTTTAGGGATGACTGAACGAAATCACCACACTCATAACTAAGTTTAATTTGTATGTACCCGAATAATGTAAATTACCTACATAACTTTTTCCCGATCTTAATCAATGATTACAACATGTTCCAATTATAAATTAAATTAAACCAGGGATCTTTTATGGGGCATTATAACTAATTGTTACAGGCACCATGTCGGCCCAAAACCGTTAACTTCATTACGAATATGTTAATGTCAGGAACAACTTTGCTACCATTATGTCCCATACAAATCGTGGGGCCATCATACTTATACGAATTAATTGGATCTTATATTAGACTATACGACCTCTGCGAAATAGGCATAAGTATTTTTTTCTTACATCGTCACGCTGTATCCCTTAAGGGGTGTGCACACACTTTGCCAGTTATGTTTCGGTCCCAATGTAATAGGGGGCGAGCGTATTGCCATCTACCGGGCACATTGTTAAGCGAGCGATAATTAACATTTTATAACCTCGAGAAGAACCCAAGACCATCGTCTCCGTGGTATGTTACGAACACCATTGGGCTATTGCCGCTTTTGTCACAAGTATTAATTAACCAATAAACATTACTTATGCCTTCTTATATATATATAGCCCAATGAAAAGCCGAGGCCAACTACGTAAGAAAATGTTCGACCAATTTTTCTCTAAAATTTGTTTCATTAATCACATTTGAGATGTCGCCGGTTTCAACGCTAACAAATTTAAAAGAAATTACAGATGATTAATGCAAAAACTGAGAGGTTTTAAATTGGAAGTGCTTAACTTTAGACATTTTTCAAATATTATGTCGGTATTGGTGCATTATTCATAAAATGTTACTGTAAATTGTATATTTAGGTATGTATGTGTCACGCTAACGCAATTACTGAATGAAATCAATTTCTATTTTAGTTGGTATTTATTCTCGTAAGTTGTACATATAATAAGCGGCGGTAGCCTAGTGGTGTACGTAATGAACTGCCGAGACGATGGTCTCGGGTTCGATCCCCAGATACCCTGGGCACACACCTCTGACTTTTCGGAGTTATGTGTGTATTAAAAATTTTAATTATCGCTCGCCCCCTTTTACATTGGGACCTAAACATAACTGGCGAAAAGTGGGTGTATAGTACACCTCTGCCTACGCCTTCGGGGATAAAAGGCGTGAAGTTATCTTATGTTGTACATTAGTACCTATTTTCTGTACAACATCTAAGGTACGATCAATACGCCCCTTTAGTGTGCACATCATAAAATAAAGTACAATTTTCTTCCTGGTTATTTATATGAAGCGATTAACTCTAAACTACTGGACGGATTATTGTACGATTTTCACCAATAGATAGGGTGATTTCTGAGGAAGGTTTAGGTTAATATTCACGCGGGCGGAGCTGCAAGCGTAGTAGAGCCTTGCTGATTGCAGCATGAATGGGCCGGCTCGACCGGGGTACCCTCTCACAGAAAATCAACGTAAAGTAACAGTACTTAAACTGTTGCGTTTCGTTCGGTGAGTGAGAGTGCCGGAGGCCCTATTCCCTATTCCTTCTCTCCCATCCCACTTCTCATCCTATTCCTTTTCCCATCCCCAAGGTGTGGCACCGCATTTGTGACCCCTGTGGTGTTGCTTGTGTCCATGGGCGGTGGTAATTGCTTACCATGAGGCGATCCGTCTGCTCGTTTGCCGCCTATTACTATAAAAAAGTCTAGTAATATATTCCGTAAACTATATTATATTCTGCTTTTAATGAGGTCAGTTCTATGTCCCATTTAAGCCTCAGAGACCAACACACTTTGATTTCATAAGAATATAATCACGTTACTCATTAAGAGGTTTTCGTCGCCATTATCTACTAATAGCTCTTACTTCCTTTACGTTCGATCACCCTTAAAACAATTACCTACCTAAAACCCATTATTAAATGCAAAAAAATCAATCATATGAGTATATTACAGAGTCTCGAGTTCGAATCCACAACACACATAAATGACTTTACGAAGTTAAGTATGTATTAAATTGTTAACTATCGCTTGCTTAGCGGTGAAGGAAAACATCGTGAGGAAACCTGCATGTCTGAGAGTTCTCCATGATGTTCTCGAAAGACATGTGAAGTCTGCCAACGCGCATTAGGCCAGCGTGGTGGATTAGGGCCTCACCCTTCCCTTAGTGAGAAGACGCCTGTACCCAGCAGTGGAACAGTATATATAAAGGGCTAAGTTTTAAGCTAAGTCACTAAGCAATAAAGTATGTAGAAGAAACCTAAAAATGTTCAGTCATATTTCACGATTTACTTAAATAAATCCTGTACCTAACATTTTTTGTAACCTTCTCTTCATAACAAAAAGTCTTTCAAGCTTTCTTTCTTTTCCTGCGAATTCCATGGCAGACTGATGATATCGCTTAATATGACGTCATTATATAAATGTACGGGATCATGGGCCCACCATCGTTAGTAGGCTGTCGGCTAATGTAAAGACGCCATAAGCCGTAAACTTTTATTGAGGGTAAATCCTATGGTATCGATGGATTTAGGGGGATTTGAGAAGACTTTCTGGCAACATTTTTAACAACGTGACAGGACATTGTGATTACAAATTCAGTGGAATAAATAGGCTTCCTTTTCGATAGTGAGTATATTTTGGCACTCTATTTATACATACATACATAGACTCACGCCTGTTTCCCCGAAGGGGTAGGCAGAGGCATATTAAACGCCACTTTTCGCCAGTGTTTTGATCACACGTAATAGGTGGCGAGCCTATTGCCGCTTATCGGGATATTTTGTTTGCCAGAGCCTCGTCCGTTGATCGGCAGGTGCACCACTTGCAGGTGAGGTTGGCTTGAGACCCTAAGTTCTTGGTGGGAACCCTATGGACCCTCTATTTATATTTTGGGAATATAATATAACTAGAGGACGCCAGCAGCTACGCCTGCATTTTTTTTAAATTTACCCGTTTTGGCTGATCCCGTGGGAATTTCGGGAAATCCCTTCTTAGTGCACCCCTACAGTCCCCAAGGAACATACATGCCAAATTTCAGCTTCCTGCGCCCAATAGTTTCGGCTGTAGCGTGTCTGTCAGTCAGTCAGTAACGCAAGGATTTTATATATTAAGATATTGGATATGGACCAGCTGGTCATCTCATTCTTATTGAAACTATTGAGATTCAGCGGCAACAATCATCATCCTCCTAGCGTTATTCCAGTTTCAACCTGGGGTCCGCTTACTAGTCTAACCGAATTTGGCTGAATATTAGCTTGTCCATAGAGCGACTATCTATCAAATTCAGTAGCAACCAGATAACATATAAACATACGTAACATATGTATAAGTACATACATAATGATGACAAATAAATGGAACCCAGACACAGAACTAATAATCATATCAATTTCTCAAAATGGTTTGACTTCCATTAGAACATGATATCTGGCTTACCAGTCGGGGTTACTAACCATTATATTATATGTCCATTCAAAGCTAAGAATACCCCACAGTCATTTTAAAATACCGATTACTTTATAAATATTGGTGATAGCCTTAAAATACAACCAGTTTTCAAACAAAGTAATAACAAAGAGGAAAATGCAACTGAGTCTCTCTAGAGGCGTAGAGAGCGCAGGTGTGCAATCTCAAATCCCGATGGCTTGGATTCGATTTTCAAAGTACAATAACGAACTTTTTATAAGACGAAGCCACGTTCGTATCATGCGGGATCTGAAAATTTGATCAGTACTTACCTATTTATTTTAAGAAGTGAGTCTGATAGGAGTAGATATTATTATAATAATAATTTTAGCCCTGTATATTATTATACTAGACGAGCCCGCGGTTACATCCGCGTTATTTAAGGCCATTGCTCCGCTCTCGTCGCTCAAAGCGAGATGTTATATAGTCTATAGCCTTCCTCGATAAATGGGCTATCGAACGCAGAAACAATTTTTCAAATCGGTCCAGTAGTTCCTGAGGTTAGCGCGTTCAACCAAACAAACAAACAAACTCTTCAGCTTTATATATTAGTATTAGATACTGTCCCACTGCTGAACACTTGCGTCATGTTACTATAACAAGTTGTAAACCAGTCCACTACGGACCACGTGCGAGGTTAAAGATTTAAAATGTCATTCCAGAAAATTGTAATGAACTATAAGGCATATAATATGTATAGTTTTCTTTTCTTAACTAAGCAAAGGGATAATATTGGGAGATGGTCAAGTAGATTGATGACCAGAAGATGGCTGCAAACGGGAAGACAGTAGACCAGTTGCCCGGTACCGGTACGGTTCCAAAGGAACACACATGCCAAACAGGTTCCTGCGCCCAATAATTTTAGCTGTGCGTTGTCTGCCAGTCAGTTAGTGACGCAAGAATTTTATATACAGGTCGTAAAAAGACTCTTAACGAAAACTGAAATCCCATGTTGTACCAATCACTACAAACATTTTCGGCACCACACCTGGAAAATTACTGGTTCAGGAGATATTGAGGCTCAAAGTTAGTATGGAATTTTTCTAATTAGGTACAAAAAATCGATGCATTTACCCCGCCAATATGTTCTTTAGATATGACCCCATTGATAAGTAGGTATTTCAACATTGCACGCGCGCGCTTTTAATTGCGGTTTAAAAAATGTGAAAACTTAAAGAAAAACGTTTCCCAGGTATTATTTTTGGTTAGTATGACTTGGCATGGTGTCCACAGCGAGTAGACTTCGGGTTGGTGATGGGTCTTGTGACAACCTGTATACCTATACAGATTTCTAAACGAAAGATACAACTTAATACTCTTCTATTAAAAACAAGCGTGATAGTAAAGAATTCAAATAAAACGTTTCTAGACGAAGCTCAAGGTTTTTCATTCCACGATTTGCCGCAATCCTCTTTGAATAAGATCAATTGGATTTGAAAGAAACAATTGAACTTGTCAGTCTCTTTTGATAAAAGTCCTTGCGGAAGACAAACTTAATCTATACTAATCAGACGAACGGCGGATCTAAAGGCTCTTATTTAAGGTAGCTCCTTACTTTATCATATAGAATCTCATGAAAGTATTTTGCTTGAACGATGAGGGTGAATATTTACGTGGGTAGACTTTAATAATATTCTATCATATTCTATTCAACCATATACCTACAACCCTATCGACTCAAACTAAGCAGAGCTTGTACTTTGGGTATGGTAAATCAAGTAGGTATTTTGGTTGTTTACGCGCCGCTATATAAGTTACCGCGGGACACGGTGTGATTGTTAGCCGTAAGATCACATTGGTATTGTCCGGCTTATTTCTTTACATCTCCTCTAGGACAATGATTTTAACTGTACACATGTTCGTGAAAAAGTACCATCCAATAAATCTACCAGCACAGAAGAAAGAGAAAGATACTTACGCCATACATCAAAGATAATTTGAAAAACTCTTTTTGTTTTGATTGTTTAGCTGTATGTCTTCCATGTTATTTAAATAAATAAATAATTATTTGAAATAAATATCCTTAACACTTCTACTACATCAGTAGCAGTCCTATCAAAGACGTCGCAATTGATGTTTACCACCAGTCCAGGTGGCATAGACGTACTGTAAGTTATAACCAATGTCGGCTGAATAATGGCTATGGTAATAACCTGTTGATTGTCGACAGAATTGATGGCGCAACTACGTCATTAGGAATGTACAGATCGATTAGTAAGATCGTTGATCATAGCGGTCTGACTTCAAGTCTTAAGGTCTTAGCCCACTCACACGACTCTGCACACAGAGAGCTGTCTACTAATTTATGTGCCATTGTAAAGAGTTGGTACCTAAACAGCAATACTTTAAGCCCATACTTGAATGGTATTCTTTTTGTTGGATGGGAGCAGAGTCGTTTAAGTGGACTAAGACCTTTAGGTCTATCAATAGAAAAGGCTTCAATTGGGCTTTAGTGATAATTATTTTTGTGATGCAGACTGCGGTTAAGTAGCCGAGAGAAAGTTGATATTCTGTCATATCTGGTTAGACGAGTAAGTGGACGCTGGGCTCTAATACGTGTAAGTCTTGCTCTTGGAAGCAACCACGATAACACTAGGACGGTAATGATGACTGCAGCAAAGAAGCGTATTGTTTGCTTGATGAAAAGAACTCTGTCATTTAAGGGCTTTTAGAAATAAAAGTGTTACACATTTTGGACTTGCCCCTTTCTGAATTTACAATATCAATATCAATATTTTATTATCTTTAACTTGTTTTACGTTGACTGTATGCTATAGCTATTCATATTGAGGTCCACTAGTGTAGTTTTACAGCAACTAGAGGATCAAAAGTTGTGTTGATATAATTATACTTCGAACGTTCGCGTAAAATGTACGCTGAGTGATTTTTGTGTACACTGTTTGAATGTTTGTCGAGCCGCGAAACATAAACAGGGATTATCTTTAGTGTGTGATTCAAATGAAAAATAGAAGGCGTAGAAAAATAACGAAGAACGCACTCATATTGAAATAATATAACTAGACACACAAAACTTTAAACAAAATTACTAAGAACTCACAAACCTAGTTTTATATAAAATAAACTTTACGCATACAATTACAGAGTACAAATAGGTTCACACAAAAGGCTGTTCAAACAAAAATATTTTTTATTCCTATAGACGCAATGTGCAAACTTGAAGTTTGTCGATCTTCGTCCTTCTAAGTCCTAGACGCCCTTAGTATCACTTTAATTCAGAAGGGAGTCTGGGCCAAAGTCAAAATGATCGTGTTTCTATATCTTCAGAAGGGTTTCAAGACTACAGTGATTAAAATTTGTGAATAAATCTCTATTAAATTGATAAGGCTTAAGGCTTCTAAGCTTTTTGCTGATTAAAAGGAATTATATTAAGTGATTGGAGTGTAAATATTTGAACATTTTATGTTACTAGTAAAACATTACTGATTACATAACACAGACAGACTACTGGCAATGAATTTGAGTCTCAATTCAAATGTATCGATTGCACATTGTCCAAAGAAAAATGCCCAGGGAGACCGCATATATCATAATATGCTGCTTTCTCAGATATTTTAGAACTGAAATTACTCTCATTGAACAATGATGGCATTATTTTTTTTTGCAATAAAATAAAACACGAACCATCTATCTGTAAGTTTAAATAGTTTATAATGTTACCTATGCTTTAGCACATTTATTTTATACACCACCTATTTTATATACCATATTTCGTGCAAATAAATGATTCTTTCTTTCTTTCTTTCTTTCCATCACAGAACCTAAGATAAACATAAAACAGACACAGTTTACATACTATATAAAAGGATATCTAACAGATTACCTATGAGGCGATTAATAGATTTCCACAAGTAAGTGAAAAGGCAATATATGCGAGATATAGTTAGACAAATATTAGGACACGTCCTGGCCCGTATCTGATGTAACGAAATTTCCTACACCAGAATTTGATTAGGCTTTTTGCTACCCTAGGCCGAAACCCAAAACTTGATAATTACTCAGAGATATATCTATTCGATTTTGCGAATGTTTCTACCGTTTCGTGAATCCTATCTCTATTTTAGGTCTGATAATATCCCTGGATTATTGACCGCTTAATGTGGCTAGATGCCATATTATTATGCGTTAAGGAATTACCGATTTGATCCCGGTATAAGAACCGGTAGGTACAGAAGTCTTTGGCGGATTATAATATTCAAAAGAATCAAACAGTCGTAGTTTTTATTATTACTGTTATTTCATGTCTGTGAAATGCCGCTGTTGGCAAATATGTCCCCATTTTCCTGCCATTGATTTCTAAGGTCAGGCTTTTCGGACCGTTGTTGAAATAATTAAGCCCTGCCGCTCACAAACTCTCAAACGTGAAAAAAAGCTTAAGAGGCCGTTCCCAAATTCACGGATTGCGTGAATAGGTATTTTACGCTAAGCGCGCGGGCAACGCGATCGAGGTGTTAATGTGTGCGTCTGTGTAGCCCAACAAAATCTACCTTGCAGTAAACTCGCGGAGACAAAACAAATTGATACTTTGACCAATAAAATGTATGATCGTAATACAGAATTATTTTGGATAACGTATTTTGATGTTTAAATGTAATAATTCCAGGTAGATTCCATTGTTGCTGTTAAAAAACATCCGACTTCAAACAGTCGTAGAAACATGCAAAACTCATTTACTTAGATTACAATAAATACTAATTCTAGTCATTCTGTTATAAAATCCAAAATACTGAACTGATTTCGGAAAACTTTCTATGGGACCAATCTGGAAGTAATATCATTATAGCCCATCCTATGAAATAAAAATAAATCCAAATCGGTCCATAAATGATGCATTAGTTAGGTAACAAACATTAAAAAATATGAAAAAATAATACAGCCGAATTGTGAACCGCCTCCGTTTTGAAGTCGGTTGAAAATATTAATACACAATATAAATGAGATTTGAGGCAGCGATAGCCGAGTGGATATACCAACAGACATGCAGAGGGTTCGAATCCACGGCGCGCACCAATGACTTTTCGGAGTTATATGCGTATTGAATTATTAATTATCGCTTGTCCCGTGCCTCGGAGAGCACGTTAAGCCGTCGGTCCCGGTTGACATGAAGATCTTTGACAGTCGTTACAGGGCGTCAGTACATAGTATAAAAATAATAGTAGGATAGCTTCATACAAATCGGCCGCCGCCGGTTTGAATGTACGCGTGAATCCCCGGCGCCGTGTACGTACGGACTTTTCATGCACACAATCTCATAAACGAGCGCGACGAGCGCGGCGAGCGCGGATTCAATTCAATTTCAAATATTTTATTGATTCTCGCTCCCACGATTTTTCAGCAATTGAATCAATCCACTACCCATAAAATAAGGAAAGTGCATAAACTCACATTATTCCCAAATGTTACTTTAAAGTTTAGTAATATTTGTTTTTATTTTAACCGTTACTGTCCCACTGCTGGGCTAAGGTCTCCCGCACACTCTTCCATAAATGCCGACCTTTTGCTTTATCTTGCCAGTCAGCTAGAAAAGTATTAATCGTTTTTTCGACCTGCCCCTGTCAACACTTCTCTTTCCTCCAGTTCTACTTCTCCTTAAGGGTTGCATTGTTTGGTGATGTATGTCCAATTTCGAGATGTTTCCTACAGACATATCCTACCCAATCCTACTTTAACTTCGCTGCTTTGAAGCGCACTTCGCTGCTTTGACAGTTTTAGTCTTACACGGTACACCTAATACGCTACATTACATGGCACGTTGGCAAACCATGAGCTAGGAATTTCGAGAATTGGTCTGGGTATTATTTTAATGTTAAATTGTCTGGTTTTATAACAATGTTTAATTATACTATTTTTCTTCGTAACTTTTCCAACTAAGGCTTGAATGTTCATGGCATGTTAATTAATCAAAACTGTAGAAAATGTTGAGGTGTTCAAATTCAATGGTTAAATTTTGATCTATCCAACGCATAACGAATTGTAAACTGATGAAAATATATAACTTGTTTAATTTTTGTAGTATACACGTTTATTTTATTATAAGAAATATACCTACTACCAATAAATATCTACCTACTTCAAGAGCATACCGATTCCGGAACCAGTACCGGAATTCCGGAATTGACACTCCAATATCGTAACTCAGTTCCGGAATTCAATATTCTCCGATATTACAAGCCCTAGTACTACACTGTAGGATGTCTCCAATCTGGTCAGAGAACGTCCGCCTAGGTCTTCCCCTTCGTCCAAAAATGACGTACCTAACTGCACAACGCTATCTATTGTCAACATTTAGAACTTAAATTATTTCGTTCGTCTTAATTTATTCGTTCCATTAGGTACTAATAGTTCAAACTAATACATTTATATCCTCCATCATCCCTTAGTTTATCCCCATGGCGGTTGAATTTATCAAAATCTTATTTAAGCGCACATCTTCATCATAGTAGCTCTAATCTTTAAAATTTCAGTTCAATCAGTCGAAAATCTAAAAAAAAATAAACAAACTTTTTTATCCCCTTAGGGGTGGAATTTATCAAAATCCTTTCTTAGGGGATGCCCACCTTATAGTAGCCATATGCATGCAAAGTCTTAGCCCGATCGGTTTAAAATTGACAAAGTTTCATACAAACTTTCAGCACCCATTTTATCCCCTTAGGGGTGGAATTTATCAAAATCCTTTCTTAGGGGATGCCTACATCATGGTAGCTATAGGCATGCAAAGTCTCAGTTGGATCAGTTTAAAATTGGCAAAGTTTTATACAAACTTTCATCCTCTATTTTATCCCCTTGGGGGTAGAATTTATCAAAATCCTTTCTTAACGGATGCCTACGTCATAACATCTACCTCCATGCCAAATTTCAGTAAGATCCCTCCAGTGGTTTGGGCTGTGCGTTGATAGATCACTATGTCAGTCAGTCACCTTTGAGTTATGTATATATTTAGATACAATTTCTGACATTCATAAGAGTCACCTTAAGACCTAAGTGAATATAGTATTTTTGAATCTTGCAGTTTTATTTTATAAGAGCATCGATTTCGTTACCATTATTTTATCATACATATTCAACAATAATAACTCACATCAAGAAGGGTTGGTCGCGCTATAATTACAGTGGTGTTTACAAGGCACGCACACAGACGCAGTGACGACGGCAAGCGGCATACGTCCTACCGCGATGAGCGCTCAGCGCGGTCTAAAGTTCTGTAGACGCGTACAGGATTTATATAACGATGTCTAGCTTCGTTTAAAAATTAATTTAAAATATTTGTAATCACATTTAGAAGCTGATTTTTTTTCCTAGCAAGGTATTATATCAAATCTTATTAGAGACTATTTGTTTTTTTATTTCTTAGTGTATTTTATGTGATAAAAAATAATCCATTTAGACGTAAACTGACAAATGAATGACATTTTACGTAACATTTTTTGGTTTATTTCTGAATGAAACCAAAAATTCTGGCCCCATCATACCAAGGAGCAGGATGTTGTTATGTCGTATATGCATTTAAAAGTTAATTACTCACATAATTTTCGATGTCATGGACCATCGCGTAATGCTCATAAAATGATTTCTTCAAAACATGCTTTGCGGAAACTTGATTTTTCCGTTGTAGGTAATTAAACACTTATTTTTACTCCCATAGTACCATAGT
This sequence comes from Euclidia mi, assembly GCA_944739405.2. NCBI lineage: Eukaryota > Metazoa > Arthropoda > Insecta > Lepidoptera > Erebidae > Euclidia > Euclidia mi. Next base: position 6,226,160 of record OX123198.2, on the reverse strand, counting down.
AGACTAAGTGATCTAATAGTATCATCGATCATTTCTTAATTTGTTGATATATCTAAGTCACAATCACGTATCTCCGCGCGTGTTAACCGCTAAAATGGCTTAAAAAACGGGAACGGCCTCTTAAGCAACATTTTCTATACTTACTTTAGAATTATAGTCTATACTGGGTTACCAAATGGTAAATGTATGGAAGGAATTAATGATAATATGCAACAAGACTTCATTGACCACGGCAGTCTGAATTAAGCCCAAATTACAAGTGGCCCTCTTAAACTGTCTTCTGAAGTAAATAAATAAAAACGGCATTAATTAAACTTGACTACGTTCACCAATCTTCCCGCGTAACGCAATGATTACAGTAATATTTCTCAGCGACCGTCCCCGGTTCTCGCCCCGGCCGCTGCAATTTTTGGCGAGGCCCATGATTACCACTAAATATTTATGAGTTGACCCAATGATAATATAAATTTGAAGCAGACGTGTTAAATGAATTTATTGTGGGACCTGTCATAGGAATTTCATTTTAGAGGGAGAGAATATTTGGTAAATTGTAATAAAATTAGTTCATACGAAAGAGCGTTGAAGTGTAGAGTGTTGTTATTTCTGTGTTTCAAGGCAAAAGCCTATTTTTAAATAACAAATTTAGAATTTTTAAACACAATTTTTATTTTTCTCGTGATTTCTAAGTTCAGCCAAGTCGGCTGTCAAAGCTGTAATGATAGGAATACTGATTTTCAGTTGATCACTTCTTCGGGCAACTAGATTCAGTAACGATAAACATTTGTATATATATAGCTTGGTGGTGAAACAGATCCTTGCCCCTATACCGCGCTTAGGGTTTATTTCCCATAAGGCACAAAAAACATGTTAACCAAAATCTATTTTCTCGGCCTTACTTATTAACTGCTTATGTTTGGATAGTGAGAGTATTACTGCAATGATTCCTAGGATTAAAAACATATAGCAGCTATTTTTTAAAACATATTATACTTCTGTCCAAAAAAATCAAATCACGCAGCACACGACCTATACTACTCTAAACCAAATTAACACATTAATCTACTCTTAAAAACTACCCACCGAAACATACAAAGTTTGGGCCGTATAATCTAATTTCTCAGGCAATACCTTACAGGTCCGCATTGAATGGTGTATTGATGGACCGGCCCACCCGGTGAAGACACGTTGTGGAACTTAATGATCTAATAAAATACGACGGGGCCAAGGTACGTGATGTGTGAGCCAAGTGTATAACATTGATGGACTTTGACGATTTCTTGGACTCGGTAGAATGGAGTTGGGATGTGCCTGGTAGGGGCTGGTTTGGTGTATGGTGATTTGAAATTTCTAGAGTTGTCGATTCAATTCTGTCATAGGCGAATGCATATTTGTAGGGGAATGAAAATTATATCTGTATATTATAGGCATATTTGTGTGCAAATACTTGTATTCAATCTGAGAATATCTGTTTCTGCGGTAGTAATAATACTTGTCTCGGAAGAGGACCGAAAACATATCCTTACTTCCGTAAGGCTTCTATAAGCGACGAAAGTTATAATAACTGATTTTGAGATTTTGATTCAAATATAAAAACGATTACTTGTCTCAGGTTGCCAATTGCCCAAAATCTGTTTCAAAATGTTGTTGAATTTGAGTTTAACTAATATCATATCTTCGCCCTAGCGTTATCCCAGTTTTATCCCGGAGCCCGATGTCCGCTTACTAGTCTAACCAGATATGACAGAATACTGGCCTTAGTTCTGACAGTAAGTACAATACAAACCCAATGTTTATATCTATCTAAATGTCTGTATACTTTCGTACATGTCCTTGTAAACTTGTTGCAGTGTTTCGCCCAGTTTCAGACAGAAACAAAATTGATCGAAGGAGCATCTCACCAATATTGATAGCGCGCAGCCGCGCAGGTGTGAACCATTCCACGTTCTGTAACATGTATTTATATTCACGACACCTACCTCGCAGTGGGCAACAGGCCAACAGCCGGCGAATATTGAAATACTGGCCGGACGATACTGGTAATTTGAATAAAGGTCTAGCATGAAAATTATACGGACTAGCCTTCGAATTTTGTATTTTCGTTGTTGTCGTGTTTCGTATCATATATATTTGATTTAGTTTTCTTTTTATCTTGGCAAAGAGTTTTGTTTTTCTAGGACAGTGAGATGACCATAGAATTGGTATTTTTTTATTTAAATTTGGTACAATTAAGAAGTTCTTTATTTTTTCCAGGCAGAAGACAATTTTTATTGAAATGGCATATATTATTATGATGTGGATGGATAAAGAAATAAGTAGATACAATCTCTAAGAAGATTCATGTTCACCAAGCTGATTGCAAGACGACTTCACACATCAAACAATATTATTTTGCGGGTCTTAGTCGCGATAATTAACTTATTTCTAGGCATAAATAGCGGAGGGTCCCTCCGCAACCACGGCCGTTGCAAGCCGGTAGAAACGTAGGAGAATAACACAGGTATTTATGCCTTAAAATAAGTAAATTATCGCGACTAAGACCCGCTAAATAATATTGTATGATGTATACAAATCGCGAAAGTTTAAAATCGATTATGACTTCACACATTGCTAAAGCGTAATAGGTAGATAGGAATTCACCTACCCCTCTGGGAAAAGACTAGTTTGAATAATCATGTGTTACAAACTCCTCAGAAACATTTATGATATTTTCTTCATCATAACATTTGGAAGCAATCATTATTTATTTTATCAATACTTCTGACAAAAATATATTTTAAACTCATACAACCAATTTTTTACGTTTGTTACAACAACAGATCATTTGGTATTTCCCTTTGGCCAGCAAATAAAACGAAAAGTGGAGTAAAAACAGCAATCCCTAGGCCAGGAGGCTGGGCGTGAGAAATATCCAATTTGGCGGCGTTGGCCCTGTAAATTGGCGCTATTTTTCATTTAGACCCGGGCAGACCGTGCGGTGTGCAAAATGGTAGCGCGCACTAAAATATTAAACAATAATAGTAATGTGTTAGAAAATAGTTGGTGCCCGTTGAAAATGTAAGTTGGAGTAAATTGCGTGTGGTTTGGTTCTCTAAAAAACGTCGCAAAAAAGTACTAGAAATATGTGTGTTTTGGTTTGTCGAAACAGTTGGCAGATTTACGCCAAACATTTGTGAGCTTAGATTTTGAGGACTCAATGTAGCAAGTCGTTAGACATATTTCTAGATTACCTCCACGCTAAAACTAGCACAGAAAAGATAAAAACGACCTAATATTATTAATAGTATTTTCTTAAAAGATCATTTTCCAAACGAGTAAAATAATATTATAGATTCGAGATATATTGTTAGATGTATGGGAATCAACTCGTTGAAATCAAGATATATAGAGCCCGGGGTCCGCGCGCAGACTAGCGACAGACCTTAGAACTTAGAATGATAATTCGTTGCTACTCTATGCTTCTATATATACTATGCGTCCGTGTGGTGACGGATTAAGAATACGGAATGTCACCACCCCATATCATCCCATGGGTGTCGTAAAAGCCGACAGAGGGAGCATATTATGCAGAGAACAGCACTGTAAGAGAAGGAAAACTTGATACAAACCCTATACCAACCCGTTTGGCCAGCGTGTTACAGTAGGCCAATTCCTCCTTTTAAAGGAGAGGCCTAGTCCAGCAGTGGACTGTTAAAGGCTGATGATGATATGCTACTATACAAATTTTTCGGCATCGTAATACGCTGTTTCAATTCAAGCCGATATCAATCTTATTGGCCACGCTATTTATTTAAATGCAATACTCCCATAGAATTGAACCTATAATTTATATAAAACTGAGAAATTTCAATAAAATATGAATGTTAAGTAAATATAATAAAATGACGTCTGATTTAATAGACGATAATTGGTAATATTTCTAGGATACTTATTATGTCTTCTCGTAAGCAGAGCGTTCGGGCGAAAGTATAGGTATTCGTCAAAGAAGAAAAGATTGATTTCTTCATCAATGAAGTTGAAAAGTATTAATTTATACAAGTTGTGAAATTTTAAATGATATCTGTAGCGGTATATAAGAACATGAACATATATGTACCTATATCTACAGTAGAGCAAAGTTTTAAAAGCTGTGAACTATCGAAAACACCATTTTGTTCGCCATGTTTTAAGTCATACGTAGTAAAAGAAAATCCTATTGCCATATAAAATAGGTTTTCGTCACCCTCCATATCTATTTTTAGTCGAAATTTTAAATATTGTTACGACTCTGTCGGGAGTCGAATCCAATATCTAGTGATCAACAAGATTTGAGAGCAACACGGAATGGTCAAAGTAGTAATTTTATTATTACGTCACAGCGGGGGCTGGGGATCAATCCCCGCGCCGGCAAAATGTACGATCCACTTATTTTTGTTTTCAATCCGGGTGATTTTTGTAAACTAATATATGTTTGGAAAAGTCCACCGCGACTCGGTAATAATTCGTATTACGAGATTTAGCTTCAAACATTGCTGCTATAACAATAGCATAATAGGCCGACATCAGTGTCATGTACCTAAATAACTTTCGAACTTACTGTTAGGGAACAAGTGTGTAAGTGATGGTAGGATGTGAGGATGTTGCCAAAGCCAACTGCCATATTGGACATTCTAGCCTTTTGTATGTCTTTTGTGTAAAATCGTTTATGGTGTTCATACCACCCAAACCAATATTTTTTGTTTAAAATGATATCATCATCATAATTATCAGGCTTGTGCCAGGACAAACGTAGCCTAGGACAGGTGGAGTGACGACATACGCAAAGTCGCTGAAAGCGCGCGTGCGTTCAGTGGTGATTTTGTATACATCAAGTTATAAGTACATTGTGGTGCCAATACTATAGTGTCACACTTCTAAAAATACGGTGGCTTATTTATACAGAGGTAATCAAATCGTTCCTGCGTAAATATAAAAAATATGTACCCACCTTTCGTTGCAAGTAAACCCTTTCATAGTCTATCCAACTTCTAAATCCAAATATATATTTACAAAGCTATACAACACTTATTTACTTCACAGGCTTCTAATTTCAAAACCAATCACGGCGTGTTCGTGATTGGGCGTAATTCGTTTCACACCTGCCAATTCTGCTAAATGGGAAAGTCTGAATTTCTATAGGTGGACTTCTACCCTGTGTAACATACTAGATTTGGCAGTATTACACAGGTTTATTTATTGCTCTGTGAATTCGTCAAGGGTTGAGCTGTTGGGTGTGTTTGTATCGGAAATGGTTTGTCAGGCGTTGGTCGGTATCCCTTTTGATATTTTGTTTGAATTCAGGCTTGTGATGGACGAATGGGCGCTTTTCAAGGTGCCTTGGCTTAGGGCAGTGGATTAAATCGACTGTTCTTGGGTGGTATGCTGTAGTTTCAAGTCGCTTTATGAAATGAAATGAAATGAAATGAAATGAAATGAAATGAAATGAAATGAAATGAAATGAAATGAAATGAAATGATTATTTATTTCGTGTAAACTTTTTTAAAGTGCTTACGAAAAGTCAAATTGAAATTTTTCAGTTTGTACATCATTTATATTTTTGTGTTGAATTAGAGCAGCTCAATCCCAAGCATTTTTATCGCCTATATAATCAGCAATTTTATAATATGCTTTTAAACACAGTGTAGTTTTAACAATAATTTTGAATTTATTTATAGATAAATTTCTTATATTAAGAGGGAGCTTGTTATAAAAACGTATACACTGCCCCATAAAACAGCTACTTATTTTGTGGAGGCGGGTGCTATGAACTATAAGATTATTCTTATGTCTAGTATTAACAGTGTGTAGATCACTTTTTTTACTAAATGTGTCAATGTTCTTGTGGACATATAACAGATTCTCGTATATATATTGCGAAGCAACAGTTAGAATGCCTATCTCACTGAACTTTTCTCTTAGGGAAACACGAGGACCGAGGTTGTAAATACCCCTTATTGCTCTTTTCTGTAGAACGAATATTGTGTCAAGGTCTGCAGCATTCCCCCAGAGAAGAATCCCATATGACATAATACTATGAAAGTAGCTGAAATAGACCATTCTAGCTGTTTCTATATCTGTGAGACGTCTAATTGTCTTAACCGCATAAGCTGCAGAACTAAGTTTGCCCGAAAGTCTTTCTATATGCGGACCCCATTGAAGTTTGGAATCAAGCATAATACCTAGAAATAAGGTTGTCCCGACGGGCTCAATTCTGGTGTCCTTCAGTTGTACATTGGTTTCCATCTGTTTAACATTGGGCATGGAGAATTTTAAGAGTTTAGTTTTCTTATCATTGAGTAATAAATTATTTACATTAAACCAATTAACAACTTTAGAGAGTGCGTTGTTTACTTCGTCAAAATTACTCTGTTGTCTTTTAATATTAAAAATTAAAGAGGTGTCATCCGCGAACAACACAATCTCATGATTGTTCTTTACGTAATAGGGTAAATCGTTGATATAGATCAAAAATAGAAATGGTCCGAGTATTGAACCCTGTGGGACGCCCATTTTTAAGGCAGAACCTGGCGATGTCTTATCATTAATCTGAACCTTCTGGATTCTGTTGCCCAAATAAGAAACCAGGAGATTAAGAGCTTTGTTCCTAATGCCATAATGATATAATTTCCTGACCAGAGTATCATGATGTACACAATCAAAGGCTTTGGACAAGTCGCAAAAAATTCCTAAAGCATCTTGCGAATTCTCCCAAGCTGTAAATATACTTTTGAGTAACTCTACTCCTGCGTCAGTAGTTGAACGACCCCTCGTAAATCCGAACTGTTTCTTGTGAAGAAGATTATGTCTGTTAAAATAACTAAGCAATTGACTAAGTATTAATTTTTCAAAAATTTTACTAAGCGTTGGCAATACAGAAATAGGTCGAAAATTAGAAGGGTCTGATGTGTCGCCAGATTTAAATAAAGGTATAACTTTACTATATTTCATTAAATCAGGAAATATTCCAGAAGCGACGCAACCATTGAACACTGTTGCAAGATGTGGAGCTATTATGGTAATAATGGATGAAACAGTCTTCACTGACAATCCCCACAAATCCATTGTCTTTTTCATATTTATAGTTTTAAATTGATAAATAACATCTTTAGTAGTCACAACGGTAAATTCAAAGGCTGCACCACATTCTGGCACGCAGTCCCTAAGAAGCATTTCAGCAGACATGGAAGATGAGTCGAGCGACCCTGTTGTTATTATAGGTATATTAGAAAAAAACTTCTCAAATTCTGTCGCTACTTCCAGGTCTTCTGCAACACTCACATTATTGATATTTAATAAGAAGTCACGGCTGCGTGCTTTGGCTCTGCCAGTTTCATTGTTGATGACATTCCAGGTAGCCTTTATAGTGTTTTCTGATAATTTTATTTTATTTCTCAAATAAATAGATTTTGCTGTACTACAAGCTTGTCTAAATATTTTGGAATATTTTTTTACATAATTAATAAAGTTCTGACTATTATTATAAGTTTTTTCATCATACAGTTCATATAACCTAATCCGGCTTTTATGAATACCTTCAGTTGCCCAATCACTAAACATCAGACGGTCAGTTACATTTAATTTTTTGGATGTAAATACAGTCTGAAATTCGTCATTAATCAAGTCAAACAAAGAGCTATATAATTGATCCGGATGGTCATGATGAGGCAACCAACGCATTTTTCGAGATAAATTGTCTTTAAAAGTTTTAAGTCGATTTTCATTTATTGGTATATAGTTAATAATTTTTCTCTGGACTTTCGGGCATTTTCTTGGACAACAGATTAACTGCCCACTGTGATCTGACTGAAGCATATTAATCAAAGATTTGTGTAATGGTTTTATATTAGTAAATATATTATCAATACAAGTACCACTTGTGGCAGTCACTCTAGTTGGTTCATAAAAATTATGACATAAATTGTATGACTTAAATAAATTTAAAAATTTGATAGTCAAAGAGCATTTTTCTAATATGTTAACGTTAAAATCTCCACAAATAGCAACAGTTTTACGGCAATTACAAACTTTGCTAAGGGCATCCTCCATAATAACTAAAAAACTTTCAAATGGTGCACATGGAGGTTTGTATACACTCATAACAATGAACTGCTCAAACTCAACACATGTGATTTCTACTACTCGCTCAACAGAGAGGCTCACAATGTCAGTCCTTTCTTTAAATTTTAGAAATTTGCTAACTATGATTAACGAGCCACCATGGATAAAGTTTTCTCTACTGAACGAGCTTGCAACCTGGTGGTTATTGAAATTGAATATGAACTGGTGGCTTCTTAGCCAATGTTCTGTAATGCATAAAATATCAATATTGTTACAGTTCATAAACAATTCCAATTCTAACTCCTTACCCATCAACCCTTGTATATTTTGATGCACCAGGCTGATACAATTTTTTAAATTATTTTTTGTAGGTAAGGTTGATGGAGTTGTATTTTTGTCACTTAAACTAGGTACAGAATTCAATGTCTTATTAAATGTATTGCCAGAGATTGACTCTATTGTCTCAGAATTCAATTTAAAGAATTTGGAACGGATTCCAAGCTTATATTGCATGTCAAATTTGACTGCTCAATAAAAGCAGTGTGGTTAGCCAAAACCTTGGCTGTGTTATTAATACAATAAGCTAGCGAGGATGCTATTTGTCTTTTATAAAATTGTGATATATAATAATTATCATATGTCAAATAAAAATTTCTAATTAGAGCATTAGAGTCAATAATGTCAATTAAATTATTATAACATGTCATGGTATGTAATTTGGAATTAATCTTAAATCTATAATCATTTTCAGCTTGTGGCAACAGCTTACTGTAAGGAAAAGCAAGTAACATAATTTTTTTAACTTTTAAATTCAGTAATTGGTCAAAATATCTCTTTATTAAATTAATATTTGCATTTCCTCTTCTCCCAATAAATATAATTATTGTTGATTCAGGACAGTATGATTTAGATAAAATTGATTGCATTATCTGAGAAAAACTTGCTCCAGGCATACATAAGTTAGTAATAGGCATACCTGTCCTTTGTCTCAACAATTGGCTCATGTTTTTACCTATCTCATCGCTAAACATTAATAGCTTGTCGGTGTTTGTAATGTGGGGTGAGAAAGAAGTGCCAGAATTACAATAAGAATTAATGGAATTAATGGTGCTGTCATCCACTGCAGCAGAGAGTGACAGCAAATCAGAGCAATAATTCAAAGTAGTTGACTGTGAATGACTCTGTGGCGCCTGGCTAAGTTCATTGCCATGACTATTATTAGTCAAAGATTGAAGCCTCTCTTCATTGTACTTACACAAGTCCACTAACTCATCCATTGCCAAGATATGCTCGTTAATTTGTTTTTCTGATAGATTATATTTTTTTGTCATATTAGCCAAAGAATCTTGTAAACTATCAATCTCCATCTGCAGACAATGAATATCAGCATCATATTTCACTAGATTTGAATCTAATTTAGTTAGACATACTGACATTTGTTCTTTTACATTAACATATTTTTTGCAATAATCTAGATTTATGTTTGATTTCCTGTACATTCTTAATAATTTTTCCTTTTTCCTAATAAATTTATTTATTTTAATATACTTCTTCAATTTATTACAAGCTTTTATGTTTCTAAATGACTGGATAGTTGAATTAGAATCTGTAAGATCAATAGTCACTATATTCTTACTGTCATCATCGGAGATAGCAGAAACCATACCTGGAGCGCTGCCAACCAGCTCATCAAATAATGACTGTGTGGTTACTGATTTTATAGACCGGTTTGCACTTTCTAATCTGTTAATATGATCATTGGCCTCACTTAGGAGACCCTCTAACTCAGTGATGCGTTTTAGAGCGTTCTCAAACTCATCACTGCACCTGTCAAATTGTGTTACAATCTTATGTAATCTATCCCGTTCATCAAGGGTAGTGAGTAAATTAGAGTGTATTTCTGCCATCTCACTCCTAAGCTGAGAGTTTTTACCTAAAATATCTAGCATTTCTTTCTCATTGTCATCATGTTCACTTTGTAGTGACTGACACAAATCCTTATATTTCTTTAGTTCTACAAGGGTCACCTGTAATTTCTCATCATCTAAGCGTGCCCTTCTGGTCATCATCTTGACAAAATTAAGTAAACAAAGCAAGAAAGGTTCACTGAGGTTTGTGTAAGACACAACAAAGTTTTTTGTATAGATTGAGGTATGCTGACTTAGTATTACCGATAGTGTAGGGTGTAAGAATGACAAATAACAAGTAAACTCACCTCAAATTGTCTCAAAGTTAGCTATATTGTAAAAATAATGCAAATTCTTTTAAATAGAATTGTTCGTTACTTTGACAGTTGACTTACTTGACTTTGCAAAACTTTTACAACTTGATAAACACCACTTATCACTGTTATTATACAACAATTATAATTATCAGAGCTTATTACGTAAGAAATTAGCAAGTTAGGCACATTATTATTAATTAAATAGATCTAAGAATAATAAATTATTGGGAGAAGTACAGTTTTACGTTATACCGCCAGTGTTGCCAGAAGCAAAAAAACTATGTACAACAAAACTTTGATTTGGAAGACTTGCTTGCAGCTTGTTATGTAGAGATCAAACGTGTCTTTGCTCAATTGTATATTCTTATCGGATATATATTTTATGCAAAATACTGCAGCCGAGTCCTACTTTGTAGATTATATTTTTCTCCTTGTTACTATTAAACGGGTCTTAGCCGTAATAATATTTAAATATCTCTGATTTTTTCGAAGTTCAACCAGTTCACTACGATTATGATTGTGGAGGGACTACATAAGTTAGTTCACGCATTTGAGTTTATTAAATAACCTGGTATGATGTATACAAATCGCGAAAATGCAAACCCCTTCTTGCTTGGCAACCATTTATTCCTGATACACCTTTAATGAACTTTTCCACCGGACTTCATAAGCTACAGCAAACCAAAACTTTAATAATTAATTTAGTTTTTCGGAGAACCGAAAACTAATTGTTTGTACTCTGATTAAAATTGGTTTTTGGACTAACTTAATATAATGCCCTTAGTTTTCATCGCGTAAATTAATTTGTTTTATATCAACTTGACCTTAGACTTTTTCATGTCGACAATATTTTACATAGACGGCTTTATCAAGTAAGCCTGGTTTTTGCTTGAGTTAGGCGAAAGTAAATTTGCCTCTAACTTTTTTATTTGAAAGTAAAGAAGGTTATCTGAAAGCTCGGACTCACTCAGAGGGCGATGGAGAGAGCTATGCTCGGAGTTTCCCTGCGAGATCGAAATGAGGAGATCTAGCTCTCCAAATAGCCAGGCTGAAGGGCACATAGCTCGAAGAACCGATGGCCGTTGGGGTAGGCGGGTTCTGGAGTGGCGACCACGTAACGGACGACGCAGCAGGGGTAGGCCTCCCGCAACATGGACCGACGATCTGGTTAAGATCGCGGGAAGCGGTTGGATGCGGGAGGCTCAAAATCGGTCTGTGTGGAAAACCTTGGGAGGCCTATGTCCAGCAGTGGACGTCTCTAGGCTGACATGATGAAAGAAGGTTAATGATTGGATTAGGAGACAACAAGAGGTTTCTAGTTCAGTGGTGCTTATGTTTGGTGGTATTTCACGATCCAGTAGGTTAGTTTGGTTTGGTTAGCAGCACGTCAGTAACGTAGTACTAAAATTGAGCTAGTATCTTTTCGTGGTGGATTGTTTTGTTTAGATCAACATATTATAGCACAATTCATCTCTTCTTTTTAACTAACGACTGAGTCACAGGATAACATTACGAAAACAATCAACAAAGACAAAATGATTAATGTTTTATTCATTTGTCTTTACTATTATGTAACGGGTCTCAATGATATATTATTGGAAATTAAAAGTACTTAGACTGCCTCTGTGGTGCAGTGGATAGCGTATGCGACTGCTGATCGGAGGACCCAGGTTTGATTCCCGGGTCGGGCAAAAGTGTTATTGGGTTTTACCGAATTCTCAGTAGCAGCACGGAGTCTGGTGATGTGCCCGGTAACGGCAATAGGCTCGCCCTCTATTACGTGGGACCTAAAAATCATGGCGAAATGTGGGTGTAATGTTACACCTCTGCCTACCCCTTCGGGGATACAGGCAGGTGAGTCTATAAAAAAAGTAATTACTTGGAACCATTCAAACTGTGGCCATGGTTAGTGCGACCTATGTCTTAAGGTCGCGTCGGAGCAAATAAAATATATAATTAGTATGTAAACAAATTGCGAATGTTTTTATACTATATAAAACTGAAAAACTGTGAAATATACTTGTAAAACTACACATATAACTATTACCTATATATTTCTATGTATTTATTTACAAAAAAAGTATATATGTATGTTTATTCATTATCTAGTACCCATAGTACAAGCTTTTGCTTAGTTTGGGACTAGATGGTGATGTGTGTATGTGGTAGAATATTATTATTATATATCATATAGTTACACAGTAGAATATATGAAATTCAGTCCACTTTCTGTTCAACACACGGAGAGCTCTCGATGTGTAAACATTCACGCCACGGGGCTTAAGCCCCCGATAGATTGATCTGCTTAACAAGCGTTTAGCCACGTAGCCCGAAGTGTACCTACCGATAAGTCAGAGATAGTACGCTTGATGGAAATTTTACCAGTTCACATCATATCATATGTTCATACATCTAGGTTTACCATCGGTGGGACACGCCCTGGTCACAGAATGGTGGTAAAGGGTTACTAGGTTTTTGTAGTGGTGTTGTAGTCGCCAACATTCTTGCGAACTTACATTTGTTTTTTCGTGTGTCGCGTAACCAACTTGTTTTCAGAACGCCCAACGAAACGGTGTCCAACGTAGTCTAACGGTTTTGTTCTGAGGAAAGAGCGGGGACCGATAGCTTTATGTGCCCTCTAAAGCAAGGAAGTGAAGTGATGTATGCCACACGAGGTCACCAATCCAAATGGTAATTTGTGCGAGCTAAACTTAACTTTGCCACTCTATTACGAACGACGGCAAGCCAAGTCATAGTGCTTGTACAATCAAACAAGTCGGCGCTGGACCAGTTTGAAAAAGAATACCTTGGCTCGCTCATAGAGTTGAGGCACACTAGAAACTGGTTTTGTATACGAGAGTCAATGTGCGTGTAAAGTAGCACTGGAAGAAACGATGCCTTGCTAAGCGATTCTCGCCCTTATGGTGGTCTGGCGGGCAGTTGTTCAACTGTACATGCTAAGAAAAGTCACCAGGCCTACGCAAGAATTCGTGTCGTCTCTACATACAATGCGTCGGTGCTGAATAAGAAAAATATTTTGTTTAAGCTAGACATGGCGCGTGGACGTTGAAACTAACCACCGATCTAACTGATGAAAAGCGCCACATATGAATATAGCCACCGAAAGAGATTCATGAATTACAGTACTAAAGCTTTAGAATTAAATATTAAAGCTGCCTATAATTAATAGGCACTTTGATTGTTAATCTATTATTCAGTAAGATATCTCACTTAGGTAACGACACTGCGTGTAGTTAAATGATTAGATAGGAAGATTCGATTGAAGTGTAGATGAGGTAGCGGCAACATGTTTCCATTCCAAAGGAGTAGGTACCAAATCAGATTGACTGATTAAATTTGGTGTCTGTGGCTTCATGAGATGTCTAGAATAATTTAATACCTAACATAATGTAATAGATTCAGTCTCAAGTAAACATTGATAGCGCGATTTGATAGTAAAAATCATGATCATGTCATTATAGTTCTGCTGTTGTCGACTAGATGTCGCTATTTGTATCTTCAGTATTTTGTTATCGCAACAGCGGAATTGCCTAGTTATCGAAGCATTCGATATTTTATCGACAGTAATATCCTATATACGTTATCGAAACAAGGTCATCCAATTAGTAGTATTTGATTGCCTTTGCTAAGAGTTGGATGCAATTATCGTCGTCTTAGTGAACGTCAAACTTGTTTAACGAGAAAACTTCACCAATGAGACTGGGAACATATATTTCTCTTTTTTTTATTACACACTTCGGCCGCTTAGGGATTTTTAATGAGTTTGCGCAATAGTTGTTTCGGGAGTTTAAAATTTTATGTTTAATGATGTGGCTTCGAGTTTCAATGACGTGCTGAAACTGTAAAAAGCTTTTCCGTTACAATATGTTCTTTTTTAGTATTATGGTTTTGTATTATTTATATTTATGTTGAGTGCTACGGACGGTTGCTAAAAGACAAGATGTGATAATTTAAATTATATTACCTTAGAATTTGGGAGAAAATAATGACATAGTAAAATGTTTTGTTCAGAATAATCAAATAAGCGATAAGACACGACCACAATGCAGAAAATAGAATTGATTTGCAAATAAAATGACGTCAGATAAAAATCTTCAACTATATCACCATATTTTAATATCGTATTTATTTTATGTAAAAGCACCCAACCAAATTACAATTTCGTACGCTGGTAAACTATATTAGCGTTGTCTTTCTGTATTAATTTACATGTCACATCCAGAACTAAAAATATTTTGATCACTATTGAAAATATTTTGTACCTACAAACTGTTACTGAAATGTTTATTAAATGATATCAGGATGCAAATTCCAGCTTATAGAAATATTTCCGCACGAAAATATCCAAAATGCTTCCAAAATCAGAAACACAAATTGAATGACATCCAGAATTTATAGCTTCGTTTAATATTTAACTGCGCATGGTAAATAGCACTTCAATCAAATCTTAGCAATATGGATTGGAATAAATCACGTCCTTCGTATCTACACACCTAACAAATTTCATCCAAGTCTGCAGAATACACCCCTGCAAAATACAGAAATGCAAGCTAAAATAGTCTCTGCCACTATATGATAAGGCCCACAATGAACGCAAGCTAAGATTGTTCTACTGGTAAATATTGCAAACAGCATCTCTACTGAGCAAGCGAAAATGGCACTTATGTCAACGCCTAAAGGTTTTCGCTAACCACATAAGGATTGCCTTCCAAGGCATTTTATAGCGAATACGATATTAAAGCGAATGATATTTCTTCATAAATCGCTTTAAGGTGTCGAGGCTTGTGGTGTCTTTAAAATATTTTGTGTTGCGTTTAAAACGTTGGATGTGGATTTAAGAGATTCTGCAGATTTTGCTAGACGGCGAGATTTTGCTGGTTAAGCTGGATAGCATTATACAATTTAGTGGTGTTTGGATAAATAATCACTTTTGCTTTGAACTATTTGCATAAGTTTTGTGTCTGACGCAATTGCAGTTCAGATTTATGATGAAGTCTCAAATGAAAACAGCTAACTACATAAAAAATCCGGTAACATGAAGCTGATTTGAAAAACACAACTAAAAATGTGTGTTTGAAGATCGCTAGTAAACAACAAATAAAAGGTTTGAATGTCCAACATGATTGCGAACAGGCAAATACAACTCTGGTCGAAAAAATATTCATCCAGCGGCAAAGTAAGTAAATATGAAAATATCAATAAAACCCTTTCAAAGAGGAAACCTTTTATTCCACTCTTTAATTCTCTTTTATATGTTAATAACAGAAAAAGTTGGAATAAAAATAATGGCACTCAAAACTCGAGCGAGGGAATTATTTTTAAAAGGACCTTGGTACGAGCTCGTGAAACCTAATATATTTTGACCTTCGCTGAAGCAGCGTTTTGTGAAATTTCTAAAGCTCGCCCCATCTGCGATGCTGTGTATGAATTTAATGTGCGATATTCTTACCGCTGGAAGTGAAATTATAGAAATTTTGTGGATCGTATTTTTTTATATACTCACGCCTGTATCCCCGAAGGGGTAGGCTGAGGTGTAATATTATACCCGTATTTCCCACGTAATATGGGGCGAGCCTATTGCCGTTACCGGGCACATCACCAGACCCCGAGCTGCGACTGAGAATTCGGAAAAATTCACTAACACTTTTGCTCGACCCGGGAATCGAACCCGGGACCTCCGATCAGAAGTCGCATACGCTATCCACTGGACCACGGAGGCAGCATTTTTAATTCTGTCTACCATATTTCCTATGATCATGTCTGCTGATATTATGCATGCCAATAACATAGCAATACTGACATAACATAGCAGACTGCACGGTTGGCGTAGTGGTTTAAGCAGCCGCCTCACCGATTGACACTGTGGCGAAGTGTTGTGGGTTCGATCCCCACACGAGACAACACTTTGTGTGATTCATAAATTTTTGTTCGAGTCTGGGTGTTCATTGTGTCCGTTAGTTGTATGTTTGTAAAGATTCCCCTCGACACAGGATTTAGTCCTAATGCGGGAGTTGTCTTTTTAAAAAAGAAAAGAAAAGAAAAATAGAATGGCACGATGGTAATCACCTTGATGTCTTAGTGTTGTTTCATTGGCAAGACAAATGCCTACGTTCAGCACTCTCGTTTGTGGTTGATGATGAAGTCGCAGGCTAGTTAAATAAGTTAATCTTGTTATCTGTATTTAGCATACGTACGTTTATATATATACGTTTGTTGGAGATAGTTTTAACAATTCACCATTCAATTCAGTCTGTCCGAATCTGAATTAATCACACAGGAATCATCATCATCAGCCTCTAACAGTCCACTGCTGGACTAGGCCTCTCCTTTGAAAGGAGAAATTGGCCTACTGGGTTTGTATCAAATTTTCCTTCTCTTACAGTGCTGTTCTCTGCATAATATGCTCCCTCTGTCGGCGCTTACGACACCTATGGGATGATATGGGGTGGTGACAATCCATATTCTTAATCCGTCACCACACAGGAATCACAACATATCAGTTTTGAGAGACTTTAAAGTTTACATGACAGTCGTACCGATAAGCAAGCTTCGAACTCTGGGTCATTTGATAAAAATCTAAATCTAAGATTTTAAATTCTAAGATTTGTAACACATAACTAAAAGTACCTTCGTTAAAAACTTCATCCAGTAGTGTATTTACCTAACCTTATATTTTCCTAATCCTACTCCTTACTAACTACTAAACAGAAAGTTAGTTAACCACATAATAATAATAATATAACACATCTCTAACAGTTTCCGAACGACAAGTTTTGCAAAATGGCGTCACCAACATGGCGGCTAGAAACTCGCGTTAACGTCACAAATCCATAACTGCTGTTTGAATAATAGAAAGTTAATTTCAAAAGTTTAGCTTCACTATGCAAATTTTATAGTTGCGCTGATGGCACTAAAAGTGTGATTTTCGGTATTATGCGATTAAGATACGTGTATAGGGTCTTGTAATTTGGAAATGATGTAGGTACCTACGTTGTTTGCATTATAATGAGCCGCCATGTTTGCAAGTTGTTGAAAGTTTAATTAGTTCCATATTATGCTTATGAGTAGATGTACCTAAATTATTATTGATAATTAGAGTTAGTTGTTAGTTACAAGTTTCGATGAAATGGCTGTGATGAATTTACCTACATATACATACATACCTATATAGTCTCACGCCTATATCCCCGAAGAGGTAGGCAGAGGAATTTATTTATTTTATGGATCTTTAACAAGAATTACACAATGCATTCATAATAAGTAGGAAAAAAACACAGATCTGGTGTATCCTTAATTACAGAAAAAAACGAAATATTTCTACACCCACTTTTCGCCAGAATTATTTTAGTCCCACATAATAGGGGGCGAGCCTATTGCCGTACCGGCCACATTATATATAGGTACATTTGTATATTTAATTTAGAACTCATGATCGAATTGAAAGATGACCAAATGTACTTGACGTGATTATTAAAGTTTTATTCTAGAAGAATTCTATTCAAAGTATCCCAGCATCACATTATTTATTAGCTTCTTTATGTAGATAATATCTGCAATAATTTCAATACGTTACAATTGGAAAATAAATAATAGTATATAGTTTCAAGGATATCTTTTAAAGCTTCGAAAAACAGCAAAATAAACAAGAAACACATCTGACATTTTATAAAAAGAGCTTCTTTAACAAGATTTACATCCCTTATCAAATTCAGTTTTTAAACAAAGAAAGTGCACAAAATGTGTTCTATCTCTTACATGCCGGGAATATTTGCTGTAGACTGCATTATTCAAGAATATAGTCGTATCTGTGGTCGTAAATAAACCTCAGGTGTGATCGAAGCAAATGCACCACTTAAATCCACTATTCCGCTCTAAATTACATCTGCTGGGTGCAACGGGGACGTACTGGGATGTACATAGGGTGCGATTAGGAAATATATTTAGTGGTAAGTATTTATTTTTTGTGACTAGTATTATAAAAGTAGGTAAGGTAAAAATTGAGTGCGATGTGCATTGGGCGTTTTAAAAATCCATATGTATAAAAAGGCAATGATGTAATGGTTTTCATAGCATTGAGTCTCGGACAAATATATCGATGCTACTATTGTAAAGTTTGTAAATTGAATGAAATTGTAGTTAATATAATGTATTTTTAGTTAAAACAATAGTTTTCTTTAAAAATGTTAAAAAAAATTCTATAGCTGTACAATCTAAGTGGCATTAGAATTTTACTATATGTTTAATAATATATGTTGCCTTGTAAAACAAAGTTAACTTTTATATACAAGACTTGCATAAAATTTAACTAGATCACGTAATTTGGTAAATTGCTTTGCATTTTCACACACTAAGACGCATATTGGCCACGAGCGCGTTTAAAAAAATATTTTTAAACATTTACAGAATATTGTAGCACCTGGTTAACCAAGCTATGCGTTGCAGTCCGGCCCTGTATTCTAAACTGATTCAGTTTGGCTTTTACATTGTCCCGTGTAGTTTTTTTATCGAAAACATATTGGGGTACATAAATCGGGGTGCTTACTTAGGTGCACTTCACCTGTACCTTGTAGAACATTTGTTACGTTGCTAAAGTAAAATACTCAGTAATATATTATTAAATATCCTGTATATTTTAGCTAAGTATTCTGATTTGTTGGGAGTAAAAATGGTGTCTTTTTAAGTAAGTAGTGATTTAGCGGCTAGCTCAATTGCGATAACACTGCGCTGAGTGCTGGTTCAATTCTCACAAGGGACAACACTTTGTTTGGTCTATGGTGCTTTGTGTAGGCGTTCGTTCTGTTTTGTTGAATACTAGAGGATGCCCACAGCTCATCATCATCATTGTCTTGCCCTGGTTCCAATTTATTTGGGGTCGGCGCAGTATGTCCTTCTCTGCCATACTTCTCTGTCACCAGTCATCCGATCATTTACCCTTTTCTCTTTAATTTCCATCCTCACACAGTCCATCCATCTTTTCCTTGGCCGTCCTCTCCCTTTTCGTCCTTCTACGTGCATATTCATCACTTTTTTACCTACATACATCTCATCTCTCCGCATAACATGTCCATACCAGGCCAATCGAGGATGCCCATAGCTACGCGCACAATATTTGAAATTTTAGTTTCCCTTCTCGATCCCATGGGAATTTCTGGAATCTCCTTAGTGTTCTAAGGAACATACTTGTTAATAAATATCCGTTTCTTGCGCCCAATACTTATGGCTGTACGTTGTTTGTCAGTCACTAAGTAACGGAATAATTTGTATGTTTGTAAAGATTTTTTTATAGTATCTAATAGGCGGCAAACGAGCAGACGGATCGCCACATGAGTCACAAGTGCGTTGCCGCCCCTTTTGGTCGGGAAAAGGGATAGGATGAGGAGTGGGATGAGGGAGAAGGAATAGGGGATAGGGCCTCCGGCACTCTCATTCACCGAACGAAACGCAACAGTTTAACTACTGTTACTCTACGTCGATTAAAGAACTTTATATGTAATTTGAATTTATTATTAGTTCTAAGGACGTCTTTAAAATGTTTTTCTTTTACTTATATCATGGTCTCTCTGTTCTTATACAGTCACTTATCTTATTATGCGATCGTCGTGTTCTATATCGGGATTGCATGAACATTATATGGAAATATCCTGCAGATAGCGATCATCTCATTATCTCCAGTCTCTACTAACTGGCTCTATTGAACAGCACGTGATATGAGATTATAGTATATTCTTTTAGATTTTAAGGTTTTCCGGTTTATATACTTTTTACGATATTAACTGTCTCCCGTGGTTTCGCCTTACATTTTCTCTAAGTTTATTATAGACACCTCAGAACAGAAAAAACATAGAAATGGTATGCACCCAAATTACTATCGGAACCGCTGTCGCCAAACTCACACAAGTAAACCGATAATCATATATTGCACTACAAAGAAACAATTCGTTTGATTCGTAGTTTAAGTTTATTCAAAACTAGCCTATTTCACAGATTTGGAAATAAACCCTGCTGACCTACAAATAAGATTTATTTTGCTTTAGCAGTAGAACGTATTTACGATCTATAGTCATACTAGATTCGATTTACGAGTCAATTCCGCTACTCAACCATAGATGGCGGTATTCTAAGTTATAGCAATTATAATCTTAATTACATAAGGCATATTGTTGAAATTTGCGTGATCGGTCTGTTTCTACTTCTACTCGGTTAGGGCCGTACCACGTAGCACATTGGATTACTTTATCGATATCGATAGATGATGCGATATTTTGTTCATATAATAAGTGTATTTATCAATTAAATTTTATATTTAGTCAGTCAATGTTCATAAAAATTAATAACATGTAACACTTGTGTTGTTAAGTAGCATAACAAATATTTTGAATACTTATTGACAGTGATGAAAATAAAACATGATTACTTACTTGATAAAAAAACTTAACAATTTTCATTGATGGAAGCGCAGCAGGTTTCGTATATCTATAGCCTTTACTTGATATTATAAAAACATCTTCTAAAAAATGCTCAGAGCATATCGTGCTTGATTTGGTTGGCATCCAATTAACTCTACCTGTTGCATCTATCCATTTTTCTTTGATGCTTGCATCTTTACGAAATCTAAAAATATTTTAAATGATGTTAAGAGGACCTACTAATGCTTATTTAGTGATCAATGCAACGTTAGTTAAACATTGCATTGATCACTAAATTGATAAATTATACTTACTATTCACTACATTGATAAATTATAGTTACTATTCAAAACATAGATTATATTTTTGCAACAAAGTATCTATTAGATTGAATCTAATACACCTCTTAAAATAAATTACGTGAGTGAATAAAGCCGACCTTATACTTGGATTGTAATGTAATACTAAATAATAACATATAATAATATTCGTAACATATGCTACTACATACACACAACACCACCAAAGCAGAGCTTGTACTATGGGTACTAGACAATGGATAAACATACATATATACTTCTTTTTTTAAATACGTAGGTACCTACATATTACATTGTTCATAGAAACACCCACCCAAATAAACAATTTATTAAAATAAACATTTCGTAAATGATTTATTTCCGTGTTTCGATATCAATCGATAATTTTAATATTCGACTTGACCACATCACTAAATGAGTAGCGCGGTAATTTCGAGAATGTTCTATTGAATAGAATCAATCCAAAATAAACTTTATCTTCGATATATAAGGTGCATTTTTACTAACCGTTCTATTAAATATTATTTAATTGAAACAAATTAAGACTTTTATTGAAAACAATGAAAATTGTACTAACCGATGGTACGAAACACCTCCATTTTTAAGATTTTTTCGCCTGCTATCACTTTTGCACTCCAAAACGGCACAAAACGGCATAGTTATAGAAATGAAACTGTATCACGAAACCAGCAATTCGACGCGATGTAAGAACGTGACTGGGGCCAGTTAAGCGTTACAACGCTTAATTGTGACACGCGTGCCACGCCTACTTACCATTTCCAGTGTAATATTTTCTCTTCCGTGATAGACACGATTAAATATTTCTGTACATCTGCCTTCGTTAGAGTTTCTATCTGTATTTGTAGCGTGTATCGTATTATTTTGGTAGGAAAAATATAAAAAGCGCTTTTGAACTGGAATATGTTATTGTACCGAGATGCCACGATATGTTTGAGTGAATTATTAAAACACCTTATTTTTAAAAAGCATTATTTACCCTTTTTTTTAGTGATTGTATTTTAGAAATTAATTTAGTGATTGTATCTCACACAAACACTGACTGCCTCCGTGGCCCAGTGGATAGCTTATGCGACTGCTGATCGGAGGTCCCGGGTTCGATTCCCGGATCGGGCAAAAGTGTAACTGGGTTTTTCCGAATACTCAGTAGCAGCCCGGAGTTTGATGATGTGCCCGGTAACGGCAATAGGCTCGCCCCCTATTACGTGGGACCTAAAAATTCATAGCGAAATGTGGGTGTAATATTACACCTCTGCCTACCCGTTCGGGGATACAGGCGTGAGTCTATAAAATAAAATTTAGTGATTGTTTCTCACACAAACAAAAATAGCTATTGTTATCTTAATATATAAAACCCTTGCGTTACTGACTGACTGACAGACACGCTACAGCCGAAACTATTAGGCGCAGGAAGCTGAAATTTGGCATGTATGTTCCTTGGGGACCGTAGGGGTGCACTAAGAAGGAATTTCCCGAAATTTCTACGGGATCGCCCAAAACGGGTAAATTTTATAAAAATGCAGGCGTAGCTGCTGGCGTCCTCTAGTCTTTATATATAAAATCCTTGCGTTATTGACTGACAGACAGACAAGCTACAGGTGAAACGATTGGGCGCAGGAAGCTAAAACTTGGCATGTGTGTTCCTTGGGGACCGTAGGGGTGTACTAAGAAGGGATTTCCCGAAATTCCCACGGGATCGGCCAAAACGGATAAATAAAAAAATGGGCAGGCGTAGCTGCTGGCGTCCTCTAGTTTAGATATATTAGCCAGCTATTTAGTGTGTGTGCCACCTTTAACACACACCACGCAGTGCATAATAAAGTATGCATGTGTGAATGAGACCCTTCGATCCGTGTCCCGTTTTTATCATTGTCAGAATGACGAATTAGCCCCATTAGTTACCGACGACCCCGTGCTAGATTTCTACGTTTTAGCATTGTTTACAGCCATTTGTGGAGCAAAAACCACAAGGCTTACTATGAACAATTAAATTAGCTCTAGTTTTAGGTATAGAGATTACA
This sequence comes from Euclidia mi, assembly GCA_944739405.2. NCBI lineage: Eukaryota > Metazoa > Arthropoda > Insecta > Lepidoptera > Erebidae > Euclidia > Euclidia mi. Next base: position 6,203,077 of record OX123198.2, on the reverse strand, counting down.
AATTGTACTAATAAATTCCAGAATATACGGGAGAATTTCTAAGTAAGAAGAAAGTTTTTTAGTATTTTATTACGATGAACTACTGAGTTTAAGATTACTTTTATAATCTTCTGATTTTATGATTAATTTTCTTTTCTCTTAGTTTGTCTTTGTTTTCAGTTTTACATATAAATTAGTTATATATTTATGTAAATAATAAAGATAAGTAATAGGTATTGTGTATAAAATAAAATCCAATGTAATTATTATCAGATATATCCGAACATTTGTGTTTGATTGATTTGAAAGGAGATGTAATGTCTATAAGACTTTGATCAACTAAATCAAGAAATTAAATGTCATAATGTGATCGGATGTTAGTCATATACATCGAAGAAGTTTACACAAACATAATAAAAATAAGACTGGCACCTCGACGTAACTTTTCTATCATTACATTTTAAACTAAAATCGTTCGCAAACAAGTAGATTCTGAATGATTGTAAACGAGATTTATCGCGCGCCATTACAGGGGGGCTATTTCACCCCATTGTAAGGGTGAGAACTGATTTTGAATAGTTTGAGATATTTCATGCCATTCATCGCCCCAAAATACCGAGTTTTACGTTATTGTCACCTTATAATATGTTAATTTTAGAATCTAGGCCTTAGTATAAAGGTTTAGGGTTGAAATTCAAGTAAGGTTCTTGCCAAAATCTGGGCTTTGTCGTCAATAATCCATCCATCGATTTGCTTTTTCTTATTTGTTTCTCTCGTCGTGTGGTAGACTAGATTAATTATTTGCGAAGTTGTGAGGTGATTCTAGTTAGTTTAAAAGTAGTTTTATTATGGTCATGAGCATGGTTTTAATAATACCTATATAAAAGAAGTTGTTATATTATAATTTGAAGAAATGTAGAATGCAGGGGTGTTGTAATTTTTCAAAGACGGTTTACGGTTTTTGATGCGCTGAGCTAGTTATATGACCATGCGTGCCGTAACGACATGGTTGGCGCAGAGTGTTGTGGGTTCGATCCCCACACGAGACAACACTTTGTGTGATTCACAAATTGCTGTTTCGAGTCTGGGTGTTCATTGTGTCCGTTGGTTGTATGCTTGTAAAGTCCTCCGCGACACAGGATTTATTCCTAATGAGGGAGTTGTCTTTAAAAAGAAAATTGGTTAAGATTTGTTTTGCCGGGGATTCGAATCTCGTATCATACAGCATGTCACAGTCCACTGCTGGTCATAGGCCTTTATTTGCATCACAATAGCATTGTGTATCAACTATAATATAAACATAGACCATTTTAATAAGTTATATAACACCTCTGAAACTATGGCATTAACGCCGTTCCATTACCAAAAAAAAACTGTCATTATTTCACAGACAATGTAGAGCGACACCATTTTTATACGCCGTTGTCTATACATTTATAGGTTAAGTTTCTTTAAACAAGCTTCAGTCTGTTAGCTCTTACTAAGTGAGGCAGAATCGCAGGTCAACAGCGAGAACTGTACGAATGCAAATTACCACTTGCTTTGCATCCGAACTTGCCCGAAGAGTTCCGAACAATCCCGAGCGCAAGGTTGCTTGTCATGTAAATCGGGAATTAAAATTATGCGGGTGAAGACGTATCATGAAAATGGCATGGGTAAATTAAGTTTCTTGCTCACATGTTGGAAGTTTTGCAGGGTATTGAATAGTGAGCTATACGGTGTCTATAAACGGTGATAAGGTTTTTGGATTTGATGGGCTGTTGTCGCTTGCGAGAGCTTTAGTAAGAACACTCTCGGAATTGTTCAGGGTTTTTAATATGTAATAATTGAGGAAATACGGCAGAATATATGAAGTCTAGTTTGGGCAATTTCGATTATTAACAATACACATTTTTTTTTTCGTAAGTAAATTATTACTAAATTATTTGTAATAGGTAGCAAACGAGCAGACGGATAGCCTGAATGTAAGCAATTACCGCTTTTCATGGAGACCCGAGTTTCTAAAGGAGTTACTAGTGTCTTGCCATCCTATAAGAAGGGAAAATGAATGAGAGGAGGAGCGGGGTGAGTGACACTACAACTACTTTAATTTTTATTTATTTTATTTATTTATAGTCTAAGGCCTGTATCCCCGAAGGCAGTGGTGTAAATATTACACCCACATTTCGCCATGAATTTTTAGGTGATATATTATGATTTCAAACAGTTTTTAACCTGTAAACTAACGTCAAAAATGGACTCCTGTCAATTTATTTGCTAGTTCTTCTCAGCACTAGCGAAGAGCGGAATGGGCGGTAGGATAAAAATTACATTTTCTTGTACTTCCTCTTGAAAAAGATTACTCGAAATAAAGAAACACTTCATTTCATTAGAAATTACGCGCTAACAAGAGTGTCTCATACAACTGAACAAATATTATTGATATCAGATAGTCAACATATGCTAAGACAGTCCAGCAATGTGACTTTTGCTTTGTTTCATATTCCTTGCGCGGTACCACTTCGCAGCGTATTCTAGTTAGATAACTGTGCGAGCATTGGAAATGAAACTGTCAACATTACCATAATACGAATGGAAGCCGTGGTGTTGGAATCTCAGTAGGTACTATTATTTAGTCTGGCGACGGACTATAAGACGAAGACTTTACGTGCTTGCCATGTATTATGTGTGTAGTTGCTTTCTGCTGACTGTATTAGAAACACACTATATACATAATTATGTAAGTATGTACTTGTACCTATATGTGGTTATGATAATGTATTTGACATTTCAGTGTACTGAAAAGTTTACTGTTGATGATTATTTTGTTGTAATGATGCATAAGAGTGACTTAATGTACTTTAGGTTAAAGGAAACTGTGTGTTTTTAACATATAAAAGTATCCACTGCCTGCAGATTTTGTACCAAGAAGACTTTACAAAGTTTTATCGCCGGATTCAATCAGCCAAAACAACACAACAATTTATGGAACACGTTAGGCAGCTATATTGCTAAATAAATAGACCATGAAATCAGAATAAATGCTGTAGAAATGAGAGCACGGGGAAGTATGTGTGGTGTGTCTATGAACGAGTGTTGTGGGGTGTGATAAGAGAGTGTTGTTGGGTAAAAGAAGATGTAGTGACAACCATTGAGAAAAGTATGCTAAGATGGTTTGGACACATGGAGATGATGGATGACGAAAGACTGACCAAGAAGTTATTTATGTCAAGTGTGAATGGGACAGGAGGAAGGGGAAGACCTAGACGGACGTTCTCTGACCAGATTGGAGACATCCTAAAAAAAGGACAGGTTAGAAGTACCCTTAACCGAAGAGCATGCATGAGAAATTTGATGGAAGTGAATGAAGCAAGTGAGATATGTCAGGATCGTTGCAAATAGCGTTCCGTAGTCTCTGCCTACCCCTCCGGGAAACAGGCGTGAGTCTAGGTATGTATGTATGTAAACACGCCATATGTGCAGTCTTTCAGAATATAAAATGGCCACATCTGTCTACTATGTTGTAACTACATCCATGTCAAATATATTCGAAATCTATTCATCCGGAGCGTGTATACGCATGGCAATGCAATAGAGAGATAAACTGACTCGTACACATCCTTAAAATCCCCTCAAAATGTCACATGCTTCTTTAAAAATCCCTAATCCAATTTGGAGCGCGGTCGGTACAGCCCTAAATGACTTCATTGTGTCTTCTCAAATGTATTTACATACTCGTATTTGTTTTTGCCGAAGCCAATTATAGTCTGTTGTGCTAACAACTGGGTGTGTCGTTATACTCTGTATTCTGATGGCTTCATTATCGGTGTGACTATAGACGGGAGTATTTGCTTTCACTGTATATTATATATGTTAGGTACGCTTCTAACACTGTTTTATGTGAGTCTAGGCTCTACTTAAGTTCTATTTCTTGGGAATTGAGGTCTGTTATTTGAGGCAAAGAAATGTGAATCTTATGACTGTGTCTTACTGAAGTGTTCTACATAGGTATTTGAAAAATTCGCGATTTAATTCAAGAAAAATGCTGGATAGTCTTTGTAACTGACTTTCGTTCTTGATACCTTTAACTAACCTTAGCTTAGTTAGTGGTATCAAGAAAATTATCAGAAGTTTGCTTCTTAATTGAAAATGAAAGAAAATGTATTCCTTTCTTTTGTAAGTACTGGTTACATACTTCTTTATTACTATGCATACGTCTTGTTTTAATATTTCATAACATCCACACTTCTTTGCGTCAATTTCACAAGGTTTTTAATCTCGACCGTTAATTGTACAGACGAAATTCCTCCGTTGACTGCCTTTGAGCATTGTTTTCCCAAAGCCTCATGGAGTGCGCAGTGATTTTGTCAGATTTCCTCCGGGAGGAGGGTTGTAATGACTTTAAAAGATTAATTTTAAAATCAGGTATAAATTATTGGGCCCATTATTTTTTCGGAGAGCGATACAATCTGGGTAGCGTAAGCGTCGTGTAAATTATGAAGGCCTTTAAACTTGTGATAAAATTATCGTAAATCTTCAGTGGACTGGGTTGGTTTGGGTGATAAAGTGGCCGGGACGGACGGAACCACGACTTCGTTAGGGCTCCTTGAGAAGATTTGTTGGGCTATTTATGTTTTTTGCTTAATGTTATATTGGGATCGGGTAAATGCCGTTCTTAGTGGGTCTTGTGTAGTTTACGTTGTAACCTAAAGTAGATAAAATAAACCCGCCTTTATACGTTTTAAGGATATCAGTCATTACGTTTTTGGGATCCTTTCGGTGTGATAAATGGTTTTCACGTTTAGATTTGCTTAAATTAATGCCTTATGAGATAGTAAAATGAATTGTCCATAGTAAATTTCTTTTTTATAAGACAAGCCCGCATTAGAACTAAATCCTGTGTCGCGGGGTACTTCACAAACATACAACAAACGAGGACAGTGAACACCCAGACTCGAAACAACAATTTATGAATCACACAAAGTGTTGTCTCGTGTGGGGATCGAACCCACAACACTTCGGCGCAATGTCAAGCAGTGAGGCAGCCGCTTAAACCACTACGCCAACCGTGCAGTCTTTGAACAAATTTTGAAAACAATTTGGCTCGTTTGAATTTGAAAACAATTTGGCTCGTTAGCTGCATAATTCGGTTCCAAATGGTTTCTACAATTCAGTATAGATTTAAATAAAAAACGAAGTTCTTTATAATAAATAAGGTCCACGTCATGGGAAGCAGTTAGTTTGATATATGTGACATAATCTAAATACATAAATAGGATAGTGTGTTTGCTGGAGGTAAAAGGTTGACGTGGCGGTTATAATATATAGTCAGCTATAGGTTGTGAACGTCTGACATGCTTTAAATGAAATGTCGTAATACAGCGATTTATGGCAAGTGAGAGACTACTGGGAAACGTAGAAATTCCTTAGAATTACAAGCTAACGTGTTCGTGTGGTGACGGCTTAAGAATACGGATTGTCACTACCCCATATCATCCCATGAGTGTCGTAAGAGCCGACAGAGGGAGCATATTATGCAGAGAACAGCACTGTAAGAGAAAGAAAACTTGATACAAACCCTATACTAACCCGTTTGGCCAGCGTAGTATAGTAGGCCAATTCCTCCTTTCAAAGGAGAGGCCTAGTCCAGCAATGGGCTGTTAAAGGCTGATGATGAACAAGCTAACGCAATGAATACCTAACCCTATTCGGAGAACACTATGAAGAAGCGGAGCATGACTACAAGCTAACGTAAAATAAACCTAACTCTTCTCGGAATCACATACATATACTTGCTCAGTAAAACGCACCAAGACACACACATCTCATAGTCTATTTTTCAGATTACTCTCTCTCTTGTTCTCTTTGATAAAACTAGAAAGATATGGAAACAAATAAGCAATATTACATTAAGTTTCATACATTTTCTATTTAGTTTTAGTTAACACGTTGAAAGGTGTCAACTCAAAACGCACATCAATAAATAGGTCCAAGTTGGACATCACCGAGATTTTGAACATCACCTTAGTTTCGTAAAGGACAACAGTAAAGTAATTTCAGTGATTTCACATAGAGAATGAGGTTGATTGCGTTCATAGGATCTTTGACTACAGTTATATAAAAGCTTATGTCTGAACAACTAATCAAAGTAAAAAAGCAGTCGTAACGGACAGGCAGGCTTAGGCTTGCAGCGCGGGGATAGGGTAAAGTTACTATAAATTATTTCGAAACCGGTTTCTCGTAACCCCATACATTTAAATGCACTTGCCGAGTCAGCGTTGGCTCGTAAATCTTATGCCAATGACTCGGACACTTCAGCCCGTTCGGAACTTTAGACTACAAGATTAAGTGATGGGTATTGGGGTATATTGGCACAGATGTTGGTAGAGATGATGTTGGTTTGAGCTGGAAGCTGGTGTTGGCGCCGGTGAGGCTTAGGTTTTAGAGTGAGATATTTTTATTTTTTATTTATAGTCTCACGCCTGTATCCCCGGAGGGTTAGGCAGAGGTGTAAATTACAATATAATTATAAACATTTCGCCATGAATTTTTGGATCCCACGTAGTAGGGGGCGAGCCTATTGCCGTTACCGGGCACATCACCAGACTAGGGCCTGCTACAGAGTATTCGGAAAACCCCAGAAACTCTTTTGCCTAAACCGGGTATCGAACCCGGGAACTCCGATCAGCAGTCGCATACGCTATCCACTGGACCACGGAGGCAGTAGATTGAGATACTGATAATATTTCGAGGATATTTTACAGTCGCAATTTAAAAATTAGAGGCGACATTAAACGGTAGTGTTTGTATGTGACCTCGCAAAAAGTGAAGGCTTTCATGAGGCCATTAAAATAAAACATATATTCCATAGCAAAGATAATAAAGGATGAGGTACAAATTCTGGATTTTAGATCAAATAATCTGCAGGTATACATAACAGTCTTCTTGCGTTTCTGACTGACTAATAGATAACGCACAGCCAAATTCAATGTGCGCAAGAAGTTGAAATTTGGCATGTATCTCCCTTGAAGAGCATTGGAGTGCACTATTAGTAAGAAGGGATTTTTCAAAATGCTCACGGCAGAAACAGGGAACATATAAAAAAGAATAATGTTTGGACATTTTGCACCTCGTACTTACTATGTATAACTACATAGTATAAAACAAAGTCTGTCTTCTGTCTGTCTGTCCCTATGTATGCTTAAATCTTAAAAACTACGCAACGGATTTTAATTCAGTTTTTTTAATAGATAGAATGATTCAAGAGGAAAGTTTATATGTATAATTGATGCGGGCGAAGCCGCTGGTGACGTCTAGTATCTTGATAACGGGCACCTAAATCTAGTACCTAAATTCATCAAGCAGAGATTACCCTAATAAGAGCAGATCCTTGAAACAACGCCATCTATTCAAACAAGTCCGGCGTAGTAATGCTGCTACTAAACCGCAGTGTGCAATTGTCCGGGCAAGCAGACTTTAAAGTTATGCCGGACCGCGTTTAGCCTGAATTAGTTTAGTTCACACCGAGGTAATCAACGCCAGAAAGCTTTGGCGACAGGAACGGTATGCCATGTGCTAGCGTGGAATTAATTCAAGAATTATTTGTGAGATGCTGTTAATAAAGTATGTGATATATAGAGGTAATGGAGATTTCTAAAAGATTATGTTATGGACCGTATGGATGTAAGGCGCCGAGAACTTTAACAGCGCGATTTGGTATCTAGTACCGTCGGTGTTCGTTAGATGTCGTTGGTGTAAATCAATCGTTAATCTGTTATAATATCACTGAATATATTTAGATCAAGAGCTTAGATTCATCAAGCAGAGATAATATTAATAAGAGCAGGTACTTGAAACTACGCCATCTATTCAAACAAGTCCGGAGTAGTAATGCTGCTACTAAACCGCAGGGTGCAATTGTCCGGGCAAGCAGACTTTAAAGTTATGCCGGCCCGCGTTTAGCCTGAATTAGTTTAGTTCACACCAAGGTAATCAACACCAGAAAGCTTTGGCAACAAGAACGGCATGCAATGTGCTAACGTGGAATTAATTCGAGAGTTATTTGTGAGATTGTATTATTAAAGTATGTTATATATAGAGGTAATGGATATTTTTCAATAAGTGTAGTTATAATAGTTAAGGTTTAGACGTAAGTAGCTAGAACTTGTTTATATAGTAATTGCATGCTTGAGAAATGTGATAGGAGTGATTGAAGCAAGAAAGATATGCCAGGATTGCTGCAAATGGCGTCCGTAGTCTCTGCCTACCCCTTCGGGAATCAGCCGTGAGTCTATGTATGTAGGCATGCGAGAAATTTAATAGCGCGATTCGGGGTCTAGTACCGTCGGTGTCCGTTAGATGTCGTCAGTGTGGATTGTCAATGCAATTGTATCTACAACAGATTCTTATGGTCTCAGGCGTACGTACCTATTGTTACAATTATATCGATGAATAACTATTACAACACTTGTGCACACGTCATAGCTGTGCAAAATCCGGGAATAAATATTAAAATGAAGTGAAATAAATAATTATTAATATTATTACTTGGTTATGACGGCTGCCAACTTGCATTATTTTGGACATTTATCTAATGTATACAGGGTGTAACAAGACCCATAACGAAAACTGAAATCCCATGTTGTACCAATCAGTACGAACATTTTTACTTCGACACCATACCTGGGAAATTACTGGTTCAGGAGATATTGAGGCTCAAAGTTAGTATGGAATTTTTCTAATTAGGTACAAAATCGATGCTTTTACCCCGCCAATATATTCTTTAGATGCCCTATAACCCCATGGATAAGTAGGTATTTCGAGCATTGCACGCGCGCGATTTTAATTGCGGTTTAAAAATGTGAAAACTCAAAAATAAAATTCGTTTCCCAGGTATTTTTTTTGGTTAGTATGACTTGGCATGATGTCCACAACGAGTAGACTTCGGCTTGGTGGTCTTGTGACACCCTGTATATAACACAAAACATTTATCTAATGTGACAACATTTATACGAGCGATTGCAAGCTCACTATGCTATACGTACTGAGCTCATCTGAATTGAATAGAATAGAGTATTCTTAACTTGCAAGAAACAAAGTAAATACGAATAACAACGTAAAACACCGGGTGAACTACCACACTTAGTAACCGAAATCAGCCAGGATTTACATTAAACTCCACAAAAACTACATTTGTATTTTTTGTACTAATTTAAATAACTGCACTGACTAAACACAGGGCCGCATTTGGAACCAGGAACTCGAGTTTAAATTAAAAATCTACAGCCCAACTAACAAGAGTAAGTTAGCTAACTTATTTAAGTGGGTTTGCCGCACAGCCGTCGCCAGCTAATCCAGAATGCATGCCCAAGTCTATAACTGTTTGAGCTGCTAAATAGCTCCTTCTGGCTTTTTGTTGGTGGAACGTGAGATGCCAACTGCTATTTATTTGATTTTTGTAAGCAGAAGTGCAGTACTGTACGTGGTTACAAATTCTATCTATACATATTATAAAATGAAGTCCTCTTTTCGCTGTGTATGTCTGTATGAACGCGATAAACTCATAAACATATTTGATATTTGTGCGGTTTGGATCAATGGAAATATGATTACTGAGAAATGTTTAGGTGTACCTATAATTCACACGGTCTACCCATATGAATTATATGTGGGCGTGGGCGGTCTAGTTCATTATAATTTAAAAAACGTACCATAAATGTTCATATAATTATTTCAGGAAATAAACACAAGTGTTCTAAGCAAAATACTTAGGTAACCAGTTGCCTTTCTAACAATTGGAGCATTCCAGACCACATACCGCTCCGAGAACTGAAATTGATCGTTCAACTAAATCTTGGTCTAATCCAATCTGGAGGAAATCTATGTCTTGCCTGAGATCGCTTCAATAGGATAGCATTACCTTAGTTCCTACGTACGAGCAATTGGTGTCATTGAAATCGCTTTACAGAGTTTAAGATGGTGACGTTCACAAAAGGTTTTCAAATTTACGTTCATACTGTTCGAAGGTTTTCTTCGAGTTCGTCTCTGTGCTTGATCTTAAAGTGGGAGCGGATGTTCAATACATAATTAAATGCCGTAATAATATAACTTTTAAGTGTTCTGTGGTAAACTACAATGAGTTCTCTATAGTTCGTCAGTTTTGTTTAACTTGGAAATATCGAAAAGCTGTTTGGCATTGTTTTACAATTTAGCCGCGCTTATTTGCGCTGCAAAGACTATCCGCGCGCCTCAAGCGACGAAATTTAGAAGTTGTCTTTGTACGGCATTTTTGACAGCTTTCAATACAACTTTGCTTCGAGGTTATAGTGGTATAATTATATTGAGACCTGTCAAAACGTCAAAAGTGTCTAAAGTAGTAGTGATCTGTAAAAGAGTCGTACATAGATTACTTCTAAATTTCGCCGCTAGAGTCGATAGTTAGAATCTTAGCATTGCCAATACAAATTATTATTTGATAAATTTAAAAGAGGAGCAATATAGTAATTTGCTAATTTCAGTGTTAGTAAAACAAAGTACCTAATATTATTTTCACCCAATTATCGTCTTAGTTGTTGAGTCGTGTCAACTAACGGCCATTTTCAATATTCGAACTATAGATAGATCTGTAGATTTTAGATTCGTGTTTGACATATTTTGTATGGAGCTTAGGTATGTCAAAAACTGTCAAAAATGAACCTAAAATCAACAGATCTATCTATATTTCGAATATTGAATTCCGTAGTAAGACACGTTGCTATAACCATCAAAACTTCATCATTGACATCTCTAAAATATCATGTTGCTTTTTCTCGCAGTGTATGTTCGTAAGAGATAGCAATAGATTTATTTTAGTTTGGTGAATGTAGCACCACTGGAATAGGCTACAGAACTTCCACGATCAAATTAATTTGCTTTTAAAACAGGTTCAATACAGCGGTAATTATAATTTTATTTTGTCCTGTAAATTCACAACATTTTTTGCTAAAATATGAATATTTTGTCAAAAGCTCCAACCAACGCAAAATTCCATTTAATAGGCAATCCATCATATTAGTCTCACAATCAAGCTTCAACGTAACAAATTAGTCGTATTTGCATGAAGCTAAAATAACAAATTAATGCAAGCCATGGTCGGGCATAATGTACTTCAATAATACCTCTTCGACAAGCGCAAGTTCAACATAATCCCTAATTTATCGGATTTGATCAGTTTGTGATGATATTGGTGTTGCAAATAGAAAGATGAATTTGTGTTTCATTGAATTTCGACATTCAATCTGATCAGAATTAGCGGTATGTAGGTATAATATGTGTATACTTGTTTAAGTAGCTAGGTAGTCGGTTTAATACTGTCATGTCGTTGAGTTTAGGATTTGTTTCACACACTATTTGGAGTTCTGTATCATGAAACACCGGCGTCAGGACGTGAAGACTGGTAGAGGTAAATATCGCTTCCAGTGCAGTCAGTCAACCGAGAGATGGCGGTCAAACCATCCATAGTTAGGCGGAAGTAAATTTAAAGATGCTAGATGGGCAGCAGCGTCTAGCATCAAAGGCTGCCATCACTGCGATCGCCAACCCGCCTGCCAAGCGTGGCGATAACGGTAAAATCTCCCCAGATGAGCCACACAAGTAAAGGTGGCTCAGGATCGGCCTATGTGGATAGCCTTGGGGGAGGTCTACGTCCAGCAGTGGACGTCTTTAGGCTGACATGATGATCATGAAACAGATTGATGTTGTGACTCTAAGGCCCAGTTTTACCACCGCCGTATAAGGCTAATCTTCCAGTAAAATTCAAATTTTGAGCAGAATTGTATCATTTATCTGTTAAATCAATTTAACAGGGATTTATCAGTCAGCGGCGAAATTGATCATGACTATTGTACAAGTTTGTTCCGTGTGGTGACGGATTAAGAATACGGAATGTCACCACCCCATATCATCCCATGGGTGTCGTAAGAGCCGTCAGAGGGAGCATATTATGCAGAGAACAGCACTGTAAGAGAAGGAAACTTGATACAAACCCTATACCAACCCGTTTGGCCAGCGTCGTATAATAGGCCAATTCCTCCATTCAAAGGAGAGGACTAGTCCAGCAGTGGACTGTTAAAGGCTGATGATGATGATTGTTCAAGTTAGGCACACCACCGCACGTGAATCATAGGCATATTTAATATTCACGCGGTTCTTGTAGTCGCGATGTATTGGCGCCCAGTACCTCGACTACGCCAGGATGAATTCGCGCGAGAGGATTCGCGGCGAATACACCCCTTGTGGACAGGGTCTTAACTGTAGGCTATAACGAGATATATGTCTTGGAAGAAAATTATGCATTAAATGTAGCTACTACAATAATACTCAAGTGATCGAGATGAAAGGTTAATTAAAAAATGTGTAGGCGTAGCTGCGGGCACCCTCAAATCTATTTTTATTTCTAACATAAAACATCTTTCAGGTAGTGAGCACCCACTCAAACTCATCAATACAGTTCTACCCTAAAACACCACAAAGAGAGAGAAAGCGATATCTACCTTAATAATATCACAGCATTTGTCAAACTACAGCTCTGATCTAGCGAACGTCAAACGTATTCCAGTGTAAAATTAGCGGTAGTTTAATTTGCGCGACACGGCATTGGTGTGGCCGCCGACGCGACGTGTATATGCGGTGAGAGTGTACAAATGACGTAATAGTACGTACACTACAGCGGAGTGTCACGTTGGTGTAAGTGACGTCACGTGCACGTTGATACAGTGCTGACAACGTGATTGATATTGGAAGTGAAAAAAGTAAAATATGCGATTGTATAATGAAGTTTTTAAATTCGAGAATTGTTGCGGTGGCCTGGATTCTTGTTATTTTATATTTTAAGGCAGCTGATAAACCAACTAAAAATCACTATAAACGGTAAAATAATTAGCATAAAACGCTGTTTTTAAAACAATTCAAGCACAAAAAAAATATGCCGACTCAAGATGCGTCACAAATCGTCGCAATTTGGTTGATATCAGGCGAATAGGTGGCGCTAGTAGCTAAGATATTCAGAGTTTATGTTTACTACTTGCAGTGAGTAACTTCACTGAATTTTTGTGAACTCGATAAAAATATGATGTTAAGCTGTAGGTTAATAATTTTGCAGTATTTCAACAGGATGGATGCATCATGTAAGGAAAAAAAAACAGGCTAGAGGAGACACAGCCTGAAAGTGAACCCTGGGCTCCTAGGTGTGAGCCTGGATCGCAAGTACGACAGCGTGAGGATGATGATGCTTTAGAAAACAACAAATTCTAATTGTACGAGGTAAATGTTATGAAAGACTGCCTCGTTGGTCTCGTGGCATAAATGTTCGCGTGGGATTGGGAGGTCTCGGGTTCGATTCCCGGGTCGGGAAAAGTGTTATTGGGTTTTTCCGTTAGGAAATTCTCAGAAGCAGCACGGAGTCTGGTAATGTGCCCGGTACGGCAATAGGCTCGCCCCCTATTACATGGGACCTGGAAATTCATGGCGATATGTGGATGTAATATTACACCTCTGCCTACTCCTTCGGGGATACAGGCGTGAGTCTATAAAAAAATCTAAAAGAAGAATATTGAGACCTCGCTTCTGAAATCAGTAGACATTTCATCATCATCGTCATCAGCCTGCCGTAATCCACTGCTGGATATAGGCCTCTCCAATGGCACGCCACTGAGCCCGATACATTTGAGTAGACATTTGAGTAACATCAAAAGAGGAGTACATACAAAAGGTAGCAGCCTAAGCGTAAGGATACGTATAATAACACGACAAAAACCTGCGAAAAACGTGAACAAGGCCTTCACCTAAAATGGGCTGCAAATGTTGACAAATAAGATAAAACGTGAACCTTCACATACACACAACAATGGCGGGATAAAGTACCCGAGACATTGGTACCCAAAACACAAATATTTGGACCGCACACATCCACTTGATTTATTAGCAAAGATTTGCCCCAGACGTGTGAATGCGTCTTAATATGTCTTTTGTGCCGGGAGATTAACCCTTCGCCGCCCGATTGACGTTTATAAACGTAACGCGTAACCCCAATGGCTTTATAGACCCGTCACTTTTAATGGACTTTGGGTTATTGAATGTTATTTTTATCGCTATTTTTTATTTTTAAAGTTCAGAACGTTTTTGTAGTTACGGAGGGTTAAGTGCTGCTTTCAAGTATTCAGTTTGTTTTAGTGTGTTTTTTATAAAAAATACAATGCTTATTGACTTTGAAAACTTTTTATGTATTCTGTTTTAATTTTTTGTTGACCGTACACATTTAAATAAACATGATAATTTTACTTTATATGTTGCCTTTTCATCTAGCTTTGATCTAGTTATCAAGCCATACGATAAATGTTTATTATTTATAAAACTAATTTTATGTACCTACTAGAGGATGCCCGCGGTTACACCCGCCGTATTTACGGCTACTGCTCTGCTCCCGTCGCTCATAGCGTGACGTTATATAGCTTATAGCCTTCCTCGATAAATGGGCTATCTAACACTGCAATAATTTTTCAAATCGGACCAGTAGTTCCTGGGATTAGCGCGTTCAACCCAACAAACAAACTCTTCAGCTTTATATATTAGTATAAGATTGATACGAGAGAAATTTAAGGTACAAACAACTTGAATATTTTCACACAGCTACTAAGAAAGTACAGCGCAATACAAATGTTTACACACATTCTCATCGGGATTATGAGTAGCATCGTTTGTCATAACTTCCTCTAAGACCTAAGTTCGGATGTACTTCAGACTTTGTGCCGGATACAAACCATTTACGTTGGACAAATTGCCACGTTTAAAATGTATGTATGTGTGTGTGTGTGTGTAAATCTTGCTATGTTTGTGTGAGTTGTGTCTTGGAGTCGGCGGTGACGAATGAATTACTTGAGCTCCGTGCATTAGGATTATAGTATGCGCTGTCGGTTTAGCTGCAGATAGAAGCGAAGCTGTTTGTTTTATGGTTTGGATACGACGCACGAGTCTTATTATTATTATTATGAAACACATCTCTAGCTCGTAACTTGGGACATCACTTATATTTGCACAATGATAACATGCTGTATAAATATCAGAATCTTTATGTACTTACTAAAATAATATTGGTCCTTTTCAAATGTCTTCGAGGTAGACTAGGTTAGACGTACTTACAATCGAAATAGAAATTCTTGAATATCATACGTCAGTTTTGATTCCTAGGAATCATATCATACAGCTATTACAAGGGCAACTCAGATTTATATAACAAGAAACACGAGGTCATTCGCAGAATTGAGGCAAGTTGGTTTCTGTTATTAATACGAAACCTAGTTAGACTTAGTTATTACTAAGAAAACTAATTTTCTAACTCTGCTCAGACTATATTCAGTAGGCCACTAAGATATTTATGAGCAATATGCCATCTTGATTGTACATCTGTTTCAGACAAAATAATTACTCAATAAGTAACTAGGTTCTAGATAAACTAGTAAGTAGCTAAACAATATTACTATTTCTTCAAACATAAATTTAAACTCAAGACTTTATTAACTGCCACATTATGATTTTACCTACAGCAAATAAAAATGGAATTCCCAAAGATTGTATTAAACACATCATTTCATCTGCTGATTGTTCCTTTAAGAATGAAACGTTGTAAATTGGCTCTGATAGACGGCATTTCAAATTCCTTTGTGCGAAGAATCAGACAAATCGTTCGGAGGTTGTTTGAGATGCATTACCCGGGCTGCCGTCAAATGGTATGTCAAACTATGCGGGTAGGCAACGTTCACATCAGCTGATAGCTATGGACCTACTGAAAATGTACCTGTGCGATGTTGCATATAGATGGAGTGGGATATGTGTAATTTGTTTGAAAGTGGGTTTTCAATAATAGTTGTGGATACTGGTGATGATTCGTATGTAATCGGTTTGATCTCCATACGAATGAAAATCAAACAATGAGACAAAGTTTTTAAATGCATGGATGGAGTAGTTTAATTAGTCGCCTCGCTGTTGTGTATCGAGTGTTATGAGTACGAACTCTTCACTAGTCAATACTTGGGTTCACATATTTTAGAGTTTATGACTGAATGTTTGTAAAGTGCTGCGAAAGTTATTAAACAAATTAATTATCAGATAGTGGCCCCAAGGCACCTTTTAAAGCTTCATCATGGTGAGGACTTGGCAGTCTAAATAATAGAAATATTAGATAGAGGCACAAAAACCTGTTTTAAAGCTACATCACAATGAGAACTCAGCCGTCTCACTAATATAAATTCTACAACTATAAACGTAGAAGTAACCCGCAACGCGACTTCTCCTGACTCCGTCCAAACAATTCCACACTGCGCTCAACAACTAAATTAAACGCAGCTATCCAATTGCCGCTCGCCACAATTTCACCGACATGAAGGAACGAAGCACATGTGCCCTGACAGATTCGCAGCTCGTTCCAAAATTAAACAACGTCAGTTAAGATATTTCATCGCCGCGTCCCTCGTCGCTTGCAGTTGGCAACATTATTTGTGTTGCCGTGTTCTGAAAGCGATTTTGGACAGCAAGAATATGACATTTCGGAGTTTCTTGTAATTAAATGTTACTTAAGTTTGTTTGTAATTAGTTATTTAGTCTTGGCTCTACATTTAATATGAAAAAACAAATCTTCATTGTATAGGGACAGAGGCTAATTTTCTGATTCATAGTGAGCAGTGTTTTGTGTTACGACCGTCGTCTAAAAAAATAGATATGTAGTGCTCTTACTTGGTGCGGTGTGAAATATTATGAAAATGTGCAACACAAGCACCAAGTAAATTCGAATGAAATATTACTTGATTACTTTTTTTTTATAGTCTCACGTCTGTATCCCCGAAGGGGTAGGCAGAGGTGTAATTATTACACCCACATTTTGCCATGATTTTTTAGGTCCCACGTAATAGGGGGCGAGCCTATTGCCGTTACCGGGCACATCACCAGACTGCGCGCTGCTACTGAGTATTCGGAAAAACCCAGTAACACTTCTGCCCGACCCGGGAATCGAACCCGGGACCTCCGATCAACAGTCGCATACGCTATCCACTGGACCACGGAGGCAGTCTTATTTACTGTCTGAAAGAATTTCCTTAATAGTCACAAATTTCCTAAATAGTCCAACATAAAAATGCATTTAAGATCTTTCACGAATAGCTTAGTAACAACATTAATTAATAATATTACAAAAGAGATATACATTTATCATTATTGTCCCCGATTCTCTATATTACAATCAGTGCACTTACTGATAGCATGAAATGATGGCCACACTCGATGACTGCGAACGCAGACGAGCCAGTCTGAAATATTGTCCTTGCCACACTACGTGGCGTCGTCCAATGTACAATAGCTTGGAAACTACGTAACGAGTTACTGCTTAAATGCATTTCGTGTTTCCGAAATGCCAAATGAATATGGCAGTCTTTGAATATAATTATAGTTAAGCTACGTAAGAGGCGTCTTTACCATAATTTCACAAGTTCCGTTAATTGGATTATTACAGCATCCTATTTTGTTATTATTTTACATTAATTTGGAAGATAATGTGAGTTCAGGGATAGTGATACTGGGCCTTTTATTTTAGCTGCGAATTATTGTACATCCATTATCATTTGGCTTTAGAGCAATTTGTATTGATGAAGTATTGTAATAAAAATCGTAACACACATAACATTTTTCAATATAATTGTTTTGATGAAATGATTGTGTTTTATGTTTTGATGATCAGATTTTTCGGGATAAGTACATTATTAGTTTTAACGATGCCTCATTATTCCATGCCTTGTAAACTAATATACTCAAGATAACATATGCTGCATCCCAAAGATCTTTATCACGGTTTCTGAAATATAAAGGCGCGGGTTCACCAGCTTGAAAAATGCGAACCGCCCGGTCGAGACATCCACTATTTATTGGGGCATACTTCACGTAAATGGGGCTCTTAGTGGGGCACTAAGGGGCCCAGCAGGGGTAACTTGAATTGTTTATTTTATTTATAATGTGTTCCATGTTTTACAATTGCGGCCGATGTTAGACAAGTGGGAAATTATCTGGGTTGCTTGCGGTCGAGTTTCGGTTGGTCAACGAGGTATTAATTTGAGGTGGTTAGGATTGGTGGTTAGGAGTGTCAAAAGTGTAAAAAGGTATTATCAAAAAAAGGAGCCCACTTCATGTGCCAAGGTTCCTGTCAAGGAACATTCCATAGAAGCTGCGTCAAAGGCCTTGCTGCAGACATGAAGGCGGGAAAAAACAGGATCTACTGTAACAACTGTGAAGATGAGGGCTCTGACGAAGAAGAAGTGGAGGAAGAGCTACAAGATGTTGATAAAATATTGAAAGACATTCAAAAAAAGGTCAGTGCCATACCCGGACTTAAAAAGCATTTAGACACAATACAGCAAAGCATTAGCGTATTATCAGATAAATATGATACACTATTATTTGAACACGAAGAATCTAAAGGGAAAATCTCGAAACTTGAAAAAACTGTGGCTAATATTAACAACAGGTGTGTATATTTAGAGAAATGCAATATCGCACTTGAGCAGAAACTACAGGATGCAGAGCAAACATCGCTTAAACAAAACCTTGAAATTGTCGGCGTCGAATACATACCTGGTGAAAAACTAAGAGAAATTGTGACCAAAATTGGAGATAAGATAGGCGTAAAGAGCAATGACATAGAATGGGTAAAACGGAACAAACATTCCAAGAAGGAAAACAAACCATCTTCAATAATGGTTGGTTTTAAGCCGTCTGGCATTGAATCAAGGGAGGAATGGTTAGCCAATCGACGCAAACTGATCGAGTTAAATAGCAGTATATTTACCGGCGGATCGGCTACAAACAAAGTATATATCAATGAAGACTTAATTAAAGCTACGAAGACGCTGCTGTGGAACGCAAAAAGACAACTCAAAGGTATTTATAAATATATATGGGTGACTAATGGAAACATTCTGGCAAAAAAGAAGGATGGCGACAATACAATATGGATTAGAAACGAAAATGACCTCGGCCAGTTAACAAAGTAAAATAATAATCTGGAATTGTAGGTACTTAACCGTGATTAATCATAGTTTACCAAATTCGCCGATTTTAATCATTTTAATTTGATAGCGGATAATACTGTAAACTACACCTGTACTAATGACCTAAATAATTGGATAAGTTCAATTGTACACAACAAAGGACTATGTATTCTACATGTTAACATACGTTCCCTAAAAAAACACTTTAGTGAACTACTTTTAACTATAAATTACTGTTTAGATAAACTAGACGTAATAGTTGTAACGGAACCTAATATTAGTCACGACTTAGTGTCATTATTTTCAATAAAAGGCTATCATGTAAATACGTTTACGCGACCGGGTCGAAGAGGTGGAGGTGTATTGGTGTACACGCGTGAATGTCTGAATGCGCGTGTGTGTGAGTTGTCACAGTCCACAGGTATGCGTTCGGCGGAGTGCGTCTCCATAACACTCCAGTACAATAATGAGAAAATATACTTATTAGCAATATACAGACCGCCCCGAATCAATAAACAGACTAATTTAAACCGATTTATAGATGAATTTCGAAGCCTTATTGTAAAAATACCTAAATATTCTAAAGTAATTTTCTGTGGGGACATAAACATAAATTTGTTAAATTGCCATGATAAATTTGTAATATCTTACGAAAATCTATTATCTGAACACGGATTCATAAAATGCATAAATGATATTACTAGAAAGGAAATTGTTTCAGGAAAGCCAGTTCAATCTTGTCTTGATCATATTTATATTCGAGCAAATAACGCCGACATGTATTCAGCTGTAATAAAACAAAAAATAGCAGATCACTATTTCGTTTCTGCTAATGTACAGTGGAGACGCACACCGCCGAGGAGCGATGCTCAATCGTCACTGCCACGACACGTGACCTCTAAGCGCGTCCTAGACAATAACAAAGTTCGAGAGAAATTATTAAGTACTGATTTCGACCACCTTATGACATTAGAATGTCCTATTGTATTGTATAAAGCATTTAAACAAATATTCGTTGATATCTATAATGACTGCTACGTAAATAAACGTGTTTCAAACAGTGACAGGAATAACAAAAAATGGATTAACAACAAATTGAAGTGTATGATAAAGGAAAAAGATAGGTTATTTGAGTTATGGAGCAATGAACCAAAGAATATGTTAAAGAGACTTAATTATACTAAATTTAGAAATAAATGCCAAAAAGCTATTATAAAAAGTAAAAATATATATGATAAAAAAAGTATATTAGAGTGTAATAAAAACATTAAAAAAGTATGGGAAAGGATAAATACGATGTTAGGAAACAATAAGCAATCTGTTGATGATTTAATTTTATCAAACATGAACGGACAAGACAGTATTATTGACATAAGTAATAATTTTGCGTCTACCTTCGATAGAGAAATAGAGGAAATAAAACATAAGTGTCATGAGATCTGGTTAGATAGGCAGACTTATGTAAAAGCCTCGGACATGTCCATGAGGTGGCAACCAGTAAGCCCTAAATACGTCAAAAACATAATTAAAAACATGAATGTAAATAAGTCACCGGGAAGCGATCTTGTGCGAATGTCCGACCTTAAAATAATTATTGATAAAGTAAGTCCCGTTTTAGCTAAACTAATAAATCTAACTGTCAAAAACCACAAATTTCCTAATAAGCTTAAAGAGGCAATAGTACGCCCAATTCATAAAAAGGGTGATCGCAAAAATGTTTCAAACTATAGACCTATTTCCATTTTATCTAGTATAGATAAAATCATTGAAAAGTGTATAGTCAATCAATTGAGTAACTACTTACAAAAAAATAATATTATTAACGAGTGTCAACACGGTTTTCTAAAAGGGAAAAGTACAAATACATTGCTTGCAAAATTCACAGAAGAAATAAATAGTTGCTTAGATGATAAAAAATTTGTTATTACAATATTTTTTGATTATAAAAAAGCATTCGACACTCTGCAGTTTGATACCATCCTGAAAGCAATGGAGGAGTGTGGGGTGGGAGAACCACTAAATCCTTGGTTTCGTGATTACCTCACCGCGCGCTCCTACCGTGTGAAGGTGGAGGATACTCTTAGCGACAGAGTCGAGGTGCGGAGTGGGGTGGCTCAGGGCTCTGGATGTGGACCAATTTGTTACCTTATGCATGTTAACAGCCTGTGCCGAGTGCTGCAGCATTGTTCAGCTTATATGTTTGCAGATGACCTGTGCATACTTCGCTCCGGAACTAATATAGATGATATCTGTCAGCTAGTTCAACAAGATATAGACGCTGTTGTCAAATGGTCGCATGACAATGGCATTATATTAAATGCCAGTAAAACTAAATTAATGTTAATTCATTCACCATACTTACAACCTCATGGGGTGACTCTACCCTTACTTACCCATGATTATACATGTCACCATAATAACTTACTGGACTGTAAATGTAAACCTATTGAAAGAGTTAACTGTGTTACTTACCTTGGCGTGAAAATAGATGATAACTTTTCCTGGTCACAACATGTAGACTACATTTCTAGTAAACTAAGAATATTATTGAGTAAAATGTACCACCTAAGCTTTAAAGTACCTATTAATATTTTAAGATGTATTTATATGTCATTAGTTGATTCTATTATGAGCTATGCTCTTGACAGCTATGGGTTAACATTCAAAACTAACTTAGATAGATTGGAAGCTCTTCAAATTAGATTTCTAAAACTACTTGTTACTAAAAAAACTAAAAGCAGCTGTAAAGGAGACTATAGAAAATTATTTAAAATATGCAAAATTCTACCGATTACTCGCAAACATAAATATCTTTTATTAGTTAACCACCACTGTACCCAAGAGCATAACTTAACTTACGTAAAGAACAACCATAATACACGATCTATGGCTGCTGGTAGATTCAATGTACCCAGAGTCACCAACTACTTTGGTGATAGAACATTAAAAAAGAGAATACCTTATCTATTGAATAGTCTGCCGGCAGACATAAGGAGTGAAACAAATTCAAACAGGTTTAAACGTAAATTAAAGTTATATTATTTAGAAAAATTTTAAGTTATATATCGTTGTGTTTAAGTTTTGTAACGTTTATTTAGAAATAGTTTAAGTTATATATAAATTTAAGTTACAATATATATAGAATACTTAATTATAAGTTCATTTAATTGTATTGTAGACTCATTGACCCCACAGTCAAACCATTGCAACGGTTTTGTGGGGCTTAGCTAATAAGATACTTACCTTGTGATGTAAAGATAAATAAATAAATAAATAAAATTGTACGGTGAAGACTGTAAACAGAATTTTAAGTGTTTTGTGGATTTTGCGTGGGTTGCATGGTCTGCTGGTGTAAGTTTGTGCTTACATTTTGGGTCGAATGGTGAAATTATAAGTTCAGAATAATAAAATTGGAAAAATATTAGTAAGAAATTTTGACGGGAAGTTCTAAGATGCAATTGAAGCCAATTTTTACGTTATCTCCATTTTACTCAGAGATGCACAAACTTGTGCTCACTCGAGCACAAGTTTTATATTGTCCAAATATATGGATATTCCATGGTTAAGAACAGTGTCAGTAGAATATTCAAGGGTAATGACTCTCCATAAAGTCTATCAAAGATTTTCATTGCAGCTGGGATGGACTATTTAACGTGGTCGCCGAGACACGGGGCAAGCGATATAAATGCAAAACTTCAGTTGGTATTTCCACTAGGCAAATAAAAAAATATAATATGTGTAAAATAAGGTTTGATTAGACGCATTATTGCGGGTATGTTCACACAACAAAGTATCACCAGGACCGAATTTTTGTCTTCGATAGACACGAAAAATACCTATTTATTTCATCGCCAACCGTCTGATGCGATCAACTTACGAGTTATGATCCGCTTCATAACATGGTGCGAACACGCCCGTACTGCTGGCCTGACCACTCGGATCACGCGTAGGGTTGCCAGATATAGGCATATGAATACCGGGTCATTGCGAGGAGGAGGGTTGGGGGAGATTGGTTCATCATCAGCCTTAAATACTGTCCCACGGCTGGACACGGGCCTCTTTTCACTATGAGAAGGGTAAGGCCATACCACGCTGGTCAAGTACGGGTTGGCAGACTTCCCATGTCAGTGAGATATGCATGTTTTCTTACGATGTTTTCCTTCACAGTTTATTAGTAGCAAACGTTAACAAGCGATAATTTACAATTTAATACGCATGTAACTTCGAAAATACATTGGCGCGTGGATTCGAACCTGACACCCTCTGTGTAGCAGTCCGTCGGTCTCTCCACTAGGCTATCGCTGCTTGGGGCATGCGTAACTAAACTAAATATGCAATTACTTAGACCGTAAGTTGCATTTTTATTCCATAGACAAAGTAACATTCGACAAGTACCAGTGCCGTGTCAGTTGGTTGCTAGTGTATGACCCGTTCTCGTAGGTCTAAGTGTTTGGAACCCAACTAAGGTCTCATAACTGGACACGGGACACGGCAAAATGCCGGGAGAATCCTCGATTTTTCGACCATCTGGCAACCCTAATTTCACGGGACATTCGGGCCGAGTGGGACCATTCGGGAATATCGTAAGTCACACGTGGTTCTTATTTATCGCGATATGATTGGATGGCCTTGTTTCATTTTATATTTACTTTATGTTTCGTGTTACATTATAACCCTATTACGGCCCTGGTTAATGTGCCTTCCCAAATTGAGTTTGGATTATTTTTCCAGCCATGCCTTTTGTTGTTATATTTTTTGAGATTTGAACTCTGTTAGGGTTTGTGTTGTGTTAAATTAGGATGAGTTATATTTCTGTTCTTTTATATTTTTGTCATATTTAGCTGTGTTTCTGCCATGCTAAATGTTTTTAGAGTGGAGCTATTTTAAAAATATATTTTTGTAATTAATTTGAAGTCAATTAATAAAATTGGCAATGAATAACAGAATAAAATTACAGAAAAGATTTGAAACTAATATTTCTACGGAACACGCAAGTTTATCTTTAAGTGTAGACACCAGGCGTAAAGACGCAATGTTGTATAAAATAATAATCATATAGAACGGCAGCTCATATCCCCAAGAGAAGCGTTGGGAGGGTCGGCAGATGTGTGCTATTAAACCTCCACAATTTACTGAACACCATACCCTGGTTATGGCGCCGTCAGTGAAAATATACTGCAACACAGATCTTACTGTATTAGGTGGTAACGGGAAGAAATACCGATGTCGTTGTCAGTTTAGCGTAAAATATTCGACAATACAGCTCATATAGGTAGTAGGTATGCTATTTATGCCACGGTAGCCATGAGGATGGTTTTTACATAACTATATAATATATATATACGAACTCTACTAAAATATTAATGACCGGTATCACCGGTGTCTGATAAGTTGTTGTTAAATTAATTTGTCAGAAAATTCATACAAATTTCGTTCCAGTTCTGAATTTATCTGGCAATTAAGGTCTCCCTTGAGATCTTGAAACGGGGCGTAAGTATGATAAAAGTTATGATATCACGAGAAACCAGGCAGTATTTTATTTTGCCCTTCAATAAAAAAACCACCAGTTCTACTCCAGAATTTGAATGTGGAATATTCGCGTAAAACAAAATAGTGCGTTTGACATTGAAGCGACAAAAACAAAAAAAAATGGTTCCCTCAAAAATTCAAACATATTTCGTATATTGCGCAGAACCAATCAGCAAAAAACTCGGTGACCATACCATAAATCTTATCTGAAATATTTCGAAAAAATACACAGAAATATTTACAGTACATATTTTTGGTACATACAACATCTGGTTAGGGTAACAACCTCATTTCCTCAATAAATTCCCC
Source organism: Euclidia mi (assembly GCA_944739405.2). Lineage (NCBI taxonomy): Eukaryota > Metazoa > Arthropoda > Insecta > Lepidoptera > Erebidae > Euclidia > Euclidia mi. Next base: position 6,178,217 of record OX123198.2, on the reverse strand, counting down.
TTGGAGCTGAACGGGTAGAATTAATGTAGTACCCTCAGAGACGATCATTCCTACGAATGATACATCGATAGCTCGGTATTTACTTTGCGTGTATTTAATGTGCTTATATATCATACTAAAATATGTATTTTTTGGCCTGCGACATAATTTATATACGGCTGCGTACATAAATTAGGTGTGCTAGCGCGAGGCTTCGCAGAAGACTACGTAAATGTTGGCTCAGATTTATTGAGAGAAACATATTTTTTGTTGGTGTAACTTACAAATCATGGAGAAAAAGTTTGATTAAAAACGAAGATAGCTCGTTCTATGAAAGAGTTATCCCTAGTTACCTTAGAATATAAATATTTCATGATTGAGAATATTTAATATGGCATAACTGTAAAGATGGATTTTCTTAACGTAACTCAATCGTAAGCAAACCATCATGGCTTTTATAGATATCATCATTTATAAGTAAAAAGGTATCAATTTATTTATTTTGAAGTAAAACATAGTAGCGATTCAATAAAATAATGCTCCTAGCATTGAACATGTATTCCTAAAATTGTATTTATTAAGTAGTTAGTCTTTTCAAAGTGTACACTGTACCATCAAAATAATTAAAAAACGGAGCCTACTTTAGATGCAAATAGCATGTTCTGAGTTTTACGGTATGTGTACCATAGACATTTGGTTCAAATATTGCATATTTTGGCACTGTTGCGAATACCATATTCAGGCATAATTATACTGATTTCTGATATAGCAATGTAAAACACAAGATACATAACTTTGAAACACTAGACAAGAAAAAAAAATGAGACATGAGACAATAGTAAGACAGCAGACAACATAACGAGACGTGAGACCAAGAAGATTAACATACAAACAACAAACACACCAACAGACACATTTATAGTATTCATAAACACGTACTCCGTCGCCTCAGTCAAATAAATCATCTTACAACTTCCTGCGTTTGTCATACGAGAGAATCCGGAGCATAACATTAAGGAGAACACTTAGCAATGAGCTGTGTAATAACTCCGTTTTGTGGCTTCAATCGACGTGCCTGTGGTAGCTCTTGGGTCTTGTAGCGACGATAGGCAAGTGTATTGAATTTAGGATGAAATTCTGTGTTATATTTAGACTTTGTGGGAATGGTATGAACAAATATTGAAAATTATTGAATCGAAATCAGAATGCCGATATATTATTATGCGTTGAAAATGTGAATGTAAGTACATATTATTATGAGTTTCGAATGCCAATTATTAATTTGTATCAAATTATTAATACTAGAATTCTACAACGATGGACTAAGACATTAATTTACTTGAATATTAGAATTTTGATTCTATTTTGACTTGTTTTATATCATGCTATTCAGCGAATGCTTACTGGAGATACTGTGTGTAGGTACCAATGATTTTTCAAAGTTAAGTGCATAATAATTGTTGAATTAACGCTCGCTTGTGAAGGAAAATCTCGTGAGTAAACCTGCATGTCTGAGAGTTCTCCATAATATTCACGAAAGACATGTGAAGATGAATATGCTAGGTAAGCATGTTATATGAGAGCGATTTTTTAGACTTGCTTATGATCCGTCTCCCTGCTGAGCACAGACCTCTTTGTGCCATGTTAACCAAGAATGAGTAGATAACCACAAATAGATACCATTACTCAAAGTAAACTTCACAATACACTAAATAAAAATACTAAATGTGTCTCCGAATTTTCTTTCTTTAAGTAATATATTTTAAGATAAACGACTCCAAGTGTTTTTCTACCACTGCGATCGGCACAAAAAGAATCACAATTTAGATACGTAAAAAATCACAAACAGATAAAATAGGGCGATTGTAGAATAAACAGAAGAATAAGCGAACGTTTTTGTTATCTGTGCCGAGTAAAAAATATGCGATGGGCGAGCGAGATAGCCGCTACTGGCCGCTTTTAATTACTTCAGAGTTGTTTATTTATGAACAAAATATGTACTATGTTATGTAGCTTGGAGTTATGCTGACAAGTCGACTTAGGTGAGCCTCTTTATCGTGAAAAATAATACTGCCAGTCGGGCATAATGATAGGATTGAATTGTACATTAAGTGGATGAATTGAGGTTAATGCGGGTTTTTTTATTCAACGAAAATGGTATTCAGTTTGCCTGTCAGGCAGTAAAAAGTATCTATGCAAAAGAAGAACATTGTTAAACACATAGCGAGGATGAAAACATAAGCGAAATCTTACGGATTCCGACAGAACTACGATGGCAAAGAACGAATCGCGTTATTAGAAATCAGTTTCACTCCGGGGATCCGCTTATTAGTCTAACCGGATTTGGCTAAATATATTATTTATCTTTAAGACATGATTACACACAGCTAATACGAGGAATACAAGGATCCGCTCTCAATTTGGAGGCACATCACACACTTCTGCAGATATATTAACCAATCATTTTCTATTCATCCTAAACGTTTTTAAAGTAAAACCATAATTTATATTTTATACTATATCGTCGTTTATGCAGTTCTACAATTATAAATTGCCGATATTTCTTAGTCAATCGATTAATCAAAATCAAGTCGATAAGCTATCGACTGTCCAAGTCGGTTGTCGTGCATAAATCGTTGCAATTAACGGCCAGCGTACAACATGGACGTAATCACTACCAGATTGATGGATCACCACAGCAAGAGGCTTGTAAACAGGTGAATATGTCATTTATAATGCGACCGACGGTTATTGAAAAGGATTAGGTAGAACAGTGTATTAATAAACTTAAGTAGGAGCGATGACGATGACAGATATCAATTTAATTCATAGGGAATTTGGCACTACTGAAGTTCATTAGGTGACTAAGGAAGATTCACAGCGAGCAACTCATATCTTTTGAAGGAGACGAAAATAGCGGTGATAGCCCAGTGGTGTACGGAACGGACTGACGAGACGATGGTCTCAGGTTCGATCCCCAGGTACCCCGGGCACACACCTCTGACTTTCCGAAGTTATGTGTGCTTTATAAATTAATTATCGCTCGCTTAATGGATCGCGTAGATGGCAATAGGCTCGCTCCCTATTACATTGGGACCAGAACATAACTGGCGAAGTGTGGATGTGTAATACGCCTCTGCCTACCCCTTCGGGGATAAAAAGGCGTGAAGTTATGTTTTATGTTATGAAACGAAAATCCCAAAAATGTACTCTGTCTTGGCAGCATGTTATAGTAGACTGAATCCTCCCATTAACTCACAATGCTGCTGTGACTCAAATGATGACAGGCCTAACGGCAATAGGCTGTATAATGCTGATTCAGATTAATGAGGGTTTTCTGAAATGATGGCCCCTAGGCGGCAGCACTGAGACGTCAGGTCCAGAAAACTGTCAAAAGTGTCAAAGCGCCTATAATATGCACATCTGTGTTTGCTTGTTCGATGTGTGTGTACGCGTCTGTACATGTTTGGACCTGACGCGTATGAAACGCCGTCTGGTGCCAGAAAATATTTTAAACACCCTCATTGTTTTTACCTCATGGTTTTAAAATATGATGTTCCAGTGTTTGTTTTTTGTCATAAATATTAAAGCAGGTGTCCTGTTCTCAAAACTTTGATAAGACATGAACGTACCGTTTAAATTAAATTTGAAAGATAATCCACCTGCATAATATCCTTGAGAAGCTTTTAATCCCATCTCAACTAACCTGTTTCTTGGAACCCAAGCTAAGATTATTTACCAGAAATATTCTAGTTAGCATATACAGTGTTCTTCAGTATAAGATTTCTTTTGATTTGATTTAAAATTATGCTGAGGCGGTGATTCTTCTTTCAAAATAAAGATATTTCTTTCATTTGAAGCAGGTATTTATCTTCTTATATTTCAAACCAGAACCAAAACAAAATAGAAGAAGGCAACTAACTTTATTTAAAAAATGATGAGTGAAAGTACTAAGGACATAGACTCAGCTTTTAAAATATTTTTAATCCGTATCTTTCCTGAAATAGGCACATTAACTGACCGCGAAAACTGTTTACGTCAAAAAAGCTTTCTTATATTTACGGAAGTCTCACAAATTGCCCGAGATGGAGTTGAACAGATAAAATTTTACTGCAAAACTTTGCCTTTTAAGACTGAGCCGCTACTTTCGGCTGTTTGTCTTAGATTTTGTTCGTTTTTATGGCGGATGTGTCATAACAGAGTTCCTTGTCTAGATACTGAGGTATTTTGACATAGATCTTTAGTTTTTTAGTGCTGATTTGGAGGTTGATTGGAAGGAGGTGAATTGTTTTACTTGTAGCTTTTACATGTTATGTATGTGTATAAATAGGAGTGAATATGTACATCTGTATCATATCAATAATATCTGTCTTTCTCTCAGCTTGTGGAATGTTGTTTATGCTGTTTTGTAGCGCCGGTATTCATGGTACTCTAATTGCGTTTAGCTCTATATCTCAGGCCCACTTGCGTAACGTTTGATTTAAGTCACTCCTTAATTAAAATTTGTTGAACAGAATTAACAGCATAAAATCATTTAACTTTAAAGTATTTAGCGTCCTCTTGCACAACGACAACAACGCTTAGATTTAGTTGAACATTTTATGAGGTCGGTGAAGTAGTTTCTACGTTTTGTTTCATGGCACGATGACATTTTGTTACGATTTTAACGATGTTATGCGTATGTTTTTGTATAAAACAAAACGCATTGTCATCGGCTAGCAACAAAATGACAATTGACAAATAATAACTTTAAACTTTTGAGCAATAACAATAACACAAGTACATTGTTATCAGTTATATAATTATAGATGTTGAATGAATTGAATGAGAATTGGAACTCTTGGAAATAGAATTAAAAAATGAAAAACAAAAACAAATTGAAAATTGTTTTATTACGAGTTCAACGAACTAAAATAACCATCTATTAAAATTTCTCGATGTAAATTATTGTTGTTGTCTACTTGTTAGGTTATCGAATTTTCATTAATGAGTACTGGGTATTCATCGTTCTCAGGAGGAAAATCTTCATTTTGCATTATGGCTAAATTATGAAGCACAGCTGTAGCCACTATGAAAGCTGGTACTCGATATAGGTTTATACTTATTCCCCGAGACAATACAGGAAACCTTCTCTTCGATATTCCAATGCTCTTTCTATTACATTTCTTGTCTTTATTTGGGATTCTTGATAGAAAATTTCTCCCCTAATGCGAATATTCCTATCAGATAAGCGTACCATCATAAAATTTGATTTAGCATAACCACTGTCACCTAATAGAAGCTTGTCTTGATATTTATTTTGCACAAAATTACGTTTGAGAGCACAATTGTCCCATATATTAGAATCGTGTGCAGAGCCATACCACCTAGCAACAACATCTAAAAACATGATATTGGCACCAGCAACACACTGTTTGTTTATCGAAAAGTAACCTTTCCTGTTTCGATACAGCTCTGCACTTACGCCACTAGGAGACAATATTCGGACTTGTGTACAATCAATGACACCATTCACCCTATAAAATCTGGCTATTTTATAAAAATCTAATGCCATCTTATGTTGTTTCTTTTCTGTAGTAGGGAATTCTATGTACATTTTGTATAACGATGCAATGGCATGAATTACCCGGTGCACTATTCTACATGCTATAGATTCATGAACACCTATCATGTCACCACAAGTTATAAGCTGGCTGCCTGTTGCAAAGAACCTTAAGGTGCACAAAAGTTGGTTGATTGGAGATACGGATGTAATCCTGAAACAATGAATTGTGTGATCTTACATTGCCGATTTATTTTGTTTTTACAATACCATATTTTGTAATCAATCACTTAATGTAACTTACCTGTCCACGACATATTTTAATTGCGGTTTTATCTGTTGTAATAGCAAAATAGTTGTTGCTTTGCTCAAACGAAATCTTCGTATAAACTTGTCGTCAGAAAGAGAGTTTAATAAATTGGTTCGTGGAAAAACTTGTCGTGTGATGGGTCTAGATAAGTAATCTATAATTTCTTCCTCATCGTCAGAATACAAATCAGGCAAAACCAAATCCATATTTTTTTATAAATACGTATAATAGTTATCGTGGGTTATATTTCTTTGAGTGATCTCATCGCTATTGACAAGTTGACAGCGTCAGTATGACAGTGTTCTTAAATGAAATTAGCCACTAAACAGCCGATTTTCGGTAATTAATTTTGACAGTTCTTAAATCATATTAGTCGACAAATTTTTCGTTGTGCAAGCCGCTAGTGGTGTTTAATATTTTCTTCTCATTAAATACGTCTTAATTCAATTTAAGAATCGTTGTGCAAGTGGGCTAAATGGGCCTCAAAGTCTGATTTAATAATTTTGGGGTGTGGCCATATTCGCCATTAATGTAAATTTTACTACGTAAGACCCATTAAGAGAAAGGACAATTGCCAGACACGTAGAAAAACAAATGGTTGGATTAAATGAATACCGTTTTACTTTTTGAGACACCGATTCCTAAATATAATTACCAAATACGGACCAAATAGTAGAATTACAAAGCGTAACACTGTTGAAAACACAAGACACCCAATTTACATTTAAAACGACGTTTAAATCCAAGAATAATGAGCGCACAGCTCTAATCGCTGCCGCAGCCTAAACTTCACCGACTAATTTCAATAAACTCGCACGCTAACCAAACGTTTGAATTACCTAACTCCCCATATCCACTATCGCGTCCGCGAACAATTAAGCCCCGCTTATAAGACTACGGGCCCAACAGAGATGAGTGAAAATGCAGAGCGGAAAATTTATTGATCATTTTATTTCTTTAGTATGCGGTAATACCGTAACTCCTTTAAGAAAAGGAGAAGTAAAAGTTGACAACACCTACATCTTCCTCGAGTTAGTAATTGAAAGAGAGAAGAAGATACACGTGAAAAGTAAGCAATTACCGCCGCCCATGGACACAAGCAACACCACAGGAGTCACGAGTGTGTTGCCGCCCCTTAGGTTGGGAAAACAGATAGGATAAGGAGTGGGATGAGGGAGAAGGAATAGGGGATAGTGCCTCCGGCAGTCTCACTCACCGAACGAAACGCAACAGTTTAGGTACTGTTACTTTACGTCGATTTTCTGTGAGAGGGTAGTACTTTCCCGGTCGAGCCGGCCCATTCATGCTGAAATCAGCAAGGCTCTACTACCTATATAGCTACTTACACGCGATCACTTTATTTTTCATGCAAACCTCATTTTTTTATAAGAACTTAAGCGTGTGTGATGCTCAGAATCACTGGCGACTATAGACTACAGTTGCTTCAAAAACATTTCTGGTGAAAGATTTCCTCGCTTCGCTCATCTGTAGAGGACACGTCGCTTAATGCATAACTTCTACTGACCCCTCGACTAATGCAAATGACTTTTGTTGTATAGTTGTTAACAATACCAGTACGTAGTTTTGTTTTAACTTGTATTCGGCAAGTGTTCTGCTTATTGTCATACTATGAGTCTCTATGGAGTTTTGTTACGTATCATGCTAATAAATGCGAAAGTTTAGATGTTGCGATTTGTTATTCAATCGACCCCTGAACGGGTCAGAGGATTTAGATGAAATTTTGGATACATGTATTATATACCTATACACCCAAAATTAAACATTTTATAGTTCGGGTAAAAACTTACATGGTTATTGAATGCATTGTTCTTTTTCAGTTTCTTGATATGCAGCAAGAAAATCAAGAAGGTTTTACTACTAAAATTGCAAGTGCCTGCATCTATGAACACTTGCAATTTAAGCAATAAAACCTTCACCACCGCCATCTAGGGCTGTATTGGGTACTAAAATGTTTTCAGCAGTTTATATAATATTAGAGGACGCCAGCAGCTACGCCGGCATTTTTTTTAAATTTACCCTTTTTGGAATTTCGGGCAATCCCTTCTTAGTGCACCCCTAATGGTCCCTAAGGAACATACATACCAAATTTCAACTTCCTGCGCCCAATAGTTTCGGCTGTAGCGTATCTGTCAGTCAGTCAGTAACGCAAGGATTTTATATATTAAGATGGTAAGGCTATATAGTTGACTAAAAACATAAATGTTCTGCTGAAAAGTTATCATATACTTGATTTTAGAAAACTTTGTGTTCTGTTAAATGTTAAATATTCCTTTTTATATTCAAGAGATATCTACTACTATCACTATGGATTACAAAGTGTAAATTGATGTGTGGGTAATTAACCAATGCAAGAATTCAAAACATGCTTTTCTTATTGTAATAAAAGGGTTTCATTTTGCATTTAATAACCAAATTTATTGCTTTAGTACTATTTAGATCCGCTTCATCCATAGAAGAAGACACAATGGCAGCCTTTGGTACAGACTAACTAAATAAACTATAACTAAAATTGAAATAACCTCTGCACTCACATAAGCAACTATAAAAATGTGAACGCCATCTAACCGTCGTTTAGTGTACTATTTCCCATTTAAAAAAAATCTTTTCACCTATTTCACTTATCGTTCGCTCTATAAATCCCTCAAGGCAAAAAAAAACTGATACCCTTGAGCGATTACTCGTTATCCGAAACTTATTGCGTAAAGTGGGCCCGAATGATCAGGAATGGCGTTATACCGACCGCGATGGGCCTTAATAGGCCAGGCGAGGCCTTATCGCAGCCTTATTTAGGCCTAATGGTACCGTATCTCAGGTTTTATCACTGTATATCTGCTGACGTATAGTTTACGCTATTCATAGATTGCTGTTAGATATTGTTAGATTTGGTTAAATGATTACCTAGGTGCAGCAGTGACATTATAAGTAGTTAATCTTGTTTTAAGCAAATGGTGAAATCACGAGATGTATTTTGACGTTTTCCAACAGGGAATTGCGAGCTATTTTACAATACTTATGAAATTCAAATTATGAACAAACCCAATCTAATAACTACTTCATTATCAAACCCAATTTGCATCCCAAGACCGAATGTAAATTACAAAACCGTATTCAAAATTTAAATCAAAATGTTAATTGCGACCACGTGTCGTATCGCGTCGCACCTGTCACGTGATCACGTCTTAACACTGTCCGAAAGTTGGTGTAGTCACCCCACAAACTCATGATTCGCGTTTAGGGTGAAACGCCCAAAAGTTGGCTCAACGAACACAGGCAAACGAGCCGTGAAAAATGTTAAGTCCCGTTCACGCGACAAGATTGTTTTTCGTTTTAATTTAAATTCAAATTAATTGCCTGTGGCGAACAAATAATTTTTGATGTTTAGCATCGAATTATGCTACAGCTAATAGAATGTAATGTATGCCGAAATTAATTGCGGAATGCATTTGACATTTTACTAAATATTATATGAAATTCTATTGGCTTTATTAATTACCAGGAAAATTATTAATGAAAATATGTAACGTAATGTCGACACTGAGCGTGAGCGATGTTATGGTAACCGCATGATTTGATCGATCCACAAGGTTTAATAATATTGCCAACAACACATTTTCAGAAATATCACCATTTTGGTACGTCTATGCTTCGAGTTGTATACCATTATGAGCTGATCTATAAGTGTTTGGGCCTGCAATATTTTAAACATAAACCAAATTCGCCTGTGGTCTGGTTTAATCTGCGATGATCATTGTCACTTTAAATTGCGTGTATTCAAAGGTGAATATTTATATTCATGTTAGAGTTGTGTTCATGACTTTGGGAATGCTTTTTGTCGGCTAAGTATAAGTAGGTATATCCTAGATTATATATGTTTTATTTTAGTTTGGCTAAATATTATTATACTAAAATTATCAAAATTTGTTTTCCAACTTCATTTTACAATATTCTAATCAAAACTAGTGCGCAATTGCTATTTGTTTAGCAACAACTTAAACCCGCCACAAATATTAAAATAGGTATAATGAAAACTTCGTGTATTCACCGAATACTTATTTAACTGTCCGAAAAACTAATTATCGAAACTGTTTGTCGTTAAAACACAAACAAGTGAGTAAAATTAAACGAGTTAATTTAAATAAAATTAGCAAGAGAAAGTTTCATTTAGTAATGACCACGTAAAACTGCGACGCATCTAATTTTAGTGGCGACAACAAAAACACAAGCAGAGCGGCAAACTGATGTCGCGTTACCCACAAATTGGAGTTGTGTCGTTCGCGTCTCGCGCAAGTAATTCAAATCAAACATGCCACGGATCCGAATCTAATTTCCCACTTAAATTAAATAGCGTCGCGATTCGCTGGATTGGATTAACGTTATGGTAAACATTTGGTGCGGTTACCCCACCTGTATGTAAATAGGGTGGGCGTGTTTGTAGTTGGCTGTTTGCAGAGAATAAAAGAAAACAACTACCGGCTCCTCTTAATTTGGCGTATTCTAGAACTATCGACGAGTCGGTTGGTCGGCAAAGGTATAATGCCATCCAATAATTACCACATATTCATTAATGCGGCTATATGCACTTTTTTATTTTTTACTTGCTACATATTTTTTATACTGGTTCTTATTTTTATTATCTATGTATTCATCTCTAACCTAGAATGCACTAGGAATAAATTGAAAATTAAACATAGCCCAGTTGAAAAGTTGTTTACTGGCATCATTCAATATCTAGTGTTTGTATTGCCTATTATATATATTCGTATAAGAAGTATGAATAAAACTGTAAAAAGCAGTATTTTACCTAAAAAGGCATGCTTACAAAAATAATACTCATACATGAAAATATAATGGCTATTTTCAGCAGGTTACCTTTTCCGTGTCATTGAAACCCATTGCATAAAACATTTCGTTGACCAGAGCCTAAAAGCCATTACATTGTAAAAGGTAAAGAAAATGCAATTTTATGTATCCGCAGCGCAACACCAATCTGTCAACGTTTCATTACACGAAGTGCTAGCTTACGGCCGTCCGCCATTTTTTGGTTCCGTATCAATTTGTTTAATGCGTTGAACGAAACGTAGAGCTGCGATATTCGGTAAACTGGGTGTCTGGTTTTAGGATTATTACAAAGAAGACAGGCTACAAAGTATGCCCTAATTGATGTAATGGTGTAACTGAGGAATAAGTTTGGCTAAGTAGGATTATTATTTCTGAATTCAATGGACTCTCGTTATAATTTGAATAACCCAAAAACTGTATTTATTAAATAACTACCGAATTTACAGAAATAACTTTAGCAACTGTAACAAAATCTATCGTTGATATTGCATTTGCAAAATTATGCTCATGTTACACTGTTTAGCTACCGTATAGTTATAACCGTATCTTACTTAACATCTAGGGATAAAACCACCGAATAGCAGTGATGTCAGAAATCAATATCCTGATTATATTTTGCAACAAATGCTTTAGAGCTACAAGCTACTTTTCTTTGCGCTAACGCGAATTATCGCCTGGCATAGCTGCCTATCATTATACGAAGTCATTTACACTTTTTTTAGTGCTCTATTTTCAATATATGTACCTGAGAAATACTGACACTTGGTGTTGCCCAATGAGATGCTAGTTAAATAGTAGTCGTTAATTGTAAAAATATATTTCTTCTCGTATTGTCATCATCCTCCTAGCGTTATTCACAATTGTAACCCGGCGCCCACTTACTAGCCTAGCCGGCTTTGACTGCATATTTGTCCTAGTATCTTGTGGAAATGGGTCAACCTAATTAATGATACTAATTGTTTGTCACGAACTAATCCTACATAAGATGTATAATTCTAAGATAATACTATGTTGTGAGCATGCACAAAGTATAAACTAGTCTCGGGAGATATCTTAAAACGAACTGTGCATTTCACATTTCGCTATATTATTTTATAAAAGTTAAAAAATGCTACGTATGACTCTGTATCCCTTTCAGTATACAGCACATTATACTATTTTCAGTTTTCGTATCACTTTGTTAACTCCATCAAAATATGAAAAATTGGAAAGCGTTGTCACGAAAACTAGCAGACTTGCATTTGCAAAAAAACGATATAAGAATACGTCTCTATTAAAAGTCCCGGAAAATACGAATTTCCATTCGCCACAAAGATTATCCGTTTGAAACAATTACGTTCTCAGTGGGCCGGTGGTAATCCCCCTTTTTTAGGAGACAGCCGTATACCTCATTACTGCAGCCTTCAGTGACTTTAGGGGGGAAAGGGGAGGGGTAAAATTGAATTATTTCGTGGAATCGCATTACATTTCCAATTTATCGAAGCGTCGACGGTTAATGGACGTATCTGGCCAAAATTTCGGTGATAGATTGGTTGGCTTGGTCGGTCGAAAATGTGTATAAAAGCAGATTACTTATGACGGGAAGTATTATGTCTGTAATCGTTTGGCACCGACTACGGTCCGCTTTTTAGTAGACTTTCATTGCAAGGACATCAGTAATATGATGTCAAACACCAAGCATAATGTGCAAGTGCTATTTTTGGAATAATTTTATTGGAACAAGAGGTTTTTGGCCTCATCGTAACCAATATTTCGATAAGTACAGTAAGTGTCTTTCTTTAAATGTGATTTTCATAAGGAAGAGGATGTAAAACACCGATTGAAGATACAGATTATCGAAAGATTCACAAATATTTTAATGAAATGGATACACTTAACTACATTATTTCTACCTAGGCTGACCAATAAAACAATATCGGGTACATAAAAATCAGGTTTCAGATTGTTATGTTCCGTTTAAAAGCAAAACCTTCATAAAAATTGGCTTGTGATGAATTATATTGCCAAAAATATAGCACAATCCACGTGCAATATTAATATACACAGTGTGAGCTGCAATTTGGCGAATGTACTTCGTATCGCACATCCCATGGTCCCGCAGCAATTTTCGCAAATTCTCTCAGTTGACTTTTCATTTTCGAAGTTCGCTCTTTTTTATTTGCGTCATGTATTTTTTTGCGTGAGGCACATGAGTCCCTCTGGGGTTTTGCTTAACGAATGATATGATGCGTTTTTTATTTAGCATTAACGCGGTCGGGAATTTATTTTTACATTTAAATCTGTCAGGAGGTTGCAAATTTGTGAACGTGAGGTAAATTTTTAAAAAGAACTTTTGCATGTTCTTTTTTCAAATTGCTTTACTTTTAAATGTTGTACAAAGTAAAGGTAGTAATTAAACTTTCAAAGATCCTTTCAGATTACAATCTTATGTTTAATTTATTGAACTAATACAAGAGGGTACTGGGGACTGGTTTAAATGAGGCAATTATTACAAAGCAAGTTTCGTGCCATCTCTGTTTAACTTTTTTGATAAGATAGAGATAACGTGACATTTGCTTCGGAAACTATTCTTGTGTAGCCGGGCCTTAAGGCTTATCTGTCTTGCTATAAATAGAAAGCAATCAGTGAAATAAATCAGAGCTCTTACTTGATACTTGTCAGGTCAAAGGCTACCTTTGTGAAGGAGCTTAACAACCTACAAATTTATTAGGTCTTATTGTGTGACTAAGTTATTCGCTGAAAGTAATGTCTTGTACTTTCAAGTACAGACGGCATTCTAAGAGTGACACTTTCGTTCTCAGACTCCTAGTAAGTACAGGTTTGTATTGACGACACTGTTTAGTATACAATAGTTTCTCTTAGTTCTAAGCTATTGTTTCGTAGATTGGAGATCGGTTGATCAGTGATTTTGGTAAAATGGAATTGTGAAGAATTATAATATGCGTACAAAATATAATTCATTCGATGATATCGTAAATGAAACTGCTGATAATATTGACAGTGTTTCCAAATGCGATCTAGAAATAAATAATGATACGCAGGATATGTGACTATTAATGCAGTCAGTCAAGAGTATCTCCACAAGGGCTCTATTAATTTTTATTTATTAGCTTTATACACTTAGCGTATATAGGTGGACTTAATGCATTTTCTTAGGCATTTTCTCCCAGTCTACCTTAAGGTGGTGCAGATAATAATTGTAGGTGTATTCTAAAAGGTTGAGTTTGAATTACCTATATATATTAAAAGACATTACATTTACCATATGATTGCAATGAAAACGTTATTAACGATCATTGGCAAACATAATAATATGTACGAGCAAATTACTTAATTTTTTTTTATAGTCTCACGCCTGTATCCCCGAAGGGGTAGGCAGAGGTGTAAATATTACACCCACATTTCGCCATGACTTTTTAGTTCCCACGTAATAGGGGGCGAGCCTATTGCCGTACCGGGCACATTACCAGACTCCGTGCTGTTACTGAGAATTTCCTAACGGAAAAACCCAATAACACTTTGCCTGACCTGGGAATCGAACCCGAGACCTCCCAATCCCACGCGCACACTTATGCCGCGAGACCAAGGAGGCTTTTACTTAATGTCCAACATTACAGTCTAATTGGCTTAGAAATATCCTACCTCCATTCAAATATGACATTACATAGAAAAGCAAATAAACAACAGCACCAACAGCGATAAATAAAGTCGCACTGGATACAAAAGAGATTCCAAAGCATCCACCACTTAACAAGTAATGACAAACGATCACCGATGCTTAAGGGTTTCTACACCATTTAGTACTTCATCAAGCAAAGGGACTCTAGACTAAAAATCTTTGTAATTAAAATCAATCTCAGACAATTGCGAGCACACTGTCAGTTGCTTTATCAAAATCCACAAATCAAGCCATGAAACAATGGTAAAGGACAATGGGTTATCTTTACAAAGAAACTCGAGCACTGCTCCAAGGGGACAGAGTAACCAGTATACCTTGAGCTATGAAACTTTGTTACTTACTTCTCTCTCACCTATTTCGTTGAGTGCTTCGGGAGGTGGGAGTTCTTTGTATAGTGGTCGTTAGGTGTTATCGTTGAATCTAGATAATTGATAGATACGGATCTATAGATGGACTGAACGGGTTGGGTAGGCTCGCTGTAAGTAATTGTCTCAGCTAAATAATGTTTCTTTTTTCGTTTGATTGATGTGAAAACTTTAATGTTCAACCCTTAGGTACTGCTGTAATTTAAGGTTTTATCGAATATATTATGTATTAGTCGTAAAAAACTACGTATAGAATTGTTGATATTTTTTTGGTTTTCAGTTAGATATCAATATGTTTAGAGATATACTAGAGAATTGCAAGAAAGTAATACTTATTAATTATTTCGTCAAATATCACGTAGAGCCTTGCCCCTAGTCCAAATATGTACAGAATTGATATGTTTTAACAAACTTGTTTACTTCTATTTAATACACCAATGAATTCCAATCTTTAACAAAGAAATTGAATTACTGAGACTGTGATTTGAGAGCGACTGTCGATTGGTCTCGAACTCTCGACTGAGGCGAACCATTCATTACGTAGAGGGGTTACGACGCTACGAAAGTGCTATGTAGTGCTACAGCGCTACGAATATAGATGATATGATTCGAGTTGATTGATTCCATCTAGTACTACGTTTCTCAACATATACAGTTTGTTGACCTCTTGTAACGTATGCCTGTCTCTTTGTACTATGTGAAGAAAATTCTGAAGTCTTGGACGCAGCTGCTTATCGGCTAAGATGTTGACGAAGATAATGTAAAGATTAAGCTTTTTTAAGAAGTGGTAGGGTTCATTTTAGAGCCCAGGTTATCAAGTATGGTCTCATACTCTGTTTACGCACTAATTTTACAATACAGAGCTAATCTAGGATAGGTGCTTCTATAGCGTCCAGGAGTACCTTGATCGCTAAGTCTGCATGTTACGACTTGGCAGCAGGCACATGTTTACGCATTGTTTGTATTTTTATTTAAATGTTTTTTGTAATGTTGTCTTAGAATCTAAATTATAATGTATCGAGCTATATAAGTTTAAATCTCACACGCCAGTAATGGTCAATATGTGGATAGTTCATATAATGTTTACCACCCATATTTTGTGAGTAAAAATGGTTTAAATGGTTCCAAAAAACATGCTAAATTAACATAACACATACTAGGTTAGAGGTAAACTACACATTTCATGCAGTAAAAGAAGTCAATGTAAAACAATGCCTAATATAATGCTCAAAAGTGTCCGTCAGTTAACAAGAATTCCCTTCAAAGTAATTTGTACAACGTGACGAGCGCTGTGACCCCCAGTTTGAGAAACTTTGGTGTAATAAATGTAAAATTTATTATAGATACGTTTTCATTTCTACAAATATATGAATGTTATATAAGGGGTGGTCGCTACTTGGGTTTGCGTGGGTTTGGGAGTAAAATGAAAGTTATGGTGGTCGAATATTGGCAATAATAGCTCTATGGGTGATCGTCTTTTGCATATCGAAGGGTTGTGATATTCAATGGCTGAAGATTAAATATTGTGAATGTTTATGTGTTTGATTTTGTTATTTCTTTTCTGAGACTCGTGGTGTAGTGTTCATCATCATCATCATCATCATGATCAGCCAGCCATATTCCACTACTGGATATAAGGCTTCTCCAATCATCATTGTCCTCCTAGCGTTATCCCAGTTTCAGTCTGCGGTCCGCTTACTAGTCTAACCGGATTTGGCTGAATATTAGCTTTTCCACAGAGCGACTGCATGTCTGACCACCGCAATCCGAAGGGATAGCGATATTCTATGGTTTAGACTAGTGTTAGTTTATTTAGAAGGTACTGACGCCCTGTAACGACTGTCAAAGGTCTTCATGACAACCGGGACCGACGGCTTAACGTGCTCTCCGAGGCACGGGACAAGCGATAATTAACGCACATGACTCCGAAAAATCATTGGTGCGCGCCGTGGATTCGAACCCGATACCCTCTGCATGGCAGTCTGTTGGTATCTCCACTCGGCTATCGCTGATTAGGCTTCTCCAATGCTACGGTGTAATTGTAATCGCTTATAATTTGTAAATATGCGATTGATTATTGGTGATGAAGACTATCTTTCCGAAAAGTACTAGTTGGACAATTTTTTTACGAAAGTCATTATTTTCAAAAGGATCTACACTAAAGTAAAGCTACTGTTGTTTAAATACTTTAGCTTAAGTCATTTTGTATCCTGTATCGGGACGGGTGACGATTTAATAAACGGATACAAAGAACACTCATACTGGAAATTCACATACACATAACTTCACGCCTTTTATCCCCTGAGGAGTAGGCAGACGTGTATTACACACCCACACTTCGCCAGTTATGTTTCTGTCCCAATGTAATAGAGGGCGAGCCAATGAAATTCAATTTCTAAATGAAACATAATTATGGGGATTAGATCTGCAGCACTCTGCACAGTATTAAACAGCCAGATGGCCGGTTCAACTACTATGCTACCCGCGCTCATGCTAGCAAAAACATAAATACCCATATCAAATCTAAGACAACAATGCTCTAGCCAGCCAAGCCTTAAGAAAACTAGCTTTAAGGCAGAAAACTAGAAACAATTTATTTGATATAAAATCCATACCAAGACCTCACTTTCTCCGAAAGCATAGCTTCATATCAATGTCAAAGCCCAGCCTCAATAATACACTACACAAACGCTTGCTTCTTAGAATACTCTATTACATACACAAAAGCAATATCCAAAACCACCGAATATAATCCAACTAATCCCTCTCCGAAATCAGCGAGCGAATAGAGCGGGCGAGTACTGGTGTTTGTTGAGCAAACTGCATTATCCAGGTTATGCCCGCATCTTGAGCAGGTCATTAGTAGTTCAGCCATCTGCGAGCAGCTTGCGATTGGGGCTTAAACATCGCTGAGTGAAAAGATATGTTTTATTCCTTCTAACTGTCTATGTGGATTCAAATATCCTTGTAACTGATTTTGATTAAATACAGTATCGCTAAAACAGAGCCAAGTGGAAAGAATTGGGGACGCCTTTGCAAAACTTTGACAAAACGACCGGCTTATCGGTGACGCCAGCTAGTTAAGTCGTTAGGATAAGTTTTATTGTGTAAATATTGAGTGTATGTATAAAGGCTTTTTATTAAAATAACTTCAAAATACATTTGTAAATATAATAGAAAACGAACAGACTGTATAAAAACACAGAGCATAGAGATATGCTGCATTGGCAGAATATTACAAAGCGGGTCACAGTATATCCATCTCCTTTCCCCACACAGTAATAGAGAGAGCTCACTATCGTACCTCAGCTACGTCGTCTAATCCAGTGGGTAGCATATACAAATATCAGAATTGGGTGTGTTTGCGTTACAAACTGCATTATCTGACCGTCCGGACTGAGTTCATCACTAAACTGCTATTCGATGTGACGTCACGATTACGCCATCTTGGATTATGCAACGCCATCTATTGGCGCAACTAATGAACTTGTGCAACGTTTCGCTACACGTTATTGTTTTTGTTGACTGAATTGATTGTAGTTTATTGTGCAATATTGATTTTAGATTTTGTTTTCTTATGAAGAGAAGATTATGTGCAAGATGTTATGGATCGGGCCTTAACGTTTTGAAGGACTATGAACGAGACACAATAGAAGCGGTAATTGTAATGACGCCTATAATTAAAACGTATTGTCTCTCAAAATGCTGTTGCCACTGTTTGCATAAAAACCATGTAATTAGCTGGGAGTCATAATAATCTGAGTGTAAGTGCATATTCTCTAAAACACAGAGGTAGACGTAAGTTCATGACCCGGGTAAGCCTACGTAAGACTATTTCGCTAGATCATAATCTATGAAACAATTTCACATATACTCATAACACTGCGTTTTCATATCCAAACTAACTTAGCTTTGATAAAGGTACTCCATATTATTATAATTGTAAGGTATTTTTACGGATTATTTTATGTACTTATATAATAATATTTTATGAAAATAATTCTTATTAGTCAAGTATGTAGGTACAATCGTATTCCAGAAATCGACTACTCTTCAACTCAGAACTTGAGCAAGTTTTATAACGCTCACAAAATACTAACGCGCTCACATTATGACCTCCACATCGTGACCCATGCCACTGTCTATATAATTTTGTACGATGGCCAAAACAAACTGGGCTATAGCGGGATTATCGCGGAGTGACAAATGTGGCCCCAGCGTGACAACAACACGTGTTATATGATACGTCACGGCGATATTACACAGCGGGATAGGCAGGATACAAAAAAGATGAGCGAGGCAACTAAGCTACCACGAATATCATTTCATCTTCCCAGCTTCGCTCAGCTCAAGTATTAATTTTAGTGGAATTATTTCAAATTCAAAGTCAAAATCATTTATTCATTTAGGCCACGAACTGACTTATGAACGTTAAAATTTAAGTTAATTACTTAATGATTTTTCATTTATACACGTATTTACTACTTACCACGTTCGCAATACAATAGGTAGAATCACGAAAAAGAACGGGCAATAAACTCATGGGTAGGTCAGAATATGAGGTAGAAGCCATACCGCTCATCTCGCACATCTTTGGTGGGTATGCAGACTTAGGTTTTACGTGTTGCTATTCACGTTGCCGGTTATCGTTTTTTAATCATTCGTTGTTGTATGATTCAATGCATGATACAGCGGTTTTTGAAATGCGTAGGTATAGCGAAAGGGTATACGGTTTAGCTAACAATAAGGTGGTATTTAAATTTAAGACAGATAATAGCGATGCAACAGGCAAGTTTATATTTTCGATAGTAATATCAAAATAATTAAATAAAAGACCAGTTCAAGCATTACAAGTATCTCTGTAATGTAGCTTTTCCAATCGAGTTGTTCTAGTTTGAGTTACTTAGTAAGTTTTTGGATTTTAGATTTAGTAAATTGTCTTGATATGTGTCTTATACAAACCGAGTTAAGACTCCCATGATCATTTTGCATTCGAGATTTTTGTACAGCACGCTTACAAAAGTGGTCTCGCACACAATAATCATAGGAAAAGTGAGGAAAAGCTATTTGCTAATACAGTGCTACAAAAAGGTCAAGCCCAGAATGATACAAACATCAATAACAAGACCATTGAACTCTATTTATCCAGAGTCAACACCCTCGGTGACAATATGTTTAGAAACGAGCTCAGATACCCATCTTTTCCATTCATACCCGAATCTGTACAACAATTGTTATCAGGGGAAATATGGGAACACTTTCAACTGTATCCAATTTGAAACCTAACAAAGGATATGAAAAAATCCGAAAGGGAAAGTAAAATGCACTCTATTTCCGAAACAATAGAATTGCTTTTTCAAATGCAACCCGGAGTCAATTGGACAGACCCGGACTTAAAAATAGCAATCATTATCTGAGGAACAGCTCCGAAATTCTCTGCCTAATGACACTGAGCACTAATACGACAAATTTTGGAGCTACTATCCTTTTGAAACTCAAAGCGTGTGAGAAAACAATTGTGTGAGAATATCAATTTGTTCAAGGTTTCAAAGAAAACTCATTGTAACATTCATACAATAGCCGGAACTTTAAAGAGTTGTGTCGATAAACGTATTTAGTATCCCCAAAAATGCTGATATTTTATACAATAATTCTACGGTGTTGGCAGGTTTGAATAGCTAGGCAATCTCTTGCTCTACAAACAAGTGCTACTGACGGCAAGAAAAAAAATCTAGCTATACAAAGCACTTTACAAAGCCCGTCGGTGAGTAGGTCAATGCAAAACTATAACACACATACACACATAGCAACATAACACTCAGCTACAACTTTTAGTACGAATAAAATTCTTTCTCAAACGTAACATACCAGTTTATGCAAAAGCAATCAAACAACAAAACCACATCCACGCCCTAAGAAATTACGAAACTACAATAAAATAATAAACAAAATACCCGAAAGCACTTAATATACTTATTCAAAACCGATTACAGCTTTCTATAACATCGACAAATTACAATAAATTGCGTTGAACATTTATCCGAATCACAATATCCGAATATTCTACGGAGAATTCGTTTAAGGACGATAGTAGACGCAATTGAAGCACCGCTCTGTCCACAAAGAGATTACAGTAAGAGGATCATACAAGGGTCCTACAGAATATTATTTGTGAAATTAGTTTTCCTCTATATAGACAATTGTTTCGCTTGTGTAAAGCCGGGCTCCAATTTGTGTTTTACTAAAAACATTTTGCAGGACTGAAATATGTATGTTGGTGTTAAGAACTTTATAGTTTAAGAATATGCTTTAAGTTGGTTATAAATGTGAACTAAAATTACCTCTTTTGGTCGTAATAACATCAGTTTTATATTAATCCTGACACATTCCTTCTCGATAAAGAAAATTCAACATCGCCGTCAACCCGTTGTGATAAAAATATTAAATTTATAAAGTCAACATTTTCTTCATACATGCTGTAAGGTTTCGTAATAAATTTTGTGGTAAACAATAGCGATGACTTGTGTGACGGTATTTTATTAGTGCTTATGTATATATGGATATTGCAAAATAAAGCAATCGTCGTGAAATAATGACTTAGGTACATATATTACGCCCATGATTCTGTCAGCATGGAACTATTTTACCCCTTATATGGTAGGAACTTGTAAATATACTCTCTTAGGGCTCCTCTACATTTTCCAAGGAATATACATGCCAAATGTTTACTTATTATGCCCAATAGGCTGTGCTTTGTCTGTCAGTCAGTTAAGCATGTATTTTATACAGGGTGTCACAAGACCCATCACCAAGCCGAAGTCTACGCGTTTTGGACATCATGCAAGAAATGTTCGTAATGATTGGTACAATATGGGGTTTCAGTATTCGTTAAGGGTCTTTTTACACCCTGTATATACAGACAAATATATTACTCACTTATAAATCAATCAACTATCTGGGAACAAAATTGCAAAACATTTTGTGCTAAAATATCCATTTCCAACATGACTATATAGCAAATACTAGATAGCAAAGCGTTGTATCTGTTTTGACGGAGGGTATGGCAGGATATCGATTACACCCTGTATTTGCGTAAAGCATACAGGGTGGATATTTGTAGAGACGGTATGTTTAATGCCTCTGGGCGACGGAGTTGATGTTTAGGCTGTATATTTAGTAGAGATGAGCGAAATAGCTGCTGAGAGATGTGCAAAAACTATCAACAGTATTATTAGCTGAGTGAAGTTATGAGGATGTTTTTCGCGATTACGGACTAAGCTGCACGGTTGACCTTTGTGTTGTAGTGGCTTGAACGGGTACAGTCGACTACAAAAGTCGCTACACATCTTAAAATCTTAGCTGAGTCTTTTATGAATTAAAGTCCTCGATTGTTATTCTTAATTTATAAATTATGATTCAGGTAAGTATTCTTTGTCTAAAAATCATAAAAGACATTGAGAATAATAATTATTTGCAACTGTATAAGCATCCAAAATCTCGTAATAGTATATGGATTTATGTAGATGACTGTACCTCACCGTTTAGCATACTGTCAGATGTCATAAGTCTTATCCCACACAATACAACTCTGTGTATGACACATAAACTGTTTTAAACTAATTTTTTGTGTCGATTGATTGACTGATTTTAAGGGCAGAGTTTACAATCATTCATTAAATGCGAAGGAGAATTTACACATTTACACATTACAAATTACTTCAAAAACAAAAAAAAATTCTTCGGTCTTCGGTCTACGAATACCACTAAATTAAAATATATTATTTTTGACGAAATCGTGTCCAAATTACGGGCCTCATCTTAGTAAGAGAATAGAAAGGCCAAAGTTCATCATGCTTGCCAAGTGCGAGTTTGAAGACTTTGCATGTCTTGCGAAAACTCACAAATATGCAATGTTTTCTCACTATGTTTTCTTACACCGTTAAGCAAGCAATAATTCAACATTTTATACACATTTAACTTCAAAATTCATTGGTGCGTCCTCTGGATTCGAGGCCAAGACCCCCTACGTAGCAGTCTGTTGGTCTATCCCCTAGCCTAGGGGATAGACCAACAGACTGCACGACGCAATATATAAATATAAATTTCAATAATTACAGTAGCCAACCGGCAGCCAATAATGAAATCAATTTTGTATAATTTTGTATTGCATTGTGTACTAGGTATCACTATTATTTTTAGAGTCACTGGTAAAATTTAATCAAAACCTGTTCAGTAATTATTACATAAAGACTTTAGACTGAAAAACCAAATAAAGACTCTTTATAATACGTAAGTAGCCAAACTCTACTGCACGCCAAGACCGGTTCCTTTCACTTTCGCTAAGCTCTTAGAATAATTAACACACTCGAACTATTTAAACTTGGACTTGTCTCGTCGCACGTGCTATTCAGATGTTCACGACAAAGTTGGCAAGCAAGTTGTACGGCAAGTTGTCCAACTTGTGCGGAGTCTAACCGCCACACATTAGGCGTTAACGTGATTATGTGAACGCTTTTGTGAGAATACGCGTAAGCAGTTCGGGTAAGTTTTGGTAAGTCGTCTGTGAGTTTGTGGTGTAGGTTTCTGCGGTGGGATTTTTGGTAGCTGATTAATATAGTTATGTAAGCGCAATATAGAAAACTAGAGGATGCCCGCGGTTACACCCGCGTTATTTAAGGCTATTGCTCCGCTCCCGTGGCTCATAGCGTGATGTTGTATAGCCTATAGCCTTCCTCGATAAATGGGCTATCTAACACTGAAAGAATTTTCAAAAATTACACAAATATTTTCAAATCGGACCAGTAGTTCCCAAGATTAGCGCGTTCAACCAAACAAATAAATAAACAATCAAACAAACAAACTCTTCAGCTTTATATATTAGTATAAGATAAGGTCTATAAACTATCCTATGATCCTACCGGAATCAACAACAGACTGCCATGGAGAGGGTATCGGATTCGAATCCACGGCGTGCATCACTGACTTTTATGATTTATGACCGTATTAAATTGTTAATTATCGCTTGCCCCGTGCCTCGGAGAGTACGTTAGGCCGTCGGTGCCGGCTGTCATGGATATTGTCAACAGTCGTTACAGAGAGTCAGTACCTCTGGATGAATTGAAACTAGTGACTCTGTGGAAAACCTAATTTTCCCTCAAATTCTGGTTTGCCTAGTAACCGGACCCCGGGTTGCAACTGACATAAAGCTAGGAGGATGGGCTAAATGCTTACGATAAGAATGATTGACTAGATATCGGATGAGTATACATATAACTTTCAAATAAATGCATATAGGTAAATAACGTGTATGTTGTATACATAGAAAAATCTATCGGTTCTATCATACATATTGGTAATCCAATCAACGGATTCTTATAACAAAGAGTCACTGACGGAATTTTTAAATATATACAGTACTAGCCAGTTTACCATAATGGCGAAGGTGGGGAGCTATTTTAGATACAACTTAGGTAATAATTGTGTTATAGTTACATACATACCGTACATACATACATACATACATATCGTCACGCCTTTTATCCCCGAAGGGGTAGGCAGAGGTGTATTTCTACACCCACTTTTCGCCAGATATACTTTAGACCCACGTAATAAGGGGCGAGCTCATTGTCGTATCGGGCACATTTCCAGACTCCGTGCTGCTACTGAGAATTTCGTGACAGAAAAACCCAATAACACTGCCCGACCCAGGAATCGAACCCGGGACCTCCCGATCCCATGCGCACATTTATGCCGCGAGACCAACGAGGCAGTCGTATAGGGTTTGATGTCGAGTTTTCCGTCTCTACGCAAAGATGGTATTTGCATCGTGTTATCCCTTAGTCGCCTCTTACTACACCCACGGGAAGATAGGGGGTGGTGACACTTGTATTCTATGCCGTCAACCACACGGCAATGTGTTATAGTTATCGCAATTATAAGTCGATGTTGTCTGTGTTTGATGAAAACGATTGCAGATTTTTTTATTCAAATGTTCCTCCATACATAAAATGTTTATTCTGTGAGTGGTAAGCAGAAATCAAGCATTTCCATATGCATATATTAACGAATTCACTCTAACTCACAGTTTTTATTATTCCCTACCTAGAAAATAACAAAATTCCGTTTGATATTTACAGTTGAAACATTCTGCATGTTAATAATTCCGTGAATATTTAAAAACAGAATATTAAAGCAAATAATTTGCATTGATAATTTCCATAAAATCCAACACAACTAAATAAAATATCAGATTCAAATTAAGGTTGTACCAGTATTACTTTTAGCAAAATTTCACCAACAAAATCACAAGTACTTACACTTCGAGAAGTGCTTAGTCACTCGGTACTCAAATAGTAGGCTGTGGAAGAGTCTCATCTGAAACTTGATAACTGCCGCGTCACTGTAGCCTCCAGCTTCTTCTGCTAAATGATTAATGTGCCGGCCCATTCTGTTGATAACGAATAATGTATCTAAAAGTGCCTCATTTTGAAGTTTCGTTTTATTTTCGCAGCAACTATTTTCGCTTCCAATAAACATGTAAGTCATTCCGCAGAGAATATTGTTTAAGTAGTTTTTTCGCTTTTATCATAATTTACGATGGTAATTTGTCTAATTGATCCTTGGTATTTACTTAATTTGATCGTTTTAGAAATATCTGTATTTTGTCATAACGTAACTGAGAAAAATTTGGTTTAGATTCGGCTCGAATAAATTATAAGGAATATTTAATTTATAATAGTTAAAATAATATCTTGGGACAAATGAAATCCCGCAACTGATGCCGAACTGGACAGATAATAAACTGTTACATAATTATTACAATTTTGCTGTATTTTTTATTTAATAGCTACTCCCACATTAGGAATTTATAGCAAAACATACGTTATATATTGGGACAACTCATACACTATCATCTTATCGCACACTGGCCAAAGCCTGTAGTATGTTAACTAGATATCATCATCATCCTCTTAGCGTTATCCCAGTTTCAATCTGGGGTCCGCTTACTAATCTAACCGGATTTGGCTGAATGTTAGCTTTTCCACAGAGCGACTGCCTGTCTGACCTCCGCAACCCGAAGGGATAGCGATATTCCATGGTTCAGACTAGTGTCAGTTTATTTAGAAGGTACTGATGCCCTGTAACGACTGTCAAAGATCTTTATGACAACAGGGACCGACGGCTTAACGTGCTCTCCGAGGCACGGGACAAGCGTTAGTTAATAATTCAATACGCACATAACTCCGAAAAGTCATTGGTGCGCGCCGTGGATTCGAACCCGATACCCTCTGCATGGCAGTCTGTTGGTATCTCCACTCGGCTATCGCTGCCTTGTTAACTAGATAACAGAATGTATATACCTATTTCTTCTTTGCATCCTTCCATCCATAATGAACGACTTACCAATAAACATAAGAAATAAAATTATTCATAGTAAAAATACTAAGCAAGCACAATGTATATTAATATGGTACTTTATCAAACAAAGTTGCAACGATGCGTCTGCGGATCAAAAAACATAGAGTGTAAAATACTTTTTATTTAAACCTACCTATTGTACATATAAAAATAATTTATAAAACTTAAGTCTCTGTGCGGCATTGTTGAACTGAGTGGGCGCACATAATCTTTTATATTTAGATTAAGCGCCTTTAAATTGTATAAATTATGATTCTTTATTCACAATAAACAAATTATTTATTTTTATCTTGAATACAAATAAATTCACCCAGATACATCATCACAAATACGCGTCCTATTTAAGATTTGAAGCTATAATAAAGGTTGTATATCTGATAGACTGACTTGCTATAAGAGTCACTAGTCACTACTTATTGTTGTTTTTACTCGATACTAAATATGTTTGCTACAAAATATTTCAAATGAAACACATTTATTACCAATGTGTATGAAGATATACTATTATTCTTCACTCAAGAGAACCCTGAACAGAGCAGTATTGTTCGCCATCCTAATGAGGAATTATTTTGCCAATTATCGTCTCGTGGACGTTTACGAGAAGTAATGTTATAGGCCTTCTAGATGTTTTTCGAGACGTCGCTTTTTTGGCCCGGGTAGGACTTAGTTCAGCAATATTTTAACAACGATAAAAACGTTTATTACGGGAAGGAGAACTAAATCAAGTGTCAGGAAAGAAAAGTAGATTACTTGCCAAGATAGGAACAATATCTAAGCCTTGAACTATTCTATTGATGGAACAATAAATAAGAGTGAGTTACCTACTATACGGCTTAAGAATTATGTTCCAAGTCAATAACAATATTCAAGGGAAAACATCTTTGCAGCTTAATTAAATCATGTGCCCTTTGATGTATTTTCTTATAACATTATAAATATTATATTTTTATAAGAACACATTAAATGGCGCGTGGAATTCGATATATAATGTATGTAATAATGTTCGATAAATAAAGTTATGTACATTAGTAATATAAATATTTTTCTATGGTATAATTTTTACTACTGAATATTTTATTAGTTTATTTCTTATGCACTTTAAGTTAGTTGTACAGATGACTAAGCAGTATTTTCGCTTCTTTATCATTTCGAGATACTGAGAAGTCATTAACTAGTTTCCAGAAACTTGAAAGGCTTTAAATGTAAAGGCAAGTTGTACATTTACTGTAAGTTCATATTAACACAGTAAAAATAAAGGAAAATAATCACAACACCATTACACATCAACCTTATTTCCAGCACACGTGTCATGACCGCCATTATATACGTCAGCATACATAATCCGGGCACAAATTAAAAAAAATACCTGTCAGTGACGACGTCATCGTCTCTTGACCCGGTCTCATCGCGATGTTTGTCAGTGGGTGTAATCCCAGCTCTAATTGACGTAGCCCTCTCCGCCCTAATATTCTAACAAATTGCCCGGGATCACCCGTTTATTATTTATGACGGTGTCATCTCTGCGAAAAGGGATTGTTGGACATTTTTTATAATGTTTTAGTTGAAGTGGCGCGCTCGATTTTTTTAGGGTTTGGTTTTTGTTTTAGGTACGGTATTTATTCAGCTTAGCTAAGGGTTAGTAGCTAAGATATATATGTTATTTATTTATCCTGCTAATAGTAAAATAGCAATTGAGTCCGAAATACATTCTAGGACTCCAATACAATGGTACTAGTTACCTTGGTGCGAGGTGTAGTTATATCTAATAGTTGCCTTTGCTAAGTATTACTATATTTCACCCGTTCCCTTTGTTATGATTTAAATCACAGGAATATTCTTATACCTACAGTCCATACGTCCGACTAATTACGTTAATGTATCAAGAAAAACAATAAATATCTCCTGATGTTGGTATGAGATACTATCAATTCACGAACGTACACTAGCAAAGAAGCAGAGGACGCTCGCCGACAAGATGGACGGATACGACTCAAGAAGCCACCGGAACCACCCTGCAGTCAGCCAGTTGGCTCAGGATCGGGTGGCCTGGAGAACGATGGTGGTGAGACACCATAATCACGTCCCTCAGCCATGAGGAAACGATCAAGAAGAAGACACTAGCTTTGGAAACATCTTAATATATAAAATCGTTGCGTTACTGACTGCCTGATAGACACGCTACAGCCGAAACTATTCGGCGCAGGAAGCTGAAATTTAGCATGTATGTTCCTTGGGGACCGTAGGGGTGCACTAAGAAGGGATTTCCCGAAATTCCCACGGGATCGGCCAAAACGGATAAATTAAAAAAAAATGCAGGCGTAGCTGCTGGCGTCCTCTAGTATATCTATAAATCGCGAAAGTAAAATATTCATCTACCACCCCTTCCAAAACAACCAAGATGAACACCCAACACTTATCTTAATCAAATCCGCGCTCAAATCGACAACACATATTATAATTATTTACCCCCTCTCCCCATTTTAATAATGATTGATACACATGTAACAGTGTATGCCTTGTTTCATGAGACCATAATCTTTGGCGCTATAACTCGGCAGTTGTAAGACCGCAAGCCTTCGCAGCGTGGGCCGCAAAGTCGTTAAAGCCTATTTATTTTCCAGTTTAAATCTCATAAATTAAGACTAAGCGGCGTCGCGAATTACTGTTAATTACAAAATGTGGATGAAACGCTCTATTGCTATTTAGGGCGAGTTGTTTTTCATATTTTCGGCTAATTTGTTTTTTATCGTCTGCGTGAGCTCGTAATTTGGAATTATGTGAACTTGTGAAGTGTTTTGGTGACTTTTTTATAATTATCTTTTATGTATCTAGAGTTATTATAATGAAAATCTGATGTACGCGGTACGCCTAAATCTTGTTGAAAAAGAATATGACTTATCAATTTGATGTATAAATTTAATAATTTAGTAAAATGTTTTTGTTTATAGCCTCACGCCTGTATCCCCGAAGGGGTAGGCGGAGGTGTAAATATCACACCCACATTTCGCCATGAATTTTTAGGTCCCACGTAATAGGGGGCGAGCCTATTGCCGTTACCGGGTACATCACCAGACTCCGGGCTACTACTGAGTATTCGGAAAAACTCAGTAACACTTTTGCCCGACCCGAGAATCGAACCCAGGTCCTCCGATCAGCATTCGTATACGCTATCCACTGGACCACGGAGGCAGTAAAATGGTAGAGGAATACTATTCGTCTTACTGATGAGTAAGACACGGCCAAGGAGTCTCAATCCTGATTTTCCTCTGCATTATTTTTAATTAATTTTTACCTGAACCTAAACTACGATAAGATACATGTAGCACAAAACAGAGTGCCATCTAGAGACTATTCTCTTCTTCTCGTGTCGATGGCAACGCTTGTCACTCGGTTTTAGCCCGGTAGTCGGCAACGCGAACCACATTAGGCCACATGGATCAACACAACCAGTGGGCGATAGCTAAGATACTTGTATACATCGAGTTAGCTTATATGCAAGCTTTATTGCCCGTTCTTTCTCGTGGTTCTACCTATTGCATTGCGAACGTGGCAGTAAATGTAAATGTAGAATCATCTGGTAATTAACTTTAATTTTTGACGTTCATAAGCGTCACTTTGTGGCCTAAATGAATAAATGATTTTTACTTTGCAAGTGCCGCACAGCAATCGTTGTAATTGCGGTCTGCCAAGTGCCTACCTAGCCGGAGCGCTTTTGTTTGGAGTAACATCACATCTCCTTAAAATACCTGTGAATTTGCCACCATGAGACACATAACAAACGCATGCACATAAAATTTGCCACCTTCATAGTAAAATATATGGAAAACGATGTGCTAAGTAGAGGTTCTTTGTCTATGCGTCGTATGGGCTCATAAATATGTATTACAGGTATTTATATAATACCTCAGCGAGAGCAGCGGTCTTCAAAACTTCGCGAACACAGAAAATGAGGGCGATATATCCTAATGTAGCGAAAATGAAATTATATGCGTTGCGTACTTACAAAAATGAAAAGGAATTTTTATGTCGGCGGTAGTCAGTTTTTATTCATTATTTAATTTACTTTGGAGATTCTTCATTGGTCCCATGGTACGAGGCTTTGTCATCGTACAGCCAAGAGGGAGCGGGAGGTTTGGATCCATGAAAAAATTATACTGCTTTTTTGGTAAAGCAATTCTTAACGTACAGTTTGGCTAATGTATATGGTGCAAAGATTTAGCAGGTTGGACCATTACTTAGCACCTTGTATTGTGGTCTGAAACTTCATGCGCTTCTGCTCTTAAAAGAGTAATTTTATTGTTACACATAGTATTTTTCGCGTATCTACCTATCTTGTTACAGTGTCGGAGCCAGTATTCGGCACCTAGTTACTACCGATCATTATTCTACGCAATGTTATCAATCACAAATTATTCTTTTTGTTGCCTATATTATTAGTGATAAAAGACTTATTCCTACTGAGAATTTTGTCTTAAAAACATAGTAATCGCGTTTCAGAATGTTGCTTTAACGATCTGAAATACTGCCTTCATAGTTCGTTTGTCCACTAACTGTCTCTGATTTTACTAAACTACCATGTATTTAGCAAGTCTTTCATATAATATCTCCAATAATCTCCGACATGAAACTACTCTATCAAACAAACATGAACAATCGTGATCCACACAGCTATAAGGGCAGTACACAATGGCAGTACTTATCTCGCGTGACCCGATAAACAAAAGCTTGAGAGGGTAAGATTAATAGATTGCTTATTGTGTACGGGGGTTTATGATCACCTCACCGGAGTCGTGAGGATGTGGATTACTTGTCAAGTGTTTTGTACGATAGTTTTAGGACTAAGTACTCTAGCGATTTAGAAATAGGTTTACCTCGGACTGTTTGAATGATGTTTCGATTTACTTTTATATGTATTTTTGGCTCTTTTTTATACAGGGTGTAAAAAGACCCTTAACGTAAACTGAAACCCCATAATGTACTAATTATCACGAACATTTTTTACCTCTGTACCATACCTGGGAAATTACTGGTTTCGGAGACATTGAGGCCCAAAGTTACTATGAACTTTTTGGAAATAGGTACAATATGTATGCATTTACCCTGCCAACCTGCTCTATAGATGTCCTATGCACCCATGGATAAGTAGAAA
This sequence comes from Euclidia mi, assembly GCA_944739405.2. Taxonomy (NCBI): domain Eukaryota; kingdom Metazoa; phylum Arthropoda; class Insecta; order Lepidoptera; family Erebidae; genus Euclidia; species Euclidia mi. The sequence continues at coordinate 6,146,915 of OX123198.2, read as the reverse complement.
TTTCGAAAATTGCACGCGCGTACTTTTAATTGTGGATAAAAAAATGTGTTTCCTTTAAAAAAATAGCGTTTCCCAGGTTTTATTTTCGCTTAGTATGACTTGGCATGATGTCCAAAACGAGTTGACCTCGGCTTGGTGATAGGTCTTGTGACACCATGTAAAGCAATTAAGAAAAATTTTAAATACACCCAGTAACATATATTGCATATTTTTTGTAATAGAATGTCTTTTGATATCTTCCATTCACGCGTGCATCATAAATAAGAATAAACTCGAAAATCTTTACTGTAGATACAAAACCCTATCAAAAAGCTTCACAATTTTCTATACAAACATTCTTATCTTAAAAAAACGCGTACGTCAAAGGTAGTAAGTAGCCCGTGCCAAAATTTATGGCTCGTTGCGATAAGGGTCCGGATAATCTCGTCACAGCCGGCACGACTTCGACCCAAGCCGAGACAGCACGACAGCAAACGTGACGTGGACTCATTACGGGCTGTGACAATGAGTGAACGCACTGTACAGCTGTATAAATCAGAGAAGGTTTAAATGTACCTCAACTTGCCTAGCGACCCGTCACGGCTTTCTTTACATGTATATAGACTCACGCCTGTTACCCGAAGAGGTAGGCACGCCATACAATTTTATCGAAACGGATCTTACTCGCTATTTTTAATTAATTTAAGGTATAAATACTTCTGTTTTACCGACTTTTCGGCCGTCTTACAACAGCCATGGTCGTGGTGGGACTGATGCCATTTCACGCCATTTGCAACGATCCTGACTTATCTCTCTTGCATCCGTCAAATTTCTCATGGATGCTCTTCTGTTAAGGATACTTCTAACCTGTCCTTTTTTAATGTTATTTTTATAGACTCACGCCTGTATCCCCGAAAGGGAAGACAGAGGTGTAATATTACACACCCACATTTCGCCATGAATTGTTAGATCCCACGTAATAGGGGGCGAGCCTATTGCCGTTACCGGGCACTTCACCAGACATTGTGCTGCTACTGAGAATTCGGAAAAACCCAGTAACACTTTTGCCCGACCCGGGAATCGAACCCGGGACATCCGATTGGCAGCTGCATACGCTATCCACTGGACCACGGAGGCAGTCACTTTTTAATATATACTTCAATACGTGTGTTCGTCACATACCTTCTAACCTAGCTGATTTGGATGTTTGTTTCAATATTACAACACTGCCGCAGGAACTGCTCAAAAGTGTGTAGACGTTATTCGTATACTGTGTCGAAGTACTGATAGTGTGATAAAAAGAAAATCAAGGGAGGGTTGGTGCCAAAACCACGCACTTCACAAAAACGGCGCTGCAAGTTGGTCGATACTTTGGAAAACCGAGGTATTTTTGCCTTAAAAATCTAATTTATCCCAATTCAAACTTGCTAACAGAACTGAAATTGTTCTTTTAAACCTATTTCTTTACTTAATACCTATAAAGCATCTTGCTTCACGCGTATGCTTTTCGCTGAAGCGTCTGATCGCTGAATTTGGCATTAACTTCTTTTCTCAACACACAATACCTACATGTTTTTATTCGAAAGGACCAATAAAACACACAGCATTTAGCAATTTAATTTATGTATTATTATACTTTTCAATAAAGTAATTACTCAAGAAATCCAAAATATTCTTCATTGACAACGTCTGGCGTAATTACATAATTAAATTTATAAATATAATTATTAAACGTTCTATAATTAATTTACATTTACGCTCGCAGGTCGCTCGCGTAATTAAGTATCATAATTACATTTCACGTATGTAATTCGATATTATAACGATATTTTACATAATGAAATTGTAATTAGTACGTCCCTTGAAAGTAATTCATTACACATGTTCAAAGTGTAGTACGGTATTATTTGTATGTAACTGGTATTGATGGGAAATTCAAGGTATATTTTATCGTAGAAGGTTTACAATTAGGTATCTTTATGTGTTGCCAAAATGTGGTTTTGTGTAGAGATGTAGAGACAAGGCGGGTAATTTTTATAAATATCTTTGCTTAATTAATCGTCCATAGGGTGCATAGGGTTCCCACCAAGAACTTAGGGTCCCAAGCCAACCTCACCTGCAAGGGGTGCACCTGCCGATCAACGGACGAGGCTCTGGCAAACAAAATATCCCGATAAGCTGCAATAGGCTCGCCACCTATTACGTGGGATCAAAACACTGGCGAAAAGTGGGCGTTTAATATGCCTCTGCCTACCCCTTCGGGGAAACGAGCGTGAGTCTATGTATGTATGTGTGTATGTAATTAATCGTCATGTAAAAATTCCAAAGCGTGTTTTTATTACCTTTCTAAAGTTAACTATATAGATCATAATAATAAATAGCTTGTTAGCAAAAAGTCCAAGATATTATTTCATATACACATACCTAGGGCATATTTTCAGGTACCTTACATAGATTATGTTATGAACTGACTAAACGTTATCCAATGACAAAAGACAAACTTTATCACCCGAGAACCAAAGCCAAGGTTTTATGATAATTTATGATAGTACCAAGAATCCAGAAGATACGTAAGAAAATAGAACACTTACATACTGTCTAGCCTCAGATGAATTGCGACTACAAAATTTTCATCTTACTAAGTTCTAGCTTACAGCAATAATTCTTAGATGTTCTAAATATTGCAACATGTAAGAAAACCCTCGCTTGCGCTAAGAAATAAATCGTAAATGCATCTCTTAGGCGTGTTGTGTAAGTTATGAGCTGGATTTGTTCAAATGACTGACAATGAAGAATTGTTTACGCTTACCTTGCAGAATTTCACTGCAGTACACAAGTTCTGCGAAATAAGTAGTTGTACTTTTTCAAGTAGATATTAATAGGCACTCCGCAAGTAAATATACATAATTATATCTTCTTAGCGTTATCCCAATAGTATTTAAGTCTGCAACTAGGGACCAACTTTTTAATGTTACCCAATTTTATACAATACTAGAGGATGCCCGATGATGAGCTGCGGGCTTTTTTAATATAACTGTTTCCGCCTGATCTCGAGGGCGTTTCGGGACATTCCTTCTAAGTGCACCCCTACGGCCCCCGAGGAACATACAGGCCAAAGTTCAGCTTCTTGCGCCCAATAGTTTTGGCTGTAGCTTGTCTGTTAGTCAGTCAGTAACGTTATGTTCTCTAGTAAAGTGCTGTAAGCTTATTTAAATCTTTTTTTATTTCTTTTTTATAGGCTCACGCCTGTATCCTCGAAGGGGTAGGCAGAGGTGTAATATTACACCCACATTTCGCCATGAATTTTTACTGAGTATTCGGAAAAACCCAGTAACACCTTTGCCCGATCCGGGAATCGAACACGGGACCACCGATCAGCAGTCGCATACTCTATATACTGGACCACGGAGTTAGTCTGTGTTCTGTAGTAAAGTGCTGTAAACTTATTTAAATCTCTTCTCTACAAAACAAAAGTTGAAATGACTGGCAGGCGATAAACGGCCGAAATAAAAAAGGCCATATTTGATATTTTCTCGAGCACATTTTACACCCGGTCAACTTAGTTAAGTAGAAAATATTATGTAAGCCTGCGGACCCTAGGGTCGCTAGCAATGTTAGTAAGACAGGCAGGTGTCAAACCTTTTTCGTTTTGCTTACATTAACATATGTTACTCGAGTATATTAAAAGGGCCAAGGGTAAAAAACACTTCTTTTAGTTTATATTTGGGTACTTTGTTGATGTATTTAATGAGATAAGGATCTAGGTGAAAGAATTTCATGATCTTTCATAAATTCTGTCAGGTTGGAGATATAGATGACACATACAGATGAGTGAGACGGAGAATGGTGTAGTTTGAGGCTCACTTGAGACCTACAAATATCTTGACTCAATTGAAAAAAAATTCAAAGTATATTTCTAAGATCCGCAGTAAAACCAAAGTCGCCGACATAGCCCTCCGGATAGCCAAGCTGAAGTGGCAGTGGGCAGGGCACATAGCTCGAAGAACCGATGGCCGTTGGGGCAGAAAGGTTCTGGAGTGGCGGCCACGTACCGGACGACGCAGCAGAGGTAGGCCCCCACAAGGTGGATCGACGATCTGGTCAAGATCGCGGGAGGCCGTTGGATGCGGGTGGCTCAAGACCGGCCTGTGTGAAGAACCTTGGGGGAGGCCTATGTCCAGTAGTGGACGTCGTTTGGATGATGATATTTTTAACCCATTATTGCTCGATCGTTAGCCAAAGTCTCTCTTCATTCTTCTACAGATTGAATAATGTGTAACATAAATTCACGCCTTTTATCCCCGAAGGGGTAGACAGAAGTGTACTACACACCCACTTTTCGCCTGTTATGTTTCGGTCCCAATGTAATAGTGGGCGAGCCTATTGCCATCTACCGGGCACATTATTAAGCGAGCGATAATTAACATTTTTAATACACACATAACTTTGAAAAGTCAGAGGTGTGTGCCCGGGGCACCTGGGGATCGAACCCGAGACCATTGTCTCGACAGTCCGTTACGTACACCACTTGGCTATCGCCGCTTTTATAATGTATAAAAATCTCACAAAATGTTTGTGTCTAAAATTCTACAAGAATGAACCAACAAGCTCTGTCGCCATATTATACCTTGTTAAATAACCTCTTTTATTACTTTAATGCATGTACGCAGTTCAAGTTAATAACAACTTTACATACTTAGAATGAATGGAGAATTGCAATAAGCAACTTACAACACATTTTCTTCAACAATGTTTGTGGACGATGATTTTTAAGCTGTGTATGCAAAACGGAGTGAGGAAACTGAGCGGTGTTCGAGAAAAGATAGAATACCAGCCCATACCAGTTCAGTTTACCAGATTCGCCACTATATACCTGTTGCAACAATGCAAACGACAAGGATATTATTATTCAATCCATACAGGGCGGATAGCTTTGAACATTACTTCCTTGCTCTCAAACTTAAGCCCATGTAATGAGTCTGTCATGGTTGGTCGAGTAACCCAAACCTGACTCATAATTTCATCACCATCAGATTTGTTTATAAATTTTCCTACTACTAAGCTCAGACACGCAGGTTTCCTCAAGATGTTTTACCTTCATTCGTTATGCAAGCAATATGTATTTTTTTAATTTATTTTTCTTATAAAAGACTACTTCCGCACTAGGAAGAAATTCCTGTGTCACGGGGGACTTTACAAACATTCAATCAACGGACACAGAGAACACCCAGACTCGAGACAACAATTTGTAGATCACACGAAGTGTTGTCTCGTGTGGGAATCGAACCCCCGACACGCGGCGCAATACCAAGCGGGGCGAGGCGACCGCTTAAACCACTACGCCAACCGTGCATGAACAATTCAAACACACGTTTCTTCGAAAACTCTGTAGTGGGCACCGTACGTGTGAACTCATGACCCTCAGCGTAGCAGCAATGAATACAGATTTAGATAGAAGCGCAGTTCTTAAGGATTTCGTGTGCCGATTCCAAGTGGAGGCTGTCTCCAGTTTAGTTCGTAGTTGGTGCCGTTGGCGGCGCTGGCGTTGTTCTCCGTCTCTCTCGCTCTCGTAGTTAACATACACTGGAGGAGAGAGAGACAGCTGCCGCAGCGCGACTGCCACACTGCCAAGCGGCAATTGAGTCGCAGAAAGTTTGTCTTCAAAGCGCCCATATGAAATGCGCCTCTATGTAAATATCTGAGCTCTTTGGTAGCAGTCTGTAAGTCTCTCGCCTAGACTACTGTGCTACCGTTGAGGTTTGGTCTATACTATAGGAAAAGTTTCTAGCACATACACATAGTCAAAAAAATATGTTAGTGTTGAATGCCTATCACTATAACTTTTTCTCGTTCTATAAAATACATGTACTAAATATTATGTACATCCTTTACGATATGTATGTATGAGTATGTATGTATGTATGTATTAAGTATATATTGAGAACAGAAGAGAGAAAATATCGGGCCACTTGATACGACATGACACTTTTATAACGAACATCTTGGAAGGAAAAATAGAAGGCAGAAGGGGTAGAGGAAGGCCAAGAAGGACGTTCATAGATCAAGTGAAAGAAAAGGTAAAAGTCACGTCGTATCAAGAAGTCAAAGTACTGGCTGAAGATAGAATATTATGGAAGGAACTTCACCGACAAGAGCTTGGCTCTTAAATTGAAGAAGAAGAAATTAAATAGTTCGTTTACTGGTACACATGCTACTCCCACCAATAATATTATTTATTGCCTATGTATTATGTGTATGTATTATACTATTTATTTAACTATTTATAATATATATTTATGCAAGTATATCATGATCGACATAATTAAATTACTAGTATATCTCTCCTACACTATACAATACACCTACTTCTTCCTCTCTGCACCACTCTAAGGTAGACTGGTAGATAATGCCCATGGCATTAAGTCCGCCTATATACTCTGTGTATATGAAGTTTTAAATAAAATAAAATAATATCTCCATCCTGGTAGAAATCGCTTTCAGCGATAAGGCCGCCCTTTTTATTCTACTTAGATAAATAAATAAACAAAAATAATTCTATATGGCATAGAGCATTATTTGCGATGTTTAAGTATGATGTCGGTAGCTATTTACAAGTAATTAATTACAATGTGAAACAGTTGCAGCTTACAAAAATAACATGTATAAATAATCATTATAACGGCGATTAATAAGAGTGGCCACGAGTTTTATTGCCCGTTCTTTCTCTTGGTTTGCCTATTGCTTTGCGCACGAGGCAGTAAATGTAAATATACATTCATTAAGTAATTAACTTTTAAAAATTGACGTTCATAAGCGTTATCTTGTAACCTAGATGAATAAATGATTTTTGCTTTGACTTGACTTTGATGATAGGGGCTAGTAAAATATTTTTTTATTTTTTTATTTATAGTCTCACGCCTGTATCCCTGAAGGGGTAGGCAGAGGTGTAAATATTACACCCACATTTCGCCATGAATTTTAGGTCCCATGTAATAGGTGGCGAGCCTATTCCCGTTACCGGGCACATCACCAGACTCCGGGCTGCTACTGAGTATTCGGAAAAACCCAGTATCACTTTTTCCCGACCCGGGAATCGAACCCGGGACCTCCGATCAGCAGTCGCATACGCTATCCACTGTACCCCGGAGGCAGTCACGGAGGAGTAGTAAAATAATGTAATAGTTTATTTCTCGTGGATTTCGTTTCGCTCAGATTTGTAACGCGTTTTGTTTGATACACAGCCTTAGCGGAGAGGGGTTGATACAGTGCCCTTATATTTAAGGTTACTCTGCAATCACAGCTGCGTGCCGCGAATGTGTTATACTTGTCAACGGCAAATTTGTTTGTGGTGGTTATAAATTGTGTTGTGGTACAAGATATGAGCGATGCGTTGTGGAGGAAGTAGAGAGAAAGTCTCTCAAATGAAAAAATATATATTAAATATAATTATATGATATTCCTTAGGCAGTGGTATACACCAGTTTATAAATTCCAGTTATTTTCTTTTTGAGCCAACAAGTTCAACATAGGCCTACGCCAGGCTCTATCAAGTGACCGATGAATATTTCAGCAAAGTGTATTGTTGTATGATATATATAAATATCTTTTAGTCTTAGGAGTTGTTAAATTAAGAGGAAACCCGACGACCGGTTGGCGCAGCGGGAGTGTAAGCGACTGTTATGCCGATGGTTGCGGATTCGATGCCCGCTCAAGTCAAACATTTGTGTGCATGAACATAGATGTTTGTCTTGGTCTGGGTGTTTCTATGTACCTCTAACATGTATGTATTTACAAAAAAAGTATATATGTATGTTTATCCATTATATAGTACCCATAGTGTAAGCTCTGCTTAGCTTGGGACTAGATAGTGATGTGTGTATGTGGTAGAATAATAATATTATTATTATTATCTTCAATGGGACCACTGAGACCTCTTCACAGAAAATTCCAGTAAGCCTGAAGCCAGCCTTCTGATTCGATATCAAATGTATTTAATTTTAATACTCCTAGATCATAAAGGTCATCATCACAATAAATTTTAGGGTTATTCATCATCTCAATAGTTAAGATGATCACAACTATGTGTATAAATTGTACCTACATATTTTTTTCATTTCTGACTGCCTCGTCGGTCTCGCGGCATAAATGTGTGTTCGATTCCCGGGTCGGGCAAAGTGTTATTGGGTTCCGTTAGGAAATTCTCAGTAACAGCACGGAGTCTGGTATTGTGTCCGGTACGGCAATAGGCTCGCCCCCTATTACGTGGGACCTAAAAATTCATGGCGAAATGTGAGTGTCATATTACACCTCTGCCTACCCCTTCAGTGATACAGGCGTGAGTTTATAAAAAAAGTATTTATTTTAATGTTACGCACATTATTATGTTCAGCTACCCTTATGAACTATAACCCCGCTCCCTCTCATGCCTAAAGCCAAACATGCTCCAAAGCTTAATACTTACAAATGTAAAACATTTTTTATCGAAAGCAGGCACATGAAAGGAATTCGTGTCGTCAGCCAAATGGCTCTGAATACATAAATAACACCCGCTTTTGACATGCTTTACCTTTCGTATGTACCAATATTTCAAACTAAGTAGATAATGGGTTACCACGACTTGTATTTGGATTCCAAAATATACAGTGTTATTAGGGTTTGCAAAAAAAGTATTTCAGTAAAGCCTATACTGTGAGAGTAGAGATATAACTGGTAAAATAAAAATACCCATTTATTTTTTATATACCCCGCAGTTGGAAAACTCCTCTGTCGCTGAGAACTTTACAAATATTCAATCAACGAACACAAAGTTCACTCATCGATATCCGAATTAAGGTTATAAATAGAAAAGGTTATTCCTATGCCATATAAACAGCGATAGCCTAGTCGAGAGACCGACAGACTGCCACGCAGAGGGTCCGAGTTCGAATCCACGGCGCGCACCAATGACTTTTCGGAGTTATGTGCGTATTAAGTTAATTATCGCTTGTCGCGTGCCTCGGAGAGCACGTTAAGCCGTCGGTCCCGGTTGTCATGAAGATCTTTGACAATCGTTACAAGGCGTCAGAACCTTCTAATAAACTGACACTAGTCTAAACCATGGAATATCGCTATCCCTTCGGGTTGCGGCGGTCAGACAGGCAGTCGCTCCGTGGAAAAGCTAATATTCAGCCAAATCCGGTTAGACAAGTAAGCGGACCCCGGGTTGAAACTTTTGGGATAGGGCTAAGAGGATGATTATTTTTTATATACCCCGTAGTTGGAATACTCCTCTGTCACTGAGAACTTTACAAATATTTAATCAACGTTCACAAAGTTCATTCACCGATATCGGAATTAAAGCTATAAATAGAAAAGGTTATCCCTATGCGCGGATACAGAATATATGATAGTACCAAACTGGGAAGATTGTATTTACAATGCCATAATCTTTACACACTTTAGTATGTACATATATTGTTGATGTCATCATCATCATCGTCAGCCTTTAAAAGGCCACTGCTGGACTAGGCCTCTCCTTTGAAAGGAGGAATTGGCGTACTATACCACGCTGGCCAAACGGGTTGGTATAGGGTTTGTATCAAGTTTTCCTTCTCTTACAGTGCTGTTCTCTGCATAACAGGCTCCCTCTGTCGGCTCTTACGACACCCATGGGATGATATGGAGTGGTGACATTCCGTATTCTTAATCCGTCACCACACGGATATTGTTGATGTACCTTTAAATAAATAAACTAAGAACCCGATAAGTACGTGAGTACCATGTCAAGTACCGTAGGTCCCTAAAAAGAACTCAAACTCTTCTTCATCCACCTAAATACTATGATCCATTGGGTAGAAGGTAGAAGCGGGTTAGGTTTACCTACCATTAATGAAATATTACAAATATTTAATTAATCAATCTCTGAATAGAAAAACTTTTTAAGTAAATGATGCTATATAATACGTATACCCAGGTGTGATTGAAGTGAATATATATGCCCAATTTAAAGTAGGTATATTATAGGTTCCAAGTTAAGCCGCAGACGGGCAGACAAGGTGAAACTATAAGGGTTTCTTATTATCGAAACCCTAAAACAGAACCAAGACAAAACAGAAATTACTTTTCAAACAAGAACCCCATTAGTGTCTAAAGTCCATACATTAAATTGGTACCCAAGAAACCTTTCGGTTGAAAAGTTTCTTTTTAAGGAAACAAAATACTTGGCGTAAGATTGATCACCGGATTATTGTAGAGGCCTGTAAAGGCCCCAGTCGACTCGATTTTATTTGATTGATGCAAAGCGGGACCGTGATAGACTGACTTTTGTATTTATTTGTGCGACTATTCTATTGATGCGGTGGCAGTGAAATATAATTTAGAGCTATCGTTTACATTGATGTATGATTGTTGCGTGGGATCAAGGTTACTGAACGAATAATGATATGCCAGTAAACTATTTATTTTGACGACCGGTTGGCGCCGCGGGAGTGTAAGCGACTGCTACGCCGAAGGTCGCGGGTTCGATGCCCGCGCAAGTCAAACATTTGTGTGCGTGAACATGGATGATTGTCTTGGTCTGGGTGTTTCTATGTATAATATGTATGTATTTACAAAAAAATCAATATATGTATGTTTATCAAATAGCTAGTACCCATAATACAAGCTTCTGCTTGGTTTGGGACTAGATGGTGTTGTGTGAATGTGGTAAAATATTATTATATTCTATATATATACAGAACTAAGGAATATATCAAATAATAATTTGATATATTCCTTAGTTGTAGACCTACATGTTATAGTTAATAAGACTACCGCTGACACAAGTCCATCAAAACCGCGGAGAAAACAGAGGTACCATAAATTAGTAAATTAACTTAACGCGATTAAGACCCCTTAAATTTATTTGTTTTATATGTGCCGGATAATTACAATAATCTACTTACAATATTTTTTTATCTAGTATTAGTATCTTCATAAATATTTGATCATATTACTTAAAACTATCGTCACTTCCAAAACTAAATCATTGAATCCATTCCAATATACGAAGTTTCTACATTCGTACAAATTCAGAATTAATTTTTCAAAAAGAAATCAGCACGAGAAATGCTGAGCTATTTTTTAGAAAAGAAATATTAAACTAATCTTTCTGAATCTTGCAGCTCTTGAAGTCATCGTCCTTTCATCTAGCGCGACGAATCTACCCAAAGTAAGTTTATAGTAGATGGCAGTGACACGGTTATCGAAGTCGGGATCTTTCTTCTAGGTATTCTAACTGAAATGCAGAAAGACTGCAGAATGTTGTTTTCAATTCTCAGCGAGAAAAAGGTGAGAGAGCGTGCCATCTGTCATTATTAAGATCATGGCCAAACATTAGCCTGTCATACAGATATCCTAGCTCCAGCCAAAGAGCTCAGATATTTACATAGACGCGCATTTCTTATAGGCGCTCTGAAGACAAACTTTCTGTGACACAAATTTCCGCTTGGCGGCGTGGCAATCGCGCTGTGACAGCTGTCTCTACGAGAGCAAGAGAGACGGAGAACGACGCAGACGTCCTAACGGCGCCAACTACGAACTAAACCAGAGACAGTCTCCACTTGGAATCGGCACACGAAATCCTTAAGAACTCGCCTCTATGTAAATCTGTTTTCATTGCTCCAGTCATGTGCACATCGGTCAAACCAATATATCACGATAAAAGCCATAAATTTCAATATGTATATGTTACAGCCAAAGTAATATATCTCGATATTATATAAACTAAGGCAAGAAGATATAAACCAGGGCAAGAAGATGCTATAAACTATCTAGCCATTATAATTAAACAAAAACTACACAATTTGGACAAAGTAATCATTGACACCGAATTAATTACATTAACTAGCTGTTTTGTATAACATCTTGGTACTCTGGGATTAAGTAATATAACAAGACGTGAAGTGAAGCTTGTAAAGTTTTATTTAAATCAGTTTCGTACTGGACATCTGTATGTTAACCGGCCGATTAACCTGAAAAATAATTTTAATAGGTTATGTTAGGTTTTCTTGTGACCCTGCACCTAAAAATTGGAGCCTTGCGAAGCAGGGTTCCGTCAACTTAGCTTATCAAACATCGTCCCCTGACTCAACATTTCACTATAGCGTGGCTTGGTTATCACGCCACGCTGTATCGGAGAATTAAGGCAACTAATTCGTATCGTATTTATTACTTTGACTTTTTGGCCTGGCTTTATGAATAACATCCAGATGAAGTGATTAATTTATCAAATTGTCTAGGCAATTTAGTAATACTATACATAATATATATTGACCAGTCATTATGTATAATTTTATATTAATCACTATGGCTGTAACATATACATACATACATAGATAGTCTCACGCCTGTTTCCCCGAAGGGGTAGGCAGAGGCATATTAAACGCCCACTTTTCGCCAGTGTTTTAATCCCACGTAATAGGTGGCGAGCCTATTGCCGCTTATCGGGATATTTTGTTTGCCAGAGCCTCGTCCGTTGATCGGCAGGTGCACCACTTGCAGGTGAGGTTGGCTTGGGACCCTAAGTTCTTGGTGGGAACCCTATGCACCTAACATATATATTGCTATATTTTAATTTTCTATTTTGACTTGATAATTCTATAATTATAATTTTGAAATAAAATATAAGTAATAAAATCTGCTTGAATTGCAAAATATCTTCCTTTGTCAAACAACTTTGATTACGGCCAAAAATAAACCATAGAAAAGGGAAATTGATTCCAAGATATTCCTGAATAAATATCTACTTCAAAACCGAAAGAAACATCATCTTTAGTAATCCAACCATAAATTAAACTACGAGGTTAATGAAAAAGCTAATCTGCCATAGACTGAGTGGTCTATTACTGGTGGTAGAGAAAAAAGTATTTTTTAATTTCTGTCAAGCTGAGCTAAGACAATTATGCTTATTTGACTTAAAGAGGTGACTCTCGAAGGTTTTAATCATGGCATAAACAACCTGTACTGTTTTGGTCATACTTACTATTACGAACAAAATTAAATTAATTTTCTTAATGATAAAGTTCGTCTTTTATCTAATAGATGAAAGGCGTTTGTAGTTATTTGAGCTGGCAATTTCTTTGATGACGGAGACAAAATTTTGAGAATTTTAAGCGATTGTGTAGATAAATTTAATTATGTACTATTTATAATGAAAGGTAGTTGAATACTAAAATAATTTTAAGTGCCTTGAAATTGCTGTTGTTAATAACGTCTGCCACGGGCCACCTAGAGGGTGGTTAGTTAGAAACAAAGTTTACTGCCAGTTTTTTCGATACATGGTAGATAATTCTAACCTAGCTTTCATCTAGTAAACATTTGATTCAGATAGAAAACATTCAGAAGACAACATTGAATTTCATGAACTAGTGTGCCATGTTTTTTTATACAAAATCGATCTATTGTTAAAATAATAACACACCTATGCTCCTCCAAGTCTAGACTGGTATGATTCTATGTCAACCTACATTCAATACGAAGCCCTTACGATACAAGTTGTAGAATATTTCTTAAATAAAATTATAAGATGGAATTGACGTTGCCAATATGTTTAACGGCCCGTTTACGACCTACAGCGGCAGCGATTTCGACGTACATGGCGAGTTTTATTCTCAGGCGAAATCGGCCGCGGCGGAGCAGAGACCGCCATGTACAATCAAACAAGTCATCGCTGGACTAGTTTATGCCGGACGCTGTAGGTGGTGACCGGACAGTAATGACCCGTTCCAGCAGCAACAGCGGCAGCGGCAACAACTTCGATGTACATGGCGCGTCCTACTGAAGCGACATCGGCCGCGGCGGAGCAGAACGCACCATGTACATCGTAATCGCTATCGGTGCTGTCTGTGAAGTAAGATTGTTCGCTCCGAAGGTCTTCATAACGAATGCGCTCTTTCTTTATTCCTTTGCCAACTTTCTTGCGACACTTTCCACTAACTTTTCAGATTCAATGAACATAAAAAAAATACTGCGACCCATAATAAGTTTTTAACATCTTTTATCGTAAAATATTTTATGCCCCGAGCTTAATTTAAGTTAAGGGTTAAGTCATGTTAGAACGGACAACTATTTGAGTAATAAGAATATAAGATACTAGAGGATTAGACCGCGTTATTTAAGGCTACTGCTCTGCTCCCGTCGCTTATAGCGTGATGTTATATAGCCTATGGCCTTCCTCGATAAATGGGCTATCTAAAACAGAAAGAACTTTTTAAATCGGACCAGTAGTTCCTGAAATAAGCGCATTCAACCAAACAAACAAACTCTTCAGCTTTATATATTAGTAAGTATCAGATATGAGTGGAGTAACTATCTAAATAGGTAGATACTGATTGCTAGCGTAAACTTATTTCTAATATTGAGACAAGCAACTTTTTATTACAAGGTATAAAATACTCCATTGAAAATATACCAGGCATGGTCTACTTATATAGCCACAATCATTCAAAGACAGGAGTGCCTGCCGTGTGATTGAGATGTTGCAAAATTGTTTAGCGTCTTGTTCTGCTTTCAAATGCTTAAATGTCACATTGTCTTTTAGTTATAAAAATTATATATACAGTATATTATTATTGACTGAAGTTACACGTATGTACTTACCTACAAAGAAAATATCAATATTATTTTTATTATTAAACGAGGTTAAAATCCCGAAACGACTTACTTTTTTATAGTAATAGGCGGCAAACGAGCAGACGAATCGCCTGATGGTAAGCAAATACCGCCGCCCATGGTCACAAGCAACACCACAAGAGTCACAAGTGAGTTGCCGCCGGGTTGGGAAAAGGGATAGGATAAGGAGTGGGAGGAGGGAGAAGGAATAGGGGATAGGGCCTCCGGCACTCTCACTCACCGAACGAAACGCAACAGTTTAGGTACTGTTACTTTACGTCGATTTTCTGTGAGAGGGTAGTACTTCCCCGGTCTCTCTACTACCGTACAGCCTTGCTGATTTCAGCAAGGCTTCGTTGTTACTTATAGTTTAGCTCTTTAATTTTGATAGAAAACTGGTAGAACAGCTCCTTATAAGCATTGCTGTACTCTCCAAGCATGTACTACTCCTACTGCCTTTAATAACGCCTGCCATTATTCAATATTAATTGAACAAGACCACACCATGTATTTTGGGCAATTGTATTACACAACTTATTAATTATACATGGCTTATTGAGCAGAATTAGTGGTTGAATCAAGTCGTTCAAACATCTTAACAATGGTGGCTTGATCATATATAATTAACCAAAATCTGTACTATGTTGATTAAATACTGAGAAACGGAAACACGGCATTGTTAACAATGTCTTTATAATTATAGACGATGAGGCTGTGTTCATATGTATTTTAATTCGTTGACGTTACATGTGCAAGGAGCTGTTCGTTGCGTATTTCATACATACATACATAGACTCACGCCTGTTTCCTGGAGGGGTAGGCAGAGACTACGGAACGCCATTTGCAACGATCCCGGCATAATAATATCTCTTTTGCTTCATTCACTCTCATGAAGTTTTTCATGCATGCTCTTCTGTTTAGAGTACTTCTGACTTGTCCTCTATTATTATTATTATGCGTATTTCAAATTGAAGAATATATATGTATACCTACTGCCTACATTTACATATGAGTTTATTACTGACGTTATATGTATGCTACGTTCGGTAACCACACGATTCCATTCTTTCGTGTTTTTGTTCAAATAGGTTTCCATTTGTATTCTACCATTAACTTAATATATTCTAGCTGAAGAGATGATAAAATTAAAAAAAAGAATAGTTGATCATCTTATAACAATATGTGCACCGTAGATTATTGCTGCAAAAAAATTGTGTTAAAGCTTTTGCTATTGCTACGTCTTCCGTTTTATTCAGTAGTATTCTTTATTGAAGAACTAATTTTACTTCAAACTACATGTTTTATATAGTAATCTTAATATATAAAATCCTTGCGTTACTGACTGACTGACAGACACGCTACAGCCGAAACTATTGGGCGCAGGAAGCTGAAATTTGGCATGTATGTTCCTTGGGGACTGTAGGGGTGCACTAAGAAGGGATTTCCCGAAATGCCCACGGGATCGGACAATACAGGTAAATTAAAAAAATTGCATGCGTAGCTGCTGGCGTCCTCTAGTCATAATTATTTGCTTTAATGATACCTAAACCGTTCTATGTATTTAAATCGATGTGTAGCAAAGCTACAAAGAAGAACGTTCAGTAATCAAGGTAGTTATAGTTATATTATTATGGTCCACGGTACTGGTCTTTCCAAGAAGAACAAAAATTTAAATAATCTGTAAAAAAATACGTAGGTAATATTATACTCTATTTAGCAAGAATTGGAATAAAACGTAAAAATACAAAATATGTAATAGCACAAAATATTTGACAAACCAACTCTCACAAATTCGGTGATGATAATTACATTTTATTTTTCTTATCACGACGAGAAAGTGGTGATACCCAAAAAAAATTATATTTATCTAATTCAAAAATGTTTACCGCAATGCGCATAATTACTTCGAAACACGCCATGACGACAGAACAATGTTTAAAATGTAAAATCAATCAATATCACGTTATCCAACATTTACAATTGCTAAACAAGATTCCTTCGAGTCCAATCTCCTCTCTTCTAGTCTAAGCATAATATCTATACTATCACCATTACTATCAAAAACGAATAGGTAAGTATAACTTATTCGTTTGCCTTTACTTAGAAGATGTTTACACCTAGTAAAGTAAATTATCATCACTTTTCCATACAGGTACTATTTCGCCGTATCTAGCTTCTTCTTTCTCTTAGCGTTATCCCAGTTTCAATCTGGGGTCCGCTTTCTAGTCTAACCGGATTTGACTGGATATTAGCTTTTCCACGGAGCGACTGCCTGTCTGACCTCCGCAACCCGAAGGGATAGCGATATTCCATGGTTTAGACTAGTGTCAGTTTTATTTAGAAGGTACTGACGCCCTGTAACGATTGTCAAAGATCTTCATGACAACCGGGACCGACGGCTTAACGTGCTCTCCGAGGCACGGGACAAGCGATAATTAACAATTCAATACGCACATAACTCCGAAAAGTCATTGGTGCGCGCCGTGGATTCGAACCCGATACCCTCTGCATGGCAGTCTGTTGGTATACCCACTCGCCTAAAATATAAAAAAGAATATGCACCTTTAAGAAGCGTGCATATTCTATTTTTCAATGTTGGCAACGCACTTGTGATCCTTCGGGCATTGCAGCTGTCTATGGGCGGTTGTGATCACCTACCATCACGTGACCCAAAAAAAAAGTAATCTTGCTAAATAGAGTACAGAATAAAGCAAGGCACTGACCGATAGATCGCCGCCGTAGAAAGGATGGATGACGAAAGTTTCGTTGCCGATGTGGATGACCCCGGACACCCCGTTGCACGTGTGGAACGCCGCTGACGCCCCCGGGTAGTCCTTTACTGTGCCGTGGTAGTAGCAGTGTTCGATTTCCTGTTGAAAAAAATAAATATTTAAAATCTTGTCTTTGGCCCTTGCAGTAAAATTGTACTAAAGCTGTGGTAGGTGTTTGGGGCAGGTGGAGAACGTGAGTGAGACTCTTTCTTAAAGTTGTTGGGAGCCTCCTTACTGAAACCCCCGTGGTATCATTGACGTTCTGCAGTGGGTCAGGCGAATCGCGGTTAGCATACTTTGGCTTGACTTCGCTTCGACATTTAGAACTTTCAGCTTGAAACCTAAATCAGAAACAAAAACCTTGTTGTATTACTATACCTAGAAGACCAGGCATAATTTTCTCTAAAGTGTGTTCCTTGTTTAATGACTATACCCCGAAAATAATATAACAGAAATATTTTTCTGTAACTTAAGTGTGTTAGGCGAAATAGTAAAGTAAATTGTGATTTCACAAGCATATAATAAGATAAAAATCGTAACATTAAGTATGTAGAGTCGTAAAACGCCTTTAACATAAACCCTAACCCCATTATAAAAACCACAATACAAAAACGTGAAAGCAGAATTCCTACCCTCAATCAGAAGTAAATTTCAATTTTAAAGAAATCAAGATACAAAAGATAATACACCATAAAAGGTTTTCTAAATATAGCCAGTGTATTCAATGCGATAAAAAAGTGGTGAAAATTCAATAAAATATTCTCGGGACCAATTTCGTGCGCAGGGAGATCTCCTAATTTGTCATTCACGAGTATCGTCCTTTAATAGAAGGGAAAAAAGATGCTATATAAGTGTACGGGCCTTGAAAACCGCGTTACGATCAGCTTATAAATTAATAGGCGATGCTGGCATACCCATAAATGTATAACGATGGACGGTTTCGGGTTCAGTTATAAGTTTTTTGTGGTCTATCTTTATACGACGCCAAGTAAGTATTGTTGTGTGTTTAACTGTCTACTGTTAGTAATCTTAGTTTACCTGATAGTGGGTAAATTTCAACTAGTACCTATTTACCTCTATTCTTTAAATAGAAATCAATGATTAAATATCAATTAGTATCAAAACTGATGGGTAAAAGAGCAGCTTTGCTCAGCAGGGGGGCAGCATTGGTTAAACAATAATTAAAACGGTCATCAAATATGTTACAAGTTTAATGGTGCCAGTAAAATTACTACAAATTCTTCAAATACCTCGTTAATAAAGAAGCACGTTTGTATTTTCAAACCGTTATATCAAAATTAATTATAAGATTAAACCATTTTCAAAACATATTTATTTGAATTGCCCTTCACTTGAAATATTATAAAAGAACGGCTCTAACTATACAATAAAATCAAATTAATTCAGCGATATAAATGTTATTTTGACCCAAAAATTTATTAATTGAAGAACTTTCCGAGCCGTTAAAACGGAATTGCTCTCCGAAACTCCAATCCGCTTATCTAGGGGCCACAATGTAAAAGCCTCGCTCGCAATTAGGCTACGTTCTTTTTTTGCTCTGCGGCGAATGGAACGAATGAAAGACCGGACCGCACGCTCACAAGAAATCGGAAAGGATCCCATTCATTCAATGTGAATGCCACACTTGAATGATATTATTCGTACATCATTTGTCGTATATTTATTAATTAGATATATTGAAAATATCAATTTCGATATGTTGACTTTGAGTTGTATTAATTAGATATTTTCAGAGTAATTGAATGTTGCTGTGGTAAGAATTGGCAGGTTTAATTAGGAGAGTGCTGTCTTTTCACAAAATATATTTGATATAAAGCTTCAGTAAATACACTTTTACTCATAAAGGTATGCTCAAACAAGTTATAAATCAAAGTGTATGTCTGTCAGTTGGCAATAACCTCAAAAACTACTATTATGTTTGACTTCAGGTTTGGGTGTATAATTCGTAAAGATTTTGTGTTATTTTATGTATGATACCACCTTTGCGAGGTCGCTACAGTTAAACAATATGCAAAATACACATTTCTCGCGCTTATCATTCTGCCACAAAATTAGTATAACCGCTACATAAGACATATAACCCATGTTAGGCTGTTGCGTCGACACGAGGCTTCGGTTTGGCTTAACATCAAGACTCGCTAGCCTGAGACACACGCTGCAACTTGTTGCTTGGCTCCGCTAAGATATTATGTACATAACTTCGACCGTCTGGGCCCATACTTTAAAGCTCGTGAATGCTTTATAGACTTGTTCTTACGATCAAGAATCTACTGGGCTGTTGGTAACCTATATCGATTAGGCAGCTGTCGTGGGTTCGATTCCCAGGATACATTTTAGTGTAACGATGTAATGCGGTGGTTAGGTATTGTAAATTTAGTGAGGCCAACAACAATAATTTTTGAGTCTTCGGTAAAGTAAAAACTATCAATAGGCTCACTTGCAGTACTTGCTGTCTAAGGATAACTTACAAAAGCGAGTCTTAGACAGCACCTACTGAAAAAAATACAAGATACGAAAAGTGGGTACCTCTTAAATTGATGTGTGTTAGGTTTACCTCTTCTGTTGATGATATAAAAGCAAATATGTATTCATGAAATTATTATGAACAAAAAAGCAACGGTAACTTGCTAAAAAACTATTAAACAAAACAAATAAAATGTCAAGCTTCGACGTACAAAACCTTGTAAAAACGACACGTAGGCGTAACTATTTATATCTACCATTTTGCGTAATAAATTACATGACGAATGCGATCTCACAGGTAAAAGCCGTTCCGAAACCCGAGGGAAATAATGTCCTTATTTTTTCAGAAGCTGCCATACTTGGAACCTAGCTAAGTAACAAAATGATAACATTTATTACATATTAAACGGTACACGTGTACCCATATCAAGCCTGCTAAAATATCATTTTACTTACAACTTAGTTATAAGAGAGGCTCTTGAGACCAAAAGTTATATCAAAATTCTTTCGCGCCGTGTCATCAATCATTTGAAAAGTACTCTTGTTTTTCTTTTAACTGAAAAGCTTTGAGTGAAATGCTTGTAAAAAATATTTCTCTTGCTAAGTGGAGGGCTATTGTTAAAGTGCCCAGTCATTTAGTTGGCAAAAACAAATAAAAGTTAGCTTTGCGATTTATGCTGGACATGGTAAGATTTGCTAAAAACTTAATATGCTGTTTAGCGGCCATTTTCAATATTCGATCCATACATGGATTTTGAGATTCGAAATTCGTGTTTGACATATTTTGTATGCTTATGTCAAAAACGAATCTAAAATCTACAGATCTATCTCATCATTGTCTTGCCCTGGTCCCAATTTATTTGGGGGCGGCGCAGTATGTCCTTCTCTTCCATACTTCTCTGTCACCAGTCATCCGATCATTTACCCTTTTCTCTTTCATATCCATCCTCACACAGTCCATCCATCTTTTCCTTGGCCGTCCTCTCCATTTTCGTCCTTCTACATGCATATTCATCACTTTTTTACCTACATACATCTATCAGATCTATCTATAGATCGTATATTGAATTCCGTAGTTAGTAGGTATTATATTCTTGACTATGTAAATCGGACATATTTAATTATTTATAATTTGGATCGCACATAACCGTTCTTTCTAATTTCTAATGTCCATTTTTAATCAATTTTTTTCTAGTTATCTTTGGTAAAACTAGAAAGAGGAGCAAACAAACAAGACCTGGCAAATTTAGTTTCAGAAAATTTTCTACTTTATGGGCCACGTGAAAACGCGACAAGTAAGACGCGCTTTAATTACCATTTATTTACTTTACCTTTTCTTATATGGTGTTTTTGTAAAAAACAGCATTAGACAAATTTATAGGAAGTGAGTCCAGCGAAAGAAATTGAAGTCATTGCTTCATAAAAGATCATAAAACTTACTTTGAAGTTTATTTATATATTATCTTTACAACAACTTTACTACCACACTATTCACTCACACAAAAAATGCCACTGCTCACATTTGCGACACAAGATGACGATATCATCCCTCTCCTATATTTAATTCCCCAGCCGTCCACTTATCAAAAAGAATTTGTCTCTGTACAGTTAAGAAAACATTTTGAAGAGACACGACTAGTTTCATTTTTCATCGTGTAAGTATTGTGGGGTAATTATCACCCCAACCAGCGGTGCTTTTGTGAGACAAGATGAATTTCGCCGGCGATTCTGTGTTTCATTTTTCATGGAGGTGTGAGAGCACATTCTTTTAATGTGGTTAGGGCCGTCCAACGTTGTGTCGGCCGAGAGAAATGCGAGAGTTGATATAAAATGTCATGAAGAAGAATATTACGGGTAAATATTTGTATTATTTTAATGGAAGAGGTAAGGTTTTATGCACGTAGCATTTTTCGGTGGTCTTGCATGTACCTGACGTCCTTGGTTTGATTACATAGTAGATAAGGCCTAATTGAACGATTTTCAATCGCGTTAACTAATCTATTTAATGTACATATAGCTCCTTATGTCCCGATCTGGCAAACATCGCTCAAAGCCACGGGCTCATTAAAATAAACAAGTATATGGTGTGTTATGTTTGGCATATAATAATATATCCAATATATGTATATGCCAAAACTTAAACAAACAGCAACAAAAATGTCTACACGGCAAATTCCATTGAACAATATAAAAACAATTTCGCAGGCAGTAGACAGTACAATATCTTTCTAACAATTACCTTAGTCCGATCCAACTTCAGAATTAACGAAAAAAAAATTCCCGCGCCAAAACAGACAGTATCGCACACTTTATACTAAATTAAACAAGGTGGAGGGAAAATTCAATCTAATCTAAACTTCCTTCAATCCAATTTGAATTTCCTCACCTTTCTCCCCACTTCGTTTGCCCCTCTCCGTCCTCCAATGGTCCTCCATGCAATTTATCCCAGTGCTCGCTGTCAATTCGTGCACTTTAACTTCAAAGCGACTACTATAATGAAATAAACAGAGTGACACTAGTGAAATAATCGCGCGAATAAATGGTAGAAGTTGGCATAATTAGACTTGCAACAGATTGCGTTGTAACGAGTCGTAGTTTTGAT
The DNA here is from genome assembly GCA_944739405.2 of Euclidia mi. NCBI lineage: Eukaryota > Metazoa > Arthropoda > Insecta > Lepidoptera > Erebidae > Euclidia > Euclidia mi. The sequence goes on along the minus strand of OX123198.2, from coordinate 6,124,451 downwards.
TGTATCGTTTTGAGTTCTTCTTAGTTGTGTCGACTTTTGGTTAGACGATTAAACCTCGTTTAAATATCCGTAAGTTATGTACGATAGCTGCATTAGCTTAAGCATTACATTTGATGTGAGTTCAGTTGCTCTTGTTTAGGTCAGCAAGACTAGGGCAGCCTTGGGGAAAGAACAAGTTTTGTAAATATATAAAATAATCAATAGATGATTACAAATCATTGACATAATATATTTAATTTAAATCAAGGTATCTAAAAATCTAAAACTGTGTTTACATAGTGTCTGTGTTCTTAAATCCTGGTTCTTATATTCTTGTAATTCTTGCGTAACTGTTTCAATATTGGCGTCTCTAAGCCTCAATCAACTAATGAAATCCATATCTAAACGCGTTGATAGGTACTGAATATGTTCGTCAAATTACAGTACTTATGTTAAAGAAGATCCCAGCTCTATCTATGTCTGCCTAGCTCTATCTATGTCTGCCTACCTATATCCTACTGCAGACTATATTTTATCATCTTACTATGCTCTTGCTTCGATTCACGACGGCTTTTAATTTCATCACCAATTTCGTCATTCCTTTGTTAAACATATATAACATCATATAGTAGTATAACCTTCACCATTCATACAAGGTCACCGTATGGAAAGTTTACGAGACTAGGATGTCAGAAGTTACTGGAGTTAAATCCCATAAAAACGCCATAAAACGAGGTGACAAAAGTCGGTCACCATTTCAATTCTCATGAGAAAACCTTGTAACCGAAGCTTTACTTGTAACGGTTTTTACGTGAACGTAAGTTATATGGACCGTTTAATGCATTTGGTCCTGTGTTGTGGGAAACAGCCACTTTTGTGGTAGTCCGTCAAGATAATTTATTGAGCTGTGTTGATAGCAATTTAAGTTTTTCTTTTTATAGTTTCTACGTGTTATGTTGAGTTCGCCCGGCTCGAGTTGGGACCAAAAATAAAATAGCTATTGTACAAATGTCTATCGTTTATCATTTGGACTTTTCCTTTCGTAGGTTTTAGTGTTTCGTATTTTTGTTCTGACAATACATCTTGTTTTTATTTATAGACAGAGAGGAGCGTCTCATGCGTTTTATTGTACGTGAATAGTGTTTACTACTTAAATGACCTTTCTTTTTTGTCTTCTACATGTTTCAGAGTGAAGCGGAGTTATATTATACAAAATATTTATCTCTTTTATTAGATTTAAATTAGACATAGTCATTAGCACCACACTCTCCCTAGACTGAACCTCTTTAGGGGCCCAGCCTAGGGAGGTCAGCCCGTAAATTGTTTGGTTTCCACCATGAGTCAAAAAAAAAAGGTGCTATAGACTGAAATTTCTTTATTTTATTACTACATTCGCAGTTACCATTGATCCGAGAACTGGCATCATTTATTTATGTCTTTATTGTCTGCTATAGGTATAAATATTTTTTTTCTTTATATATATTCTGTGTTGCGAAATGAACAAATATTTAATTAACGGACATAAACAATACCCACACTCTGTGTAAGAATCAAACCGCAACTCTTTTAACCTCTAAACCATCATGTGCACAGTTAACCTGGTTCACAATTTGCAATAGATACAACTACTAATAATATCGTAAACCGCAACATTATCGTACACATTTTGCCAATAAAGCAAAAAGTCCACCTTTAACTTTGCATAACCTTCTCACACATTTACCCCGACCTACCCGCCGTCGCCACAGTGATAAACAGGCGAAAACATAATCAGGACCGGGTCAAACGGCGCCCGTTATTGTTCAACATAAAACTATGTGCGGCATCAAATCAACACTCGCACATTCTCTTTTGTGGATATTGCTTCAAGTTGAGCCGAAGTAAGGGAAAAGCGATACACATATGAACTTTTGCAACGAGTTCCAAGCGAAATTCCCAACGTTAGGAACCTATGGGAAATGGGATCGCTGCTATCGTTGGTCCAATCTCAATTTATCGCTTGCTATGAAACCGGACCAGAGCTTTTTTCAATTTAGTTCCTTTTTTAAAGTTCTCGTTTTTAATAAAAATTCAAATCGTGCTGGCATATTGTTTGGCAGATTAGAATGATGTATTTGTATTGAATAAAATACGAGCGTAATTTGTTTTTTTTTAGTTTGAATATTTAGCACAGAAACAGCAATTATCACTTTCATTAAACTTTAAGTGAAGTATAACATTTTTCATCACCTAAATACTTTTTAACTCTTGTAATTTTAGTAAAAATAATAACGATTACAGTGGATTAAATATATAATTCCAATCACATTGGCATACGTAATTAAATATAATCATGTTCATAAATAGTAGGTTAATTATGTTAATTATAAAATCTATACATACGCTTAAACGCTTATTATTTTAACAAACTTACGTGAATATAATATTAAAAAACTATTTATATTTACCTGAGTTGCTTACACTCCAATGATAATCCCAAAATCTGACCAACGAACGAAAGCCAGTGGCCGAAAACGATCACAAGCAGCTTACATCCAAGCATCGTGGTTCATTAAGCTTACAGTCCCCACAAACGGCAAACAGCCTCACTATCTATAATCCAATACAGAACTATGGTTGTACTAGTATTAACACCAAAGGAATGCATCTCTCCGATTATTTCCACACGATAGAACCCGCCTCCGTGCGAACGATACAATTTTACGACAATCTTATCTACACGTTTGCATAGAGTGTAGAACTAGGGGTTTTCTGAGCCGTTTCCCTTTGCGTAATACCTGCAATACTCAGATATTACGATCGATATTACTGAATCGGGTATTTTTTAAGATTCGCTGCGATGAATGGACGGGAATTCGTCTTATAGATTGGGGGTAAATAATGTTGTTGAGATATTTTAAGAATACGAATTTTGCTGCGCTGATTAGGATTGTAATTTGTTATAAAATAGCTATTTAGAAACGCACATTATAGATGCGTGGGTTAATTCCTAAGAGGCCACGAAGAGACTTACGGTCTTCTCTGTATATTTTATTAGGTATATGACATTATTATAATTGGAAGTGCGTTTATATCGGCGCAATATAATGGTAAGGTCAATAGCAGAAAAACTTGATGTATACTAAAAATCTTTTCCTTGTAATAATCACTTATTTCTAACCACTTTCAACGTTGCCTGGTGGTAATCGCTTTCAGCGATAAGGCCGTCGTTTACTTGACTTTTATTGCAACATTTCTTTAATATTGTTATTGATAAAGCACGAATAAATAAATCAATATATTTATAGAGCAGATAATTTATTAAACAAAATACTCATTTTAATATAAATGCTTGAAAGCAGCGATCAATCACCTTCAATGCACATTACCGTATCAAGCAAGAGCGCACTCGGTCCACTGACATTCGATTTAGCACCAACGAGGGATACAAATGTAACTATACAAACTTCTGACGTTAAAAAATTGAGCTTTAAAGCCCACTTATGTTATGGGACGTCCACGCTATAAAATTGATCAATTTACCTACCAAAAGTCAAAGTCAAAAAGTAAAAAATCATTTATTCATCTAGGTCACAATGTGACGCTTATGAACGTCAATTTTATAATTGAATTACTTAATGCTATTATTTCAAGTGTACCAATGTAATAATAAAACAGTTATTCTTTGTTGCTATAAAATAGTATTTTTTGTTAGCGGTAAGCGCTGATAGGATTGCCTGGTTTTTATTTTAGCTTGGATAAAATATTACTGAGATAATATCTAGCAACAGAATCATTATCATCATCCTCACTATGACACTTAACCTAAAGCTAGGTATATAAAGTCCAAGCATTTATGTTTTTCGCCTTGAAACCCGGAGCCTGCTAGTTAGTTTCTCCAGATGTGATGGAATATTGGTTTACTATAAACTGATTATCATCTGATCGGTACGATGTAAAAGTATAACCATATTCTACAGTTTAGACCAAAATCTGCATATCTGCGTATACTCAAAGACTTTGAAAAGCTCACGTCCTTATGAGAGGACGGCTTATGGCTATGACGGCAGGATGGCTTAAGTGATTTTTGAGCTTGATGTGATGTTTTGAGGACTGTCACCCATCCATAAACCTGTCACTGTCTATATCGGTCGGTGTCTTTTAAACATCACGTTTCGAAAGATACATGCGGTCGTCCCTTTCCCTCTAGTTCCTCTTACAGGTACTCGATAATCTGATATAATTATGTAGTCGTTAAACTATCAAACTATATGTTATTCGAGTGTGCTTGAGTAGTTTCAACCTCAATTATGGGATATTAATCATAAGCACCCAGATATTAACCAAAGCACATAGAACTCCTCTTGGTAACATGTAGTTATATCTAACTATTCTTGATGAGATCTCGATAGATCTATCCACACATGTCAGCGCTATGCTCGGGACGTGGACGGACCGTGCCTCGTCAGGGACGTCAAATACATGGCCATGATATACGTGGAAATTCCTTTAGACTTCGTTAAAACGCCTGATATTGAATCCAGATCTATCACCTGAACCTTGCACTCAGATAGTTTTGAATTTGTTACAGAGGTTTTCAAACCTGTTAGTCTCTGAAAGACATTTAATCAATATTTTGCCAGCAGCATCAATAATCCAAGGTTATAAATAAATTGAACGTTCACTCAGGTTAGACTATCAAATCCACCCACTATCATAAAATACACATCTTAATATAGAAAATCCTTGCGTTACTTGCTGACTGATAGACACGCTACAGCCGAAATGATTGGGCGCAGGAAGCTGAAATTTGGCATGCATGTTCCTTGGGGACCTTAGGGGTGCATTAAGAAGGGATTTCCCGAAATTCCCACGGGATCGGCCAAAACGGGTAAATTAAACAAAATGCAGGCGTAGCTGCTGGCGTCCTCTAGTATTGAAATTAAAGCATTGTAAAACGAATCGTCTCAACCTTCAAGAAGGTAAATGCAAAACGGGTAAATTAAACAACATGCAGGCGTAGCTGCTGGCGTCCTCTAGTATTGAAATTAAAGCATTGTAAAACGAATCGTCTCAACCTTCAAGAAGGTAAATGCAATTCGGAAACAAAAATATATCACATGACATCAGAAAAAAAAAAGCAAACAACAGTTTTAAATCATGAAAACAAACAAAAACAAAACAAATCGAAACCAATCAACTCCATTTCTTTCAAGTCAAAGATTATCTCTTTCCAGCTCTGATTTAACCGGGACGTTATGATTCATCTTTTGAAAAACTGCTAAGCGAGCATCCCGGGTATAAATAAAATAAGTAAATTTAAACTCTTTGGTTAAAAGAAAGAGGAGCAAACAAACAAGACCTGGCAAATTTAGTTTCAGAAAATTTTCTGCTTTCTGGGCCACGTGAGAACGTGACAAGTAAGACGCGCTTTAATTACCATTTATTCACTTTACCTTTTCTAATATCGTGTTTTTGTAAAAAACAGCATTAGGCAAATTTATAGGAAGTGAGTCCAGCGAGAGAATTGAAGTCATTACTTCATAAAAGATCATAAAACTTACTTTGAAGTTTTTTTATATTTTTCCTTACAACAACTTTACTACCACACTATTCACTCACACAAAAAATACCACTGCTCACATTTGCGACACAAGATGGCGATATCATCTCTCTCCTACATTTAATTCCCCAGCCGTCCAATTATCAAAAAGAATTTCTGTCTCTGTACAGTTAAGAAAACATTTTGAAGAGACACGACTAGTTTCATTTTTCATCGTGTAAGTATTGTGGGGTAATTATCACCCCAACCCGCGGTGCTTTTGTGAGACAAGATGAATTTCGCCGGCGATTCTGTGTTTCATTTTTCATGGAGGTGTGAGAGCACATTCTTTTAATGTGGTTAAGGCCGTCCAACGTCGTGTCGACCGGGCCAGTGTTGTAAAACTGGAATTGTTTTCTCGAAATGCGAGAGTTGATATAAAATGTCATGAAGAAGATTATTACGTGAAAATATTTGTATTATTTTAATGGAAGAGGTAAGGTTTTATGCACGTTGCATTTTTCGGTGGTCTTGCATGTACCTGAATCGTAGGTTTTATTAAACAGTAGATAAGGTTTAATTGAACGACTTAATGTACATTTAGCTCCTTATGACCCGATGTGGCAAACATCGCTCATGGCCACGGGCTCAGTAAAATAAATACGTATGTGTTGTGTTATGTTTGGCATATAATAATATAACCAATATATATGCCAAAACTTACACAAACAGCAACAAAAATGTCTACACGGCAAATTCCATTGAACAATATAAAAACAATTTCGCAGGCCGTAGACAGTACAATATCTTCCTAACAATTACCTTAGTCAGATCCAACTTGAGAATTAACGAAAAAAAAATTCTCGCGCCAAAACAGACAGTATCGCACACTTTATACTAAATTAAACAAGGTGGAGGGAAAATTCAATCTAATCTAAACTTCCTTCAATCCAATTTGAATTTCCTCACCTTTCTCCCCACTTCGTTTGCCCCCTCTCTCGTCCTCCAATGGTCCTCCATGCAATTTATCCCAGTGTTCGCTGTCAATTCGTGCACTTTGACTTCAAAGCGACTACCATTCTAGGAATAAACAGAGTGACACTAGTGTAATAATCGCCCGAATAAATGGTAGAAGTTGAGTTAATTAGACTTGCAACAGATTGCGTTGTAACGAGTTGTAGTTTTGATTGTATCGTTTTGAGTTCTTCTTGGTTGTGTCGACTTTTGATTAGAGGATTAAACCTCGCTAAAATATCTGTAAGTTATGTACGATAGCTGCATTAACTTAAGCATTATATTTGATGTGAGTTCAGTTGCTCTTGTTTAGGTGAGCGAGACTAGGGCAGCTTGGGGAAAGAACAAGTTTTGTAAATATATAAAATAATCAATAGGTGATCACAAGTTATTGACATATATTTAATTTAAATCAAGGTATTTAAAATTCTAAAACTGTGTTTATATTTTATCTCTGTCCTTAAAAGATCTGGTCCTTATATTCTTGTAATTCTTGCGTAACTGTTTCAATATTGGCGTCTCTAAGCCCCAATCAACTAATAAAATCCATAGCTAAACGCGTTGACAGGTCCCGAATATGTTCGTCAAATTACAGTTACTCATGTTAAAGAAGATCCTAGCTCTATCTATTTCTGCCTAGCTATGTCCTACTGCAAACCCATACTATATTTTATAATTCTAACTATTCTCTTGTTTCGATTCACGACGGCTTTTCATCACCAATTTCCCCATTCCTTTGTCAAATGTATATTTATTTTTATTTAATAGAATCACGCCTGTATCCCCGAAGGGGTAGGCAGAGGTGTAATATTACACCCACATTTCGCTATGAATTTTTAGGTCGCACGTAATAGGGGGCGAGCCTATTGCCGTTACCGAGCACATCACCAGACTCCGAGCTGTTACTGAGAAATCGTAAAAATCCAGTAACACTCTTGCCCGACCCGGGAATCGAACCCGGGACCTCCAATCAGCAGTCGCATACGCTATCAACTGGACCACGGAGGCAGTCAAATATATATTTCATCATATTGATAGCAGTATCACTTTCACCATTCATACAAGGTCACCGTGTGGAAAGTTTACGAGACTAGGATGTCAGAAGTTACTGGAGTTAAATCCCATAAAAACGTCATAAAAACGAGGTGACAAAAGTCGGTCACCATTTCAATTCTCATGAGAAAACGTTGTAACCGAAGCTTTACTTGTAACGGTTTTTACGTGAACGTAAATTATATGGACCGTTTAATGCATTCGGTCCTGTGTTGTGGGAAACAGGCACTTTTGTGGTAGTCCGTCAAGATAATTTATTGAGCTGTGTTGATCGCAATTTAAGTTTTTCTTTTTATAGTTTCTACGTTTTATGTTGAGTTCGCCCGGCTCGAGCTGGGGCCAAAAATAAAATACCTATTGTACAAATGTCTATCGTTTATCATTTGGACTTTTCCTTTCGTAGGTTTTAGTGTTTCGTATTTTTGTTCTGACAATACATCTTGTTTTTATTTATAGACAGAGAGGAGTCTCATGCGTTTTATTGTACGCGAATAATGTTTACTACTTAAATGACCTTTCTTTTTTGTCTTCTACATGCTTCAGAGTGAAGCGGAGTTATATCATACAAAATATTTCTCTCTTTTATTAGATTTAAATTAGACATAGTCATTAGCACCACACTCTCCCTAGACTGAGCCCCTTTAGTGGCCCAGCCTAGGGAGGTCAGCCCGTAAATTGTTTGGTTTCCACCATGAGTCAAAAAAAAAGGTGCTATAGACTGAAATTTCTTTATTTTATTACTACATTCGCAGTTACCATTGATCCGAGAACTGGCATCATTTATTTCTGTCTGTATTGTCTGCTATAGGTATAAATATTTTTTTTCTTTATATATATTCTGTGTTGCGAAATGAACAAATATTTAATTAACGGACATAAACAATACCCACACTCTGTGTAAGAATCAAACCGCAACTCTTTTAACCTCTAAACCATCATGTGCACAGTTAACTAGGTTCACAATTTGCAATAGATACAACTACTAATAATATCGTAAACTGCAAAATTATCATACACATTTTGCCAATAAAGCAAAAAGTCCACCTTTAACTTTGCATAACATTCTCACACATTTACCCCGACCTACCCGCGCCGTCGCCACAGTGATAAACAGGCGAAAACATAATCAGGACCGGGTCAAACTGCGCCCGTTATTGTTCAACATAAAACTATGTGCGGCATCAAATCAACACTCGCACATTCTCTTTTGTGGATATTGCTTCAAGTTGAGCCGAAGTAAGGGAAAAGCGATACACATATGAACTTTTGCAACGAGTTCCAAGCGAAATTCCCAACGTTAGGAACCTATGGGAAATGGGATCGCTTCTATCGTTGGTCCAATCTCAATTTATCGCTTGCTATGAAACCGGACCAGAGCTTTTTTCAATTTAGTTCCTTTTTTAAAGTTCTCGTTTTTAATAAAAATTCTAATCGTACTGGCACATTGTTTGGCAGATTAGAATGATGTATAGTTGGTGCCACGAGAAGATAGACCTTTTTTCAAACAGTTGTGTTTTAGATTTTATAATTTTTGAACATACTTTTTTTTCAAGGCCTAATTATGCCACTTTGTTTTTAAGTTTATATTGTTAAATTTTACTGAAATAAAAATATTTCATTTTGTGTTTGAATGGTCGAATGTTCATGAATTTGCCGATTTTTTCGTCGTTTTACACGTAATTTATTATGTAAATTAAGGAAAAATAGAGTACTTACCATGTATGTTAATGATAGAGTACATACTTACATGTTACTCCATTATTGACTCGATTTTTTTAAAATCATAGACAGTGAATCATTTGCTCAATGTAGCATACCTATCCAAAAATATTAAATTATTGACCAACAATTAATAATATTATAGATAACTAGCTAGTGCATTACATAAAAAAATCTAGGCATGGAGATTTTACGTTGTCTGTGAATGAAATCGTCAGAATGAACTTAAACAAAATCTATTAAAAGTTACGGTAATCTGAAAACGCAATTTCTTTTTTAGGTATAAATAATTTTCTGCCATCTGCTATTCTCACCCGCTTTTTCCAGATGCCAGCAGCGGGAAGAGTGTTGCGATCCTATAAACTTGTATTTAACTTTACATTTACCCCTTCTTGATAACTAAAAAAAATATTTTGTCCTCTGATAAATGCATGTTAAGTTCAAGAATGTAACATTTCAATAAACTAACGCCAAATGTTGACATTCTAGGCGCCAGTACCTCAAAACATTAAAAGATCCTGTTGACAGCGCATAATATCGATAAAAACCCGATCCATTGACATATTAGTTTCCAATGACACGTATCTATGTACCGTTGCGCTCAATGGATTTGACATTATTTGTTTTTGACAGAACTATCGCTAAGCCACTTCGTAGAAATTCTTTGTTTACAAAAAGTCTATGTTCTCGTGGCACGGACTATATTTGTACTGAATAAAATACGAGCGGTATTTGTTTTTTTTCAGTTTGAATAATATTTGGCACAGAAACAGCAATTATCACTTTCATTAAACTTTAAGTGACATTTTTCATCACCTAAACACTTTTTAACTGTTGTAATTTTAGTAAAAATAATAACAATTACAGTGGATGAAATATATAATTCCAATCACATTGGCATACGTTATTAAAGATAATCATGTTACATATAAGAAACGCCTATTATTTTAACAAACTTACGTAAATATATTTTTTATTTTTTTATTTATAGACTCACGCCTGTATCCCCGAAGGGGTAGGCAGAGGAGTAATATTACACCCACATTTCGCCATGAATTTTTAGGTCCCACGTAATAGGGGGTGAGCCTATTGCCGTACCGGGCACATTACCAGACTCCGTGCTGCTACTGAGAATTTCCTAACGGAAAAACACTTTGCCCGACCCGGGAATCGAACTCGAGACCTCCCAGTCCCACGCGCACATTCATACCGCGAGACCAATGAGGCAGTTTAAAGTTACGTAAATATAATATTTTAAAACCATTTAAGTATATTTATCTGAGTTGCCTACACTCCATTGATAATCCCAAAATCTGACCAACGTACCAAAGCCACTGGCCGAAAACGATCACAAGCAGCTTACATCCAAGCATCGTGGTTCATTAAGCTTAAAGTCCCAACAAACGGCAAACAGCCTTACTATCTATAATGCAATAAAGAACTATGGTTGCACTAGTATTAACACCAAAGGAATGCATCTCTCAGATTATTTCCACACGATAGAACCCGCCTCCGTGCGAACGATACAATTTTACGACAATCTTATCTACACGTTTGCATAGAGTGTAGAACTAGGGGTTTTCTGAGCCGTTTCCCTTTGCGTGATACCAGCAATACTCAGATATTACGATCGATATTACTGAATCGGGTATTTTTTAAGATTCGCTGCGATAAATGGACGGGAATCCGTCATATAGATTGGGGGTAAAAAATGTTGTTGAGATATTTTTAGAATACGAATTTTGCTGCGTTGATTCGGGTTGTAATTTGTTGTCAAATAGCTATTTAAAAACGCACATTTTAGATGCGTGGGTTAATTCCTAAGAGGCCACTAAGAGACCTACGGTCTTCTCTGTCTGTTTTATTAGGTATATGACATTAATATGAATGGAAGTGCGTTTATATCGGCGCAATATAATGGTAAGGTCAATAGCAGAAAAACTTGATGTATTGTAAAAACTTTTCCTTGTAATAATCACTTATTTCTAACCACTTTCAACGTTGCCTGGTGGTAATCGCTTTCAGCAATAAGGCCGTCGTATACTTGACATTTATTGCAACTTTTCTTTAATATTGTTATTGATAAAGCGCTAATAAATAAATCAATATATTTATAGAGCAGATAATTTATTAAAAAAAATTATGCACTTATATATATAATAAATGCTTGAAAGCAGCGATCAATCACCTTCAATGCACATTACCGTATCAAGCAAGAGCGCACTCGGTCCACTGACATTCGATTTAGCACCAACGAGGGATACAAATGTAACTATACAAACTTCTGACGTTAAAAATTGAGCTTTAAAGCCCACTTATGTTATGGGACGTCCACGCTATAAAATTGATCAATTTACCTACCAAAAGTCAAAGTCAAAAAGTAAAAAATCATTTATTCATCTAGGTCACAATGTGACGCTTATGAACGTCAATTTTATAATTGAATTACTTAATGCAATTATTTCAAGTGTACCAATGTAATAATAAAACAGTTATTCTTTGTTGCTATAAAATAGTATTTTTCGTTAGCGGTAAGCGCTGATAGGATTGCTTAGATTTCTTTTTAGCTTGGATAAAATATTATTGAGATAATATCTAGCAACAGAATCATTATCATCATCATCACTATGACGCTCAACCTAAAGCTAGGTATATAAAGTCCAAGCATTTATGTTTTTCGCCTTGAAACCCGGAGCCTGCTAGTTAGTGTCTCCAGATTTGATGAAATATTGGTTTACTATTAAGTGATTATCGTCTGATCGGTACGATGTAAAAGTATAAACATATTCTACAGTTTAGACCAAGTCCGCATATTTGCGTATACTCAAAGACTTTCAAAGGTCACGTCCTTATGAGAGGACGGATTATGGCTATGACGGCAGGATGGCTTAAGTGATTTTTGAGCTTGACGTGACGTTTTGAGGACTGTCACCCATCCATAAGCCAGACGGTGTTTAAACATCACGTTTCGAAAGATATATGCTGTCGTCCCTTTCCCTCTAGTTCCTCTTACAGGTACTCGATATTCTGATATAATTATGTAATCGTTAAACTAGCAAACTATATGTTATTCGAGTGTGCTTGAATAGTTTCAACCTCAATTATGGGATATTAATCATAAGCACCCAGATATTAACCAAAGCACATAGAACTCCTCTTGGTAACATGTAGTTATATCTAACTATTCTTGATGAGATCTCGATAGATCTATCCACACATGTCAGCGCTATGCTCGGGACGTGGACGGACCGTGCCTCGTGAGGAACGTCAAATACATGGCCTTAATATATGTGGTAATACCGTTAGACTTCGTTCAAACGCCTGACTGAGGTTTGACATTGAATCCGTATCTATCACCTGAACCTTGGTACTATTACTATATACTTATTATGAATTTGCTACAGAGATTTTAAAACCTGTTAGTCTCTGAAAGACATTTAATCAATATTTTGCCAGCAGCATCAATAATCCAAGGTTATAAATAAATTGAACGTTCACTCTGGTTAGACTAACAAATCCACCCACTATCATAAAATACACATCTTAATATATAAAATCCTTGCGTTACTTACTGACTGAGAGACACGCTACAGCCGAAATAATTGGGCGCAGTAAGCTGAAATTTGGCATGTATGTTCCTTGGGGACCTTAGGGGTGCACTAAGAAGGGATTTCCCGAAATTCCCACGGGATCGGCCAAAACGGGTAAATTGAAAAAAAATGCAGGCGAAGCTGCTGGAGTCCTCTAGTATTGAAATTAAAGCGTTGTAAAACGAATCGTCTCAACCTTCAAGAAGGTAAATGCAAATCGGAAACAAAAATATATCACATCACATCAGAAAAAAAACAACAGTTTTAAATCATGAAAACAAAACAAATCGAAACCAATCAACTCCATTTCTTTCAAGTCAAAGATTATCTCTTTCCAGCTCTGATTAAACCGGGACGTTATGATTCACCTTTTGAAAAACTGCTAAGCTAGCATCCCGGGTATATATAAAATAAATATATAAAATAAGTAAATTTAAACTTTTTGGTTAAAAGAAAGAGGAGCAAACAAACAAGACCTGGCAAATTTAGTTTCAGAAAATTTTCTGCTTTCTGATCCACGTGAAAACGTGTCAAGTAAGACGCGCTTTAATTACCATTTATTCACTTCACCTTTTCTTATATGGTGTTTTTTGTAAAAAAACAGCATTAGACAAATTTATAGGAAGTGAGTCCAGAGAGATAATTGAAGTCATTGCTTCGTTTCAAATTTACTTTGAAGTTTTTTTATATATTATCTTTACAACAACTTTACTACCACACTATTCACTCACACAAAAAATGCAACTGCTCACATTTGCGACACAAGATGGCGATATCATCCCTCTCCTATATTTAATTCCCCAGGCGTCCACTTATCAAAAAGAATTTCTGTCTCAGTACAGTTAAGAAAACATTTTGAAGAGACACGACTAGTTTCATTTTTCATCGTGTAAGTATTGTGGGGTAATTATCACCCCAACCCGCGGTGCTTTTGTGAGACAAGATGAATTTCGCCGGCGATTCTGTGTTTCATTTTTCATGGAGGTGTGAGAGCACATTCTTTTAATGTGGTTAGGGCCGTCCAACGTCGTGTCGACCGGGCCAGTGTTGTAAAACTGGAATTGTTTTCTCGAAATGCGAGAGTTGATATAAAATGTCATGAAGAAGATTATTACGTGAAAATATTTGTATTATTTTAATGGAAGAGGTAAGGTTTTATGCACGTTGCATTTTTCGGTGGTCTTGCATGTACCTGAATCGTAGGTTTTATTAAACAGTAGATAAGGTTTAATTGAACGACTTAATGTACATTTAGCTCCTTATGACCCGATGTGGCAAACATCGCTCATGGCCACGGGCTCAGTAAAATAAATACGTATGTGTTGTGTTATGTTTGGCATATAATAATATAACCAATATATATGCCAAAACTTACACAAACAGCAACAAAAATGTCTACACGGCAAATTCCATTGAACAATATAAAAACAATTTCGCAGGCCGTAGACAGTACAATATCTTCCTAACAATTACCTTAGTCAGATCCAACTTGAGAATTAACGAAAAAAAAATTCTCGCGCCAAAACAGACAGTATCGCACACTTTATACTAAATTAAACAAGGTGGAGGGAAAATTCAATCTAATCTAAACTTCCTTCAATCCAATTTGAATTTCCTCACCTTTCTCCCCACTTCGTTTGCCCCCTCTCTCGTCCTCCAATGGTCCTCCATGCAATTTATCCCAGTGTTCGCTGTCAATTCGTGCACTTTGACTTCAAAGCGACTACCATTCTAGGAATAAACAGAGTGACACTAGTGTAATAATCGCCCGAATAAATGGTAGAAGTTGAGTTAATTAGACTTGCAACAGATTGCGTTGTAACGAGTTGTAGTTTTGATTGTATCGTTTTGAGTTCTTCTTGGTTGTGTCGACTTTTGATTAGAGGATTAAACCTCGCTAAAATATCTGTAAGTTATGTACGATAGCTGCATTAACTTAAGCATTATATTTGATGTGAGTTCAGTTGCTCTTGTTTAGGTGAGCGAGACTAGGGCAGCTTGGGGAAAGAACAAGTTTTGTAAATATATAAAATAATCAATAGGTGATCACAAGTTATTGACATATATTTAATTTAAATCAAGGTATTTAAAATTCTAAAACTGTGTTTATATTTTATCTCTGTCCTTAAAAGATCTGGTCCTTATATTCTTGTAATTCTTGCGTAACTGTTTCAATATTGGCGTCTCTAAGCCCCAATCAACTAATAAAATCCATAGCTAAACGCGTTGACAGGTCCCGAATATGTTCGTCAAATTACAGTTACTCATGTTAAAGAAGATCCTAGCTCTATCTATTTCTGCCTAGCTATGTCCTACTGCAAACCCATACTATATTTTATAATTCTAACTATTCTCTTGTTTCGATTCACGACGGCTTTTCATCACCAATTTCCCCATTCCTTTGTCAAATGTATATTTATTTTTATTTAATAGAATCACGCCTGTATCCCCGAAGGGGTAGGCAGAGGTGTAATATTACACCCACATTTCGCTATGAATTTTTAGGTCGCACGTAATAGGGGGCGAGCCTATTGCCGTTACCGAGCACATCACCAGACTCCGAGCTGTTACTGAGAAATCGTAAAAATCCAGTAACACTCTTGCCCGACCCGGGAATCGAACCCGGGACCTCCAATCAGCAGTCGCATACGCTATCAACTGGACCACGGAGGCAGTCAAATATATATTTCATCATATTGATAGCAGTATCACTTTCACCATTCATACAAGGTCACCGTGTGGAAAGTTTACGAGACTAGGATGTCAGAAGTTACTGGAGTTAAATCCCATAAAAACGTCATAAAAACGAGGTGACAAAAGTCGGTCACCATTTCAATTCTCATGAGAAAACGTTGTAACCGAAGCTTTACTTGTAACGGTTTTTACGTGAACGTAAATTATATGGACCGTTTAATGCATTCGGTCCTGTGTTGTGGGAAACAGGCACTTTTGTGGTAGTCCGTCAAGATAATTTATTGAGCTGTGTTGATCGCAATTTAAGTTTTTCTTTTTATAGTTTCTACGTTTTATGTTGAGTTCGCCCGGCTCGAGCTGGGGCCAAAAATAAAATACCTATTGTACAAATGTCTATCGTTTATCATTTGGACTTTTCCTTTCGTAGGTTTTAGTGTTTCGTATTTTTGTTCTGACAATACATCTTGTTTTTATTTATAGACAGAGAGGAGTCTCATGCGTTTTATTGTACGCGAATAATGTTTACTACTTAAATGACCTTTCTTTTTTGTCTTCTACATGCTTCAGAGTGAAGCGGAGTTATATCATACAAAATATTTCTCTCTTTTATTAGATTTAAATTAGACATAGTCATTAGCACCACACTCTCCCTAGACTGAGCCCCTTTAGGGGCCCAGCCTAGGGAGGTCAGCCCGTAAATTGTTTGGTTTCCACCATGAGTCAAAAAAAAAAGGTGCTATAGACTGAAATTTCTTTTTTTTAATACTACATTCGCAGTTACCATTGATCCGAGAACTGGCATCATTTATTTCTGTCTGTATTGTCTGCTATAGGTATAAATATTTTTTTCTTTATATATATTCTGTGTTGCGAAATGAACAAATATTTAATTAACGGACATAAACAATACCCACACTCTGTGTAAGATCAAACCGCAACTCTTTTAACCTCTAAACCATCATGTGCACAGTTAACCTGCTTCACAATTTGCAATAGATACAACTACTAATAATATCGTAAACTGCAACATTATCATACACATTTTGCCAATGAAGCAAAAAGTCCACCTTTAACTTTGCATAACCTTCTCACACATTTACCCCGACCTACCCGCCGTCGCCACAGTGATAAACAGGCGAAAACAAAATCAGGACCGGGTCAAACGGCGCCCGTTATTGTTCAACATAAAACTATGTGCGGCATCAAATCAACACTCGCACATTCTCTTTTGTGGATATTGCTTCAAGTTGAGCCGAAGTAAGGGAAAAGCGATACACATATGAACTTTTGCAACGAGTTCCAAGCGAAATTCCCAACGTTAGGAACCTATGGGAAATGGGATCGCTGCAATCGTTGGTCCAATCTCAATTTATCGCTTGCTGTGAAACCGGACCAGAGCTTTTTCAATTTAGTTCCTTTTTTAAAGTTCCCGTTTTTAATAAAAATTCTAATCGTGCTAGCATATTGTTTGGCAGATTAGAATGATGTATTTGTATTGAATAAAATACGAGCGTAATTTGTTTTTTTTTAGTTTGAATATTTAGCACAGAAACAGCAATTATCACTTTCATTAAACTTTAAGTGAAGTATAACATTTTTCATCACCTAAACACTTTTTATCTCTTGTAATTTTCTTAAAAACAATAACAATAACAGTGAATAAAATATATAATTCCAATCACATTGGCATACGTTATTAAATATAATCACGTTCATAAATTGTAGGTTAATTATGTGAATTATAAAATCTTTACATATAAGAAACGCTTATTATTTTCACAAACTTACGTGAATATAATATTTTAAAACTATTTATATTTACCTGAGTTGCCTACACTCCATTGATAATCCCAAAATCTGACCAAGGTACCAAAGCCAGTGCCCGAAAACGATCACAAGCAGCTTACATGCAAGCATCGTGGTTCATTAAGCTTACAGTCCCAACAAACGGCAAACAGCCTTACTATCTATAATCCAATACAGAACTATGGTTGTACTAGTATTAACACCAAAGGAATGCATCTCTCCGATTATTTCCACACGATAGAACCCGCCTTCGTGCGAACGATACAATTTTACGACAATCTTATCTACACGTTTGCATAGAGTGTAGAACTAGGGGTTTTCTGAGCCGTTTCCCTTTGCGTAATACTCAGATATTACGATCGATATTACTGAATCGGGTATTTTTTAAGATTCGCTGCGATGAATGGACGGGAATCCGTCATGTAGATTGGAGGTAAATAATGTTATTGAGATATTTTTAGAATACGAATTTTGCTGCGTTGATTAGGGTTGTAAATTGTTGTGAAACTGCTAGTTAGAAGCGCACATTAAAGATGCGTAATTCAATTCCTAAGGGCGGTTTCAGATTAGCGTATTTTTCTGCGCGTGTACGGTCGTTTCAGCATACGAGCTTACACGCGCGCTACATTACGCGCTTCAAAAAACCGAACGGGCATATTTCGGCGTGTTCGCTCGAAACTGCAGTGACATCTTGTCAGTGTCAACATGGATTCTGACGGCTCGTGCATATAAGAGCTTAGAAGCGCGTCAACGCTCGTACGAGTTGCGCGTGTGCCAAAAGGTGCGCCTGTACGCGCCTACATGCGCTTCGAAAAACGAGCTTATACGCGCGTATAAAACGCTAATCTGAAACCGCTCTAACAGGCCACGAAGAGACCTAGGTCTTCTCGGTCTGTTTTATTAGTACCTATATGAAATTATTACATACATACATAGACTCACGCCTGTTTCCCGGAGGGGCAGGCAGAGACTACGGAACGCCATTTGCGATCCTGACATATCTCTCTTGCTTTATTCACTCCTATCAAATTTCTCATGCATGCTCTTCGGTTAAGAGTACTTCTAATCTGTCCTTTTTTAGGATGTCTTCAATCTGGTCAGAGAACGTCTGTCTAGGAACCTAGACGGATAAAATTATTATTATTGATGAAAGTGCGTTTATATTAGCGCATTTTAATGGTAAGGTGAATAGCACAAAAACATTATGTAAATAGCACGTAATTCTACTAAATAGGAGAGTGTTTTCTTGTAATAATAATTAATTTCCTATTACTTTCAACGTTGACTGATGGTAGCCGCTTTCAGCGATTCTTAATTAGCGATTCCTTAAATATTGATCTACAATAAAGCATAAAATAAACCAAACTATTTATACAGCAGATAATTTATAAAAATATAAAATAATACACACTTTAATATAAATGCTTGAAAGCAGCGATCAATCACATTCAATGCACATTACCGTATCAAGCAAGAGAGCACTCGGTCCACTGACATTCGATTTAGCACCAACGAAGGATACAAATGTAACTATACAAACTTCTGACGTTAAAAAATTGAGCTTTAAAGCCCATTTATGTTATGGGACGTCCACGCTATAAAAAATTATCAATTTAACTACCAATGCAATAATAAAAGATTTATTATTTGTTGCTATAAAATAGCATTTTTCGTTAGCGGTCAGCGCTGACATGATTGCTCGGTTTTTATTTTTAGCTTGGATAAGTTATTATTGGAATAATATCTAGCAACAGAATCATTATCATCATCCTCACTATGACGCTTAACCTAAAGCTAGGTATATAAAGTCCAAGCATTTATGTTTTCCGCCTTGAAACCCGGAGCCTGCTAGTTAGTTTCTCCAGATGTGATGGAATATTGGTTTACTATAAACTGATTATCATCTGATCGGTACTATGTAAAAGTAAAACCATATTCTACAGTTTAGACCAAAATCTGCATATTTGCGTATACTCAAAGACTTTCAAAGGTCACGTCCTTATGAGAGGACGGCTTATGGCTATGACGGCAGGATGGCTTAAGTGATTTTTGAGCTTGATGTGATGTTTTGAGGACTGTCACCCATCCATAAACCTGTCACTGTCTATATCGGTCGGTGTCTTTTAAACGGTTTACTAATGTTTGCCATAATTTAAAATGCCATAATTTCATATGGCATAATGGTATTTGCCATAATTTCATTAGAAATAACGCTTCAGTTGTCATAATCGTGAAATGACATAAAATGACTTTCACTAATTCCATTGGTCATAATCGATCAAGTGTCATAATAATTTAAATCCATAAATGTATTTGCTATAATTTTCGTTTTCAATAATCTAAGAAGAAAATAGAGAATAAACTGAAGTTGAACAACTTCAGTTTATTAAACTAGTGTGAAGAATGTGTACTAAGTTGACGGAGCCCTGCTTCGCAGGTCTCCTATTTTTGGGTTAAGGGTCAAAAGAGAACCCTAACCTAACCTATCCGAGTCGGATTGCACTGAGTCGGGGTGTTAACGATAATTAATTCAACTTCAGTTTATTAAACTAGTGTGAAGAATGTGGACAAAGTTGACGGTGCCCTGCTTCGCAGGGCTCCTATTTTTAGGTTAAGGGTCAAAAGAGAACCGTAACCTAACCTATCCGAGTCGGATTGCACTGAGTCGGGGTGTTAACGATAATTAATTTCGACCTAACAATGTTATGTATTATTTTCATAATTATATTAAACTAGAGAACGCCAGCAGCTACGCCTGCATATTTTTTTAATTTACCCGTTTTGGCCGATCCCGTGGGAATTTCGGGAAACCCCTTCTTAGTGCACCCCTACGGTCCCCACGGAACATACATGCCAAATTTCAGCTTCCTGCGCCCAATAGTTTCGGCTGTACGTGTCTGACAGTCAGTCAGTAACGCAAGGATTTTATATATTAAGATTTTGATTATGACAAGAGTCGATTATGAGATGTGTTACTTATGGAAACTAATAATTATTATATATGTTGTTATAGAAAGTCATTTTATGGCAAATAAAAGTTATCACTGTTGAGTGGTTAAGGCAAACGTTATTAGTATAAATGATAATAGTGCAAGTAAATATTATGATCGGGGATGATTATGGCAAACAATATTAGTGCCAATGAATTTATGGAAAACGAGAGAATAACCTTTTAAACATCACGTATCGAAAGATACATGCGGTCGTCCCTTTCCCTCTAGTTCCTATGACAGGTACTCGATATTCTGATATAATTATGTAATCGTTAAACTATCAAACTATATGTTATTCGAGTGTGCTTGAGTAGTTTCAACCTCAATTATGGGATATTAATCATAAGCACCCAGATATTAACCAAAGCACATAATATAACTCCTCTTGGTAACATGTAGTTATATCTAGCTATTCTTGATGAGATCTCGATAGATCTATCCACACATGTCAACGCTATGCTCGGGATGGGGACGGACCGTGCCTCGTCAGGGACGTCAAATACATGGCCTTGATATACGTGGAAATACCTTTAGACTTCGTTCAAACGCCTGACTGAAGTTTGACATTGAATCCGGATCTATCATCTGAACCTTGGTACTTGCACTCAGATAGTTTTGAATTTGCTACAGAGGTTTTCAAACCTGTTAGTCTCTGAAAGACATTTGATCAATATTTTGCCAGCAGCATCAATAATCCAAGGTTATAAATAAATTAAACGTTCACTCAGGTTAGACTATCAAATCCACCCACTATCATAAAATACACATCTTAATATATAAAATCCTTGCGTTACTTGCTGACTGACAGACACGCTACAGCCGAAATTATTGGGCGCAGGAAGCTGAAATTTGGCATGCATGTTCCTTGGGGACCTTAGGGGTGCACTAAGAAGTGATTTCCCGAAATTCCCACGGGATCGGCCAAACGGGTAAATTTAAACAAAATGCTTCTGGCTTCCTCTAGTATTGAAATAAAAGCGTTGTAAAACGAATCGTCTCAACCTTCAAGAAGGTAAATGCAAATCGGAAACAAAAATATATCACATCACATGAGAAAAAAAAAACAAACAACAGTTTTAAATCATGAAAACAAACAAAAACAAAAGAAATCGAAACCAATCAACTCCATTTCTTTCAAGTCAAAGATTATCTCTTTCCAGCTCTGATTAAACCGGGACATTATGATTCACCTTTTGAAAAACTGCTAAGCGAGCATCCCGGGTATTATGCAATCGATTTGTCCAAGCCGGACTATTTACCCTGCCTTGCCCGGGACAACCCCGGCTTTAATTAAACTCAGTACTAAGTCGCTGCGATAGCAGTGCCTACATTTAATTGCAAAACCGGATTGCTCGCAGTATTTTTAAAGCATTGTGATATTAGTATTGGCGTTTCTTTTTGCATTGGCAGTTGCCCCAATTGGATGTTTAAATACCTGGAGAAGGTGAAATTGGTTTGTGATCAAAACTATCGTATCTGTACTATAACGTATAGTAAGCAAACAACCATACCATTCTAAAATATATCTATAAATAGAAATTGTAAACTTGTACTAGTCAATCCTTGTGGATTGAGTCCACCAAATCGGTAGATATTGCTATTTACATTGCAACTAATGATCATTACAAATACGTATATGCCCAAGGGTCTTATCAGGGAAAACGAGGTCACAAAAGGAACGAATGTAAATACATGTGTATTCCAAATATAGACAGTACCTGTAGGAGATTAGCAGTAAATATCACCAAATATAATTTGTATGAAAATACAAAACTTTGATAGATACATTAAATATAGGGTTTATGAAGTTAATTACATACGAAATTATTCTCAATTACCAATATAGGAAACACACCAAAATTCTCATAAGTTCCTTAGAAAACGAATCAGTGTTCTATTTTCTAAATGGAAAGCTGATCAAGACGCAATGCTTTCGTCAATAATTAGAGATGTGTCTGAGCTTAAAACACAATGTGCAGATATCCGCAAAACTACGATGGAGCTGGAAAATAGCCTGACGTACATACATAAAGATTACGAAGAAATGAAGAGTAGAATTTCTGCGCTGGACAAATGGACTTGCAACAAAGAGGAGACTTTTCACCACTTAGAAAAGCAGGTTCTGGACCTGAGCCTTCTGTCGCGCCCGGCTACCATAGAACTCCGTAATGTCCCGACTAAAGATCACGAAAAAACGGATGACCTTGTAGCAATCGTTTCACAAGTCGGCAAAGCCGTGGACGTAGAGATATGCGAATCGAGTCTACGAGATATTTATCGTATGCCCGGTAAACCAGGGGCACCTAGATCAATCGTAGCCGAATTCAACACGGTTTCCTGTAGAAATACTTTCTTATCTAGTGTCCGCCGTTTTAATAAGGATCGTACCGTGAACGAAAAACTTAATACACACACCATCGGTCTTCCGGGAGAAAAGAAACCCATTTATGCTGCAGAACACCTTACTCCCTCAATGCGAAAGCTCTTCTACGATGCTCGCCAGTTGGCTCATACACACAAGTTGTCCTGTTGGTGCTTAAATGGTAAAATATATATGAAAAAAGACCCGGATGACAAACCAACACAAATTAAATCTGAACGTTGTCTATCCTCGTTTATAAAAAAGATTTGACTAATCGGGGTTGAAAAAATAATTAATTTTATATTGCATGTTTGTTCCCTTTTTTGTATTATTAATTCTGCTAATTTAATTCTGCCTTTTTTTCCTAACTATATTTGGCATGTATTCTTTTATTTAATTTCAATTGGTGAAACTTCTGCGAATAGTAAGCGTATAATTTACTTTTTTGTTAGTAATCCCACTCA
Source organism: Euclidia mi (assembly GCA_944739405.2). Taxonomy (NCBI): domain Eukaryota; kingdom Metazoa; phylum Arthropoda; class Insecta; order Lepidoptera; family Erebidae; genus Euclidia; species Euclidia mi. Next base: position 6,101,256 of record OX123198.2, on the reverse strand, counting down.
AATAGTGCTTTGTAATTTTAAGACGACATTCAATAGTAACTCATTTCTAGTACTAGACTGCACTTTATATATTCAATTTATTATAATCTCATACTATATGGCCGCGCTTTCATATTGCTTATTTTCAAATTTGAATTGCTTAAGACATTGCTTAATTATAACTTTATCTAATAAATAAATGCTTGTTTTCAATAATACTATATATAACGAAATTGATGGCCTCCACATAGCGCAATCTCATTCATGTACGCCAGAGCAGTGCTCAGCCTTAATCAAACAAACTAAATTAAATCTAAATATAATTCACATTAATATCAGAAGCTTAAAAAAGAATCTAGATCAATTTCTTATAATGCTATCAACTACTAATATTGATTTCGACATAATTTTACTAACAGAGTGCTGGTTAAGGGTAGCCGGATCTCTGCCTGACATAGATGGCTACAGTTCAATGGCAAGCAGTAATAATAAATCGCAAAATGATGGTGTGGTTATATATACAAAAACCTCACTTCAGTGCTCATACTTTGAACCAAACTTGGCTGATTCTAATTGCCTTGTATGCAAATTTGGCCAAACCGCTGTCATATGTGTGTATCGATCTCCTTCGTATACAGATCCAGAAAATTTCTTTTGTGGCCTAGATAACCTAGTTCGAACTTTAAATAGTTTTGCCAATATAGCTCTGATCGGTGATGTTAATATAGATATTAAATCTGGTAACAATGATCGTAATTCAGGTAGCTACCTCACACTTTGTTCTTCCCTAGGACTTTTACCCGCACATGTGTTGCCTACTAGATCTAGCAACTGCCTGGACCATGTCTTATTAAGAACCAAATGCCCTGCCACTGTATTAATTCTTGAAAGTTTTATAACTGACCACCTGCCTGTCTTACTTAGCTTAGGAATGGGTACAAAGTCTAAAATTATACACCAAACTACTGTGACACGGTATAATTACGCAGGTATTTATAAAGACATAGACGAAATGGATTTCAGACCGATTCTACAAGAATTAGACTGTAACCTTGCTGCCAACATGCTGATCACAAACATCCAAAATATAATCTCAACCCACACCCGCACTATTCAGGTCACAAGAAAGAACAGAATCATCAAACCCTGGATGACAATAGGCTTACTACGTTGCATTCGAAACCGAGACAGGCTACATGTGAAATCAAAAGCAGCTCCAGATAACCATATTATTAGAATCTCCTATTATAGGTACCGTAATTTTCTCAATGCGCTTCTTAAAAAAGTTAAGAGATCATATGAGAAAAACGAATTATTTAAATCAAAAAATGATATCAAAGCGACGAGGAAGGCTATAAAAACAATAACCAACACGAGCCCCGTTCGCCAATCATCGAATGCGCTTCTCGCAGGTCCGGCCGACATGAAAACCTCGCTTAATAATATAAATAGGTTCTTTGCTGACGTAGGAGAATGTCTAGCCTCCAAAATCACCTCACTGTCTGGGTTTAATGGGAGTGAGTTGTCTTATCCACCGCCATGTAGTTCCTTTGTTATTATGCCGGTTGATGAAGATTACGTGAGGGCCGTAATTTGCGGTCTTCGAAATAATTCGGCTACTGGCTATGATAATATTCCGGTGAATATTCTCAAGCAGTGTAACTTAACATTAGCAACACCTATTACGCACATCTGTAATCTCGCAATCGAAACTGGAGTCTTCCCTAAGGCATTTAAAAAAGCGATAATCCACCCTATCTATAAAAGTGGGGATAGGACAAACGTCACCAATTATAGACCCATTTCAGTACTGAGCGCTCTATCTAAAATATTGGAGAAAATAATAAATAAGTCTCTTACCGCGTACCTCACTAAACACAATATGATTGCCCCAAATCAGTATGGTTTTAAAAAAGGATTCTCCTCTGAGGACGCGGTTCTAGATCTAACAAAAACAGTTGTCACCAAGCTAGACAACAAGCTTAAATGCCTTGGCGTATTTATAGATATCACAAAAGCTTTTGACTCAGTCTCTATTTCTGCCCTGTTAATTAAGATGGAAAATATTGGCATTCGTGGCGTTACTCTTAAACTTCTCACCGATTATCTATCAAACCGCTCGCAATGTGTAAAAATAGAATCATTCATCAGTGACGACATAGCCGCTAACACCAGTTTTGGCGTCCCACAGGGCAGTATTCTCGGTCCTACACTCTTCCTTGTCTACATAGATGCCCTCTGCCGCTTGTCTATACAAAACTGCGAAATATTTACGTATGCAGATGACACTGCACTGGTCATATATGACGACAACTGGGACACCGTTCGACTCAAAACTGAGAGCTCGCTGCGTCAGGTGATGGAGTGGCTATCAGCAAATTTACTGACCGTAAATATTGACAAAACCAAACTTGTCCGATTCTGTCTCCCACAAACAAAACCTCCTCCTGCACATTCTGCAACTGTGAAAGCCCACACTTGCTTGAATCCGTATAGCGATTCGTGCACGTGCTCGGACCTTCCCTCGGTTTCTAGCATCAAATACCTTGGGGTGTATATTGATGAACATCTTTGCTGGCGGCCACACATAGAGATTTTGTGCGCACGTACAAGAAAACTTATATATTTATTTAAGGAGTTGCGACATTCCGCTGACGCTCAAACATTAGACCTCGTCTATCAAAGCCTTTGTGTCTCTGTGCTCACTTACTGTATTCCCGCCTGGGGCGGTGCTTGCAAGACCGTACTGTTACAAGCTGAGCGAGCTCAAAGAGCAGTATTAAAAGTGATGCACTTTAAACGTAGAGACTATCCCACCACTCTGCTCTACTCAGAGTGTAATGTCCTTACTGTACGTCAACTTTACATCCTACGTGCTATACTACGCCTTCACTCCTCTCTTCCTTTTGACAACAGAGTTTTAGATAGGCGCAAAAGCTCCGCTGTATGTGCCCCCGTGCCATGTCGCACTACATTTGCACGTCGTCATTATAAAGTTCAAAGTGCACGTCTTTATAATAAAATTAATCGCATCCTTCACATTTACTCATTGACGCGATACAATGTGAAGTATACGCTAACAAATTATTTGCAGAAGTTGACATACAATAACACAGAAGATTTAATTATAGTTCTTTCGTAATTTTTACATCTAACTTTTAATAGCCACGGGTACTGTGCATTTTCCTCTGAGTCTAATAAGTTGTAACAACTCAACATTTTAAAGTCACATGGCTCCTAAGATACAGGTACTTTAACCTAGTTTAGGAGTTCAATGTAACTGACCCGCATATGTGATCATTTAACTTAGACTCCTGTTTTTGACAATGTAATGTACATGTATTGTGCTTTGTAAGTTGTGTAACTACTAAGTGTAAATGTCAGAATTGAAATAAATAAATTTATTATAATTATTATTATTATAGTGTCTTGTTTGTAACTAAAGCAAGTCTAATGACATGGTAATCAGTTAGTAACTCAATTCACAAGTCTCGATTCTCACAAATTTCTTAACTGAAGACAGCTCAGATGTAAATGAAATAATTTTAAATTACAAAACAAAATTGACGACAATCAAATAAATTCAGCGTCGCGAATTCTACCTTACCTGTCAATGTAAGAACTTATTCCATTCATCAGGTAGACTATTAAAATATTCCAGACCCTTTTAATTGAGTTTTGAAATTTTAAGACGCACTGTCGGATTAAGATTGAAATGAGTCCACCGATTGTTTTTCAATAATTCTTAAATTTTCGTATTTTGTCAGAGGGGTTTGCTTTCATATATATTTTAATAAACGCTGGCATTTCTGATTGACATAATAAATAGAATATTTATGAAAGCTCTCTGTAGGTTTTGTTGTATAGAATGTTAATGCGGAATAAATTAACAGTTTCTCATTTGATACAGACAGAATATTAAAACAGCTTTCAATAAAATAAATTTTATCAAACGCCAAACAATATTTTACTACTAAAAGATAAATATTAAAAGACACTAATGACAATTTTTCTACGTAATGTACTCCTGTCATAACGTAATGCTTTGGAAGGTGTTGCATTAAGGACATTAAAAATGAATAGGGTATGAGTGATGATGTATGCCATTCTAACAATATTGTCACCTTGGCGGATAGCCATAATAGATAAGGACAAGGAGAGGTCTTCATTAAAAGTAGGTGACTTCAGGCTGGTAATGATGATGACAATGAAGGCAATCCTAGTTTAGTACCAATATAAGGACTCGGGGCACTAATAAAAATAAAACGTTACGATAACTTCTATATTTTTTCTACAAAATTTAGTTTTGTCTTGGTTTAAAAATACACATTTTTTAATATCAAATCCCCCAATCGTTTACAATTTGTGAGCTCTCATTCGGGTGGGCGGGCTCACAAAATTGAACTCGAATTTTATATTAAGTCTTTAAATGGAAGCAAATATATCGGTCCAGATATTTAAGGTGTACTATTAGTATTTATTTTTAATAAACTTTGGTACTGTTTTCTTTCATGACTACTTAACATTTATTATTACGTATCAACTGATATAGAATATTAAATGATGAGCAAATTTTAAGTCCTCTTTTGTTTGCATTGTTAAAAGGGTGTGGGTTGTTTGCCAAGAGGTTGGAGGCATTACTTTGCATAAAAAAGTATTGTTTCATCATTAGCCTCATGTTTTGTCGCTTATTCGTGTACGAATACATCTCTGCTTCATTGTGTTTCATTTACCTCGATCATTGTTCTTAGTACTAGTTGTAACTATCCGGATATCATGATAGTAAATATTAAACTATAAACGAGTATTGTTTTTGATTGTCCGCTGCAAAATATACGAGCTTTTGTAGCTTCATCTAAAAGTAAACGAAATATAAATATAACAATTTGAATTCCCAGAATAGTAATATGGAAGTAAATAAATTGAACAAAACTAACTCACGGTAGCAATTAACTAGACAAACAAGTTACTCCAACAAATAATTGGAACGAGAAAACAGAAGGGAACATAATTATTAAAAATTTCCACACCAATACTTAAGGATCTAAAAGGCGTAGCAAAATTGAAATTAAACAGTGACTTCAAGTTGGAATCGTTAAACAAAGAGCTTGTTACAAGTTGGAAATAACTTAGCACTTACTAGAATTGCCGCTTGTAAGGATCAGGTCGTGAAGATAACGAAAGCGAGGATGTTGCAGTGACTTATCAAACTGATCACGATCAGCATACGAAATTCGTCTGAGAGAATTAAAAAAATATTTTAAAGTGATGGTCACGGCAATGGCAATAGGTATGTCAGTATGACATTTGCTGGTAGTGTACCACGGTGTCACAGAAGGTAGATGCGGAGAAATAGAATTCGTAGAGGTTTGGGAGAAGCGAACACTTATTGGAGCTCAATGTTTGATAAAGAAAATAGCTTACGAATGTTCATTTAATTATTAAGTAAGTAATAATAAATCGAGGAAGTAGAACGTTTTATATGAATAAATGCAAACGCGAATTATGACGCATTCTAATCATAGCTTGAAATTTATATTTTGCAGTACTGTAGTAGTTAAAATTTTATTAACGTTTTGATCTTGCTGTTTTATCTATTTGAGTAGTAAAGTTTAAGCTATGATCTCTTAAAACAAGTCTGCAATAATATCCTTATCGCCATCGCTTTCTGTAATTCATGGCTTAATAAAGTCAATACATAAACCTAATTTTATTACTTGCACCGAAATGTGGCTTTACGACCAACTAATGCTTTTATGTCAATTTGCAATCGCACTGTTGCAATTGCCAAGTTTGATTTATGCGCTTACGAACTTGCTTCTACTGAATAACGGTTACTTTGTGTTTGGAAACTCGGGTTGCCGGCCACTTTGAATTTGAGATCGGATTCTGAAATGTAAGCTATAACATTTGTAGATGGTATTGTTTGAGTAATGAGGATGGCTTTGTATAATAATTTAATTTATTCATGTTTATTGGGTCTAATTTATTTATGCTTATTATGCTTGAAATGAATATCGATCGAAAGTAAAATTAAGTTGTTAAGCTATATGTCTACTATGGATGTTAAAAGAACAGGGGCCAGAACAACTAAATAAATTATATCATCTGATAGTTGACGCGTCTTCTTAACTTTTGCATGTTGTTAGTTCGTTTCAATTATCTATTCGTACGTCTTTACAGGTTTGTATCTGATTATGTCTTTCCATTTCAGGGTTGCATTTAATTATTTTTGAATCTAAAAGCCTGCACATTTCTAGAAGAAATTGTACACCAATCCGGATTACACATTTTTATAAAAGTCGCTTCCGCTCCTTCATAATCATAGTCTTACACTGCTTTCGTTATACTTGGTGACGCTGAAGTTAAAAATCCATAACGTTTTGATGGGACCCTCGACACTGTAGTAACATTTTTGACCCGGCCCTGTCTCCAACAAGTTGGGTTTTATTAATATTATATTAGTTATTTTAGAGGAGTTTAAATTCTAAACTCAACGACTTTGTTTCGAAATTTTAAGACATTGAGTTGGGATGAAAATATTTGTTACCCCTTTTAATGTTCACGGCTAAACTTTGAAGTATGGCATTAAGAATTAATAACAGAATACAATTTCATATTTATGTTTTGCCGAAGAATTATGTATCTAGTTCATATTGACCTGTACTCAGACTGGCACCTTCAAGATCCGTTTTTCAATAAATGAACAATAGTCAATAAGGTATATCACCACCACAAACATCGAAACACTATGATTCACATAACATAACATAACTTCACGCCTTTTATCCCCGAAGGGATAGGCAGAGGTGTATTACACACCCACACTTCGCCAGATATGTTTCGGTCCTAAAGTAATATAGGGCGAGCCTATTGCCATCTACCGGGCACATTATTAAGCAAGCGATAATTAACATTTTTTAATTTAATACACACATCACTTCGAAAAGTCAGAGGTGTGTGCCCAGGGTACCTGGGGATCGAACCCGAGACCATCGTCTCGGCAGTCCGTTACGTACACCACTGAGCTATAGCCGCTACCCTACACTATGATTCGTCAGCCAGAAATGTCTTTGTATAATGAATATCATTCGATTATTAAAAAAATCTGTTGATTCATTTTCCAAAAGAAAAGTAGGGTATTAAGCACATCCAGAAAGAAACTGATGTCACTGTATTAATTCCTCATATTGTTAAATTAATCTGATATTTACAACTTGAAGTAGTATTATGGTTGACCGGTTAGGGCGTTAGGGCGTAGTTTGTCTTAATATGTATGTCTCCAAGATTATACATGTATGTTAACGAGTACTGGCTCTGTGTACTTAGAAATAAGATGACCTTTTATTAATTGCGCCAGAATTATACCTTATCATCCTGTAAAGAACTACAATACATCTCCAATCTGGTATTTAAGCCCCTAGATTTGCTGTGGAGTACCAGTGCTTACTAGGTAAGCGCTGGTAAATGTCTTAAATAATTACAAAATGTTGTGATATTTTCAGCTCAACTCCATACAGTATATAACAGTTCCCTCGGATATTACCGGGAAACCTCTAACATGCTTAAATTCATTTAACACGAAATTTGTGACGAGAACTAAATTTCCAACTAACGTTATAATTATAAGGACTGCAAGCATTTCCTTTTGAAAACCAAGCCCGTATAAAATGAAATTTGGTGGAAGTAATATTTCCACATTAGGACTTTTTTCTCACATGAAACGGATATTTCATTTCAAGAGTATTTGCTCTCCTGCAAATATATCGCGAATTCTAATTTCACGTATTTCCTCTAGGGGCGGGGTCGTCCCACAATGAGAAAGTTCTATAAAGAAGGGAGGATTTTGTAATATTTTCCGGGTCTCTTGAATAGGATGCAAGGATTTGTCATCAACGGTCCACCTCAATTGACAGCTTTGCATTTGATATCATAACAAAATGTCGTCTGTCTGGCTGTTTTGTCAAAAAGCGGATTTTGTAGACGTTCATTTTGAAGAGATTTTTATATTTATGTTGTTGATTTAAATTTGTTTTGAATGTGGAAAAGTTTGCATTGAGGTGCTTAAAAGGTCGTGTTCTGATGAATATAAGCTTGTTTGATAATTTTGACTTCGATATTAAGGAAATTCCGTAAGGCCGTATTTTGCCATAGATATTTTAGGAAATCTTCTCAGCTGTTTATACCTATATGTTTATACTATACTGCTACAGAACCACTAAGTACTTGTAGACTAGTAAGTAGTATTTTATTGGCGAATATTTATTGCTTTACTTGTATCCAGCACTAAGACAAAGATCGATGCTTGCTTATGCACAAGAACAATAAATAAGTTGAAACGCATTAAGTAGGAATTATAGTGCTTTTAGCTGCAGACGAGCTTTGTATAGAGATTAAGGCTTTATTTAGATTTAACGTTCCCAAATACAAGGAGTAAATACGCTTTAAAAGCAATGATCTGTATCTTTCTTTTTACATGAACAGATAGAGTCACGAAAAAGCAACAGTGTACAACAAATTCTCCACTGATTTCGTTATCGTTTCACAAAACTTTCCAATTCTGTTTGAAGCGAGGAAAAGCTAAAATGTTCTTTGCCTTTTTCATATGTGGGCCAAATCTTGTTCAGCTTGATGCTATGTTGTGGTCGCTTTTGCAGCCTTTTTTCTGCAAATGGTATACATTTTGAAATGTGCTTCATCATATTTTTTCTGATATTTCTTCTATAAATATGCTAGATGTTTTAGTCCAAAATGTTGATGTGGTTTGTAATAATTAAATATATATCAAAATATTGATATCAAATAGTTGATTATTAAAATTTCAGATAATAATAGCAGTCTAGGGAACACAGTTATTGAGGATAATTTGCGACAAATTTACGAACAATTTTAACATAGTTTATAATATTATATAAGGTGCATCTAATAGGGCGAAAGAAGTATGTATGAGAAGAATAGGCTGAAGTATTAGCGGAGAATAAAGCACGCATACAAGCTTACAAATAGAAAACTTATAGACAGATCCTTACACCATATTTCGGAAAGGAGATTTTTACTAAATTCAAAGCTTGCCTTTTATATTCCTTCAAGTGTTGCATCTGTAAGATTCAGACATGAGTGAGGAACGCTAATATTTAGTGATTTTGTAGAGCAGTGCTATAGTTTATATTCCTAAGCTTTCCAGAAAATTTGGTAGTATATAACTTTTATCTTTCACGACCACTTAAAAATTATTATGATGTATCATCAGCTGATATAGAACATCAAAATGACGTGTAAATTTTAAGTCATTTTTGGTTTGCATATGGCTTGTTTGCCAAGAGATTGGAGGCATTATTTCGCATAAAAAAGTAAGTATTGTTTCATCATTAGCCCCATATTTTGTCATTTATTCATGAACAGATAACTCTCTGCTTCATTGTGTCTCGTTTACCTCGATCATTGTTCTAAGTACTAGTTGTAACTATCCAAATATTATGATAGTAAATATTAAACTATAAACGAGTATTGTTTTTGATTGTCCGCTGTAAAATATACGAGCTTTTGTACCTACATCAACGTAACGTTTTATTTTTATTAGTGCCCCGAGTCTTTGTATTGGTACTAAACTAGGATTGCTTCATTGTCATCATCATTACCAGCCTGAAGTCACCTACTTTTAATGAAGACCTCTCCTTGTCCTTATCTTTTATGGCTATCTGCCAAGGTGTTATATATGTATATTGTTAGAATGGTGTACATCATCACTCATACCCTATTCCTTTTTAATTTCTTTAATGCAACACCTTCCAAAGCATTACGTTATGACAGGAGTACATTACGTAGAAAAAATGTCATTTGTGTCTATTAATATTTATTTTAGTAGATAAAAAAAATCCGTTTGATAAAAGTAATTTTATTGAAAGCTGTTTTAATATTCTCTCTGTATCAAATGAGAAACTGTTAATTTATTCCGCATTAACATTCTATACAACAAAACCTACAGAGAGCTTTCATAAATATTATATTTATTATGTCAATCAGAAATGCCAGCGTTTATTAAAATATATATGAAAGCAAACCCCTCTGACAAAATACGGAAATTTAAGAATTATCGAAAAACAATCGGTGGACTCATTTCAATCTTAATCCGACAGTGCGTCTTAAAATTTCGAAACTCAATTAAAAGGCTCTGGAATATATACTTTGTACCTTTGTTTGGAGTAACCGATATTTCGGCACTGTTGCAAACGCCATGTTCACGGATGTACTTGTATGATGTACCAAACAAAGGTACGTGGTATACATCCCGAAAAACAATTTGAAATAAGTCCACGAAAGTTTAAATTCCTAAATTATTCTCAATTACCAATATAGGAAACACACCAAAATTCTCATAACTTCCTTAGAAAACGAATCAGTGTCTTGTTTGTAACTAAAGCACGTCTAATGACATGGTAATCAGTTAGTAACTCAATTCACAAGTCTCGATTCTCACAAATTTCGTAACTGAAGACAGCTCAGATGTAAATGAAATAATTTTAAATTACAAAACAAAATTGACGACAATCAAATAAATTCAGCGTCGCGGATTCTACCTTATCTGTCTATGTAAGAACTCAATCCATTCATCAGGTAGACTATTATAATATTCCAGAGCCTTTTAATTGAGTTTTGAAATTTTAAGACGCACTGTCGGATTAAGATTGAAATGAGTCCACCGATTGTTTTTCGATAATTCTTAAATTTCCTTATTTTGTCAGAGGGGTTTGCTTTAATATATATTTTAATAATCGCTGGCATTTCTGATTGACATAATAAATATAATATTTATGAAAGCTCTCTGTAGCTTTTGTTGTATAGAATGTTAATGCGGAATAGATTAACAGTTTCTCATTTGATACAGAGAGAATATTAAAACAGCTTCCAATAAAATTACTTTTATCAAACGGATTTTTTTTATCTACTAAAATAAATATTAATAGACACAAATGACATTTTTTCTACGTAATGTACTCCTGTCATAACGTAATGCTTTGGAAGGTGTTGCATTAAAGAAATTAAAAAGGAATAGGGTATGAGTGATGATGTACACCATTCTAACAATATACATATATAACACCTTGGCAGATAGCCATAAAAGATAAGGACAAGGAGAGGTCTTCATTAAAAGTAGGTGACTTCAGGCTGGTAATAATGATGACACTGAAGCAATCCTAGTTTAGTACCAATATAAAGACTCGGGGCACTAATAAAAATAAAACGTTACGATAACTTCAGTATTCGTTCTACAAAATTTAGTTTTTTGTTAGTTTAAAAATAACACATTTTTTAATATCAAATCCCCGAATCGTTTACAATTTGTGAGCTCTCAATTGGGTGGGCGGGCTTACAAAATTGAACTCGAATTTTATATTAAGTCTTTTAATGGAAGCAAATATATCGGTCCAGATATTGAAGGTGTACTATTAGTATTTATTTTTAAAAAACTTTGGTACTGTTTTCTTTCATGACTACTTAACATTTATTATTACGTATCAACTGATATAGAATATCAAATGATGCAAATTTTAAGTCCTCTTTTGTTTGCATTGTTAAAAGGGTGTGGGTTGTTTGCCAAGAGGTTGGAGGCATTATTTGGCATAAAAAAGTATTGTTTCATCATTAGCCTCATGTATTGTCGTTTATTCGTGTACGAATACATCTTTGCTTCATTGTGTCTCATTTACCTCGATCATTTTTCTTAGTACTAGTTTTAACTATCCAGATATCATAATAGTAAATATTAAACTATAAACGAGTATTGTTTTTGATTGTCCGCTGCAAAATATACGAGCTTTTGTAGCTTCATCTAAAAGTAAACGAAATATAAATATAACAATTCCAATCCCTAGAATAGTAATATGGAAGTAAATAAATTGAACAAAACTAACTCACGGTAGCAATTAACTAGACAAACAAGTTATTCCAACAAATAATTGGAACGAGAAAACAGAAGGGAACATAATAATTAAAAATTTCCACACCAACACTTAAGTATCTAAAATGCGTAGCACAATTGAAATTAAACAGTGACTTCAAATTGGAATCGGTAAACAAAGAGCTTGTTACAAGTTGAATATAACTTGGCACTTAACTAGAATAGTCGGTAGTGAAGGTAACGACAGCCAGGATGCTGCAGCGACTTATAAAAATGATCATAGGTCAGGATACTATACAAAATTAGAGGTTGACCACAGCTATGCCCACCCATTTTTTAAACTTTAACTGTTTCTTCCTGATCCCATGAGTATTTCAGGAAATCCCTTCTTACTGTACCTCTACGGCCTCCAAGGAACATGTGCCAAATTTCAGCTTCCTGCGCCCAATAGTTTCGGCTGTAGTGTGTCTGTCAGTCAGTAAGTAACGCAAGCATTTTATATATACAGACATACAGGTCTGAGAGAGTTAAAATAAAATGTCAAGTTATAGAGTCACACTGGTGCAGCAGTAATGGTAGGTTCTGGTGTGTCAGCATGGTATTCGCTAGTATATTGTCACAGAAGGCCGACACAGATACGACACAGTTTTATAAATGAATATTATTATTTTCATTTACTGCCAAAAGGATTCACTTGACTGCCAAAAGGTCAGAGGCACTCGTGTATGTAGGTGTTTACTGATCCACTTTCTTCTTTGTTTTCTAATAAAGGAAGAAATCGGATGAAAGAAAAAGAAGGTTTGGGAATAGTGAAAAGTTATTGGATTTCAATCTTTGTAAATATCTAAATATTTCATAAATAGACACAGCTTGCAAATGTTCATTTTATTATTAAGTAAGTAAGTAGTAATAAAAACGAATAGAACGTTTTAAATTAATAAATGCAAAACTACGGAAATTATGACGTGTTCTAATCATAGCTTGAAATTTATATTTTGCAGTACTGTTATAGTTAAAATTTTATTAACGTTTTGATCTTGCTGTTTTAACTATTCAAGTTGTAAAGTTGAAGTTATGATCTTTTCAAACAAGTCTGCAATAATATCCTTATCGCCATCGCTTTCTGTAATTCATGGCTTAATAAAGTCAATACATAAACCTAATTTTATTACTTGCACCGAAATTTGGCTTTACGAGCAACTAATGCTTTTATGTCATTTTGCAATCGCACTGTTGCAATTGCCAAGTTTGATTTATGCGCTTACGAACTTGCTTCTACTGAATAACGGTTACTTTGTGTTTGGAAACTCGGGTTGCCGGCCACTTTGAATTTGAGATCGGATTCTGAAATGTAAGCCATAAAATTTGTAGATGGTATTGTTTGAGTAATGAGGATGGATTTGTATAATAATTTAATTTATTCATGTTCATTGGATCTAATTTATTTATGCTTATTATGCTTGAAATGAATATCGATCTAAAGTAAAATTAAGTTATTAAGCTTTATGTCTACTATGGATGTAAAAGTACAAATAACGGCGGCTAGAAAACCTGAATTGCCGTTCCAGTTTAAAAGAGTCCAATTTCCCCTGAAACCTGCTTTTGCCATAACTATTACCAAAGCTCAAGGGCAAACACTCAAATTTGCAGGTATGAATTTAGAGAAATTCTGTTTCTTCCATGGGTAACTCTACGTACTTAACAAAAGACGAAAGAAATATCAACAATTACGTTTACAGATATGTATTAAATTAGTGTAATAAATACTTTTTGCCATAATATGACCAAAGCTCAAGGGCAAACACTCAAATTTGCAGGTATGAATTTAGAGAAATTCTGTTTCTTCCATGGGTAACTCTACGTACTTAACAAAAGACGAAAGAAATATCAACAATTACGTTTACAGATATGTATTAAATTAGTGTAATAAATACTTTTTGCCATAATATGACCAAAGCTCAAGGGCAAACACTCAAATTTGCAGGTATGAATTTAGAGAAATTCTGTTTCTTCCATGGGTAACTCTACGTACTTAACAAAAGACGAAAGAAATATCAACAATTACGTTTACAGATATGTATTAAATTAGTGTAATAAATACTTTTTGCAGTTATATTTCTCATTAGCATAAACAGAATTAAAACGAAATTATTAAAGTATCCGTACAATAAAGGAAATTTGTGTTACCCCGAATTTAAAAAAGCTAAAGCTAAGCCAAAAGCTAGTATAATATAAATGTTGTCATCTGAAAATTGACAAGTCTTTTAAACTTGTCGTACGTATTACAGGTTGTATCCGATTAAGTCTTCTTCCAAAATCCTCCACATGTGTAAAATAAATTATATAGCTACCTTGATTACATATTTCTATAAAAGTCGCTTTCGCTCCTTCACAATCACAGTCTTACATTGCTTTCGTTATACTCAGTGATACTAAAGTTAAAAATCCGTTACGCTTTGATGGGACCCTCGACACTGTAGCAACATTTTTGACCCGGTCCTGTCTCCAACAAGTTGGGTTTTATTAATATTATATTAGTTATTTTAGAGGAGTTTAAATTCTAAACTCAAAGACTTTGCTTCGAAATTTTAAGACATTGAGTTGGGATGAAAATATTTGTTACCCCTTTTAATGTTCACGGCTAAACTTTGAAGTTTGGCATTATGAATTAATAACAGAATACAATTTCATATTTATGTTTTGCCGAAGAATTCTGTATCTAGTTCATATTGACCTGTACTCAATCTGGCACCTTGAGATCAAGATAATTCCGTTTGTCAATATGTAAACAATCGTCAATAAGGTATATCACCACAACACACATCGAAACACTATGATTCACATAACATAACATAACATAACTTCACGCCTTTTATCCCCGAAGGCGTGGGCAGAGGTGTATTACACACCCACATGTTTTGTCCCAATATAATAGGGGACGAGCCTATTGCCATCTACCGGGCACATTCAAGCGATAATTAACATTTCTAATTTAATACACACATCACTTCGAAAAGTCAGAGGTGTGTGCCCAGGGTACCTGGGGATCTAACCCAAGACCATCGTCTCGGCAGTCTGTTACGTACACCACTGGGCTATCGCCGCCACGCTACTACACTATGATTCGTCAGCCAGAAATGTCTTTGTATAATGAATATCATTCGATTATTTAAAAAATCTGTTGATTCATTTTCCAAAAGAAAAGTAGGGTACTAAGCACATCCAGAAAGAAACTGATGTCACTGTATTAATTCCTCAAATTGTTAAATTAATGTGATATTTACAACTTGAAGTAGTATTATGGCCGACCGGTTAGGGCGTTAGGGCGTAGTTTATCTTAATATATATGTCTCCAAGAATATACATGTATGTTAACGAGTACAGGCTCTGTGTACTTTGAAATTTGATGACCTTTTATTAATTGCGCCAGAATTATACCTTATCATCCTGTAAAGAATTACAATACATCTCCAAGCTGGTACTTAAGCTCCTAGGTTTGCTGTGGAGTACCAGTGCTTACTAGGTAAGCGCTGGTACTCCACAGCAAATATAAATCAAGTCAAATAAATGTCTTAAATAATTACAAAATGTTGTGATATTTTCAGCTCAACTCCATACAGTATCTAACAGTTCCCTCGGATATTACCGGGAAACCTCTAATATGCTTAAATTCATTGAACACGAAACTTGTGACGAGAACTAAACTAAATTTCCAACTAACGTTATAATTATAGGGGTGCAAGCATTTTCTTTTGAAAACCAAGCCCGTACAAAATGAAATTTGGTGGAAGTAATATTTCCACATTAGGAGTTTTTTCTCGTATGAAATGGATATTTCATTTCAAGAGTATTTGCTCTCCTGCAAATATATCGCGAATTCTAATTTCACGTATTTCCTCTAGGGGAGGGGTCGACCCACAATGAGAAAGTTCTATAAAGAAGGGTGGATTTTGTAATATTTTTCCGGGTCTCTTGAATAGGATGCAAGGATTTGTCATCAACGGTCCACCTCAATAGACAGCTTTGCATTTGATATCATAACAAAATGTCGTCTGTCTGGCTGTTTTGTCAAAAAGCGGATTTTGTAGACGTTCATTTTGAAGAGATTTTTATATTTATGTTGTTGATTTAAATTTGTTTTGAATGTGGAAAAGTTTGCATTGAGGTGCTTAAAAGGTCGTGTTCTGATGAATATAAGCTTGTTTGATAATTTTGACTTCGATATTAAGGAAATTCCGTAAGGTCGTATTTTGCCATAGATATTTTAGGAAATCTTCTCAGCTGTTTATACCTATATCTTTATTCTATACTGCTACAGAACAACTGAGTACTTGTAGACTAGTAAGTAGTAGTAGTAATAGTAATAATCCTTCCATTTTATTGGCCGATATATATTGCTTTACTTGTATCCAGCACTGGTACAAAGATCGATGCTTGCTTATGCGCAAGAACAATAAATAAGTTCAAACGCATTAAGTAAGAATTATAGTGCTTTTAGCTGCAGACGAGTTTTGTATAGGGATTGAGGCTTTATTTAGATTTAACGTTCCCAAATACAAGGAGTAAATACCGAAACTGTGCTACGCTTTAAAAGCAATGATCTGTATCTTTCTTTTTACATGAACAGACAGACAGAGTCACGAAAAAGCAACAGTGTAGAACAAATTCTGCACTGATTTTGTTATCGTTTCACGAAACTTTCCAAATCTGTTTACAATGAGGAAAAGCTAAAATGTTCTTTGCTTTTTTTCATATGTGGGCGAAATCTTGTTCAGCTTGATGCTATGTTGTGGTCGCTTTTGCAGTCTTTTTTTCTGTAAATCGTATACATTTTCCAATGTCTGATATTTCTTTTATAAATATGCTAGATGTTCTTGGATGATATTAGATGTAATTTGTAATAACTTAATTTGGTATCAAAAAGTTGAATATTAATTTTTTTTATAATAACCGTAATATACATGTCACAGTTATTGATGATAATTAATTAAATAATTTATTTAAATGTTTACATAGTTTCATACATTACATATCTCTGATGGCGAAATAAGTATCTATGAGAAGAATAGACAGAAATAAAAGTGGTAAGTAAAAGTATTCTTGGTTACTTATTAAGCACGCATACAAGCTTAAAAATAAGAAACTTATAGACAGATCCTTACACCATATTTCGGAAGAGAGATTTTTATTAAATTCGGCGTTTTGTCTTTGTATATTCCTTCAGGTATTGCTTCTGTGAGATACAGACATGAGTGAGGAATGCTAATATTTAATGATTTTGTAGACTATTGCTTTTGTTTATATTCCTATTATTTATAATAGTTTATTAAAATTAAAATTAAGTATTATGCTTGAGTATTATTATGTACAGTAAATATATACAAGTGATATAGAAGGTGTAACAGTTGCAGCACCTTACAAAATGTAAATTATGTGTATTATGCAAAACCTGGCGATGAAAAAGAGTGACCGTGAGTTTTATTGCCCGTTCTTTCTCATGGTTCTACGCCCTTGCTTTGCGAACGTGGCAGTAAATGTAAATGTAGAGTCACTAAGTAATCATTTTATAAATGTATTATTTTGGCGTTCATAAGCATCACATTGTGACCCAAATGAATAAATGATTTTGACTTTTTGACTTTATTGCTTTCCAGAAAATTCACTGCTGGTGAAACACTAAAACAGAATTATACTTTATTCAAATAGCAACAGAAATGCACAGATCAGTAAATGATAAGCAGTTGCAACGTCAGGAGCATCGTCATAAATAACTAGTATAAAATACATTCTATAAAATTGTTTTTGAAATATTTGATATACTTTTGTATATATTTGCTGTATGCTAAGATGGTTTGGACACGTGGAGAGGATGGATGACGAAAGATTGACCAAGCAGATATACAAGGCAAGTGTGAATGGGACAGGACGAAGGGGAAGACCTAGGCGGACGTTCTCTGACCGGATTGGAGACATCCTAAAAACAGGATAGGTCAGAAGTACCCTAAACAGAAGAGCATGGATGAAAAACTTGATGGAAGTGAATGAAGCAAGAGAGGTATGTCAGGATCGTTGCAAATGGCGTTCCGTAGTCTCTGCCTACCCCTCCGGGAAACAGTCGTGAGTCTATGTATGTATGTATGTATATTTGCATAAGTTACGTCAAATAGTGAACTTATCATTTTAGTTCTCATCATTTAGTTAGCGACAATTCTGAAAAATTCTATATATTTTTCAACGGAACATAGGAGATATTGTTGTTGTCTTCGACTGAATGGGAAGAGTAAATGTAGACGAGTATTCCATTGTGTCTTATTTTCGTAAACATCGTATCTTTAAGATATGACAAACGGACAGACAAAGACATTATCGGTGATATGAGATGTTATAAATTCGATCAAATGTTACACTGGTATACACATTTACTGTCGAATGAAGGAACAACAAACAAAGGAAAAAAATCTGATTTATTTAAATGAGATTTATATTCACCACTACGTAACATTCTAAATCACAAGTTCTTTGAGCAAGAAACGCATCGTTTGATTGAGCGTACTCTTCCAACTTTGTATCAGAAGCTGCAATTACACCATCTCCGCAATTTTATCTTAAGTGCAGTTTTCTTGCAAGTTTACTGCAGGAAACAATTCATTCGCTGCCCACTTAATCTTGGAGTTGAAAATGTCTGCGAATCGCGGGCACTGTTCAAAAAGTTTTGTTATAAATCCGAGAGATGGCGCCACGGCGAGAATGTTTTGTTTTGGCTAGAGATGGTGTGTGTTGTGTTGTAATTTCTGATAATGCTTAAAATTCTTCTATGAAAGGATTTTTAGAAGAATCTATTTGTTATAAAACGGGATTATATTTGCTGTATGGAGTCGGAATTTACAATAATTCAAATAATGAGGCACGGCACTACAATTGATGGTGGTTTGATGTGGATATCGAAACCACGACCACTGACAGCAAACCTAAGCGAGTCGAGACTGATTTCTTTGAGCAAGCAATTGTATTAGAAAGTGACATCATCTTACCGTGTAGTGACGGATTAAGAGAACAAAATGTCACTCTCGCATTTCATTCCATGGATATCGTAAAAGGTCACTAAGAAGAAACAGGCCAAATATAATCTTTGCGAAAAGACATAAAACTCTACATCAAATACTATAAGAATTCGTCTGAATTCTCTTTTTGACTCACAGTGGCAAAGCAAATTAGGAAAGGCATAATTCTAGCAGTTATTGTCTACTAATACCTCAATATTTCGATTCTCTTCTTATTATTTTTTAACTAGAAATTACATCTCGAAACCGAGAAATTAGGCAATAAAAATCTCACTTCTCACCAAATAATTAAGCTATTAATTAGAACGATATAAAGGAAAATAAGAATTTAGTTAAAGTATCTCACTATAAAAAATGTTACTAACATTAAATTGCAGCAATTGATACAAAAACAAAAATAGTACGAAAGTACTGTACAGCATCTTAAATAAATCAACTCAATGGAAGCTAAAACAGACGACTAAATAATGGCAAATAACTTCCTGAAGCAAAATCCAAAGTATCATTACAGAGATAAATAAATTGACGCTCGTGTATAGCAGCTATTGAAACAGAGACTGCCGATTTTCATTTACTAGGATCATAAAATACGTCCTTTGCTCCGTTCATTCTCATCACTTTATTTATGCCCGTCGCTTTTGGAAACTCTCAGTTATCTTTTCTCTAAAGCTTATCTGATATGCCAAGCGAGCTTTCGTCTTTACTATTTATACACATAATATTACAGCACCAACCTGTTCACATATTTACCTAACACCCTATTTTACATAATATAAGATAATTTTCAATTAATTATCCGCAACAATATCCGAAATTGTACGCGAAAAATCTTGGCGTCCCTAAATCTTCCAAAATACGGCAATTCTGGCAAAAATAGACACGCTTACGTATCGCTCGACAGAGGGGATTGGCACATGCATCGACACCGTGCCATTGAAATTGTACTACTTTTTGTGTTTTTACACTCCAATTGAATGTAGCGTATTCTGTTTCTAGTCGAATTGCACGGGAGTCAGCCGTGATTGTTGCGACTGGGAATTTAACCTTTTGACTTTTTGTATGATGGGCTTTTTGCTCTTTTTCTAGCAGACCAAAATTAATAGTGTGTTTCGTTTCATGCTTTTTCTGCAGTTGATTAGCCACAGTAATAAAAAATAAACTGCAAACAGTTTATTTTTTATTACTGTCCTAGTCCTCACGCGGCTTGAATTTAATATTTCGTTCATATGTAACATTAAAATAAAAGTGAAATATTTATGAGAGTACTTGAAGCAGAAGACAAGTATACTGCTTATTAATATTTTAAATGATGCAGGATCGAAATATCGAAATTATTAAGCTGGAACTTCATGTGCTTTATAAAATTTATTGGCTAATGTAATTTTTTTGTGTTTCCACTAAGTTTTTGCATCGATACAAAACAGAGTAGATAGTCTTTTTCATCAGAACTTATCTCATCGGTTCTAATTTACCCTTTCTTTAGTTCTTCGTGTTGCGTTCTATCTATATCAGTTATTAGGTTTTAGTTATTAGATTGTAGCGCTCGTAGCGAGACTTGGCTTGCCGTTCGTAACAGATCGGCAAAGTTAAGCAACGCTTGCACAGGTTACCACTTGGATGGGTGACCGTGTGTGGCATTTACATCTGAGCGCTACCGTGCTTCGGAGGGCACGTAAAGCTGTCGGTCCCGGTTCTTGTCCAAGGATAAGGATCGTTAGGCCATGTCGGAGGCCTTCGGGCGGTCTGAAAACTCCGACACCAGAGTTGGCCACACGCTCACACGAAAAACAAAAACAAACATTAGGTTTTAGCAAATTTCTTTGTCTTTTCAATAAACCAGTTCGTCTGTTAAACTCGCTTTATCCTGAAAAGCGATACAGTCATCATTCTTTTACTGTTAAATGCTAAATTCAAACAGGGTAACTATGTTACCAAGCGAATAGTTTTTCATTTTGATTTGAACCGAACCGAAACTGGAGTTGTTCCAAATATTTAAAAATAACTGTTCGTTCATATCCGATGGTACGAATGGAATGGAAAATAACCTTGTGAAGGATCGAAATTTTGTTGAATATTTCCACTGATTTATATGAAATGGTTCTGCGTGCTTCAAATTTCGTTTCACGGAATATTCCACCCAATCAAAAATGTTAAAATTATTTATATTTCAGAAAATATGTTATCATGTCCTGAAACTACATGTGTTCAAGGTAACCTAAATCTAGTAAAGAAAGTATTATATTTATATAGACAAATTCATCATCAGTTATTAAAATATTTATCGTACCGTAGTTTTGTCGTTCCAAAATTTTGGTTAAACATTTTTTTTCATTTGGTATAGATAGGTATTTCCACATATTTATGCTGAAAAATTGTTTCATCATTACATACTTAAAACTTCGCTACTTATTACGTCATTATTTCTTTGTAGAGTATATTATGCAATAAAGTAAGGGATTTACAAAGTATACTTACAGTCCTAATGTCGCTCTCAGCACCATTTGCGAGGTACTGTGTTTGCTTCAAATTCGGTGCTAGCAATTGCCTGTGAACAAAAGAAGATTTCATTTTAGATTTTATTTAATTAGATACTTGTTACTTTTATTGTAATAATGAAAATAAAAATCTTAATCAAAACAGTCATCATCATGTCAGCCTAGAGACATCCACTGCTGGACATAGGCCTCCCCCAAGGTTCTTCACACAGACCGATCTTGAGCCAGATCGTCAGTCCACCTTGCGAGGGACCTACCCTTGCTGCGTCGTCCGGTACGTGATCGCCACTCTAGAACCCGCCTGCTACAGCGGCCTTCGGTTCTTTGTGCTATGTGCCCTGCCCATTGCCACTTCAGCCTGGCTATTCGGAGAGCTATGTCGGTTACTTTGGTTCTCCTGCGGATCTCCTCATTGTTGATTCGATCTCGCAGGGAAACTCCGAGCATAGCTCTCTCCATCGCCCTCTGAGTGACCCTGAGCTTTCGGATAAGGCCCATAGTTAGCGACCACGTCTCAGCGCCGTAGATCATCACTGGCAACACACACTGGTCAAAGACTTTCGTCTTGAGACACTGCGAGATATCGGACGTGAAGATATGCCGTAAGTTCCCGAACGCCGTAGTTTAAAACAGTGCTGCTTGACAAATATTACAAACGTAAAATTGGGGTATCTTAAGGCACAAAGTTACCTAAAACACCTATATTTTCCGCAGCAAATTCTGATCGTTTATTGTCTGCTAACGTAGTATTTATATTCACTTATAACTCAAAAATCGTTTCACGCATTTTGTTGTAGGTTTTTGTGTTAAACACATTTTGTATAGGTCTAAAATTATAAATATGTATTTCAAATACACAAGAAACAACTGCCAACGTTTTGGCTTCTTTCTCGGTGTAGATATGTACATTCCAACGCCCTTCTGTTACATGTTGTAAATATGAAATTCTTAAATATAAATCCTTTTCGTCGCCTCCATAATAATATGTTACAGCGAGTATTCACCTTCATATTGGGACTCAAAGGATTCGCTGTAATACAAAATCCGTATTCAAGTTATCCGCTCAATAAATCATTTACAGGGTGTTCCCTGTGTAAGTAGATACAGAATTAACAAAGAACTTCCAGAAACAATACCGAAAACTCCGTATTAAATCACGAAACGTAAATTACTTCCGCTTCGGAGTCGGCGATGACTTTAATTTGTCGGCACACAGTTTTTGTTATAATTTGTTAGCAGTGGAAAGTTTTCGGTTTTGGCGTTGAACGGTGCATGGTCTGTGGTAGGTCCGTGAGTGGTTTTGTGGGAGAATTTTCGGGCGGCTGCGGTTTTTATTATGTTTAACTAACATGTACAGGAATATGTGGATTTGAAGCTTGATGTACAAGTGAATTTTCGCATATCATTATGAATTAAGTTGGTTGGTACTGCATTTGATTTTGGAAAGCACTGCAATTGAAGCAAAATTATAAATAAATACCGAAGACTTTCGAAGATTAGACATTTATCGCATAGCTTCATGTTCGTGTCGTCAGCTTTCAAGTTCGTTAAATAAAGTTCGGTACGAACGCAATTCTCATTTCCTGGATTCCAAAACTACTGGCAAATGGCAATGCTATATATGATTTCATCAATATCTTTTTCTTTAATTTTCCAGAAAAACAGTGTCATCATCATCATCAGCCCATAACAGTCCACTGCTGGACTAGGCCTCTCCTTTGAAAGTAGGAATTGGCCTACTATACCACGCTGGCCAAACGGGTTGGTATAGGGTTTGTATCAAGTTTTCCTTCTCTTACAGTGCTGTTCTCTGCATAATATGCTCCCTTTGTCGGCTCTTACGACACCCATGGGATGATATGGGGTGGTGACAATCCGTATTCTTAATCCGTCACCACACGGACATAGAAAAACTGTGTGCTCCAATCAAAATGCATGCAGCGGTTTCCATTAAAGAAACAATAAAATACACTGTGGTGGTACTCAAATATTACACCTATTCGACACACAATTTTTAACATTTCTGATTTTCCATTCCCAAAAAGCATTTCCCTTTCAGTTAGATGGACACATATAATTAACAAAGTTAAACTCCAAACCAGAGATGCAACAGTCCACAAATCGTCCATTACTCTTTGTAGTCCACACTAAAAATACAAACGCTCACCGGGCAAACAGCACAATGTGTATTTTGCCTGGATAGTGGAATATTGGCCCACTGTTACACAAAACGCTGTGTAGGCAAATCTTCGTCAATGTTTCAACTGCGATAAAAGCGCTAATTACAGCTATTGTTATCGTTAGCCGTCGCAGTTAGTGATTATACGCATTTCCACCATATTGAATTTTGAAGGCCCGAATAGAATATCAACGAACTAATATTAGTAGCAATCGTTTGCTATAAAGCAGCTAAACATATGCAATCTAACACTAAATCTGTTCTTTGATTTTGTTGATAGATTTGTACGATTTTGCAATTTTGTGGAACTTTGGCCAGGAATCACGACACTATCTGCAAAAGATGTCCCATATGCGCACAAGGGCATTGGCTCCGCGCATATTGGTGAAAATCTTTATACATCACCTTTAACATTCCATAAAACGGCATGTGAAAAATACCTTATGCTACAGCTAGACTATTTAAAAGAATTTACCATTTGTAAGAAAACAGACCCTATAGGTATTTTCATGATGATAAAAAAAAACAATATGGCATAGCTCTCAACAATGTTACTACGTCTAGGTTAAATTCATATGAATAAAGTCTGATTTTCCAGTCATAAAACATTAAACTGTATCTAAAATTTTAAAAGCAAATTTATCATGATATGCCGAAACTAGATTAAATGCCAGATTCGAGACGGACTTTGAAGCTGCCAATCTTAAAACTAACAGCTCAAACAACGCAGTTCAATTTCAAATTGAATCGCCATTTTAGTTTTCCATGTTGAACGCGTCTAAAACAGCGGCAAACTTGTTAGAAAACTAAGAGTAACGTCAAGTTTGAGAGCGCTGTAAGGCGTAAAGAGAACTTAAAACATCAAGAAAAGTCTAAATAATAGAAGCAGTTGCGTTGCCTTATTATCTCAGCTTTTACTGCGAGCACAACTGTATTTTATACGATAACATTTTCTAGGGTAAAACTTGCAAGATTTGATGCTGTAAACAGACAGATGAACGGACAGACTGACAGGCAGACGGTGGGTTTGTTATATGTAAACGTTATAAAGTTCTTTTGTGTGAAGTGAGTTAATGTGTTTTATTTTTCCGTTCTGAAGTGAATTTTAGGAGTCTGCCATAAAAACAACAAGGTGTTATACTAATGCTACATATTGTCGCGATAGCTGACATCTACGCGGGCGAAGGCGTGGGCAGACTAGTCTATTATATTCAGGCAGCGATAGACTAGTGAAGATACCAACGGACTGCCATGCAACGGGTATCGGGTTCGAATCCACGGCAAGCACCACTGACTTTTCGGAGTTATGTGCGTATTGAATTGTTAATTATCGCTTGTTCCGTGCGTCGGAGAGGACGTTAAGCCGTCGGTCCCGGCTGTCATGAACATCTTTGACGTCAATACCTCTAAAATAAACTGAGACTAGTCTAAACCATGGAATATCGCTAACCCTTCGGGTTGCGGAGGTCAGACAGGCAGTCGCTCCGTGGAAAAGCTAATATTCAGCCAAATACGGTTAGACTAGAAAGCGAACCCCGGGTTGAAACTGGGATAACGCTAGGAGGATGATGACAATTTTAAAATATATCGCCTGCGACGTTGTGAACCATAAACCAATCCGCACGATTTTTGTTTTGCTTCTTATAATCATAACATAACATAACTTCACGCCTTTATTCCCGATGCTTCTTCTTTGCTGCTAATGTAATAGGGGACGAGCCTATTGCCATCAACCGGGCACATTATTTAAACGACCGATAATTGATTATTTAATGCACACATAACTTCGAATAGTCAGAGGTGTGTGCCCGGGGTACCTGGAGATCGAACCTGAGACCATCGTCTCGGCAGTCCATTACGTACTCCACGGGGCTATCGCCGCTTTAAAAAAATCATATAATCAAATTATAAATTAGCCATAAGTATTTAGTGCCCATTTTAGAGGTACGTTACATGCACAAATAGGTAAGTGAAGCTATCATGACGTATTAGAATAGATGCCAGTTCTAAATTGGCCACGTCTGTAGCTCGACAGTGCATTTCGGTCGACACTATCGTTCTCGTTCGGACAAATTCACCGGAGCGCGTTTCACAGTTCACAAAACCCGATGGGTTTCTCTGCGTTATATTTCATAGTTCTGATGTAAAGGTGCTGGTGATGCCGCCATTTTGTTTCCTGTTTTAGGAATATGAGTAAGAATAATTTAATAAGCTAATATTTTAAGTCTGTTTAAAATGTTTATTTCTTGTTTAAAGACTCATGAGTGTATCGCCGACGGGTTAGGTAGAGGTGTAAATTATGCCCAAACTTTGTCACGTTGTGAATTTGTAGCTGCCACGTAATTCGAGGCGAGCCTATTGCCCGTATTATTGCCGTTGTCAGATTCTGTGCTGCCACTGAGAATTCAGGAAAACGAACGAATTGAGATTCGAACCCAGTACCAGCAGACGCATACAATCCACTGGACCACGTAGTCTTTGAAATATTTACCTTTACAGCTAAGAAAGGATGTAGTACTATGAATGAGAAAGGAATTGTTTCAGTTAACCTACCATCTGCATGAAATAAACGTATTAGGCGTGAACACGAAGAGAGAATTAAGCCTATTTTTTAAATAAACTATTGAATAGAAAAACTAATATCCATGTTAGTGGATTTATCCATTGCATAATAATTTCCATAGAAATGTTAAACTATTTTTGGGCACTTTAATATCTTCTTAATATATAAAATCCTTGCGTTACTGACTGACTGATAGACACGCTACAGCCGAAACTATTGGGCGCAGGAAGCTGAAATTTGGCATGTATGTTCCTTGGGGACCGTAAGGGTGCACTAAGCAGGGATTTCCCGAAATTCCCACGGGATCAGCCAAAACGGGTAAAGTAAAAAAAATGCAGGCGTCAGTCGTAAGGCTGCTGGCGTCCTCTAGTAATAAATAAAACAGGAGGCACAGGAAGAAGAATGTTTACTTGAACTTTGAAACTGGAAAAAGATCGCGATTTTTTTTGAAATAATTGAATATAATGCTTTTTATTAGCTGATGTCTACATGTGTAACAATACGACAAATTCAAAGTAAATAGATAATTATGGATGAAACTCAAAGTATGGTCAGCAAATAAAACTAATAATGCATCTTATTTCGATGTGACAACACTACGGATAGTCATATCGTATGAAGGATAACTCGGTGACTCCGTGGACCGTGAAACTCGCTCTACTGGGCAGCAACGCACAAAGAGACACTGCTATATTGACCAGTATCAACTGACCTATCATCGTATCACACTGTGGATAAGAACAGGTCAGGTTATACTGGACATTGCAGCTAGAGTTCTACTGTACACACGCACACATAGAAAGACTGACGAGTCCAATGTCAACTGGGCTATCATTATCATATCTGCCTGCGTAGATAAAGGTCAGTTTATCCTGGATGTCATAGCTACTTTGACGGACACGCACAGATGACTACAAAGCTATACATCCAGTATAAGCTGGTCGTTTATTGCATCAGCGAGACGTATTATGACAGGGCAACGTTGACTAGGCCTTATGGCTAGATGTGTGTATGTGTGCATGCAAACATCATCATTGTGCCGTGGTGTGCTTGGGGGTTTGTTCGAGAGCCTTGTTTGTCTGCAAAGCTTTGATACTGATGTCTGTTGGCTGAGCGGTGAGGGTTTTCAGTGTGAGATCTAATTTAATTTGAAATGATGGTTATTAAATGTAAAAAATGTTCTTCGTGAAGGAACATAATTATTTTAGAATAAAAGGTCAAATACCTGTACTGTTTGTCAGATTTGGGCGTCAGTTTCAGCAGTTTTTAGTCAAGAGATAACTATGTAGCGAGTGTTATAAATATTAGTATATATTATGTCACCGGCAGATAACAAGATCCGCAAGTTTATAAAGGACTATGGGCAAAAATGTATGGGCTCCGTCCCCATATACCAACACACATGGAACTGATGCCAATGTGTACCCTAAGTATCCACTATTTGATTAAAATCCTTTTTTCACTTATATCCGTGGCATATATCAATAAAAAATCAATTTATTATTATTAATTGATCTATATTTTTATTTTTTTTCCATATTTTTTCCATATATATTCCAAGTTTGTGCCGTGTGGTTGACGGCATAGAATACAAGTGTCACCACCCCCTATCTTCCCGTGGGTGTCGTAAGAGGCGACTAAGGGATAACACGATGCAAATACCATCTTTGCTTAGAGACGGAAAACTCGACATCAAACCCTATACGACTGCCTCGTTGGTCTCGCGGCATAAATGTGCGCGTGGGATCCGCGGGAGGTCCCGGGTTCGATTCCTGGGTCGGGCAGTGTTATTGGGTTTTTCTGTCACGAAATTCTCAGTAGCAGCACGGAGTCTGGAAATGTGCCCGGTACGGCAATAGGCTCGCCCCTTATTACGTGGGACTAAAGTATATCTGGCGAAAAGTAGGTGTAGAAATACACCTCTGCCTACCCCTTCGGGGATAAAAGGCGTGACGATATGTATGTATGTATGTATTTTTTCCATATTCCTCTATGCTTCTGAGACATGGACTCTTCGAGAAAGTGAGAAACAGAAGATCAACGCACTCGAGATGTGGTGCTGGAGAAGAATGCTCGGTATATCGTGGACGGAATTCCGAGCGAATGAGTCCATTCTTCGAGAGCTAGGCATCAAACAGAGGTTATCTTCTATTGTTCAGGCTCGTATACTCACTTTTTTCGGACATGTATCACGACGCGGAGATCAGTCTATAGAACGCCTAGTAGTTCAGGGTAAAGTAGATGGCACCAGACCACGCGGCAGGTCACCAATGAGGTGGACCGACCAAATTAAGATCGCTGCCAACCGCTTACTACACGAATGCACAAGAAGAGCGGAAAAACGTGACGAGTGGCGTCGGATTGTGAAGCAGGCCACAGCTGTAGAGATGTGACGACCACGACCACTCTGCCAAGAGTGTAACGCCTAAGAAGAAGATATTTTTATTTTACACTTTTAAGTTATTTTAACATTATGGTTATATTACAGTACAAAACATGATTTAGTAACGATACAAAATAAAAATAATGTATTATGAATCATATACTTACATTTAAATGATTATGAACGAATAATAAGAAAATAAAAAAACTAAAGTTGAAGATGTGGGAAAAAGGCCGCTGGCCTTAAATGGAACATGAACATGGGCGGGCCATCTCAGCCGTATACATGAGGATCGTTGGGCGAAAATCTCGACACTGTGGGTGCCAGAAAATGGTTGTCATCGCCGGGGTCGGCCTCAAAAACGGTGGCGAGATGACCTAGACGCCTACCACAAGAGTTGTCTTGAGATTGCAGGCGACAAGAGAGCGTGGAAAGATCTGGGCGAGGCCTTTGCCCAGCACTAGGAAAGTACAGGCTAAAGAAAATTAGAATATAATTAATTGTCTTCTAATATTCATTCTTACAATGCTAATAGTAGGCAAATAACAATAGTAATAGAGTGTTAATATTACTGGTCTATTTTTATATACTATATTGACGACCGGTTGGCGCCGCAGGAGTGTAAGCGACTGCTACGCCGAAGGTCGCGGATTCGATTTCCGCTCAAGCCAAACATTTGTGTGCATGAACATGGATATTTGTCTTGGTCTGGGTGTTTCTATATATAATATGTATGTATGTATTTACAAAAAAAGTAGATTTGTATGTTTATCCATTATCTAGTAAGTACCCATATTACAAGCTTCTGCTTAGTTTGGGACTAGATGGTGTTGTGTGAATACCATATAGTATATATAACCATAACTTCCTATAATAGATAAATGAGTAGTTATTTTACAATTAATCGTCAATAATGCGTTAACGAAATATTTGTTTAAACGTTAATTACTATGACAACCCCATGCATTTGGGCAACGTCGCCATAGTAAAAAAATATCATCTTGCCATGATGTGTCGATTGAGCTACATTTCATTTCTGTTGATGGGTGGGGACGATTCCACCCATGGTCCTTTCCTAGGAAATTTATAAACACACGTATAGGTTAGGTTAGGTTAGTTTATAATTTTCCTAGGAAATTTATAAATTTGCGGTTCTCGTTATTTTCTGGTGACATATACACATATCGCGAAAGTTTTGAAAGAACATATCAGCAAAAGCGTAAAAAAGTAGTTTTTCTGAATAAGCACGAATTATCACACGTCCTGTACAAAACCCAAGTAATATATAAGCAACCGAACGCAATTTATCAAGGACCCTTAGCTTTCCCATATTGTAGGAATAAAACTGTTACGAAATAAGAAAGCAATAAACCGTACAGTTTACGAGCTGTCATGTCTACGCATCGCGGTAAACAATTTTCGACAACGTATTTCTCTTAACAGCTAAATGTAGGTGTGTTTGTGGTACAAGTCACTGAGGATTCGCGAAGAAGCTAACATTAAGTTAAGTATATTCTGTTTATTCTTATATACATAATATTATAAAATGAAGTCACCAGTCTTCTGTATAACCGCAATAAACTTTAAAACTGCTGAATAGATTTTTGCACGGGTTTCACTAGTAAATAGTGTGATTCTTGAGGAAGGTTTAAGTGCAGAACTTACGCAGGTAGAGTCGCGGGAGAAGTCTACATACATATATACATACATAGACTCACGCCAGGAGAAGTCTAGTACTACATAATTATCTCCGGTAGTCTTTATCAAGTAAACTAACATGCGGATTATCACGGAATCTGACATTGTTTTGATGGGAAATATCGAGGCACCTTATTATTTTTTTAAACTATTATTTAGAAGAATGCTTTTCCGCTACGTTTTCCATTTTGCTGTAAGTATTTTGTCATAAATATTTCACATGTTACCCCGTCGCCGGAGGCGGTATGAGATTAGGATTTCTAAATATATATCCAATGTAACGGCTTCTTGGAGATTTTTGACTTATTTGTTTTAGATATGTTTTCTGAGATTTGTGTAGGTTATGTTTGTTCTCGTATGAAATACTATTTTAAGAGCTTTGCGTCATATGTTTGTATTTTTTTTTGTTAGCTTTTATTGTCCCACTGCTAGGTAAAGGCCTCTCCCCTGAATTTCCATAAATCTCGTCTATTTGCAATCTCTGGCCAATCGCCCTCAAAAACATCCCGCCATCTCCGTTTGAGACGTCCCCGTCGCCACCACCTGGTACCTAATTGGTAGCTGCATGAGCCCACCTTTCTGGGTGCATGCGTACGACGTGTCCGGCCCGGTCCCACTTTAGTCGGGCTTATTTTGCTCCTACGTCGACTACCTACGTCCGTCTTAGAGCGTAGCGTAGTGTTACGGTCGTGATCGGTCCACTTCACTCTTAGAATGCTACGCTTGTTTGTATATATTTTTAATTTTGATTTATCTCAGTGGTTTGTTCGTTATACTTAAAAGGCTTTATACTTTCATCATTTAAGTCTTTGGATTCAGTCAAGGTGTGTCTTCTTTGGTAAAGGAGCTAAAGTCGAGCCAAAGTCTGGCGGATTTATTTTAGTACCACCAAGGCAATGCAAAACGCCAAAAGGCGTTGCTTGCTGGGTTTAAAGAATATAAGAAGAAAATACAAAATAAATAAAAAAGCTTCATCAAGCAATTTACAAAGCAAGCAATCAGATAACTTAAAATCGTACTTATTCACATTAAATGGAAACTTTTTAGGATAATGTATGAGTTTTATGTTATATTATTATTTATATAACATAAAACTATAAAGTTCAATACTCGTGCACATGTCAAATATTTGTTCCGCTTAAGAATACATTAACAGACCTCGACCTTCGCGTAGCGGTTAGTGTCACTTACAAAGTTACAACAAGAAACGCTAGTCTAAACATTTTATCCCCAAAATAGAAGTATTTTAAGTTGCCACTAGCAGTCGATAGTCCGTAAAAGCTTGGCGAATCATAAAAGAGCGTTAACAAAGAAAAATCGTTTTGCTAGAACATAAATCTGCGAGTTTAGATGCAGCTAACGACCGGTGTTGGGTGACTTGTTTGTCAAGCGACGGTGGGCGAGGCAAGTAATTGCATCGGACGTTCTTTATGACTGTTTTTGTTTTGGGAACTTGGTTTACTCACTTGTGTGTGAGGGTTTTGAAGATGTGAGTGATGGGAGCTTTTGGTATGTTGTTATTATGTCATTTGAATTAAAGTGCTTTAGAACCGACTTGTGTGTGTTGTGGTTTTGAATGTATCAGTGGCGGAGCTCTTGGTATATTGATAACATATGACATGTGCATTTTAGAATTGAAATGTTTTAGAACAACATTCGTGTAGAACATTTTTGTTTCTTTATCGAAAACGTCAATCATTCAAATTAAATTGCTATCAATGCTTTATGTTGTATAATAAACTAGTTATGTATTGCGATTTAAGGCATTAAATTTATTCTTGTGGAGTTAGTTTTTCATTTGCTCAAGTCTTGAAGGTCGTTGACCTCAGTAACTGAGCTGTCAAGTATAAAAATTATTGTTTAATCCTCAGCGCTATTTACTAAGTACTAATCAATACCTAATTAATACAGGCAATTTTTTATTGGCATTGTTTTTTTGCTTGGAATGCTAATCACTACACTAAAAACACTAAATATTAATGGAAATTCCCACAGGAAGAAACGGTTCAATTAAAAAAGTATAAGTGCATGCGTAGTTGCAGGCATCCCCTGGTTTTACATAAAGCGTCTTCCTAAATATACAGGACATACGACAATGTTTTCTTTGCCGCAAATAGAGCAGCTATAATTTACTTTTTAATTACGATATAAATTCAAAGTGATGCACAATTTCGTATCGTCTGATCTCGCAATTCGCAACTTTATCACTGCTCTAGATCTTAATTGTGATAAATCTCATATTAACCGAGATTTCCCATCGCAAACAACATAAAATGGAACGAATTTTCAGTGGTTACATATTGCAGGGAAAATAACGTCAAAGATTCGAATTTATTGCCAAAAATTTAGTTAGTTTCATCTTGTTACTAGAATTCACCCGTGTGAATTATAAACCTAAACTTTTGTCAGCAATTACCTTATCTATTGGTGAAAACTGTACAAAAAATCGTTCGGTAGATTTTCAGTTTGTCGCGTTTATACGGATAGACTCCATTTTTTTATAGACTCACGCTTGTATCCCCGAAGGAGTTGGCAGAGGTGTAATATTACATCCACATTTCGCCATGAATTTTTAGGTCCTACGTAATAGGGGGCGAGCCTATTTCCGTTACCGGGCACATCACCAGACTCCGTGCTGCTGCCAGTAACACTTTTGCCCGACCCGGAAATCGAACCCGGGACCTCCGATCAGCAGTCACATACGCTATCCACTGGGCCACGGAGGCAGACTTCATTTTATAATATGTATTTTTGCATATAGACATTTATTCATAATCCTTGGACGATTCCTAGGACTATTCCGGCTGCATCCAAGTGTTTAGCCTTAAAATCCAGGATCCGCTGTCTAGTTTAACCAAGTGTGACCGAATATTAGCTTTCCAAAGAGTCACTGCCATCTGACCTCTTCAGTCCAAAAGGAAAGCTTTAGACAAAGAGCTCAGATATTTACATAGAGGCGCATTTCTTATGGGCGCTTCGAAGGCAAACTTTCTGTAACGCAAATTGCCGCTTGGCAGCGTGGCAGTCACGCTGTGACAGCTGTCTCTACGAGAGCAAGTGAAACGAACGTTCCTGCTGTGTATCTTAACTACGAAAGCAAGAGAGACTGAGAACGACGCCAGTGCCGCCAACAGCGCCAACTACGAACTAAACTGTAGACAGTCTCCACTTGGATTCGGCACACGAAATCCTTAAGAGCTTCTATGTAAATCTGTATTCATTACTTTAGATACAAAAGTACTGATTCTTCATAGCGTCTGTCAAAACTATTCATGACAGTTACTTATTCGTCTACTCTACATGCACGACATCTACAAACGCAAGTGCTATCTAATATATTTATACTCTCACTAACCTCCATTTCCCTTGCAATATCTTACAAAATCTTTTGTTCACAAAACCATCGCTATACATATATCCAAGCTCCATATATCAACGGTGCTGCTTAAGCTACCTGGCCAGGAATCCATGTTAATTCATTGCGGAGGTCGCCACTTAATATGATAATCAAGACATTACGAGTTCAAATACACGGCTTTTAATGAGAAAGCGTAGGCGGTGTTGTGACTTACAGCCGGTTTGGGCGGCGAGCGGTGCGTGCGATTTATGATTTTTTGGACTTTATTGAAATGGTAATAAGGTTGTAAGTTAAGTGGTGCTGATCTGAGGCATTGCGGGAATTTGCGTTGAGCTCGGATTAGAATCTACGATCAGTTTATTTGACTGTTGGAATAAAAAGTCTATAATAACTTTTTAATGAAGAAAAACTGGGTAAGTGGGTACCGTACAAAATTTTTCGTAAAATATTTTCTTATTCATTTTCAAGTCACTTCGCTGCTGACCGCTGTTTTACCAGCCCTAAACTTCAACAACTAATAAAGGTGGAATCTTTAAAAATCTTCAGTGAGTACTTAGGTCATAAAAGGTAGGTACCCATTGTATTAATTTTATGTTTGTAGTTACTGACGAAAGACTGACCAAGCATATATATAAGGCAAGTGTGAATGGGATAGGATGAAGGGGAAGACCTAGGCGGACGTTCTCTGACCAGATTGGAGACATCCTAAAAACAGGACAGGTTAGAAGTACCCTGAACAGAAGAGCGTGCATGAGGAATCTGATGGGAGTGAATGAAGCAAGAGAGATATGGCGTTCCGTAGTCTCTTCCTCCCCCTCCGAAAAACAGGCGTGAGTCTACGTATGTATGTATTGTTGTTACTGTAGTCTGTACTCTGCCATAATAATAATATAATAATAATATTCTACCACATTCACACAACACCATCTAGTCCCAAACAAAGCAGAGCTTGTACTATGGCTACTAGATAATGGATACAAATACATAATATACTTTTTTTTTGTAAATACATACATATTATACATAGAAACACCCAGACCAAGACAAACATACATGTTCATGCACATGTTTTGACTTGAGCGGGAATCGAACCCGCGACCTTCGACGTAGCAGTCGCTTACACTCCCGTTACGCTAACCGGCAGTCAATGTCAACAACAACGTTAGTTAGGTATATAATGATGTTAATGGCGATGATGTCTATGTTCCATATTTACGTAAAACCAATGATTTCTAGGTACAGTCGAACAACTTCCCGCTAGACCACCATAAGGGCTAGAATCGCTCAGCAAGACATCGTCGCTTCCAGTGCTACGCACATTGACACTCGTATACAAAACCAGTTTTCTAGTGTACCTCGACTCTATGAGCGAGCCAATGGAATTTTTTTCAAACTGGTCCAGCGCTGACTTGTTTATTTGTACCAACTTAAAACTACGGAAATATTTTACACCCCGATTATATTTGATTTGAATCCATCACATCTCTCTATAGTGAAATTTTAATAAAAATTTCTGTGTATGTGTACCACATTGACCGAAGATATTCTCCGTATGTCTCAGTAAATGAAAGTGCAAGCCAACATACATCGTTGATGAGCTACGTCCGTGGTGAACTTGTAAGGGGGATGTTTTGCCGCCCCGAGCGCCGGCGGTTTTTTAAATAATGATCGGACCACGGAGGATTGAATGCCGCATTAATACCTGTCGATTGGTATTTATCTCGGCTATTTATTTATTGGCAGTTTATTTGCTTTGAATGTGGAATTGTGTTTTATTTTTGTTTGTGGTGGGGATAGTTTATTTTTGAGTTGAATAAATGTGAAAGGTAGACGTAGTTTTTATATATACCCTTATTGCTCACTCAATGTTAATTTGAGTTTGTTTGTTTTTTTACCACACTGTTCAACTGATGTGAGATTTCACACCGACGCGACGTTACAAAGGTACAAGAAAGGATAAGACAACTAATTATGATCACGCGGGGCTGCTATATTTTGGATTGTAAATACATGTTTGACATGCCAGGCGGCGGCAAATGTGTATTTAAACATGAGTTCAAAATCTAGTCAGTTTTGCTGAGATTAGAACTTGACATCTCTCATACTTTTATTTCCAGCTTATTTCCACTTTGAAAAACATAATAAAATTAATGGAAATGAAATTTTATAAGCTAGTTTATACATAATATACTATATATTTATAAAGGGATCCAATCTATTACAAATTTACGTGAAACTGTTTCAAAATATTTATATTCAAATAGGTCGATAGAGGTCTATAAAAAAATGGTTTTACTAAGAGTATTTTTAAGCTACTTGAAAACAGCTTATCAGTTAGCGTGGGATTATTTTGTACCAAAGAAGATTTAAAGTAAGAAAACAATTTGAGCCCTAACTGAAACAGTCGACAATAATCCATAGAGTTCAACTTGCACAATCAACAAAGACACTCCAAAGATTAAAAAAAAAATGATTTTTTTAAATAAACTTGCCATACTTTAGCTCGCCAGTCTTTCAGGCAGTGTGTCACAGTAAATGAGAGTGCGGTACCACATATATAGTTGATGAGATGTACATACTGTTCGTCTGACGCGCAAGAAGGATGAAACCAAGGATTTTTGCTCGGTAAACGCTCGTGGTCTTGTGAATAATGATAACGCAGAAGTACCGCTGCATTCGGATTAAGTTTTCTTATACATATTCCAGTGGAATAAAACTTTTAAGGACGAAGTTGTATGCGTAATTTTCGTTTCTATTTTGAACTAGCTGTGTCGACAACTTTGGTATATATAAGTAAATGTGTAACTTTACATTGCTGTATCTTCTTGGATTTACGCGAATGTTACACTTTGAAATTAAACTACAGTTTACGGATTTTATCGCGATGTATTGATTTCACTGAGTTATTACATTTGAAACTAATGATCTAGAAACTACATTTTTAATTTATTACTAGCCGACGTTTCGAATTCTTTACAGGATTCATGTTCACGGCAGACTGAGGTGATATTTGTCTTTTTCTTGAATGTTTAAGTTATCTCAAAGTACCCGAACATTTTTCATCTACTGGTGTTACTATTTACGCAGAATGAGCTCACAGTGTCCTTAGGTCTTCTGGTGACTTTGTCCTTCTTAGGTTTCATTAGCCTTATGATAGGGTCCCAAGCTGGAGGAACATTCCAACCATCTTCCCTATTGAAATTAGGGTGTATTTTAATTTCAATAGCTTCTCGTATCATCCTTGAAAGAAAACGGTGTTCTTTTGCGAGTATCTGTGGTTCATCAAATCGCAGGTAGTGGTCGCTAACATTAATGTCTACTTAAAGGTCATTTTTAGATTTAACTGGGGCGCAAAAATAAATATTGTATTGTTGAAAACGCTATTATTATTATAACTATTATTTTATGTCGTCTGATGTATTAGTTGTGCTAAATTTATTAGATATATTATTTACCAACATGGTCGCAACGGAAGACCAGCGCTAGTTTTTTCAAAACTAGCATTTTGCTGAGTTGCGACCATTTTGCAGTATGTTATTTTTTCTTTTTGTAATTCACTGTGTTTTGTGTATGTAGTGCATAACCTGCTGCAAATAAATATATTTTCTTTCTTTCTACGTGATTGTGAAAGTTTTCCCCTTACTTAAAAGCAATAGCGCAGATATAGTAAACAAGCAATTTTAATTGGAAATTGAACCGAGCTTTCGAGAACGATATAATTTATAACTAATAAAACATTTCTATCCGTTGACTAGGTAGACTCGGAAACAAAACAAATGGCAATTATAGCAACAGTTTCTGTTTGAGTTATAAAGATCTTGATTTTATTGCATAGCTGGTCGTTTCCCAGTTTGTCAATGTTTTCCATCGTCGCAATCTTAGATAAACTTGGAAGTACAAATTAATTAAAAGGTGTTTGAATCGAAGACTCTATAAATACTTCACAGCCGTGAGCGTTATCTTATTTAAAGATTTATATCTCGAGGAAAGATATTTCAGAATTGCTTCTCACTACCCAGAAAGAGTAACGAGCTTAGCATTCGAAAATGAAACGTTTACTTGATGAATTTTTTTTCGTGATTATGAATAATGGAAAACATTTTCATAATTATGAATAAACATTGATTAATTATGGAAAAACTTGTGAAGAAAACTAATTACTGTGAGTTTAGGTCCCTCATTTTCTATCAAAAATATTCACTGACATGACACAACTGCATAGTTATACTTAGATTTTTCTGCCTAGTCTGTTGAATTAGTGTTCTAAGTAGATATTTTTGTGTGACGACCACGACATTTTTTTTTGAAATCATATTTGAAAACTTTTTAGAATGTTTGTCAGTTATCTCATTGTAATAGAGTAAATATAAAATAATACAGGCTGGGGCAGCCACGCGTAAGTTGATACAGAATATTATTAATAGTCTATCTTGTTCAACCAGGTATGTCTGTCTTGTTTAAAATTATGTTAATGAAAATAGTGAGTTGAGTGAGTTCAAAAACTTATTGCTTTTGAAGTACAACATCATTAACGCTATGAATAGTCTGAAAACTAGTTAAATTATTTTTAATCTCTCTTTTCACAGTAATACAACAACGAATTAATGTTTTTCTAGCCTCATAATGATCCGGTTACCTAAACAACTGCATTATATAAACAAAGAATTCTCTCCGTGTATATTCTAGTGCTGCCCTGTTATTATTTAAATTTTATATCGTACTTATACTTTCTAAGCCCGCTCTCATTGTCTGCGAGAACAAAAGCTCCATGTTATTTACCACAGGTAGCGTTACATCTTCTAGCCTACACAAAGCACAAATAATCAAAGAAAGAAACAAATCAAACGAGGAAAAAATAAAATAAAAATAGTTATACTCTGTAACCAACTTTATTTAAGATGACGGTGAGAAAAAAATCGCGACGAAAAATTCCCAAGTGTAGACCCAATCAGATCAACTGAAAACTTTTCGTTACGTACTGCGGAAGCGACAAAAAATACCTTTTGAAAAAAAAGTTTGTAAAATCTTCAAACGTGTATGGGCGAAACTTGGCGGGACTTGGCCCTCACTTGGCACGACTTGGCGGGACTTGGCGCGGCTTTTCGAGGTAATCAGTTAAGTAAACACTTAGTTAGGTGACGATTGTTGGAAATTTTTCACAGTTAGCAACTTTTTTAGTTACTTTTGCTGGTCCGTTTCTTTTGTTTCCTTTATTTTGGGGATACATTTGATTATAATGTTTTTTCTTTGCTTTACACGAGTCCTATTTTCAGAGCATTCCTTAAAATAATAACTGACAAAGTACACTTATATTTTGAGACTTAAGAACTTTTTTATTCCTTTTTGCATTGATCATCACCGTGCATGTAAAATAATGTGTCATGACCGAAATATTATCATCATAGCTACTCAAGTGACAATCATGTAATTCGATCAATATTTTGTATTCCTTTTGACTCATTATGACAGGATTTTTAATGTACATGTCGGAAAAAAGGAAAGCGGCGATAGCCCAGTGGTGTAGGTACGTAACGGACTGTCGAGACGATGGTCTCGAGTTCAATCCCCAGGTACCCTGGCACACACCTCTGACTTTTCGAAGTTATGTGTGTTAAAAACGTTAATTATCGCTCGCTTATAATGTGCCCGGTAGATGGCTCGCCCCCTATTACATTGGGACCGAAACATAACTGGCGAAAAGTGGGTGTGTAATACACCTCTGCCTACCCCTTCGGGGATAAAAGGCGTGAAGTTATTTTACATGTTATGTATGTTTTTTAATATACAAATCCTAAGCCCCCTAGAAGAGGCTGATTTTTAAATCCGGCCATTTTGAATGACTCAATGAAAATGCATTAGCAACAGCTAGTCTATGATAAAAATATTACAGTTATATTTCTATAATTATCTTCGTTATTGTAATTATTCTACATTTTTTTCATGAACCACTATCGCATGTCTTGATAAATACATGGTGCTGGTCATATTATACATATTTAATAAATTTAATGTTATTTTTGAACCACAATTAAAACGTTAGTGAAATTATGATTATTTTATGTCCATCCACGTGTATCGTTATTCTAATTTAGATTCTTTGCTGTATTTTTTATCATTATTACATATGTAAATAGACATACATATTTACACCTGAATGTCATATATTCGATTTTATTTAGTATATCTAAAATCTTGCTTCTATAACGATTTACCTTATTACGTTAAGAATAATCATGAGATTGTATTGTTCGCTGATGATACCTCTTTGATTTTTAATATTAAACGACGACAGAGTAACTTTGACGAAGTAAACAATGCACTCTCTAAAGTTGTCAATTGGTTTAATGTTAATAATCTATTACTTAATAATAAGAAAACTAAACTTTAAAAATTTTCGATGCCCAATGTTAAACATATGCCAACCAATGTACAACTTAAAGAATCTAGGATTGAGCCCGTCGAGACAACCATGCTTTTAGGTATTATGCTGGACACCAAACTACAATGGGGTCCACATATAGAAAGGCTTTCGGGCAAACTCAGTTCTGCAGCTTATGCAGTTAAGACAATTAGACGCCTTACAGATTTAGAAACAGCTAGAATGGTTTATTTCAGTTACTTTCATAGCTTAATGTCGTATGGGATTCTTCTCTGGGGGAATGCTGCAGACCTAAATACAATATTTGTTCTGCAGAAAAGAGCTGTAAGGGGAATTTATAACCTCAGTCCAAGAGTTACTCTAAGAGAAAAGTTCAAAGAAATAAACATTCTAACTGTTGTATCACAATATATTTATGAAAATCTGCTATATGTACATAAAAATATTGACAAATTTTGTAAAAATGTGATATAGATTCTGTAAATACAAGACACAGGAATAATCTCGTAGTTCATAGCACTCGTCTATACGCTTTTATAACAAGCTCCCTTATAATATAAGAGACCTATCTATAAATAAGTTTAAAATTATTGTAAAAGCGAAATTGTGTTCAAAAGCCTATTATAAAATATCTGACTATAAAGACGACCAAAACGCTTGGGACTGAGCTGTTCTAATTCGACACACATAAATAATTGTATTAAATATTTCTTTTTAATGACGTTTCGTAAGTACTTTCAAAGTTTATACGAAATAAAGAAGTATTTCATTTCATTTCAATTCATAAAGAAGTAATTATAAAATATAAGTAAAAAACGTACAAATGGCAAGTATGACGCTGTTTCTCTAAATATAAACGCACGACCTAGGAATCGCCTGTGTGACGGGAAATTTCAGAAACGTTCAACCAACAGACACAAGTACACCCAGACCCTTAACAATAAATTATCGATCACACAAAGTGCTCATTGTCAGGATATACCCCAAAACACTGGGCGTAATATAAAGCGTCAACGCAAACGCTTAAACCAGTACGATACCCGTGCATTTATACTACCTTTAAAGTACTCACATCTTGAAATCCCTTAAAGCAAGAAAGTCGAAATCACCCAAGTAGTAATCAACCGAAAACACATCACTGAACTAGAATCAAAGTAGACCCCAAGTCACACTCCCGGACAGACAAAGCTACAAAATCGGTAAATCCACCGACACGTAAGCGCACACTCATTGACAAAATGCTTATTTGGCTAAAAAGCCTTGTACCCATGATAGCTGAGATATAAAGAAGTCATAAACAGTTTACTCGGGTGGAGTGGATGGCTAAGCCCAAATTGTTAGGGCGATTACATACTTGATGTGAAGCGATATAGCGCTATCAAATGAAAGCTTTAAAATAGAGTTTACACCTCGTGTAGTGACATTTGGTCTTGGTTTTACTGGCTCGTTTTGTCAAACGTATGTTGGCAGGTAGGCATATAAAACTTGAAGGGAATCCTATAAGTATTCTTTCTTTTTTAAAATTATCTTTACTGAAATTTGAAGGAAGACCTAGTATAAGTAAATGGAGCGCTGCATGCCTTTATGTACGGCCAGAATGTGCCAAAACAGGCGCGACTGGCGGTTCATAATGGAGTGCTTGTGCCTACTTTGATGTACGGTAGTGAGTGTTGGGTGTGGCAGAAAAAGCATGAAAGCAGAATTAACGCAGTTGAGATGGGTTCACTGCGTAGTATGTGTGGGGTAAGACTGATTGATAGAATTCCGAATGCAGTACTACGAGAGCGATGTGGCCTGAAAGAAGATGTCGTGAACAGATTGAGAAAGGAATGCTGAAATGGTTTGGGCACGTGGAGCGAATGAGTGAAAGAAGAGTAACGCATCAAATTTATGATGCTAACGTGTGTGGGCAAGTCGGACGCGGCAGACCTCGTCGGACATTCGTCGATCAGATTAGGGACATCTTAAAAAATGGCAAGGTCCGAAGCACCCGGAACCGTTGAGCATGTATGAACAGAGTAATGAATGTAGAGGAAGCGCGTGAGGTTTCTAAGGATAGATGCAAGTTGCGTTTCGTTGTCTCTGCCTACCCCGAGGGGAAAAAGGCGTGTATGTATGTATGTATGTACCTAGTATAAGTCTTTTATTTTTCGTGTGTGAGGCAAACTCAAGTGTAATTTATTTAGCGCATAGCACTCAAAAGCAGTACAGGATATTCGCCAGGTGAATAAAAACAGGTGCCTCGGTTAAATATAGTGAATTATGCGTGATAGAGAGAGTAATCTAATCTTAATATATAAAATCCTTGCGTTACTAACTGACTGACAGACACTCTACAGCCGAAACTATTGGGCGCAGGAAGCTGAAATTTGGCATGTATGTTCCTTGGGGATCGCAGGGGTGCACTAAGAAGCGATTTCCCGAAATTCCCACGGGATCGGCCAAAACGGGTAAATTAAAAAAAAATGCAGGCGTAGCTGCTGGCGTCCTCTAGTATGTATATAAAAATCTTGTTTTACACTATATCTTTTTGTTTATATTTGTTTGGTTTGAGTGTAGGTAGTAGGATTTATTTATACGTACACATGTTTTATGATTTGGCATAAAAAAAGATCAAATACTACCACAGGGCAAAACAACAAACAACGTTTGCCAAGCGTAGTATTATTATTATAATATTATCGAACATTTGGTGTACACAATCCTCTGTCCCCGGTATTCAATAAACTTTAACATCTAATTTAATAGTGTCCTTGCTCTCACATGGTTTGACATCAAAGTCTCGCGTTGCCATGGCGACGACCTCTTTCAAAAGCGCCGGAGCGAGAATTAGATCGCCAAAGGTGACGCCGCTGAACTAAGTAGTGGTGCTTTACGTTTCCTTGGGAACCGTTTCACAGTTTCTTGGTAGGTATTATAATCTAGGTAGGCTTAAACTAGATCTTGAATTGTTTAATATTTATATTACTTTCTTATAAAAGTAACTCCCTCACACACTAGGAATGTTTGATGAAATTATCTTTTCATTATGTCACTGGGACTTTAAGAACATTCAAGCAACGGCCAAACAGCACTCCCAAACTCTGAACAACACTTTGTAGATCTAGAATTTCCAAGATTATTCTTTTACATGAAATATTAGCAAATGCTATCATTTTGGCTCTATAGGAATATTCTTACATACGTTGATGCTATGTCACGCTGAATATTCCATTAAATTTACACATAGCACATTATGTTATGAGTACCAACCTGTAGTTTAAGTTTGTTTTAGTAATGTGTTTGTTAAGTGTTTCTTAAGTTTGTGTGGAGGTGCAAATAAAACATTTTCATTTCACTTCATTTCAAATCGCCAATTACTCTTTACCTACTGATGTTAAAAAAATGCAATGATGATGATTACTAGAAATACGTGCGACAAATGATTTGTATTCTTCTTAATCCTCAGCAAACTTAGCGAACACATGAAACCATGTTTTTATAAGTGTTTTCATCGCAATGCGTCTTGCATCAAATTTAAATGCATGGGGTTAATCACATTAAATATAGACTTAAGGTTTATATTTAATGTGATTAACCCCATGCATTTAACTAGAGTAGTTGCGATTACTACCGTGCCATTTCTTTATGTTTATGTGTATCTCCTCGCCCCTTTAGATAAGCCTCGGGGACTAAATTACGCAACGAATTAGTGTGACGCCTAACCGCGGCGTGTGCACATGGTCCTATAAATTCCCGCCAAAAACCATAATCTACTATAGTAGTATACG
Source organism: Euclidia mi (assembly GCA_944739405.2). Taxonomy (NCBI): domain Eukaryota; kingdom Metazoa; phylum Arthropoda; class Insecta; order Lepidoptera; family Erebidae; genus Euclidia; species Euclidia mi. Next base: position 6,057,492 of record OX123198.2, on the reverse strand, counting down.
CGACTATTTGCGTTAAAATAAAAGGCAAGTGTGGATTATATTTCTGTGTTGATTTTTTTACTATAACAAGCACGTTCTTTACTTTTAATCTCTGTATTTAATATATTATATGCTTCTGTTTGTTTTCTAGTAAAAATAATATAACCAATGGATCCTGATGCCGAAAATTGTGTGCTGACTTAGCTGCAGGAGGTACATGATTGTACTGCAGGCCTTGTCTTTTGATTTGGTCAAACCACTTATGACAAGATGATCATCTATTGAAAATCTTCCACATGAGCTGAAGAGTAAAACGAAATGGCTTTTAGGAGCCAAAGATGAGACTAGCAACCGTCTGATCCTCAAAGAATGAGCAGCGAGCCTCGAGCTCAAAATCAATCCACAAAAAGTGGTGTAAGCGCTGTGCGAGGGGGATGTGCCCTGATCATCAAGTCGTACTATGTTTGGAAAGTGACGAAAATGACGTATAAATCATCCGAAACATTGTGTACTACCATGTTTTGTAACTTGATCTATAATATGCCAAAGCAGTTGATTTTATTATTGATCTTAATGGACAGTTCCTAAGCTAAGCTTAGCCCTTAGAAGTGTTTATTTTTGTTATTTTTCTATTGTATAATAAATAAGTATATTTTAATATCTCATTGGTTTTATTGTAATACTACTTTTGTACAAAAAGAAACCATTTCGATCTTTCTACCATAGTAGCACACGCGAGCAAACTTGCAAAAAAACAGGGCGCGTGTACTGTATTGTTAACATCAGAGCGCGTGTTTTGTAAAAACGACGGTACCACTGCTTGTCTCGGACAAGAATCGTGTTTCCATGTGAGAACATTTTGGGTGTCTTGGTAACTCTGATACTAGAGTTGGCCACAGTCTCACACCATATTAATAATATTCTTCAAGCTTTAGTTTCCCGTTTATTACTATATTCCTTTATGTATAAATTCTGCAACAACATTTAATAAAACGAACATCCTATGTGTCCTATATAAATAATGTTTCAAACAGGAACATAAAACACTCAGACCTTACATATGGAACATACAAATTTCTGTTCCATATCCTGTACATTTTGGCGGTACACGTCACAATATATCTTTGGAACGGTTTGCATAAAAATAATTTAAATTCCTACATCGACGTCAGGCGTTTTCAGATTGATTTCCAAATTTTTTGTGGCATTTTGTGCTGAGGTATTTTTAAACCACCCCTGGTCCTGTCCTCCGATATTCGTGTCTAAACACACTACGTCGAAGTTACGCGACCGAAGTTCCGCGGCTGATTTTACATCCCGATGTATTCGGCTGATATGATACGGCTATATGTGGCGAATTTACGCTTATGCGCTACAACTAGAAATGTTGCCGCTGAACTTACGCCCGACCGAAGTTACCCTGTACACTATAACGCTTCATAATTTCGATATAATGTGTCGTCAGTAATTCAAATAGCACCGCAGGCGTAATCATGCCAAACTTCGGTCGCGTAACTTCGGCATAGTGTGTTTAAACACTTAGGTACATTCGCCGCTTTAAGCCGTAGGTATACATATGTTGGTGTACCATTTATAGGTCACGGATTTGTACGTGGCCTGATTCAATGCTATAAATACCACATCTCGTCCTCAGGGAGATTTTACAAGGTTATGATGAGTGCGGATGTATTATTGGAATTGAGGTAGCGGTATTTTTGCCGGTGGCCTATATTGAACGCTAGGATTATTAAACCTTAGAAAGTTCTAGCATTGCTTGTAACTAAAATATTATATAAATTAGGTACTTGACAAATACTACGTACTAACAGCAGTTGACTTTTAAAGCAGGACCTATTCTCTAGATGACCTTAAAAATTTTTAAACAATGCATGAAGACCTTTGAACATGTTTGTTGAATTTTTAAACAATGCATGAAGACCTTTGAACATGTTTGTTGAATAGATAGATTAGCCACTCAAAGTTTCACACAGGTGGATGCGATGGAAACACGCATGAGATGACAATAAAAATTGGAACTATTCGTACAATCTGGGTGGTGACAGATTAAGAATACGAAGTCACCACCCCCTTTTATGACGTGGGTGTTGTTAGGGGCGACTTAGGAAAATATACGAAGCAAATAGAAGACGTAGCGAAGAGATGGATATCCCAAAATCAAACACTATACTATCCTACCTCGGCACCGTGCCATAGACTTATCCTCCTTTTTAACATAACATAACTTCACGCCTTTCATCCCTGAAGGGGTAAAGAGAGGTGTATTGCACATCCACATTTCGCCAGTTATGTTCCAATGTAGTAGGAGGCGAGCCTATTGCCATATACCGGGCACATTATTAAGCGAGCGATTATTAATATTTATAATACACGAAGTTATGTACTTCGAAAAGTCAGAGGTGTGTGCCCGGGGTACCTGGGGATCGAACCCGAGACCATCGTCTCGGCAGTCCGTTACGTACACCACTGGGCTATCGCCGCTTTCTATCATATTTCTTCGCTTTATATCGCCTCCTTATTACTCACAATACTATTGCGACATAATTTAAGAGAGTTTTATGTCCAGCAGTGGACTGTGAAATTCTGTACGATGACGATGACGACAATTAATAACATGGATAATAATTTACCCAGACGTAGCAAGTGACTAAATAGCTTATATATAAAAATCAAAGAATAATACGAGATAGAAAAGTCGACTGCCTTCGTGGTCCAGTGCATAGCGTATGCGACTGCTGATCGGAGGTCCCGGGTTCGATTCCCGGGTCGGGCAAAAGTGTTACTGGGTTTTTTCGAAATCTCAGTAGCAGCACGGAGTCTGGTGATGTGCCCAGTAACGACAATAGGCTTGCCCCCTATTACATGGGACCTAAAAATTCATGGCAAAATGTGGGTGTAATCTTACACCTCTGCCCTTCGGGGACACAGGCGTGAGTCTATAAATAAAAATAAATACCCAGACGTAGCGTCTAAGTAGCTTATATATGAAAATCAAGGAATAATACGAGATAGAAAAGTTACAATAATTTCAACATTGAAAATGAAACTCAAATATACCGGTAATGTAATTTGAAAGAAAATTGAATCAAAATCGCTGTCTCTTATGGATTGAATCACACCACAAACGCGATGCAATTCGATCGCGTCTCGCTGCATCACACTATACGATTGAATAGAAATGATTTAGCTTGTATACTGTCGGAATAGATTCTCCGCTAATGTGCATATACGAAATTTACTCTATAACGCACTGTGTGATATCAAGCTGTGGTTGAATATGAGATCAGTTTAACTGTTGTGTTCCATTGTATATTTGAGCATTTTGTATTATGCACTTGTGTAGAAGACAACTTTGTTTCAGATAATATTATTTGGGAATCGCAAGTACGCTTCTCAATATTTAAATGAAATAAATATTGCTATCTACTCATATATATTTATGTCGTGTAAGGTCTCAGATTACAATCTTGTGTGTAATATTTATTAAAATCCACCAAATTAATTCAAAAACAGTTATGACTTAGCTTTTTGTTACATGTTAAACAATATGACCAAATAAACATAATTATTTTCGAACTAATGACTGTTCGTTTTGGACTACTTATCTTGTTCCTACGATATTGTAACCGGAAATACAATGACATTTTGCCTGGAGAGCAAAACGAATCAAGAAACAAGGCTAAGCGAAAATATACATGGACTCTCGGGAAGAAGCTGATCCCGAGAATATCTTGTCTCGTACGATTATGGTCACAGAATTTGTTTGGTTGCATCTATAAAATGCTTCTGTAGTTAATAATTCCTGACTATAAAATAAACCAAAACCATTTCAGTTTCGGAGAACAGCAGGTTTATAAATTTTATACTTAGTACAAATATAAACGGTGTATCGCTTTTAATTATTTAAATAGATTCAAAGTCCTTTAAACTCCCAACTTTATAAAAACATTATTGGTGTACAAAAGACAACATTATATGGATATTAGCAATTAAATCGCTACCGCTTATGACTTATTGAGGACAACACAATTGGTTGCGGTTGCTGCGTCATCTAGCGGCGGGACTAGCGCGTCACGGTCGTGTCTGGTGCATTAACGAGCTACAATCGCGAGCTTTTGCTACAATGAATATCAGATCTGCAGAACATAATATGCAATAAATTATTGAGTCACAGATATGACAGTGTTTTTGGAATCGTGCCATTCAGACTAATAAAATTCAATCTGCTGGTATCAGTTTTGTACAAGAACTTTTGAGAAGTATTATTTTTAAACTACTGTATATGCATAGTAGGATAGTGTTTACACAGTCATATTTTTGAGGAGAGCTATTTTAAAAACTATTGTATATGTGTATTAGAGTGGTGTTTACAAACTATAAACATCTTTATACAAAACACCCCACTAAGTTTAATAGTGTCATATATTTTTCCAGCGATATAAACTAAAAACCCTTGCCTTAAAAGATTATTATCAAATAATACCTACTGCATAAATTATGGTAGGTAATTCAATTTCAATGGACAAACAGTTTGTTTGAACATAAATATAATGTACCCCACGTCACTACGGATAAAATAATACCTTACAACTCTATACCTATTAACTCGCTCCATTGCGTCGTGAAGGAATGAAAAAAATACAAAAAAACAAACACACTTTCCCGTTTAATAAGCAAATATAAATCGCTAGCGCCTAGGAACATGAATCGCTGCCGCTTATGACTTGAATGTTGTATTGCGGTTGCTGTGTCATGTAGCGATTGTACTGCCGTCACGGCCGCGTGTGTCGTATTAACGAGCCTTACTGACGTTTCTCGTTACAAGCGGACGGCTCAATAATTAATTATATTACTGTATTGAAAACGGCTGCTATTTTTGTTCTCATATTACACTCTTAGAGTTAATACGAGATGGAATTTTATGTTCGACGGAGAAGTAATATTTGCCAGTGATGGAGAAGTAAAAAGAATGGAGTAGCGTTTTTACTTTAAGACTTTAAAAAATTTGTGTATATACATATACGCCTAAGATTTGGATGCAACCGAGATGACGCGGTGGTTATGATTGTGTGTATACGAAATGTCCACGAAATAGCAGGTATATGTGATCACCATATATTTGCCGTGTCAACATGGATTTAAGAAGAATCAAATACATGCCAACTAAAATTGTCACGAACTACTTCCCATACTGAAAACTTATAACGTTTCTTGGTACAGCAATAGTGACCTCGGTAAGGAGTAATACTCCTAGGTAATAAGCTATGAGGACTGCTACAAAACAACGGAATTTCGTTTTTAGTAAACAAGCACCCGACTGATATGGAACTAAAAATGGGTTCGACCTCGATGTCTGCCGTACAGTTAGCATAGCATCTTCCAAAGAAAAAAGACGGTTGTGATTTTCGGTTGTTAACGATGCAACGTTTGGACTTTGTACCGAGAAACAGACGGATGTTTGATTTGAAACGCTCTTTCCGTCAATTTTGAACGAAATTTTGGAACAGAATTCAAATCTAGGCAGCTTGGCCCAGTGACAGATTGCGTTTAGTCACGTTCATGTTTTGTACATATTTTTAACAGAGGTATGCCAACGGTTGGTTTGGATATTGACTAGTCAAGTTTTGGGTCCTATATTTAAGTACAGCTTGTTTATTTTTTAACATATACAGTGTACTGCCAATTAGTATAAATCATTTAACTGACATCCGGTTGGCATAGTAGTCGCTTACACTGCCGCTCCACCGAAGGTCGCGGGTTCCATTCCCGCCCAAGTCAAACATGTGTGTGCATGAACATGGATGTTTGCTTGGTCTGGGTGTTTCTATGTATAAAATGTATGTATTTACAAAAATAGTTCATTTGTATTTTTATCCATTATCTTGCAGTACAAGCTCTGCTTAGTTTGGGACTAAATGTGTTCTGTGTATGTGGTAGAATTACATTAATTATTCAAGGAGGAGAATCGTACATGAATTTACAATATTTTGATTAATGCAAGACAAAACTTTACAAAAACCATTTTACTTAAACTATATGTTTATACATTCATAAGATAGCAATTTTGCCGCTGATCAATAGTAATTGCCTTAATGCCAATTATTATATTCATAGGGAAAGTCAAGGACAGGATATGATTATATCAAATAGTTTTTATTAACGAAGAATTTTATCAGCCCAGAAAAAATACAAAATATTTTTAAAACATTTTGTCGGTAAAATCATAAAAATCGCAAAAAAGTAACCCAAAATATCAAATTACATTATAAATTTTAAGTTACGCTCCAATGCTCTTCCCTAAACCTTATTATTAGAAACGGCCGCAAAAAATATTTCCACCATAATTTCAGCGTACTTAATAAAAGGCACACTCAACCAATTACGGAACTCTTACCTCTAACTAAGCTACACCATTCTCATAACAAGCCGGGTTTTACCAGAAAAAAAATCATAATCCCTATTTCAAGACACAATGATGCCTGTAACCCGGGTTTTACTTAATACGTCCCTGATGCACGGGACCGGGGAATTTAAAGCAAGGAATATGAGGCGAGGCAAGACGACGGTGTATGCAAGTCGCATAATTCATTGGAAGTTCGCGCGTCATATACCACCGCCGTTTCTCTCGGGTTAAAACTAATTTTAACTTGAAGGGACGTCTTTCTTTTGTGACATGAAGATGTGTAGGTATGTTTCGGTTTATATTTTCTTTTCTAACTTTTTATAAGTATTATTTTTTTATATTTGGATCTATCCTGCTAGTTTGATGTCAAAGTATCTGTCTTTAGACCAAGAAGGTGAAGTAAGGTTTTATTTAACAAGAAAGCAAGTTACAGACTACTCAAGGTACGAGAAAAACTGTTTTGAACTGAATTATGATAAATTAATAAAGGGAATTGTAGCATGTGAATGTAGTCCTAGTTATTGAGATATGGTTCCTTAATTTACATATAAACTGTATAATAAACGATAGTATCGACTGCAGCTCAGTTGTACCATATTCCTGGCTAAAACATATGCCAACACAAATCAATACGATACGCAACTTCTAAAAACGTACAAGGAAATCATGCGTAAATATATAACGAGGTAGGTGAAGCTATATATCGTTAAAGAAAATATTTCTCCATAACCCCGCCATAAAATCTGCTAACAAGCCTACATATGTATGTTTTCTCATGCCAATTTCTCGAACGAACCACATAAGTAGAGCCTGCCTCTGGAGATCAATACATCCTTATTAAAATATGCGCACCACGTTCACGCGGTAAATACTGATTCCATAATAAATTGGGGCTTGACAAACAAGGCTTGGAACGTTTGTACAGTCTCAACATAAATTAACCTGTTCTACATCGCCTCAAGTCTGACACCCCTCAGTTGACAACTTGGCTAATTATTTTAGTTTGAGGTAAGGGCGGGTTCAGGTGGTGATAGGCACTGTCTTTGTTGCGGTCCAACTTGGTTGCAAGTTGATTTCTGCTCGAACTAGTAATTTTAAGTGACGGGAATTGCAGTTACAGACTTTTAGTATCGACGTTTTAGGTTACGATTTGGTTTTGTATGCTGCTGATAGAAATTATAGATATCTGATGTTGTCAATAATATTATTTTGCCAGTGTTCATGATTCTGTTGCCAGTGTACTCGTAAAAATAACATTTATGGATTGTTAATGGCTACTTAAAATTTAACTGCCAAATTAAAAATGAAATGCGTCTTACTAGCACTTTTTGATAACATAGGTACCCAAACACACATCAAATGCAGTTTTCTGTAATAAAATATGTTACGCGCACGATGTTATTGGCTCAATAATAAAATTAATAAAAGTAACGAGTTTCATGATAACGCGGATTATCCAGGCTTTGCACTCTTATGAAGTTCAAAATAGTGAATATGGAATAGTGAAAATATTTACTAAAAGGATTAGTAGTAAACTATAGGCAGCGATAGCCCAGTGGAGATACCAACGGACTGCCAAGCAGAGGGTATCGGGTTCGAATCCACGGCGCGCACCACTGACTTTTCGGAGTTATGTGCGTATTTAATTGTTAATTATCGCTTGTCCCGTGCCTCGGAGAGCACGTTAAGCCGTCGGTCCCGGTTGTCATGACGATCTTTGACAGTCGTTATAGGGCCTCAGTACCTCTAAAATAAACTGACACTAGTCTATACCATGGAATATAGCTATCCCTTCGGGTTGCGGAGGTCAGACAGGCAGTCGCTCCGCGGAAAAGCTAATATTCAGCCAAATCCCGTTAGACTAGAAAGCGGACCTCGGGTTGAAACTGGGATAACGCCAGAAGGATGATGATGATCAGTAGTAAACTATAATATAAAATTATTTTGAGTTTGAAATTAACAGCTTTATAGGTCACTCTGTAATCATTTATCTTTTTTAATGATCGTTAATTTTCATAAATTGCCAATATTGTGAGATTGTTCATTTCCACTATTGCGGACAAGAATGTACCAATTTAATTCTAATTTCAGCCAAACTATGCCTAACACTATAATCAAACGATCATCACACACCTGTTCAATACGAAAGTTACTTCACCCATACCCGCTAAGTGCGTCTGAACCCACCCTTACTTCAAAACTATTTGTACTGAAATTTGGCTTCTCAAAGTTGGATTCGTGATTGGCTTCCAAATTGTTGAATGGATAACGATATATCGGTACCGGTACAGGTATACTTGGCATAAATTAATTTTGGATATAGGTGACGTGTGTATAAAAGTAAATATGTATAGATTAATAACGCCTCTCTTATTGCAGGTTTTGAGAATATTAGCGTTTTCATTTATCACATTATCTACAGGGGTGCATAGGGTTCCCACCAAGAACTTAGGATCCCAAGCCAATCTCACCTGCAAGTGGTGCACCTGCCGATCAACGGACGAGGCTCTGGCAAACTAAATATCCCGATAAGCGGCAATAGGCTCGCCACCTATTACGTGGGATTAAAACACTGGCGAAAAGGAGGCGTTTAGTATGCCCTACCTACCCCTTCGGGGAATCAGGCGTAAGTCTATGTATGTATGTATGTACATTATCTACAGGAGGTTTCCATTGTTATCGGTAAACAAAAATCTATTTGTATTATGGTTTCTATAGTATTGCGTTGCAGAATTTTCTAAAATTAAATTCCCAATAGCTTACCAATATATTAGTACCATACATTTCATCGTATTCTGTTACACGAAAATTGTTCAGCTCAGCGTTAAAAATTTTATGAACTGGAAAGCTATTGTAGAATTCGGCTTAACACTGGAATTTAATACATGTAATATTCTGGCATGAATTAATACCGCATAACAACATTGGGTATATTCATAAATTTTATGGATTTATGTGAAAAAATATCCATACAAAATGAAAATGAAGATTTTACTGTTATTATTAATAGGATGACATCGGGACATGTCGATAGCAATACTGACGTTTTGACAATATTCCCTGCACACGGAATATTTGTGGTAATGGTCGATTCGAAAACGTGACAGAATAGCACTCCGAGACTCAGCTTGTTAAAGTTTGCGGTTCGCAACAATCACCATTGCTGACTTAGATAACTTAAAGTCGTTTATACATTTAGTTATTTTTTTCTATTGAGATTGGTGGACCTCTATGTCCTGAATTCTGCAGTGCAAGGCAAGGCACGGAACTCCAGTGCTAATGGCTGATGGTGGGAACCCGTTACTAACACGAAGCACATCTATGACTACATCAATGAAATCGTTGCAGTCGATAATGCTTTATGTCTGATCTATGTCTAGATAGAATAGCTTGTACACATGTCATATTAAGCCAGTATAGCATATCGACCTAGTATTTTTGGCAGAGATCTAGTCCAACTTTTTAGTTCTGCATTACAGCGGACTGCCTCCGTGGTCCAATGGATAGCGTTTGCGACTGCTGATCGGAGGTTTTAGGTTTGATTCCCGGGTCGTGCGAAAGTGTTACTGGGTTTTTCCGAATTCTCAGTAGCAGCACGGAGTCTGGTGATGTGCCCGGTGACGGCAATAGGCTCGCCCCTATTACGTGGGACCTAAATATTCATGGCGAAATTTGGGTGTTTTATTACACCTCTGCCTACCCCTACGGGGATACTGGCGTGAGACAGAGAAAAAAATACAGCGGCTACCGAGAAGAGTTGAAAACCACAGATGTCATCAAAACTCCTACCCCTTAGTAATACAAACATCAAAAAGATTCGGTACTGATTCATCATTAGGCTAAATCAAAGGAACCCAATTCTTGTTTACAGTATTACCAGTAAATAGATATCAAAACGTATTTAAAATGGAGAAGATTAATTAGCCTTTATCAAGTTGCTTCACAATTTAAATTAAAGTCCAATATTCTACTTGAATATGAAGATTTGTGAACAGTGAGTAAATCACAGGGAACGTCTTTATCATAATTTGTGAGATGTTATAATATTGAATCAGTATTAGGCTTTATTACATTTATATCCCAGCAGCTTTCAGACATTATAATAATTATATAAGATAATATATTAAGATGGATTTACATGACAAGTTTGAAAGTTATCTGATTTGAAAATAGATTTCGCAAATCGTACATGATTTATTACCTATATATAGTTTCTGATTTTATCATATTTGTATACATACATACATAGATTCACGCCTGTTTCCGGAGGGGTAGGCAGAGACTACGGAACGCCATTTGCAACGATCCTGACATACCTCTCTTGCTTCATCCACTCCCATCAAGTTTCTCACGCATGCTCTTCTGTTTAGGGTACTTCTGACCTGTCCTTTTTTTAGGATGTCTCCAATCTGGTCAGAGAACGTCCGCCTAGGTCTTCCCCTTCGTCCTGTCCCATTCACACTTGTCATATTTGTATATTACAATAAATAGGACATTTCTACCCAATTGACTGTACTTGCTTTATGTATGAATAGTTAAGTAGTTTCCAGAATGATTTGAATCAAATATTGGACCTGTAAGTGTATCTGCTGTTAAGATACAGAAAAAACTTAGGTTATATCATGATCGGCTACAAGTGATTTAAAAAGGTTTTACGTTGTTTAAATAAAAATAAAGAAACATTTCAAAAAAATTTAAATACTGTGGAAAAAAAGATATTTGCGATAAAGGCCGTACAGAACATTGTCGATACGCTGATCTAAACGTCAGAAATAGTTGCAATAAACCAACTTGGTATTGTAACAAATACTAGGCAGAGCTAAGCTGCAACACGTTCCAATGTTCAGAATATTTCACAAGGGAAACTCTCTCAATTTTTTTCACAATGTTATTGAAGCTTCCGGGAGTATGGCGCGAAAACACGAACAAGCGGGCAAAGCCAACGTGAAATAAAAAAGTGCAGGAACATGTCGAAAAAGTTGGACAAAATCAAATTTTCGAAGCTGGAACTGCTGTGCCAACTTAATCCCCGATAATTCCCACTGATCAAGTATTATAGGGATTGTTGATACAACGTTTCACTTGAGCTGTCTGCTGGAAAGCAATGACAGACAGTGATTTTAGAGGTTTTTCATTTTAGTTTTAGGTTTAGGTAGGCGGCTTTAGGTTTTGCGGTATTGTAGTTTATTTTACTCATAGCTATGAGCGTAGACATACAGCGGAGTGTTCAGCCAAATTCAAAGAAAAAGTAACATAACATAATATAAAACATAACTTCACGCCTTTTATCCCCGAAGGGGTAGGCAGAGGCGTATACACACCCACATTTCGCCAGTTATGTTTAGGTCCCAATGTAATAGTGAGCGAGCCTATAGACTTCTACCGGCAACATTATTAGGCGAGCGATAATTAACATTTTAAGCGGAGTATTAAGCTAGTTTTAACCTCTTCACAAGTCAGAACTTGCTTAACCTACAGGCATGTATAAAGAATGTATTAACTCTAAAATACAACTTACCACATCGTGATGTCGATGAATAAACAATTCAAAGTCAAAGTCTTTGAATTCTTTGTTGGCAAAGGCGAAAAAGAAGTAATTCTTACACTGAACTTAGCTGGTATTTCTAATTGATGGTTCTGATGGCTAAAGGTAGGAGCTATCGATATATAAATATGTACTATGCTCGCTACAAAAGGTATTTCACAGAAATACACAGAAACCAATAAAGTTCGTGTCACTACATCACGTGCAGTTCAAGTTTGCGGTCAGTTACGAGCTCGTACCTTTATATGTTACTAGAAAAGCTTTATGACGTTAAATCCTCAGATTTACTAGTAACAAACAAGGTTTATCGAACTCTGAATATGTACTTAAATTTAAATTGTCTTTCGGATATATACCACGTGCTTTTATATGAAGTAACCGATATTTCGGCACTGTTGCAAGCGCCATGTTGCCTGTGTGATGTACTCAGTACATCCGTGAACATGGCGCTTGCAACAGTGCCGAAATATCGGTTACTCCAAACAAAGGTACGTGGTATATATCCCGAAAGACAATTTAAAATCTGAATATGTTAACATTCAGAAGTGGCAACCTGATTTCACAAATTGGGTTAGGTTTCTCATTAAAGTAGCAATTCTAGAGACGTGAATAAGATCTATTGAGCGCCATACAACATTTTTGCCATTTATTATTAACCACAACAATATTTTTATAATTTGAGACAGTTTGATAAATTATAACTAGGTCAAAATCGTCTTAACGTTGCCCTAGTACAAACTTACTTAGCCACTTCTGGCTTGAGTATTAAAAAAAAACCGGCCAAGTGCGTGTCAGGCCACGCGCAATGTAGGGTTCCGTAGTTGCCCATAATGGCCATTATTGATAATAACTTCTGTTTCACATGGGACTAAAAACGGGCATCTTTAAGATTAAGCCAGCGCTCCCAATGTAAACTCACAGAAATAGGTATTTATAAGTTAACCGACGATTACTCGTAAACTAGTGATGTCTACTTAGCCGTGATAGCTTTCCTTTTAAATTCGTTATATGTACGTGTTATGTTACGATTTTTTTCACCTCTTCCAAATTAATAGTTTAGCCGGCAGAAGGGGGGGACACTGGAGTCTAACAATTTTTTACACTTTAAAGCTTGATATTTGACAAACCAATCACTTGATCGAAAAATAATTTGAGCAAACTAATAATACTTTTTTAAAACCTATCCAATGATACCTCACACAATGGGGTACTCAACCAAAAATAAATTCAACCCCACTATATATGTAGGGGAAATACCCTTAAAAAAAATATTTCACTTAATTTTATTCTACAGTTTTGTTGCAATATTGTATGTCTATATTCATGTCAAATATCAGCTTTCTAGCACCAGGCGTCTTTGAGCTAGGCTGCGGACGGACATGACGAAACTATGAGGGTTCCTTGTGGACTACGGAACCCTAAAAAACTATCCAACCAAAGTAAAACAAACCTAAGACACGAAGTCACTGCAATTTTTAAATTTAGCGGTCAGTCTTAGTGAATCCTTAATCTTTTGTTCGTTGTCCTATAGTTTCATATAATACACAACATAGAACTGATGGAATAATAATAATCATCAGTCCTTTATACTGTCCCACTGCTGGGCCTCTTCTCACTATGAGAAAGGTAAAGCCATAGTCCACCACGATGGCCAAGTGCGAGTTGGTAGACTTCACATGTCTTTCAAGAACAGTATGGAGATCTCTCAGACATGAAGATAAGGATGGAATAATAAAGAAGAACAAATAACATGGAACGAGATACTAAAAGTTACTCTATAAATTCGTTCTTCTGGCTGAAATAACGATATTTTGTAATATAAAATCAATTTCAATACTCTCCAAACCTCCATCTAAGGCTTTAAAAATACAAGCCTGCAAAACAAATAGACCGCACCAAAACCGTATTAAAAAGGAGTAACGACATGACCAAATATTGTTTAAGTATATTTTGTCAAAGTAAAGCGCACAAGCAAAGCCTAAAAAGACAAATTGAATCGACTTTTCTTAACTTTGAAAAATAATGTAAAGGCAAATCTAATGTAGACAGAACAAATAATTGTGGAAAAATGATTTGATTTTGATTGTCAGGTTAATAAATTCCTTTGCTTACCTACCTTTCGTTGGGTAGATTTGGAAGAAAACATTTTATTTTCAGCCTACTTCATTCATCGTAGTTATAAAGATATTTATTTTAAAAGAGCATAACTCGCTGGCCTACAAAATTTCATCCCTACGAATTGTTTTTCTAACGTTGTAATATTTATTTCTTAGTAAATATTCAGAATAACCTTGTTACTATATTCTTCTTAAGAATTCTTGTACTTTTCAATAAGATAAAAAAGGCAGGCCGACAAAGGAATAATATTATCAATGTTTCCACCAATAAGATATTGGCCCAAAAATGGCGCCTTGGGATACGCCTCAGCGAATGTAAATTATGAACGATGTGGATCGATCGCTTACATTATTCAATGCAAGCTTGTTCTGCAATACTCTTGGGTTTTGGGGAATGGAGGCTGACGTGTGAATTGTGGTTTAAGAGTGGGAGTGAGTGTATTTATTTTGCGGGTAGAATGTAAGTCTAAAAACTTCCCATTTTATTCTGAATTCAATATTCATAATGTATTTTGTATATTGAGCATCTATTTACATTTTAGCAACATCTTAGCAAAGACTAAACTGTGTTCCTTTTTTATTGCTTTATTCGCAACTTATAGTACATCATTTTGGTTGCCAATTTTATGATCATTTACAAATTATCACGCAAATGTTTCGTATTTTTATGTTTTAGGTAGATGAAGAATTGATGTAATTAAGTGTCTTTACAGGTTCTTTGTCCAGTATCAAAACTGAAGAGTAATAGGCCTACAACGATTCTTTCGGTAAAAAAATAAAAACGATTTGGTTTTGCTCAGTCCTTGTTGACCAAAAATATCGATTACAATATATTTATTGGTAGTAGATAAAAACAAGACGAAGTTGATCCACCACCAATTTGAAGCCAACTCACTTCGTAATCGAAAAGTTGTGTCTGAAAAATGATTCGCTCGAGGAGACCGCAAATTTCAGGGACCACTTATTTTGTTTACCTCTAAACTTCCATGATCGAAGATAGCATTTATTTTGGGAGGAAAACTTACGGTAACTCGCAGTAGAGGCGTTGGGGGAGATTTAGAGGGTAGGCGATCTAATTGGAGTATTTCTTTGGATTTTTCTTTTCATATTTATGTGTTTGGCTGCTCCTTCTCAGCTTCCAACTAGGCCGACAATTTCTTATTTATATACACGTTTTATGTGAAAATATGTACACTTTCAATAACTGTGAAATTATATCACTTCAGTATTTTGTAACATACATATTCTCACGCCTTTTTCCCGTCGGGGCAGGCAAAGACAACAGAACGCCACTTGCTCCTATCCTTACAAACCTCACGCGCTTCCTCTACACTCATTACTCTTTTCATATATTACATGCTGGCCGGTTTCGGGTACTTCGGACCTTTCCTAGTATTTTGTTATTTCTGTAACCACTTAGTCAGTGTTCTAGAATGTGGTATTGGTAAGACATAATTTAAAAAAGTTAGTCAATAGATTTCAATCTAAAATGGTGTTTACGAAGAATATAAAAAAGGTAAGTAAAACAGTACAAAACAACTTTATCCATCTTCAAAAGTAATTTAGTCGAAAATAATGAAGTTTTAATTATTAAACGAGGTTAATAAAACGCAACGATTCGTAATAAAAATGCTTTGAAAGTATAACGATGTTTGTGGTGATCGTTACCTTAAAGCTGGTTAAAGTTCTGTAAACAAAGTAATTTTGTATAAAACTTTTAAGTATTCCGTTGACCCAAATGAGGTGCCGCTGGCCCGTAATTTCAATTATAGTTTCAACCACAAAAAGGAGTAGAAACTGCGAAGCTGTCAAGTTTGACATCTTTATTAAAATTGCATTAAACAAGTTTTATTTTCTGTAGGAGAGTAAACTATGTTTTTTACTTTAATCTGTTTATGGCTAGATTCAATCAGGACAATATCATTTTAGGTAGCAAATTGTTTCATATTAACTTGTATACATTATTATACTACGTATATTATAGTAAAATGACACATTTATGAATGTTTTGTTTTGAAATGACCAATGGACTTGTAACTACAGTATTTATCTATGACTACAGTAATGATGATTGATGATTTCTCATATGACTTTATGAACACGTTTCTCTTTTTAAAGGATTTTTGGTTGAAGGTCATTTATCTAGGCCCTCTCCTGAGTTCTAAACGCAGTCGCCTAATACACAATAACCGTTTACGCGATAATCGTGAGCAATAACACTGATACAGGGTGTGTTTGTTCGAGCCGCGGTTGAATCTAATTTGTGTTGCTAATCCAACTGTGACGTGCACACCAATACGGAGGCTCTAATGAAATTCTAAATTTAGACTGTTTGGGACATTTTAGGGGCTATTGATAGATTTTTGAACAACTTTATGTGGGTGTAAAATGAGAATTGAGATGGAGATTTGTTTACTTTACCGTTATTTAACTCCAGACTCAAGAATAAAACTACTTTAGAGTTGTTTGTCTGTCTGTTCATTTATTAGACTGGAGATATCAAATTTCTGAATCAGGGTCTGATAATATGAAAATAATATAAAACAAATAAACTTCTAAGGTTGCAGCTTGGTTTTATGGATGGATTTTGGTGTTAGACGAACAGGCACAGTGTGCCGAATAGACCAAGACCAAGATTCCCATAGTAAAAGTCACACTCGTGAATATGGTAGCATGCAAGGGCTCGCAAGACCTAAAGAATTATGCTACTCTATTCTTTAAAGCACACAAAATTGACGAAAGATTTGATTTTATATCATACATTGTTTATGACTTGAGGCAGTGATAGCCGAGTGGATATACCAACAGACTGCTATGCAGAGGGTTCGAATCCACGGTGCGCACCACTGATTTTATCGAAGTTATGTGCGTATTAAATTGTCAATTATCGCTTGCCCCGTGCCGCGGAGAGCACGTTAAACCGTCGGTCCCGGCTGTCATGCAGATCTTTGGCAGTCGTTACGGGGAGTCAGTACCCTCAAATAAACTGATACTAGTCTACACCTTGGAATATGGCTATCCCTTTGGGTTGCGGACGTTAGACGGCAGTCGTTCTGTAGAAAAGCTGATATACCTTCAAATCTGGTAAGACTAGTAAGCGGAGCCCTGGCTTCAAGGTGAAGAAGTCTTGGATGCAACTGGGATAACGCTAGGACGATGATGACGACATTCTTTATGACTTATTTCGTATTGCTGTAACGGCCTACTACAAATTTCTTAATGTGTACTAAAAATGTTTCACGTAAGTTCGTGACTGCTTCGTTGGTCTCGCGGCATAAATGTGCGCGTGGGATCGGGAGGTCCCGGGTTCGATTCCTGGGTCGTGCAGTGTTATTGGGTTTTTCTGTCACGAAATTCTCAGTAGCAGCACGGAGTCTGGAAATGTGCCCGGTACGGCAATAGGCTCGCCCCTTATTACGTGGGACTAAAGTATATCTGGCGAAAAGTGGGTGTAGAAATACACCTCTGCCTACCCCTTCGGGGATAAAAGGCGTGACGATGTGTATGTGTATGTGTGTAAGTTCGTGAGTTTCTTACTCGTTTTATTCACAGTAGGTTTGTTGGTGGGTTGTTAGTAAATTAATTTAATTGATAACGTTCTCAAGTACTTGACGAGGCTCTTGGGAATAAACTACTTTTATTAGAGTAAATGTAGGGAGTTCTTATTGTTTACCACTCCAGCAGACTTGAAAGGAATGAAGTAAATTGTATTATACTATTTGACGAGTAGCATTATTCAGATAACGTGTTTTACTCAAATCGTTTCAAAACTATTATTAAATAAATTTCTTTGTAGGTTTATTGGTAAGAACAGGTAGGTACATTTATTGCCACTATACGCATGTGCAAGTTGCAATAAATAATCAAGGAAAAACGTGACTGGTAATGATAAATATTGGGTCACAAAAATGTATGTTTACCGCAACTTGCCATCCATAAGTGGCAGGGTGGCCCTGCCATTTATGGACGTCGACATCTTCCGCGGTAGTTTTAGTCTCCTCCCATCCTATTCCTCAAGACGTGGACGGTAAGTCCGTAATTAAAGAGTCCACGCTGGAAGTGGACAAAGAATTTAGGTCATTTCATTTTGTTCCTAAACCTTTAAACCTAAATAGCCCTTTTGCAGTGATGATTGTGACGCACACAAACTCAAGTACTCTGGCATGTTCTACTGATAGGTATACCATATTATAACATACTTCATGCAGTTACCCAAACTAGTCGAGTTTGGGTACTACTGTTATTAAGAAACTCCGAACAATTTGGCGTCCGAAACAAAACTAACCTTACCGAAATCAAAAGGTACACCCATTTTAACACATATTCGACCTTAAATCTTAATCACCATATAACGATTGTTTTCAGGCCTCGGCCTGGAGAGCTAAAACCACAAGCTCCGGTCTGGCCATGCGAAGCGTCAGGTGTACCGACCTCCCACAAATCGGATACAACCTCAGGATTAAAATTTGTTGGAACAAGGTGTAAGAAATAGCGGGTAGAAAGATGAACATAGTGAATTGAGTTATGAGGATGGATAAGAATGCGGAGTGAAATGAGTTGGGGTTTTTTATAACTACTGCTTATATGACTATGATTTATAGTTTATTTTTATATTTTACAAAGAAACTGGCTTCATTTTTTGTATATTTGTGTCCTAATGGACGCGAGTAGGGTTAATACCCTACTAAATTACATTGTGACCTAAACATAACTGGTGAAACGTGGGTGTGTAATACACCTCTGCCTACCCCTTCGAGGATAAAAGGCGTGAAGATATGTTTATGTTATGTAAATTACTAATTTAATATTGTTATTTTTTTCTCGATTCCGACAGGAACTGGCATAGGACGAAGATGCTTGGAAGCGTCTGAGTGAGACGTATGCCTAGCAGTGAGACAGTATAGGATGATAAAAATGTATTTTCTAAACGATCTATGTATTCTATTTTAATTACTAAGAATCAAACAGATGAACTCAAACTCAAAACGCCAAAAGCCTCTTACATACGACCCGACCCAAAATGGCAACCTTTGACACAATTCACGACGACATCGATTCCTGTTTACGATTCAAATCGTTAAAGTACTGATTAGACAATTTGCACTTTGTTGCTTGAGGTCTACTTGTTTATTTGTGTAGTGGTATTAGAAACGTGACGTGGGTGAAGATTTTATAGCTTTATGTTGAAGACAGTAAACAAAACAGGTGAAACAAATTTAAAAGCGAAAATAAAATGGACACCTTAATGAAGAGATCGTTTAGAGATCACAGAGAATATATTTAATACTCATACATTGTTCGTACAAGAAAAACCAGAAAATATTCTGTATATTTTTATGGCTAAAAATTGTTAGCAAGCATAATAAAACTCACTTGGCCCAATGACATAACAAGAATTTAATATTATTTGAATTTTAGTTCTAGCCTTAGCTGTGTATAGTTGATTTATGTATGGATTAATTCCACAGTCACTTTGGTAATCCATCAGTCTCTAAAATTCGGTCAAAGAATATTATCTTAATATATAAAATCCTTGCGTTACTGACTGACTGACAGACAAGCTACAGCCAAAAGTATTAAGCGCAGGAAGCTGAAATTTGGCATGTAGGTTCCTTGGGGACCGTAGGGGTGCACTAAGACGGGATTTCCCGAAATTCCCACGGGATCGGGCAAAACGGAAAATTCGAAAAAATGTGCGTGCGAAGCCGCTGGCGTCGACTAGTATAATCTCGTATAATATAATAATAATATTCTACCACATTCACACAACACCATCTAGTCCCAAACTAAGCAGAGCTTGTACTATGGGTACTAGACAATGGATAAACATACTTATATACTTTTTTTGTGAATACATACATATTATACATAGAAACACCCAGACCAAGACAAACATCCATGTTCACGCACAAGGGTGGTTTTAAAAAAAGAGTTTAAATAAATAACGTCATTTCTTAAAAATCTCTCAAAAATATATTTTTTTATAATCTATATCTGGTGCTTTATTATTTCGTCCTTGTTTTGTTACTACAAAAAAGACCTTACTAGGTCTAAGAAAATCTGCAATCTGCATCTGAAACAGCAAAACCTCTCAAAGAAAATAAACCTTTTCTACCACTGTAATATACAAACTTGCTCAAAGCACACTATTAAAACCACAAACGTTCCAGTAAACGAGATTCTAGGTATTCGTACAATCTCGCAATAAATAAGCGTTTGCCTTTAAACCTATGTACATAAAGTAGATGCAAGAGCGGATATTACCACTAAAGAGGAATAATTCTAAGAAGGAGTGAGTAACCGGTAAATAAGATTATATTACATTAACAAGAAATACATTTGCTGCATTTTCTCTTATAGAAGTATTTTTTAAATTATGCATGTAAATTTTATACAATGCTTATTGCTTTGGTTAAAAACTTTAAGTTGGTTCATAATCACAACTTGAAAAAGAAATAGTTTTACTATTATCGTGTTTGC
Organism: Euclidia mi; assembly: GCA_944739405.2. Taxonomy (NCBI): domain Eukaryota; kingdom Metazoa; phylum Arthropoda; class Insecta; order Lepidoptera; family Erebidae; genus Euclidia; species Euclidia mi. The sequence continues at coordinate 6,036,950 of OX123198.2, read as the reverse complement.
CGGTTATAACAGAAAAGATCTTAACATTTATTTTAATCACAATGTATTAAGTGCTTAATAATAATTATACTTGTAAAAGAATGTTTCAAGTCTTTCTAAAGGAAAGACAGATGACATAACTTTAAATTTGTATTGTATAATAAAGATGCGCATCCGTGTGGTGACGGATTAAGAATACGGATTGTCACCACCCCATATCATCCCATGGGTGTCGTAAGAGCCGACAAAGGGAGCATACTATGCAGAGAACAGCACTGTAAGAGAAGGAAAACTTGATACAAACCCTATACCGACCCGTTTGGCCAGCGTGGTATAGTAGGCCAATTCCTCCTTTCAAAGGAGAGGCCTAGTCCAGCAGTGGACTGTTAAAGGCTGATGATGTATATAAAGATGCGATGATAGTGAGTACCTAAATATACCCCCTCTATCTTTATTCGAGAATGTAAAAGCTCAATGCCAAAGTCTAAAATAATCCTTATAGACAAATAAATCATAAGCGGATAATAAAATCTACACTGTCTTCATCCGAATAATATCTATACAATCCGGGACTTAGAACTGCTATTTATGTTACCTGATATTCTATTAAATCCACGGATGTCTTACCGTTCTATACACTTTACCTATACAGGCAAAAAACATGTGTACCTTTCGATTCTTAAAAAGCTTCTGACATCATAGGAAACAATAAAGACAAATTAAGTGTAATCTCTAATTAAATTTCCATGTAATTTCCACCACCTAAACGCTAACACTGCTCAAAATCTCGACTTTAAACACCAAACAGTTCAGAACATCTTAACACGCCCTTTGGAGCGTACCTTAGTGATAATACAACTTATTAATTCAATTTTCCGCCTAATTGCCATTAAAACTTCGACACATTGACCTGGAGTACGCAAAACCACATATAGTCATCTCTATCGCACGCACACAAACACACATATGTGTCGTCTCATTCTGTTAGGGTGGAAGGAAGTTGATCAAAAGTTTTAATTGCCTGTTCTGATTTTATTTGAAACGCTGCTATATGACATTGTTATGTCGGTTGTTGTAAATACGAAATTGTTTTTGTAATATTAATGTTGTTTGTCATGTACATGCCAGTTCAGATTTGTTTAAATCTGTATTTTGGCTATTTCAATTATTCTGAACTGCTGAACCATGCAGCACACATTGTGGCACTGTTAGTTTGGGCCTATTTACAAGTAAATTGTAAACGAATTTACTGTAGTCTCACGCCTGTATCCCCGAACCCTGTACCCCACATTTCGCCATGAATTTTTAGGTCCCAAGTAATAGGGGCGAGCCTATTGCCGTTACCGGGCACATCACCAGATTCCGGGCTGCTATTGAGTATTCGGAAAAACCCAGTAACGCTTTTGCCCAACCGGGAATCGAATCCGGGACATCCGATCAGCAGTCGCATACGCTATCTACTGGACCACGGAGGCAGTCAGTTGGCCGTGTCGAATTTACTGATTTATATAAATTGAACTAGGCTAGGACGTAGGATAGCATCTTAAATAGTTTCTATACTATTCTAGAACAACGACTCTATAGTTATTTTCTGTTGCACTTGAGCGTATTTTAAGTTGTACTTACTTACATACATGGATCTTGTAATAATGTCAATTAAATTGACACGAAAAAAACATCAGAATCTAAAACTTCTCTTGCACTGTAAGAGAATAGTAAGTGTCAAGGTACATTACCTAAAATATCGGTAACATATTGATCACACAATTATTAGTCACTCTTTTAAAATAATAAAATCCAAGGACCATATTTACCCAGATTTATTCAATATTAAAAGTAAAAACCAGATACTTTAATAACTCTCATATATCATGTAAAGGCATTTTAACCCGACACATCCCAAAATTATAGCCTTTTATGGCTATTATGCAAATATCCAACGATAAAAATAGATAGTATCGGGTGTCGTGCGATTGAAACGGCCAATTTTATTGTTGCAAAAGTGCAATATGAATTTAATCGCCATATTTACATTTAAGGGGCAGTTTAATAATTTGGAGCTACGCAAGGGAGCGTTCTCGTGCCATCAGTAAAAAAAAGGCATTTACGTTGTTTTCAATATACAACGACTACTATTTTAGTTGCTTCCATTGTATAACTAGTCGTTGCATCGAAACGACAAAGTTAAGCAGCGAGGTCACCATGTGGATGGGTGACCACTGGTTTCGATAGGCACGTAAGCTGTTATTCTCGGTAGTTGCCTCTGGAATGTGAGCGTATTAAGATGTCAGAGGCCTTCAGGTAGCCTCTGATACTAGAGAGCTATGGCATACTCACACGAAAAAAATAAAGAAAATAATAATCCTAAATGTGATGCAAATAAAAATCATTAATGCTCATTTAATTGATACCAACATGATCAATCAATTTCACTGCTAATGGAGATTTACATTATTAAGTAACAGTAGCAGCTTCAGAATTAGCAGTGAGCGAAAATTTGGTTATTGGCATTTCTGAAAAGATGTCTATTTAAATATAAACCGTACTACACTTACATTTGAAATTAACCCTTTGTTATTCAAAACTGTTCAATGATTACTATAGAAAATATTATGTTATCTTAAAATGTAGCATTTTACTAACAACGTTAGGTTTTAGTTCGGTAGGATAGCAGACGTCCAAGTTGTATTTTTAACAGGAAAGCTGCCAACTGCACTTTGTTAGCAAGGTGGCCTTTCGAACTAACCCGTCTTCTTAGAAAGGACTGCAACGGATAATGGAATAGTAGATGGTACATATGGGATGGACACCAGCTGACTTTTAATAAAGATGCTTTTTATTAAGATTCTTTACGATTATATAAGGCCTGTTTTATAGTTTATCCGTTTTCAAATAATAGTAGCATGTTTTGGTTTGACCTAATTACCAAAGGAATCTTATGAACGAATTTAATTTAATTAGGTTGAGAGTTATGACATAGAGACTGCTTTTACGCACACATTTTGCCAAATAATTTGTCCCGCAATTGCGAAACATAATATTATGCATAACGGTAGAATTATCAAAATTTGCTTTAACATTACAATTTATTTTGACTATCCATAAAGAGCAACCTGATACGTCAATTGAGCAAAGTGCAATTTCACAATGACGATTGATATCATGTTTCAAAACTTAATTACGATATTACGACGTGAAATACGTTGCAACTTAAATATGTATCGGACACAAATTTATGGTAATCGATGCTTATTACGACGACCATCGGATCCGTGTATTAACTGTATCGAGTGTTGTAATGGCACATTTTATTGGGTTTTTTATTAAATTTTTGCTCTCTGTCGAGCAATATTTTTGGTAATAATGTTTAAACATTGATTAATTAAGTATTTGCTTGAACAGAGGGCCAATTCTCGTGTTTAACAGATACTGACACTGAGTTTTGACTGAACTGCGATTTAATTTTGAATTGACTCACAATTGGTATTCTGCTTCACTTAATCTCATTACAGTATCATTTCGATATAATCAATTTATAATCTCTTGTTGATCTCAGAGGTAATGTCAAAAACTCAAAAACAAAAACATGAATGTTGCCATTGTATGGGAAAATACATTAATAGGAATGGTAATTGGATGCCACTACGTTTCCATGCCAAATTAAAATTAATATACAACTAAGTAATAAAATGTCGGTAAGTAAATGTATTGGTTCCTTGGATCGTGTGGATTATTTTCAATGGGTATAGCCATCGAAGCCCAAATCCACTCATACTTATTTTATATATAAAACAATAACAAAGTAACAAACACTTATTTTGCTCAATTGTCAACAATAGTCAGCTGTGAACTGTCAAACCGTAGTATCTACAGGGTTTTAGCTACAGTTTGACGTTTGTTGTACGTAAATAATTAGCAGAATACCGTCCACACTAGTTCACACTTGGTTCAACTTTCGATGTAGTCCCGATCTCATTCAAGTGTCAGTTAAGTTACGAGAATACCATTTATGACACCGAGACTAGAACGATATTGGAATTTGAACAAATATAATTACCAGAATTGGCCTTCAGGTCATTGGTTCGTTCATATTGTTATTTTAAGTACTGACCTAAATTATCATCATCTTAATTACTATATTAGCCGATAGAAGTCCAATGCTGGACACAGGCCAAGGCTGGCTCGCCCAAAGCTCTCCACATAGACTGAACTTCATCAACAACATCATTGGTCCACTTTGGGGGCCTACGACATCCAGCTATCGGTTCTTCTGGCTACGTGTCCGCCTCACTTCATCTCGACTATTCAGAGAGCTATGTCGACATTTCACTTCTAAGCTATGTTCGAATTCCCACTATGCAAAATGTTTATTGAGATTCTTGTTATTTCCCATATACAGCAATAGGATTGCAACCCTTTTAGTGGGAGAGGAGAATTTCGTAGAACGTCGCTCCGTGGTAAATCTAATATTCTGTCAGATCTAGTTGGACTAGTAAACGCGTACCGTGGCTCCAAAGTGCGAGTCTTGGATGCAACTGCTATCTAGGACAATGGTAGTGGTTATGATGTGAAGTTACTAAGATATGGTTTAAGATTAAATTTATTATTTTACTAATGCCTACGATTGTGAAGCAAAATCTTGAAGTCTAAGTTAGCATTAAGACACATCTGCTTAACCTACGGCACCGAAAGTTCATTTGAATTCGCTCGCTGTGTTTTTAAGTTCCCTATGGTAGGTACATCAGCCGAAATTACGTCGCGTTCGGCGCTGGCGTTAAATATTCCGTTGAATGTCACACCATGCGCAGCATTACACGACTGCCATCTAGAGCCGACCGTAGCACAAATTAGTACAAAAACTTCATATTTATAAATTGTTTCTTTCAGTAAACATATGGAACGTCTGACTGATATTGGAATATCTGGAATATGTAATTTTAAACTTGCTTAAATCAATAAATATATCAAATGAAGCATATGTGACATAAAATCAATTAAACAAAAAAAAATACACTGAAATTCATGATATAAATTAAAACTCACTTATTTATGATAATTTGACGACGCAATAAATTCGAAAGCAATTACTCATTGTGAATGATGACGTCATACACGATGGAGCGAATGTGAAATAACGTTTCAATCATTAATGTGATGTGTAGTAAATAAAATGATTTATTGCATAGGTAGCGGTTTTGGTGTTAAGCGGAGCGGTAAGCGGATTAAATGCGTCGATATAATTATGGTCAAATACTTCTCTTTTGATATTACGAATAACTGCTACGGTAAAAGCAATATTTTATTTCTTTTTTTAGCTCAAAAATTTTTATATCTACATTTTTTATGTAAAAGATAAAAAATACATTTTTATCAAGTTGGATGACATAATGTTAAGTTAACTTTCAGGACGAATTGTGTGAAAAATAAAATATCTTTGCTAGTTAAAATTCCAAGTAACTGTAACATTAAGAAAACTATATCTCTTTGTAAGAGAGATCGTTAACTAAAAGAACGATTCTGCGTTCTAAAGGACAACTGCACTGGTTAATTCCTTTGTGTAGTATTTCGCAAAACGAGAGTAGTTCAAAGAGGTTTTACATTACAATCAATGCAACTTTTCACTGAAGCTTATGTTCAACTTTTAGACTAAATGCATAATTCCGATTCAAAACCTTAATTCGTTTTTAATATAATCAGTTTTAACATATTTCAAAATACGTCCACAATTGTTTTCTTACAAACATACTACAATATTGAAAATGGTTCAATCGCTTAATTTCTCTCTTGAAACCTCATCTTTATTCCACTTGCGTACAATATATTCACTCATTTCATTCATTCAGTCGTTCATTATCGTATGACAATTACAAGTAGGTATATTGAGAGAGTAATAAATAATGTTCGAGTAAAGCATCTGACATTCATGAATTTAAATGTTTTGAGTTGAAATATTCGTCTTAGAACTTTGATCATAAAATTCAATCGTCTAGACGACAGGTGAACTAGGAATAAATTAAGTGGATTAATGATATTGAGGCAGTGATCGCGTAGAGGTGAAAGCAACAGACTGCCATGCAGATGGTATCGGCAAAGAGCTCAGACATTTACATAGAGGCGCATTTCTCATGGGTGCTCTGAAGACAAACTTTCTGTGACCCAAATTGCCGTTTGGCGGCGTGGCAGTCGCGCTGTAACAGCTGTCTCTACGAGAGCAAGGGTGATGAACGTTCCTACTGTGTATCTAAACTACGAGAGCAAGAGAGACGGAGAACGACGCCAGCGCCTACAACGGCGCCAATTAAGAACTAAACTGGAGACAGTCCCCACTTGGAATCGGCACACGAAATCCTTAAGAATTGTGCTTCTATGTAAATCTGTATTCATTGGTATCGGGTTCAAATCTACGTTGACCCCTGACTTCTCGAAGTATGTGCGTATTGAATTGTTAATTATCGCTCGACCGATGCCTCGGAGAGCACGTTAAGCTATCGGTCCCGGCTGTCAAAGATCTTTGAGAGTTTTACGAAATCAGTATTTTAGAATAAACTGACACTAGTTTCTTTCACAGAATATTGCTAACCTTTTGGGTTGTGGTTGTCAAAAGCTCATTCAGTCAAATCCGTTTAGACTAGTAAGCGGATCCCGGGTTGTAACTGGAATAGCTATATATAGCTAGCTGGAAGCGCTAGGACATAGCGTGATAAATGATACTGAGGAAGCGATAGTCGAGAGAACAGGAGACTCAAGAAAATGCACTAAATATAGTTTAAAATGATAATTATGTTCTTCAGAACATTCCCATTCCCCATTATCTATTTACGTTAGTACTTTTTTTAGAAATTTGTTTCTTTTCGAAATTATAATTGTCTGAATAAACCATTATACTAATTTACCGATTTCTCAGAAAAAAATAACCACCAGAGGTTTTTGTAATCTCCTTACAACATCCAAAAAGCAAATATTAAAATAAACAATTTTACTTAAAGAAAATGAAATAAATTAGCAAGTACACACTCTAATTCCACTTTTGTTTCTACCCTAGGAAATTTAATCACCCGTCTTAAATGAATACAAGAGTGCCCTTTAAGAAAATAACCTTATTACAAAGGACGTCAGAAGTATGGACTACGGGTATTTTCATTACTTGTAGTACGTGTTTTTCTTGTTGTTCATTTATGATTTAAGCTAAAACAACCACTTACTCATTGAAATTGCGTTAACCAATAAATGGGATTTAATCAATAAACGAGATGAAAATGAGGAAGAAAATGAGGAAATTGCTAGTCGAAAATTATTAGTGTTAATGATTAAGAAACAGATGATCAACTCACCTTCGGTATATGGGATATTCTATGTTTACATTTAACAAATAAAATATTTTCTGTATCAATACTGACGCATTCATTTTGTATACCAGTATTTAAAACGTAGCCTTCAAGAACCATAGAGTTACGACGAATATTAGTAAATTGGTATTTATTTATTTAGGTAATTACAACAGGTAACAAACAGAGCATGATGATTCTACAATGATATTAGTTTAGTACTGATTGGTACCCTAACGCAATTACACAACATGATTTATGTTATAAAGTTATTAGTTAACTCAAAACAACAGAATTTGTATATAGGTACATGAATTTTAAGTTAATGTTACAGTGAAGTCAAACTACGTTTAGTAAATTCAGTGATACAGTGTGTTTTTTCTTCCTTTTAAAGTGATAAGGCCAGAATATTTCTTTTATAAACGGTAGCTTGTGAATCATAGATATCAACGTTACAAGTGTTGTCCCGCGTTATTTCGTTATAAAGACGACACATTCTAATGATAGGGTTGTAGTAGGAAGTGTTGTTTTTGTATATATTAAGTAGAAATGGTTTTGGTGTTCTAGTATTATGTCGAGTGTTAATATTGATGAGAGAAAGCAAAGTGGAAGAGTCAATGGTACCATGGAGAATCTTGTGAAGGTTAATTAAGTCCTGCTGTTTACGACGTACATGTAGAGGTGTAATTTTGAACTTAAGTAGACGATCTGTATAAGTTGCAAGTTTCCTTGATAGCCTATGTCTAAATGAAATCCATCTTACACACTTTTTCTGTACGCTTTCAATCATATCAGAATGTACTGCGTAGAAAGGCGCCCACACCACTGAACAGTACTCCAGAGTGCTTCGGACCAGAGCATTGTACAGTAGTATAAAGCTGGACGGATTTTTAAAACCTTTAGTGGTTCTGGCTATGAAGCCGAGGAGTTTTAAAGCTCTGTTCGTTATATCGGTATAATGCTCACGAAAAGACAGTTGGTCGTCGAAAAATACACCTAAATCCCTTGCAACACATTTGGGGGCGAGTGTTTGATTTTCAAGTTTGTAGTCGTAAATGGTCTTGATACGCTTTTTGGTGAACGTAATGACGAAGCATTTATTTACGTTTAAGTACATACGGTTAAGAGTGCACCATCTTTGTACAGATTGAAGATCCTGCTGTAAGGATTCACAGTCGGCAGTACTCTCTACGGACGTAAAAAGTTTTAAGTCGTCAGCGTAGAATAAACAAGAACTTTTCAATGTTTTTGCGAGATCGTTGATGAACATTAAGAAGAACAAAGGCCCCAAATGGGACCCCTGTGGTATACCAGAAGTGACGGGTGCAGGTTGTGACAAATATCCTCTAATAGAAACCAACTGACTCCTATGCTCTAGATAGGATCGGATCCAACGATATAATGTATTCCATAGGACATAAGTTTTGATAGTAATTTATCATGATTTACCTTGTCGAATGCCTTTCTAAAATCCGTATAAACGGAATTCACTTGACCTCCCCTGGCAAATGTGAAACATAGAAAATTGTTATACTCCAATAGATTTGTAAGCGTCGATATACCAAGCAACATATTTTCATTTAATTTCATGGCAAACGGTATATAATTTTACTGCGAGAAGCATAAGCAGAATACAATTTGATACAACTCAAATATCAAAGTCTTTAAGACTTTGATAGATTCAGCAAGATAGACTCACAGAATTGTATTGAAAATAAGAGTTGTAATAAAATACATGAACGATTCCTATCCGTTGAGGAGGCACTCTAAAAAGATCTTAAGGACATCAAATTCAATATTCTAGTAATTTTACTTTGACATATAACACTTAATAAATAACATCACATTTCTGAAAGACTAGATATTACGCATTTAAATAACTCCACTCGAAAGAAAAAGGTCAGCGAAAGAGGCACTTCTAATAAACATAATAAACATTTTTATCTTCACATTGTCAGAAAAGGATACGATGTAATTCATCTGTATCCCTGAAGAGTACCTGGGGTGGCTATTTATATCCCAGGGTACCCCCCACCAAGGGTACTTCGACCCAAGGTAGGAGGCACAAAGGTACTCCGTCAAGTTCCGGAAATAATAAATAAAAGTACAGTGAAACTGCTTATTGTGTATTTTACGGAACTTACCCACTTAATTGTAAACTTTTGTTACTTTTTCTAAGGGAGTCAAATTTAGGATTATTTGGGGAGCAAAATTGTCGCGTATTTTTGTACCTATGCTCAAAGTGAAGTCACTCTCAGATCATTAGGTCTGTGAAGTGACAGCGTATGTAAATAGCTTGCTGCATTCGTTTTGTATATTCTTTTATTTATATTTTATTTGTTGCTTTTATCTGCATTATGCTATCACCAAACTCTTTAGAAAGTGGTTCTTTATTTGGTAAATAATTCACGTCAATTATTTGTATTTTATTAAAGTTGGGTTCCCTCACATAAATCTTCATTGCATTATATCTACAGCTATGATGGACGCTTAATAACTTGTTCACTCAAGCGTTTTCAATGGTTTCAGGTGACGTCAACTAAGCAGCACCGGTGGTTTATCGTCAAAGTGTAATATTTCCCCAAATGTTTATATCTTCCCTAGCCAACAGCCGTAACTAACAAATATACAAAATGACGCAGAAAATTTCCCTTTGAATAAATTTCATTTCTAAGCAAAGCATAATCCTCGTCTTGTTAGAGATAAGGAGAGGCATTAATTTGAATTCATCTCATTACGGTGTTGCCCGCCAACCACTTGTTCCGAATAAATTATGAAAGACACGCGAAAATGGTTTATTATCCCTGCCCGAATTCCGTCTCGCTCATTTTTTTATTTTTAACATAAGAGAGAAAAAGACGAGTGTCGTTTCGAATGCATGTGCTGTCGTCAAGCAGATTTTTTGTCCCTGTTTTAGAAGGAGACATCGCGATTGTTATTCTACCGTGCTGTTGAATGCGTTTGATAAGTATAAAAGTGAACGTGAATTTTGAGTAATACCGAAGAAAACAAGGTAAAATTTTCTTTAAGTCAAAAATGAGTTTACCTTTAACTTGAGTGGTTTCTTTTTATTTTGCATAATGCTATTATTCGGCCCCTAATGCCAAATATTGTAAGATATATTTGAAGGGAACTGTATAACAGAAAAATAAACCACACAAGTATTGTAATTAAACCATAAAATTAGTGTAAATAAAAATAAATATGGGATCCTGAACACAGATCTTCATAAATTGTAGCTAAGCTACGATCACCGATCACGTTAGCCTCAAAATAAAAAAAAATATATCACAATCGCTCTTTCGTGAGTTACTTGAGTGCCTAATTGAAAATCTGAGCCAGGTATGCGCCTGGCACATGCCGAATTAGGTCCTTTTTTGACCACACTCAACTTTTGATTTTGACCAAAAAAAATTCACCTTGAACAACTTTTTACTTCTCCTGTCTGTATGTATAAGTATGTTATTCTTTTTTTATTACTGTTTGTTCTGTTGTAATTGTTATATTATTTTTTTTGTTCTTATGACTGTTCTGTATTTTTTTTTGTGTAGGTATGTAATTTGTTGTGTGGAGTCAGAATAAATTATATTTCATTTCATTTGTGTAGGTACCTTAGGAGGTTAAAAAAGTGGCACGTACCAATTTATGTATTTTCTATAATCGAACTCACACACTCGGTGCACCATGGTAGTGAATTCATCACCTAAATTAAACACAGTCGATTAGACTGTAAAATTTATGTAAATCTTATCCAACCCCAACTCAGAGTGATACAGAAATTTCAATTAATCTCACAAATTACAAACTAATCAAGTTCATTTGTCAACTCTATAGTTAAGGACCTCTCAAATTTAACTACCACAGACTATTAAATCAAACTGCTCGATCTACAATCGTAAAGGTTGACAAATTTAATTTCCTGTGGGTTGCTTCCAGCAATTTGTAATTAGATTTCAGTTAAAAGCCAAAGACCATTAAAACAAAATATTATTATGTTGTAGTAATAATCATTTGGGTTGGTTTACTTGCCAAAATGGTGGAATTTGCTTTGAGGAAACTTTGTTACTGCATGACAATGGCAAAGTACTTAGGTCTTAGTATGTAGCCAACTGGGTCAAAGAGCGTCAGTGTGTACATCTATTTGTTGGATATTAACTGCTATAAATAATAATCATTTATCTATTAATATACTTAAAATACTATACTTAACGGATAGCAGTAATCCGATTGTAAACCGCGTTTAATAATCGCATGTGAACATTTGTATTAAAAAAGTGTATTAGCCAAACCATCTTTTTTTTAAGATCTATTTTAGTGTATCGTACATAAGAAGTAACAGTAAAATATTATTCGTTTTAAGTCCATGCAACATGACAGAATTAATTATAAATTTATCAAAGCTGTGGTATTTGAAAATATATATACATTATGTGAATCACACACATTAAGTTACCCACGAGCTTTCTATAAGCTCAGTGGTATATGTAGACATATGTACATATTAATTAATTATTGTGATTAAATCTAATATTTTTGTTTGATAGACAAAAATATCACTTATTTGTTTTCTCAGCACTGTCCTTATGCCCTTGAACTTATACGTATGCTTCAGCTCCATTTAGACTCATTCCTTTCAAATGTATTGTCAATAAAAACCAAAGCCTACACTTTGCAGTAAACGCAATAAAATCGTGAACCCACCCATCGTTCTATTTGCATGGGAGAGAGGTTGTATTGTTTTTCAATCGTCTCCCTTGTCCCGTGAATGACGTCACTGTAAATAATATCCCGCCCCGTTCTGAATGTTTTTGCAGAATTACGCTTACACTGTAACGTTTCGGAGATTAACCCGAAATGAAGGATGACGTAACATTTTTCTTCGCGTATTTTTTTTTGTTTTCCGATGAAAATGAGTTGTTGTGCTATTTACGAAACTTAATTGCCATGACGGGCAATTCGCTTGTTTGATTCCCAGATCACGCAACGTGGTGGATTCTAAATACAACGTCAATACGTATAAGCCTGTCAGAAACATGGTGCCTTACCTTGACTGCACCGATCGCGTAGTGTTTTCAGTAATCGCCATTTAATATTGCGCCAAGTGTCGTGGGTTCGATTATACCATCCCTTAAAAGACAGCCCTTTGGGGTATTCATACATAATTGTTTCAAGTCCTATACATTCTTTGATTTTGTTAATAGAATGTTTCTAAAATCCACATAGTCACAAATATTCTTAGCTTAGCTGTCTTTAAAAAAATATTAAGATGGTTTGGGGACATGGAGAGGATGGATGACGAAAGACTGACAAAGAAGATAATTATATAAGTCAAGTGTGATTGGGACAGGACGAAGGGAAATACCCAGGCGGACGTTCTCTGTCCAGATTGGAGACATCCTAAAAAAAGGACAGGTCAGAAGTACCCTAAACAGAAGAGCATGAACTTGATGAGAGTGAATGAAGCAAGAGAGGTATGTCAGGTTCGTTGCAAATGGCGTTACGTAGAGTCTGCCTATCCCTCCGAGAAACAGGCGTGAGTCTATGTATGTATGGCTTTAAAAAATCGTAACTCACTCATAATAATTAAATATAAAAAAAACTGTTTGTGTTATCTTCGTGTATTTTGGCGGGCTCTGAAATTTTTGTCACATTTTGACTATATTTTTCATTATCTGAATAAGGACTCAGTCTTAGGTACCTAGCTAAATATAGGTGATGTTCACCTCAGTTTGCCCTTCCCAATATCCTATGATATTGGGAAGATGACATATATAGCCCTACACCTATGTGTAGGGCTATATATGTGTATAAAAACAGTGTCCAATCAAAGCCACTTTTGAGTGTAACGGGCGTCGGCTTGTGTTCCAATTTGAGACCCAAATGCTAAGCCCTTCGCTTTCTGCACCAGCCTCGTTGCGAGCTCGTCTAGATTGGATGATGGGCCAAGATATGAGATTAGCGGGTAACTTAATATATATTTTGGAAATGACGTATGTATAATGTATGTATGTGACGCATATATATGAAGAGAGTCTAGCGGCATTTGGTCAGGAGTGGACGTCTTTAGGCTGAGATGATGACGATGATATGATGCAGAAGTTGTTTAATATACGATATTTAAGTTCTGGAATATATCTGTCAAACTGTTTGGTTGCTTTGTATTTTTTCGTTTTTATACTAGGTATTAGTAACCGCATCTGTACACATATGAAGACCTAACAAAGAGTCTAACATCCTACACAAAGCGCGGTCAAATTAGTCTCAAACTTTTATGAATTGCACAAAGTTAGTGCCGCGTCATACCGTCGTAATATGTATGTATTTACAAAAAGAAAGTATATATTTATGTTTATCCATTATCTAGTACCCACAACACAAGCTCTGCTTAGCTTTGGACTAGATTGTGATGTGTCTATGTGGTAGAATATTATTATTATAATAAATTTTTATAGACCATATGCCATCTGACTTTCAGAACAGTGTCAGTAAATTCAATGGTACTATAAGGTTAATTATGGCTTGCCCTGTTCCTCGTTGAACACATTCAGCCGTCGGTCCTGGCTGCCTTGAAGATCTATAACAGTATTTACAGGGAGTCAGTTCCCTTGAATGCACTAACACTTGTCTAATGAATTATTCATGAAATAATTAAATCCATGAAATATCGCTATCCCAATTGCGGAAGCAGTCGCTCTGTGGAAAGTCTCATAATGCTTCAAAGCTGGTTAGACCAGAGAACTGACTTCGAGCTCCAAGGAAAACATCTTAGATGAAAAAAATAATTATTTCCCTTACTAAAAGGTTATATAACTATTCCGCTCTTCGCTTTTAACTCACACGCCGCACATTACCACGTCCGCCCCCGACAACTTCATTAAAAGTGCCTTATAAATAAATTGCAGCGCCTGCAACATTTCGCATGCAAACATAACCCAGCTTTAAATATTGTGTAATCACTGTTTTTGAGGGCAAACATTTACATGTCACGGTACAAGACGTCGCTTGATAAAGTGCTGTGCACATAAGCGACACGGTGTGGCAAAAGATGCTAGCATTTATATTTAAAAAAAGAACTACAGATGCTCATAAACAAGCTTTGTGTTTCTTTCATTCTGGATATGTGGTGACGGATTAGGAATACGAAGTGCCACTTACTTACTTTACTTTCTCCGGCGCTACAACCCTTTGTGGTGGGTCTTGGCCTCTTCAAAAATGGTTTTCCATTCGCGACGGTCCTTGCCTTTCCTCCTCCAGTTGTTATGCCTTTAATGGCCTTGAGGTTATCATCGATACAGTCAAGAAGACTACCCTATTTTAATCCGAGGGATTTGTAAGAGGCTACTGAGGAAGGTTTTGCGGAAGCAAGGAACGGCCAACTTGATATTTAGGCTAAATCCTCGGATTGACTCAAAAGCTATTGTGTCGCAGATTAGGACAAGCCTATGTGCAGCGATGTATCTCAGATATTAATGATGAATCTGTTGATTATGCCTCAGGGCTAGTGACTAATCTAACAAGTTTCGATACGTACCCTCGAAGACAGTTAAAGCGCCCCAAAAGATCTCAAGGCCTTTCGGCAACTAAAGACACTACATGCCCAAGAATACTTCAGCTTAATTTTTCCACTAAGGATGTAAAAATAATGATTTATTTTATATTTTTATAGACTCACGCCTGTATCCCCGAAGGGGTAGGCAGAGGTGTAAATTATGCTTTAATTTTACTGAATAGTTATAAAGATATACTTTTATTCATTCACGCTTTCACTAGATTTATCAGCATAGATTTATGTCTGAACTAAAGATTGCTTTTAAAGGAAATTTATATTTTAGTGTCTTGCTATAAAAGGAAACTTTTAACTATCATAAGTTTCTTTACATGTGCTCATTCGTGCAAAGCTTAAAACATACTTATATTTTTCTGTATTAAAGGGCTTTATTGTTGAGCGATAACGCCACCATGTAAAATTAGCCTCAAAACTAAAACAAATATTTTTTTTTCCAGCTTTATTTTTTTATAGACTCACGCCTATATCCCCGAAGGGGTAGGCAGAGGTGTAATATAACACCCACATTTCCCAAGGAATTTTTAGGTCCCACATGATAGGGGGCGAGCCTATTGCCGTTACCGGGCACATCACCGACTCCGTGCTGATACTGAGAATTTGGACCCAGTAACACTTTTACCCGGCCCGAGTATCGGAACCGGGACCCCCGATCAGCATACGCATATGTCACATACGCTAGCCACTATGGACCAAGGAGGCAGTCAATAACAAGTTTTTTATGGCTGTTCCCTAATTTATATAATATTCTAGCTGGTTCTGATGAGAACGCTAGAAGCTTATAAATTGTCACCGCATAGTTCATTATGAGGAACGAAATGAAACGTACCCGCTCTCAAGTCTCGCGTTACAAATCTTATAACATCAAAGCTTCTTCTTGTTAATGTTCATATTTGTTTTGCAAGAGTATTTAGTGTCTTAATGAAACTAGTTTGTCCAAAATACGCTCGCTCAGTTGGTTGTCAGACGAGTTGATGTCTTCGTGTAATGCTAGATGCAGTGAACTGTGACTTGTAGTTCGTTAGTGTTTATGCTTTAGGAGATGACTGATGAATTTTATTTTATGTAATTTACTTAATACTATATTTCCTTATATTTTTTATAGACTCATGCCTGTATCCCCGAAGGGGTAGGCAGAGGCAAAATAGTATTACACCCACATTTCGTCATGAATTTTTAGGTCCCACGTAATAGGGGGCGAGCCTATTGCCGTTACCGGGCACATCACCAGACACCGTGCTGCTACTGTGAATTCGGAAAAACCCAGTAGCACTTTTGCCCGACCCGGGAATCGTACCCGGGACCTCCGATCAGCAGTCGCATACGCTATCCACTGAACCACGGAAGCAGTACTTAATACTAATGGAGTAAAATATAACTTGTCTAAAGAGAAAGAGTTATTTTCATATTCTGGGACTTCTAATCCCTAAATTGAGTCATGTGTTGTCAGCGCAAAAACCTTATTATACCAGATGAGTATGTTACGTCCCAAAAATACATTCAAATTAATTTTTACACATAAGTGGTGCTGAGGTGGTGACTTGCCTCATTCAGTAGGTACTTTTTTTAGTTTTAGCCTGATGACTCTTTATTCATAAAAACTTTAACTATGCCATCTCTATGATCGTCGTTGTTTAGTTAAATTTATAAGCATGCGTTAAATTGTATAGGTTTGCCATTTCAATTTTAAATACTTCTTACACTAACATACTTGTACAGTCTCCTTCTATAGTAATCTAAAATATATACCGAATAAACAGAGATATATCGCTCTTGCCTACTCTTTCGGTCATATCAAGTCTTCATTAACTTTAGTATCTTGCACTCAAAGCAAGTCTTGTCATAACTTTCCCTTCTTTGCCATCAAAAACAAGTCTTATCAAGCTCTTCAATATTATTTTGTCCAAATCAAGTATAAACTCTTGCCCTTACACTCCCACTAATTCAAGTTTCAACAAAACACCCAATATCTCTCCTCTTCTCACTTGTACCACACCAGAAACACGTCCGCTCGTTGCTCGAGCGACAACTTCATTAAAACCGGAGTACAAACAAAACGCGTAGCCTGCACGCTCGCGACTCGCTTTGTGTGCCAATCAAATTTTTGCTAGCAACATGTAGAAAATACTGGCTGAACGTGTTAATCGGGATGGTAAATCCTTTGTGTTATTATCTTGATGTCGCCGCGATTCTGAGGGATATGGAGGGATAGAATTTTCCAGAATATATTAAACTAGATGAGCGCGCGGTTACACTCGCGTTATTTAAGGCTACTGCTCTGTTCCCGTGGCTTATAGCGTGATGTTATGTAGCCTATAGCCTTCGTCGATAAATGGGATGTCTAACACTGAAATATTTTTTTTTAATTGGACCAGTAGTTCCTGAGATTAGCGCGTTCAACCAAACAAACATACAAACAAACTCTTCAGCTTTAGATATTAGTATAAGATGAGCGTGGTAAATGTAAGAATGGTGTATTCAATTCGTAGTTTAAATAGGTATTTTTTTGGATTTTCACTTGGTTTACTGCGTCTTTGATAGTTGTCACATATTGCTGGATCACACGACGTAAATATGTATGTTTGAAATTTTGTTTAGTGCGAAGAAGAAGTCAATTTTTGTTGGTAAGTTGGTATATATAGTATAGTCTATAAGTTCAATAATTTGACATGGTGTATTCTTTACTATACAATTCTATATGAATGCAAAGTTAATGATACAATAAAAAATGGAATGAGGCGAAAATTTGCGGTCTTTCTTGCTCTCTGGCAGTGAAAAAAAATCTCTCCCAATCTACTTTCGGAGGGACAGGCGAGAGACCAATGGAACAAAATCTACAGTACACAGTAAACTTCGAAGTAATAAATGGTGTGGTTATAAAAGCATTATAAACATGTACACTAAATAAACTTATTGTTAAACAGATTTCGCCGAAAAATGCCGCTTCCTTTACAAAAGTTTGGACAAAACGCATACAGACGCACTCAATCCACATAATCTTCCCAAAAACCTTCTCAACAGTCCTTGTTATCATAAACTCAGTCCGGTGAACATGTGAAACAAATTAAAATAAGTACCACATTTCAATGCAGCATACAAAAAACCTCTGCGTAATGTCCACTGTTGATTTTTTCCCGCAATTGTTTACCATTGCCAATGTCCTGCTTTGTCCTGTTGCCCAGTTAGATATGCAACATGTTCAGCCGCTGATTAATGCAGTACGGTTAAACATGTTCGTTCTCATTTTTCAATTTACATTTCGAAATGAAAATGTTTGTGGAGTTAGTGTTTGATGTTTTGTTTTTGTGTTTATTGGTGGGAGATTTAGCACATGTTTGGTGGAAGCATAATTGAAAAATACCTACATACATAGACTCACGCCTGTTTCCCGGAAAGGGTAGGCAGAGACTACGGACCGCCATTTGCAACGATCCTGACATATCTCTCTTGCTTCATTCACCCCCATCAAATTTCTCATGCATGCTCTTCGGTTAAGGGTACTTCTAACCTGTCCTTTAATTGGATGTCTCCAATCTGGTCAGAGAACGTCCGTCTAGGTCTTCCCCTTCCTTATTCGGATCTATTTGATGTCATGGCCATTGATAATTACACAGCTATTTAACTTGTAGTCAAGCAATATCCGGGATAATAATAATAACTATAAATTAAAATTATAACCTCATCAGTCTGTCAGGTCTCTACAAGTCAAGGTGATGATTGCTTGTAAAGACATACTAACTGATGAGGACGCCTATACCTAATTCTGAATATTATGGGAGTACGAGTAACTACATTAATAATACCAAGCAAGTGTGACAGTGACAACCGCCTTGCGCTTATAACATAGTCTCACGCCTGTATCCCCGAAGGGGTAGGCAGAGGTGTAAATATTATACCCACATTTCGCCATGAATTTTTAGGTCCCACGTAATAGGGGGCGAGCCTATTGCCGTTACCTTGCACATCACTAGACTCCGGGCTACTACTGAGTATTCGGAAAAACCCAGTAACACTTGCCCGACCCGGGAATCGAACCCGGGACCTCCGATCAGCAGTCGCATACGCTATCCACTGGACCACGGAGGCAGTCTTTTAACAGATTCTAATATGTTTCCTTCTTAAAATATTCTAACACCGAATATAAGCACACTATGTTTTATTACTTAATCAACAAAAAAAAACAACGACTAAACACAGAATTTCATAATATATCCTTAACATGAATTTTCCTTACAATTGCTTAGACAGGATATTAAAATTCTCCGCCACACCGGTACAGGACAAAACATTGTTAAGAAAATAGCAGGTAACTATCAAGAAACGTAATACTCTGCAGCTTGCACTATTGTTTTAATAAGGCAAACTACCTACTGCATTTCTCAAGTAGAAATTCTCCGTTTCTGAGTAGAATTTTATTCGCTTTTCATAGAACGCTTCAGTTCCGTGTGTTTTGATGTTTAAAGAGCCCGCAGAGCTTTTGCGAAGGCAACCTTATAATGACGCTTAAAGTAAAGCTATGTAACTAGCTGTGTTTTGGGACAATCAGCCCGCATTTATTTTTGGTCGTGTTGCTTCTTTCTTTAACTTTGTGAGCTGCTCATGAGGCTTGTTGATTTCTTAGAATGTACATCACTGTTTTTCCAAATATTAGTAAGTATTATATAAGGCAATTATGCTAGCCTGAAACATTCAGTTTAAATATTGTGACAACATTCTCCAACTTACTATTATCTGTATATATAAAATCCTTGCGTTACTGACTGACTGACAGACAAGCTACAGCCGAAACTACTAGGCGCAAGAAGCTGAAATTTGGCATGTATGTTCCTTGGGGACCGTAGGGGTGCACTAAGACGGGATTTTCCGAAATTCCCACGGGATCGGGCAAAACGGGAAATTCAAAATTATGTGCGTGCGAAGCCGCTGGCGTCGACTAGTCCGTATATATTATTCCAATTGCTGTATATTGTTGATTAAATACACTATTTATAACAATAAACTATGTATTTATTGACGCTGTTTAAGCAAAACATACTTAAAACTAAAAAAAAATCCTTAACTCTTTATAAGAAAAAGGAATAGGAAGATTTCAAGTTCGCTTCTACAACTGTCAATTAAGTCTAATTGCTTGTCAACGCATATTTCATTACCATCTTCCCGGTAACTGTCTAGTTTAAGATGAACAATAAAATAATTAATTGCTTCGATAACACTGGTGCCTCGAACGAGAATGAGTGCTAAGAGGGACTCTTACACGGAGGGTTGATAAAAGGTGAAAATGATGACGCTAACGATGTCAGGTTTGACAGCTCGTTTTGTCAAAAAAAATCCCTGTGCCTTTTTAATCTGTTATATCCACGATATCGACGATTTTATTTGGAGTATTACTTATGTAGTCGATTAGAAAAAAAAATAAGAAAAGACAGGAACAAGCAAACTTATTATTCACAAGAGTGCAGTTTCGGCACGAGCAATTTGTTTGATTTGAAATCTTAAACCTAATAAATTCTAAACCTATATCTTTCCATGTTTTGATTGAGTGTGGTAAAAATTATTTCAATACATCTTACTACTGTCTCATGCGTGAGGCGTCCCCAAAAAGAATGGCTTCTAATACAAATATATCAACTTTTAAATGGCTCCCTTTTCCATGCACAATTTAATGCTCTATTGTACGAGTATGATTGAGGCTAATAAACGTTTCTTTCATTCTCCGCAATATTACTGGCTTTACCTTTTTCATTAAGAATTCACCATGCATCATATCATTATCTTCCCTCAAAAGCCATTTACCTAGAGCTCACGCACGATATTCGTAATCATAATATGAATTTTGCAATACCAAGTCTGCCCCAGCATTACAAGCAGCTTATCTATAAACGAAAGAAATCCAACGATTCCCAACTCGTAATAGCGAGACTTTGAACGACTTCACAATACCTCCGTCCTTGTTCGCCTCAGCTGTTAGCTGTATATCTGTCTCGTTCGCTCGAGGTACTTCCATAAGTTCCCATCATGGCCCGTCCCTTTATATTTCATTTATGGTGTACGTCGAAACTGTTTTTGAAGTCCTCCCCTGAGCTGGTACGATTTGTTAGCGTTTTGTAGTGAGTCGGATTTCTTTTAGGCCCGATTGGTATATTTATTTTCAACAAATTGGAATAGGAGATTTTCAGTTTATTTTATTCGATTGTTTGGTCCTTAGTATCGGGCTTCGGTAAGAGCGCGGTTTTGGGTTTTTAACAATTGGTGGCTTGTCCGTTGTTTTCACAGAGGCGAGTTTTTTTATTCGTTTATGGCGTTGTGGATATAGGTTTGTTTTTACTCGTCGACCACTGCTCTATTGATATTTAAACCGGAACAAATTATGGAGCTTTGTTTTTTTAAGTTTCCAATAGCAAAGTAGAATATTTTCCTTAAATTTATTTCGGTGATTATTTATCGAAAGTCGTTTCACCCTCGTATAACGTTTAAGGAACGAGTTTGATTTTGTAACATGAAATATATAAAGTGGAAAAATGTTATTCCGACGTATCAAATCTATGTTAACGTGACTCGAACTTCCTTGAAATACTCCTGTAATATTATATAGATGTTTTTCCTTTAGATTTTCCTCTGAACGTT
Organism: Euclidia mi; assembly: GCA_944739405.2. NCBI lineage: Eukaryota > Metazoa > Arthropoda > Insecta > Lepidoptera > Erebidae > Euclidia > Euclidia mi. The sequence continues at coordinate 6,015,458 of OX123198.2, read as the reverse complement.
ATTGATAAAATTTTCTATAAGCCGGAAAATATATATTCTGCAATATTTGTTGAGGAACATTAATCTGTAGTAAAGCTTGATCCCTATAATTACGTGAATGTAGATTGAAATGAAATTGATATTTATGGATTTCCTTCGAAATGATCGATGTACATGGGAAGATTGTTGTTTTTACATTTCTTGTAAAGCGACAAAAATATTGAGTAATAGTAAAAACGATTGTAGTACACTCAACTTAAACAGTAAACCAAAAATCAATTCGATAAAAGTCCGAATAGAATATTAATTTCATAAATTATACAAATGAAAGTTTTTATTATTGATCTTGAAAGACCTGTGAAGTCGGCCGACCCGCGCTTCGCCAGCGATGTGAACTATGGCTTTACCCTTTTCTTGGTGGAAAGAGACCCGTACTCATCAGTAGGACAGTTTATAGAAAGTCAATACCATTTTGTAGCCGTATACAGCAATTATCAAAGCTTTTGATAATAAGTAGAATGAACAACTTACAATACCGTCGATATCATTTGATTTTGATACAATTGTAATTTTCAAACTCAAAGTCATAAACTTGTGGCAAGTATATCTACCTGACAGAAATTGACGACCACGCATTAGAGATATAATAAATGAGATTTATTTTCAAACATAGCTCTTCAGCTAATTGTTATCCAGTAATAATCTCTTACGAGATTAAAACGTAAATCCTCGTTGGAGTAACTTCAGGTTGAACTGGTAATAAAATAAATGCTTATACTAAAGTACTTACGTGTTAAGCTCAAGGTCCAGTCGGAACTTATGATTAAAAGCTTTAATGAGAAGTGATGTCCTATGAAAGTGTTTTCCAGTCTGAAACAAATAAAATAATTACGTTAGAACATGGCTGTTTTATTATGCGTAGCGTGTAATGCTCTTCGGAAAAATGGGAATCATTATAAGTATTTTGTAAGATGATATAATAATTTGAGATACTGTTTTAGAAACTTAAAGCTACTAATTAGTTAATAAGAATTTGGGAGGGTATTTTATTTAATTGAAGCTGTTTAAGTGTAGAACTAAATATATTATAGGCAACCTGAAACAACATATAAATTTTCCTTCCGTATTCCTGTCTTCTTCTAGTATTTCACAACCGTTAGTAGATTTTGAACATATTAAGCGATTCCATCTGAATTTTGACGTTCATATTTTTTTAACTAACCATAATTAATAAACTGATCAATACGCATTGATGCGTAATATCAATTTGTTTTGAGCCTTACTTCAATTTCATTTGCGCATATAAAAGGCGCCAAATACATTTTATTTTCATGTACTTTATTGATATTATATATATATAACTTAATAATTCTGGTTCAGTTACTTCGCAGGAAAATGCCGCTTTTCATTATATAGCCATAGTGATGAAATTATTTAACCAGTCAGTGAGAGACATTTTAATAATCAAGGAAATATGAAATATGAATATATGCTTCTTTGCAAGCAATAATATAAATGCCACATATTACAAACGAAGCAAATATAATGACTTAAGAATAAAATAATACAAAAATGAAATAGATAGTTAAGTCCCTCCGCGACCACAACCGTTGCAAGCCGGTAGAAACGTAGGAGAATAACAAAGGTATTTATGCCTTTAAATAAGTAAATTATCGCGACTAAGACCCGCTAAATAATATTGTATGATATCTGCAAATACTCATAAAACTAATATCGACTTTCAACTAATGCTTGTCAAAAAAACTATCTCTCTAAAAAACATGGTTGACATGACTTGCTGACACCAAGACAGGTATCTGCAGGCTTTGAAGAGTCCATGATTCCTAATAAGATACCCAGTGTCAACCAAGCACATGAATCACAAGTAACAATTTTACGAAAGCAAAGCAAGCAAGCATCAAAAATATATAAGTTCAAGTGTTCAGACCTACAAAATAGATCTGGAATCTTGTGGAAAATTCCATTAAATTAGTGGACAGTGGACTCAAATCCTTTATCCGGCGGAATTTGACAGTACAAGGGATACAGCCGAGCTGCTAATGACCAAGCCTGACATGGGTCCGACTGGTATTTCCGAGAACAACCTTTTATTATTTTGCCTTAAGGATTGGATAAGGTAAGATGTTATCTGGATTAATTTGTTTCGTTTTCTTGTTTGCTTGCTTTTTAATAAATATACCAATATTTTTATAACCTATGACTTTACTTCAAGCAAGTGAGAAAAGCTTATAATTAAACATAATATTTAATTAATTGCTGCTTGAAAATGCAAATTTCACACAGTACTCTGGTATTTTTTGTATTTGGAAGTAAGATCAAGAAATCACCATATAAATAATGAAAACCATTCAGATTATACTTTAACCTAATTATATCTTTATATGTTAAATTGTTTTCTTCTCTGACATGCAAGATTTGAATGACCCAATAAACCCAAGCTTTGCAATCACGTACCATAATTAATTACTCTCCAAAAATTAATTACACAAGCAAATATTTTTCAAAGAACAGTTTGCCAAAGGTGCCAACACAAATCGGACCTAATAACTGGTAAACAAAAATCAATTTGGAATGATCGCGAATGAACCTTCGAACATCGACCAGCGGGGTGTAAGAAATGGGTCATTCCTTACGAAAAAATAAGTTGTGACGATTCAATGAGCCGAACATCTATATCAGTTGGTAACATCATCCCACCAAAGGAAAGGAGGCAAACATAATTATATAAGGTTGACTTCGTGATTGAATTTGCCAGTCCAATTGATGTGATTTCCATTTTCTTTTTTAGGGTCCCCTTGTCGGACAAGGTGTCTGTCATGGCCCACTTTCGGATTATATGTTTTGATCTAATGACGTTTTTATTTTGTACCTGGAGGAACGGTGTTTGGTTTGTTAAACGGCTGATGATGACTGACGATAATGGAGCATGCTTTCATGCTTTTAGTGCCGCTTTACGTAACATTTGTGTGTCCGCATGGATTATCCTTTCATTTTTTGAGCGCTGTATTACGAAGCATTTGTGGGATTACTTATATAATCGAACAGATTGAATGATTTTTTGCCAAGTCAATAACAAAAGCAATCGCCTTACAACTCAAATGGTTATGACGTGTTCTAAAGACAACGCCTACTTATCTTTTCAAATATTCAATGGACAGTCGATATACGGCCATTTTCAATATTCGAACTATAGATAGATCTATAGATTTTAGATTCGTGTCAAGAACTGTCAAAAACGAATCTAAAATCTGATCTATCTATATTCCGAATATTGAATTTCGTAGATAGAGGGTTGTGCATTATAAAGCTCCCAGTAACATCTTAACTCGAAACAACAATATGTGCTTGAAAGAATTCCTTGAGAAAACATGATGATAGCACTACAATAATAGGTACCGATTGATTTTGGCTACTATTTTATAAAACGTTCAGTTCTGATATATTATCTAATACTGCAGCGTACTTTTTACGAAGCCGCTGATATATTCGAGCACAACATTTATAAAACACAAAACGTATTTGAAATTTAATAAACAGGTGCTCTACCTGTTTATTAAATTTCACCTATGGCTTGCAATAATCCTATGTGCTCGACATGCTAGCGAAGCGTAAGCTAACCTTTCGGTCGCGTATGTGTTAATCTTCGTAAAACATCCGGTTTACAGTATGGCGCTGGGTTTTATGAAATACTGTTTGTAGGGTAAATATTTTGTTGTATCAGTGTGTAAGATTTAGGATGTAAATTATGATTGATCGTGTAGCTGTGTCTGTACGGCTTTCTAATCAAATGGCAATATGTAGTATTTTTCGACTTCTGTTCAAAACTTTGCAGGCATATAATACATACATACATACATATACTCATGCATGTTTCCCCGAAGGGGTAGGCAGAGGCATATTAAACGCCCACTTTTCGCCAGTGTTTTGATCCCACGTAATAGGTGTCGAGCCTATTGCCGCTTATCGGGATATTTTGTTTGCCAGAGCCTCGTCCGTTGGTCGGCAGGTGCACCACTTGCAGGTGAGGTTGGCTTGGGACCCTAAGTTCTTGGTGGGAACCCTATGCACCTGCATATAATACAATGTATATTAAATAAAAATTCAAGCCTACGTTGTTTAATTTTAGATAGTATTTAATATTAAATTTCTGTTGCTCTACTTGGAGCTACAAATAAATACACCGCGAATTAAGCCCCTTGACCTAGAACCTACCATCTACTATTACACTACAAAAATAATTTCTAATTTATGTTTGTAGTGTTTTATTATTTCAATTTTCCAAATCATTGAATCCGTCACCTCCATCTGAATGGCGTGCCGAAAATCTATTTACGTCATTGACCCGAGAAGGCAGTCTCCATTACCAATAAAGATCCCATAGAAATTCTTCCCGAAAACAGCCTCAGGCAAACAATAAAACTCCACAGTAATTATACCGTTAAATAAAAAGCCCGAAATTCAATAAAATTCCTGTCTTATTAAATAACACGAGAAGGAAAATACAGAGGCAAAATCTCCCACAAGAACAATACGTAATACATTAAGACTTTCATGGAAAACAGACGACTAGAAGCGATTAGTTTTCTGTGTCGAGAGAAAAATGTACCCACTTTGATCTTTTATTACAACCAATTCAATGTTTAATATCCAATTTGGCAGCGTTTCTACGGCATAGCACTTATGAGTGCTTTGGAAAATTTTCATAATGTTGCTCCCTTTTTGTGATACCGTAAATATTTGATATTAAAGAATTGTCATCCTTTCTCATGTCCCCATTGTTCTATACAAAGGCGCGCTCGCGTGTAAAATGCCCTCATTAGATGTGTTATCAAGAATTCTGTTTGTCACACGTGCCATGTGCACGTTATTGTCGTTTGATTACAAAATATTTCGGTAAATAATACCTTTTATGTAAGTAACTAAGTGAGTAATCCTTTTGTGGAAATACTGAAGCTTTTGATACGATGCCAAAAAGATGTGCGTTAATTATGACGTGGGGAATTTATGGTTATTCATGTTTTTGTATTTTGAATTGCGAACATGGTAATTAATTTAAATTATTTATGGTATTCATTTAAATTTGATGTTCATAAGCATCATGTGGCGACTTAAACGAATAAGAGATTATAGAAAGTTCTTTTAAGATTAATACTTAGGGTGCAATGAGTTACAGCCATAGACTGCACGGTTGGCCTAGTGGTTTAAGCGGCCGCCTCACCGCTTGACATCACGCCGAGTGTTGTGGGTTCGATCCCCAGACGATACAACACTTTGTGAGATTCATTGATCATTGTACAACACTATATTCCATTTAGTTAGGTACTTAACTAAAGGTAAACAATCTTCATGTGTCTTTTTTATCTAAAATGTGTTTAAAATCACAATGCAGCTAAATATCAAGGTAAATACAACAATAATATTTACTAAACCAACTGAACCATTATTTTAAGCAGTAGTTTATTTGTTTAACATGTGATACTATAAAAAGTCACATCAAGATTGTTTACCTTTAGTTAAGTACCTAACCAAATGGAGTATAGACTAAAATATGAGCATATTCCGGACTACTTCATTATCAGCTACGTGTATAGCACATTCTTTTCAAGTCTTTGAAGACCTACAAGTGAAGGTCGTGACTCGTACAACTGAAACGTTATTTTCCTCCACGTGCCTATCTACCCTCTTTATTGTTCTTTCTATATTATTACAAGCAACAAGAGCAACTTAAGTAGCCAAAAGTCGTTGTTGCACGAGTTGAGCAAATTGTTTCAAGTTCGACTTATCTCACTTTGTTGGTAAAGCAGCGAGTTTGTATAAGAAGCGTGTTTTTGAAATACATGATGTTGATAATCAAAATAGCGAATGTTACAACGAAGCACTTGTGATACATATGTTTGTAGTGGTTAATTGTAATAGTTCTGGTTTTTAGTGCATAAAGGAATTAAAATATATGTTCTACAAAGAAAGTTACAATGTTTACATGTTTATTAGTTCGGCTTAAACCTGAGTTTTAAAATAATTATCTTCAACCGATTGAGCTGAAATTTTGCGTACACATGAAAGTCAATGCACGTCTGTCTTTATACATGCTATTATTTTATCTAATATGGCGGACCATACAAGAAGACAGACTAGTTATTTTTCATGCACCAACGAGTGCGAGAAATTAGTTTAAATGATGGCAAGTATGATTGCCGACTATAACTGAAATATTCCGCATGAATGCATCATTTACCTTGAGATAATATGTTTATAAAGTCAAACACAGCTTATTAAGTGGAAAATGGTCACTTCCCAGTGCAGACACGATTGAAGAGCCGTAGCAGCTTTGTGAAAAGTACCCATCCTTTGGCCCAGGACCCATCAAAGGCAAGGTGCGACCTATGGCGAGAAGAGATCTCTCTACCATCTCCTTTCGTGTCACCAGCCGAGAGTCCTCCACCTAGGCATGGCTTGCCATGGTCTGTCTGGAAGTCATTGAATAGACTCTGGACTCAGGTCAGCCGATGCAAAGAAAACATGTTCAGATGGGGACTCTCGGACGGTACCGATTTGGCTTGTCTGTGCGGTGCAAGACAAACGATGTCCCACCTAACGTAGTGCCCTGCGTGCCCGACAACTTGCACGCTTGCAGTCAGTGTGGCTGCTTTCTGGGCCTCAAAAATTTAAGTGTTTGCCAGCGATACGCTAAGAAGAAGTGGAAAATGTATTCATGAACTCCAATGGGCATTTTTTTATAGTCTCACGCCTGTTTCCCGGAAGGGGTAGGCAGAGGTGTACATATTACACCCACATTTCGCCATGAATTTTTATGTCCCACGTAATAGAGGGCGAGCCTATTGCCGTTACCGGGCACATCACCAGACTCCGAGCTGCTTATGAGTATTCGGTAAAACCCAGTAACACTTTTGCCCGACCCGGGAATCGAACCCGGGACCTCCGATCAGCAGTCGCATACCCTATCCACTGGACCACAGAGGCAGTAATTTTAAAGTCATCGATAACATATTAAACATTATTGTTGTGGGAATCGAACGACGTGTCCTAAACTCTAACCATCATTTAATTACGGTCATCTTTTCCCAAAAACTTTTTCCAATAAAACGATATTGTAAAACAAACCGCCATTAGCCATCCACGGCTCAAAAACACATTTGCACTAATCCATAGACCTTTCGCGTCCATAACGAAAATCACTCTAAATCCGCAAACATTGGCTAAAAATCCATTCGCCAATATTGGTCAAACAAAACTGTCAATTTGCGTGTCACAGTACGCTAGTCCGTTGAGATGAGGGTCCCGGTTTAATATACAATTAGTATTGGTTAATTAGTGTGTCCTGTCATCGTATCGACGTGGGTGTCGATAGATGCCAATAATTGGATTAGGAAGCTCTCCAACAAAATATTTTTGGAGTTCTTGTTTATTGGCGCCCAACGTGGGACGAGGCCAAAATGGGTGGATGACCTAGTTTACTGAAGCTTTGGATGAAAACATTATACGTCAACAAAATATTTTTGGAGTTATTGTTTATTGGCGCCCACCGCGGGGCGAGGCCAAAATGGATGGATGACCTAGTTTAATGAAGATGTGGATGCAAGCATTATACGTTGATTGGGTGTCTATAGGGATGGGCTGTGTTCAGTAGTGTGATTACTGCTGAAACCAATCCGTACATTTTAAGTAGTAATTGTTTGGAACTGGATATTATTTGATTAAGCATTTAAAGCTAACAGCACTTGACTATAACTATCACGTATCAGTTTTACTCAAAATCAATATTGTTGATAAATTTAAAGCTAATTATTAGTTTTTTATACTTAGTGTTAAAAAAAGATTAGGCACAATGGATCATCAAGTTTAGTTGCAGACGGCTTTCTTTATATGCATAAAACATATTAACCATTTACGGGACAAAATCATAAAATTATAAAAAATAAATTAAATTATTTTTCATAATTAGTTGCCCTAGTGACCTAGATTAGGAGGTCGTGAGTTTGAATCTCACCGGACTACCAGCGTGCGTCTACTTACCTTACGTATTGAGCTCAGTTGGAATAGTAAAGTACCTCGAACTGCAACTCTTATCAAAATTACAGTTTCAAAATGTGCTAAAATGTTGAGTCCTAAGCAGGAGACTTCGTTAGCAAAGTTAGATATAGTAGATAGTTCAGTTTCATATAATTATATATACTATGGATAACCTAATTATATTACAAGGCGTGTTGCTGCGACGGAAGTGAGGGTAGTGAAACTATGTCAGGTCTTAGACATTACACATCGTCATTGTTGGCTTTTCTACTGTTATCTATTGTCTTGTTTATATTCATTAATAGATACAATTCTCTAGCCCCAAAGAAGTGACAACTGTCACCTTTCTTTGACCGTTATATCATATTAAGATCGCAACAAATGGTAATAAGAGATAACATTCTGAATGAATGTCGCGATAGGAACACTCATACAAACTTAAAGGGAGAGAGAAAGCGAGGAAAAATAGATGTAAACAGAGCGGGTGAAGAAATGTTTGTTTTTATACGTGTGTGTGAGTTGGTGACTCTGGTAGAAAGAGAGGAAGTAAGAGAAAGAAGGTTTAGTATTCAAAATTAGTTATTTTTATTGCGTAATAGGTACAAAACATATATACACATTGTAATAATTAAATATTAAAGATAAAAGCTAAACCTAAAATTAATCTACAATTAAGAAAAAAAAAATACAAAAGAAAAAGAAGGAAAAAGAAAAGAAAAATACAATAATATATATGCTATACTGCGTCCAAGAATTCTTTCGCAACGCTGTCTACTGGTAGCGTGCCCAGAAGACTGGCAGCATTGCCACGCTGGATGGCAATGCTTATTCTCTTTGCGAAAAATAGGCCAGCCTTCTCGTCACGGGAAGCATCGATCAGCATCATCGATATTAGATTAGTTCCATGTAACAGTTATAGCTTATCAGTACTCAATCACTCTCATCTTATCAGAAATGTGCACCCATCAGCTATAGTCACCATATAGGTATATTAGAAGTTAAATTCACCCTGTGCATAATACAATCTTGAGATATTAACAATCTGTAAGCTGCATAAAACATAACTTAGTACGGTGAGAAACTTCCTCTAAGCATCGTTAGTTCCAAGCTTGAAGAACCATTAGAGAAACTAATTTATTTCGCAATTAATTTATGTAAATCACCCATTTAACGTTTGCTTCACCATAATTTCGCTACATATCATCTGTATCACGCAGGATCGCTTGTTGGAAATTGTGTACCAAAAGTTGTCCGATGGTAATAAACAGGGTGTATAAATTTTTGGATATTACTTTTTTGAATGCAGGTAGCGCTGTTTTGGATGCCACCTTGTGAAAGCTGTTTAAGATAAGTGCTGACTTAAGCCGAAACTTAGGATAATAATCTGCATGTTTTTGAACTTTGCTATTGCTAAGCTATAGAAGTGCTATTGTCTGTCATTGTCATCATTAATAATTCATTATATAAACTTATTACAGGCATCGATGCGTGTAAAAATTATCAGAAAGCTATGAAACTGTTAAATTTATAAAAAAATATATTAAATGTAGCTGATGACTGAAACCCGCTTTGTCAATCACTTCAGCACAAAGCAATGTTTACTTGAGGCAAATAGACGTACGATCGCAAATCTGTAAGCGTTAGAAAAAATGTGAAACGTGAAGCCGTAAGTCTACTGATTTGGGCCTCGAGACCTTTTTTGAGGCTTAGTTAAGGCTTAGCGCGACGCCTTCGAACCAGTAAATAATTCTTTTGGAACGGATCAGCCAAGTTGTAGGAATTTACGGAATGAATTTTTGTTTGAATCAGTTAAAATAACTTTCTTGTTAGATCTAGAAGAATATAAGGAATACTATAGAGTATGAAAATAAAGCTCGGGTCTTATTACCTGCTATAGGGCATGCATATTGGTCCTATAACTTCTAGGATAGTAACTAACAAGCTTCTTTTAGTACTTCTTCAGAACGCCAATAAAGCAATGACTTTAAACATTTTCCGCTCGGGCAAAGCATTAAATTCGATATCGCATGCGTAAATTACAAAACAAACCCTACGAGGCAAGCGCATGAAAGAAGAATTTAAGACCACTTGTATGTTTATTTCACTATGATAGAAATCTGAGTCTTTTGAATCCTAATTCCAATAACAGAAAGCCTTGATTCAAATCATAGGTCAGAATTGAATAAAATAAATTTGAGCCACTTACTTCTTTAATGTAAGCAAAAACCACACAACACAATTTACGCCCGACAACAACCTTGTGTAACCAAGAATCAGAGACCAAAACCACAACCACATTTAACCGAAAGCATAATGGTCCCAGAGCTTTATTCAAAAACGGTCCCGGATGGGCCCAATACGAAACGGAACCCACTGATTTAAGTAGGGTGCCCGTACGCATAATCTTTTTAATTAGCAAAGAGGCTATGCGTCAAGCCCGGCCATTGTTCTAAAGAAATATGTTAGGGTCTTATTTTGCAGGTTTTCGCCGCTGTTTGTTCAATTGAAGATCAATGAGGCTAGAAAGTTTTATTATTTGAAAAGATAAAAAGCTTGTCGTTTTTTGTTGATATTTATTCTACTAGGTCATGGCTTTTGCTCTGCAATAACTGTATGTAACTGAATGACTATGCTGATTTGTCAAAGAGCTTTTATTTATACTTTGAAATGAGAAACTGAGATTACAAAGAAACATGATTTGTTTTTAACAGCAATTTACATGCGATTATGGAAACTATTAAACTTTTTTTTACGCCTGTAATCCCTCAAGGGGTAGGCAGAAGTAACAAGTTTATGTAATGTAATCGTGATGTAATGTAATCGATGCGTGTAAGAATTATCAGGAAGCTATCAAATTGATAAATTTATAAAAAAATATATTTAAATGTAGCTGATGGCTGAAACCCGCTTTGTCAATCACTTCAGCACAAAGTAATGTTTACTTGAGGCAGATAGACGTACGATCGCAAATCTGTAAGCGTTAGAAAAAATGTGAAACGTGAAGCCGTAAGTCTACTGATTTGGGCCTCGAGACCTTTTTTGAGGCTTAGTTAAGGCTTAGCGCGACGCCTTCGAACCAGTAAATAATTCTTTTGGAACGGATCAGCCAAGTTGTAGGAATTTACGGAATGAATTCTTGTTTGAATCAGTTAAAAATAATTATTTCTTGTTAGATCTAGAAGAGTATTAGGAATACTATAGAGTATGAAAATTAAGCACGGGTGTAATCTATTACATGCCGTGGGGTATGCATATTTATCGTTTAACTTCTAGGTAAGGAACTTCGACTGCACGGTTGACGTTGTGGTTTAAGTGGTCGCCTCGTCGCTTGACACTGCGGGTGTTGTGGGTTATATTCCCACACGAGACAACACTTTGTGTGATCCATAAATTGTTGTTTCGAGTCTGGATGTCCATTGTGTCCGTTGGTTGTATGTTTGTAAAGTCCCCCGCGACACAGGATTTTTTACCAGTGCGGGAGTTGTCTTTAAAAAAAAAAACTAACAAGCTTCTTTTAGTACTTCTTCAGAACGCCAATAAAACAATGACTTTAAACATTTTCCTTCGGGCAAAGCATTAAATTTGATATCTCATGCGTAAATTACAAAATAAACTCTACGAGGCAAGCGCATGAAACAAGAATTTAAGACCGCTTGTATGCTCTTTTCACTATGATAGATATCTGAGTCTTTTGAATCCTAATCACAGTTACAGAAACTCTTGATTCAAATCATAGGTCAGAATTAAATAAATTAAATTCGAGCCACTTACTTATTCAATGTAAGCAAAAACCACACAACACAATTTACGCCCGACAACAACCTTGTGTAACCAAGAATCAGAGACCAAAACCACAACCACATTTAACCGAAAGCATAATGGCCTCAGAGCTTTATTCAAAAACGGTCCCGGATGGGGCCAATACGAAACGGAACCCACTGATTTAAGTAGGGTGCCCGTACGCATAATCTTTTTAATTAGCAAAGAGGCTATGCGTCAAGCCCGGCCATTGTTCTAAAGAAATATGTTAGGGTCTTATTTTGCAGGTTTTGGCCGCTGTTTGTTCAATTGAAGATCAATGAGGCTAGAATGTTTTATTATTTGAAAAGATAAAAAGCGTGACGCTTTTTGTTGATTTTTATTCTACTAGGTCATGGCTATTGCTCTGCAATAGCTGTATGTAACTGAATGACTATGCTGATCTATCAAAGAGCTTTTATTTATACTTTGAATTAAGAAACTGAGATTACAAAGAAACATGATTTATTTTTAACAGCATTTTACATGCGATTATGGAAACTATTTAACTTTTTTTTTTATATACTCACGCCTGTAATCCCCGAAGGGGTAGGCAGAGGTGTAATATTACACCCACATTTCGCCATGAATTTTTAGGTCCCACGTAATAGGGGGCGAGCCTATTGCCATTACCGGGCACATCACCAGACTCTGTGCTGCTACTGAAAATTCGGAAAAACCCAGTAACACTTTTGCCCGACCCGGGAATCGAACCTGGGAGCTCCGATTAGCAGTCGCATACGCTATCCACTGGACCACGGAGGCAGTTTTTAACTTTATGGGACTAAGAATATGTTTGTAGCAAGCAATCTTGAACTAAATCATAGTATCATATTATTAAAATTTAGATCGTGCGCCGTGAGTATCGATCTAAATGCAGAGGAGCAGTCGAGTATTATGTAAGTTAAGTATCCCACCGCTACTCTAACGCTATCAGTTAGTAAATCTTGTAACCAACAGCCGTATAAATAGAATAGCCGGTGAAGGTAATCTGGCTGGTTTTTCTACAATAAATAGCCGTCTAGTTAAGTTGTTAATTCCAGCTACCAATTTCTGAAATCATAAACATACAGTGACCTTGCTGAAGAAACCTCACGAAGTATTTTTCCGATAGCTGCTTAGCACCTATCGATTTCATAAATACTTATAAAAGAAAATTATTGTGTTTGCCAGAATATTAAAGCTCTACCCATTATCCTTGTATACTCCGACTTCCCCCCCAATCTCGCAAAGATAAACACGGCATATCCAAACAAAATTTATCAGAATTTTGCTCGCTCGCAAATAAACTAAAAGTACTTGTAAATAAATCTCTCAAAGCACACGAAAACAATTTCCGAATGAGAATACGTACACTGCGTAGCCGGCAGTAAATAGTTAAACCCCTGTCTGAGTACAAGCAGCAATGTACGAAACACTTAGAGATAAAATATGGGGATGTGCTAATGCATGTGTAGAGGTAATGTTTCTCTCTTTGTTGAGGAATACGATTTATTTTCGCGGGGTTTTGCGCCTGTAGCGAATGTTGTAGTAAGTGTTTCTATCTTAGAAACACTTATTATTTAAATGCTAGTAGTAGATTCTCAACCTGTTCCTTGAAAAGAATGCCTGCTTTATAAGACTACGTTGGAAATGGTGCAATCTAGTCGAGGAATTCTAACTTGCGGTTATGAATGTGATGTCTGCTATTTAATGCAAAGGCTTCTAAAACTCTAGTTTTCGTTTAATACAAGTTACTAAGAGATGAAGCAGATACTATTAATTTTCTTGTGGGAAAATGAAATAGAGGCAAAATTTCTTCAAATGAATTCCTTCATACTTTACATTTTACATTTGCAGTTTGTTTAAACATAAATGTGGTTTTTATTACACGTTATATGTCCACAACGTGCGCCCGTGTGACGCAACTGGTATGTAAACAACTTTTGATAAAATTGCATTTCCAGGTTCCTTCGATTTATTTTTTATTACTCTGCCTATAACGACACTTGGATATAAAGGCAATGCATACATTTGCTTGATTTAATCCAAGTGTTGTAAATTAAAAAGAAGATTTCAAATGTGCTGTCGATATGAATATACGATAATTATCTGGTTTCTATAAAAATATGCCTATACAGCGGCAATTTTATTTCAGTTTTATTTTGGCATAACAACGCTCTATCTAAATATTTTGCAGGGACAAGACAAAACTTGACTTGACACGTAAAACAGGTCTATTTTTGAAGCCAATAGATGTGTCCCCTCCAAAAGTAGGTATGCTTATTATTTCATGAAGCATCATGGCATGCACCGAGCTCACAAATATGGTTACTCCTAGTAATAGTCATGTAACGGGTCTATGTCGCGTAATTATTTGAAAATATGTGTAAAATATCTTAGATTTCCTTCGACATTTCACCGTGGTTTCAGCATGGGTACACCAACCATGGTGACGAGATGACTGGCTGTACCCCTGTACGTAAGTCTGTATATTCTGTTCTTGGTCCACCCTACGCTTACTCACATTCTTCAACAATAAAGAACGTAAACCAAAATTCCTTTCATTTTCACCAGCCTATCTGTACCGCCACCATTATTATTTTAACAACAAAACATTAAGGAACACCATTCATCGCTGCGAGTACATTTTTTCCAATTACATTTGCAGTAACGAGTGTACCGAAGCGTGTTTCCTTTGATACCGTCAACCAACATCGCATGAATGTTTAAACCTACTTACTTTTGGTAATATGATAGCTATAGAGCATTAAAGTATTCAGAGAATATAATATTTATTACTGAAGGGGTTACTCGATAACTTAAATTATAGAGGTGGAACAGAGGAGACTTGGCAAAATATGACGATTTTAGCTCTGTGTCATTGTAAATGTAGAATATTTGAGCAAGTAATTCATTTGTGAATTTGACGTTCGTAAGCGTCACAAGTGAATAATGATTTTGACTTTGACGTCACTGAAAAATTAAACTGGTGACATAAAGACTTCGAGAAGTGTTCGGTGATAATGCCTTACAATAGGATTTGGTTGCACAAAGATACCTTATGACACTATATTTGGAGAATGTAAGTTGAAGTTTTATTATAATTATACATTAAATAAACATAATTTTAAAATCTACATGAAGCTTAATCTAATCTTAATGTCTAAGTAGTATATTTACAAAAAAAACGTTAAAAGAAATTCAAAATTCAAAATATTTACACGGTTTAGGCGTCGTAAAATGCCTCCGCATCAATGTCATCGGGTAACGTGCCCAGAAGGCTGGCAGCATTGCCACGCTGGATGGCAATGCTGATTCTCTGAGCAAAGAATAAACCAGACTTCTGGTCACGTGAGACGTCGATTAAACGTTTCGAAATTTCCCGGAACAGTGAACGAGCGCTCGGACCCCATGAGCCTAGCGTTTCCACCCCAAACGGCTCAAACACGTAATTACTCACAAAATTACTGTATTTGCGCCGTTTGAGGGTTTCCGCAGTTGCAGCAGCAGCGCCAGTTATATGTCTACTTCACGCTTCCTTAATATTGTAAACATAATTATTGTAATAGCAACAAAAGCTTTGTTACAAAATTATTTGAACCGCTTGGTGCAGCCATTTGTTCTGAGATATACTTTAATTTAAAGTCAACAGGAATCCTACAATTCTGGTTTTCTAATAATTTAAAGTAAACAGCTCTAATACTGCCTCCGTGGTGCAGTAGATAGCGTAAGCGACTGCTGATCGGAGGTCCCGGGTTCGATTCCCGGGTCGGGCAAAAGTGTTACTGGGTTTTTCCGAATTCTCAATAGGCTCTCGCCCCCTATTACGTGGGACCTAAAATTTAATGGCGAAATGTGGGTGTAATATTTCACCTCTGCCTTTCCCTTCGGGGATACAAGCGTGAGTCTATAAAAAAAATAGCTCTAAAACTAAACCTAGCTAGTTATTCGCGCAAATCATGTAGGTAAATAAGCTGCTTACAAAATTCACGTGAATCGAAAATTAGTACTGCGAAATTATAACACATGTTGTAACGTATGCAAAATAACATTTAAAAATAAAATTACAAACAAAATACTTAGTTAAATGCGTTAATACAAAAGTTCTTTGTACCTCGCTATAATAAATTCATATTTAAATAAAATAAATAATAAATTCTTGCTACATTTGCAATGGCATTTACTCTAGTTAGCTTCATATTTATTAAATTTATAATAAAATGTACAGATTTTCTACCGAACAAAGAACTTTAAACAAAAAACAAAATAATTATATTAGCCATGTTATTTGTTCAACCGTTCTGATGAGTTGCATATGTGTTGGCATTCTGCGGTATAATTATACATAACTAGAGGACGCCAGCAGCTACGTCTGCATTTTTTTTAAATTTACCCGTTTCGGCCGATCCCGTGGGAATTTCGGGAAATCCCATCTTAGTGCACCACTACGGTCCCCAAGGAACATGCATGCCAAATTTCAGCTTCCTGCGCCCAATAGTTTCGGCTGTAGCGTGTCTGTCAGTCAGTCAGTAACGCAAGGATTTTATATATTAAGAAGAATAATTATTGTATTGTTTGTCAAGCGGTCACCGATTTTTCTGCTGATTATGGAAGCGGATCAATATGGACGGCTTACGAAGGTCTATGTAGAGAGCCAAGGCTATGTCCAACAGTGAACATCTATCGGTTGAATTGATATAGGTATACACTATGTATTCAGCAATGAAGTTTATTAGATACTAGCTCTGAACTCAACTCATTCAGCCTATCGCAGTCCACTGCTGGACATAGGCCTCTCCCAAAACGCGACGCAATACACTACTAGCTGAGAGAAACGGTAGTAGAGCCTTGCTGATTTCAGCATGAATGGGCCGGCTCGACCGGGGAAGCACTACTCTCTCACAGAAAATTGACGTAAAGTAACCATACCTAAACTGATGCGTTTCGTTCGGTGAGTATTCCTTCTCCCTCATCACACTTCTTATCCTATCCCTTTTCCCATCCCCAACGGGCGGCAACGCACTTGTAAACTTTGGTGTTGCTTGTGTCCATAGGTGGCGGTAATTGCTTACCATCAGGCGATCCGTCTGCTCGTTTGCCGCCTATTACTATAAAAAAGAACGAGAGAGAGACGTCTGGATTTAAAAAAATCTTAGAGAATGCCTGTCTAAAAAAAATCCCTACTTTCTAGCTTCAATAGTTCAAGCTCTGCCATGATTTGTCAGTGAGAACATGTAATTTTAAAGTTATAGATTTAAAATCAGTAGCTTTACTAACGTCAAAAAAAGGAACCTGATGTACCTGGTCGTATGTCGAATTTTTAGCTCCAGTACTGCAGGCTACGCTATAATACGTCAATCCGGTCATGCCTTTTTATACACATGAAGATTAGATTAATCTGTTAGCTTTTTTTCAAACTTGGCTTCTTGCCTAAGTGGAAATGTCGAAGTGTCATACCCTTCATTATTTTTATTGTTCAGGGCGGACAAGATATTCATAGTGTGCTCTTAGCGCCAGTCTTTGTAGCAGTTTTTGCTGAGTCTAAGTATAAGTAGTGCCTTTGACTAAAGTTCTGCACTTATCTTGGCGAACTTCTATGAATTATTATGATAATTATATTATTATCCAGAATTGTACAAAACTCTTAGGAATCATTGTAACTTTAACACTCGATATCCAACCAAATTTAATCTTACCTTATATAAGTACCGAACAATACAAAACAAACTGTTATCCCATGTCAATCAAAATATTTAATAATCTACCAAAAGATCTGAAAGATCTACCTATAAGCATATTTCGTAAATAATTGTTTAATTGGCTAGTAGACAAGTGTTTCTACAGCACCCAAGGGTATCTTAACAATAAGGATTCGTAGTGGTATTAGATGCACCGTATTTATTATGTATTCCGATGATGTAAATAATTAATTAGTACCTAATAAGGCATAAAACTTTGTAAATATGAATGCCTAATAATAGTTAATAATAAACGAAAAACAACTAAGTAGTATGTTCTAATAACGTCATATTTTTTTTTAATGTTAATACAATATTATAATAATTGCTGTATGTTATGTAGGTAAATATAATCATGTCTCACATGCCAGAAATTGTGAATATGTGGCTACTATTATAGTTTAACATGTACCCTACTATCTGTATACACCATATTTTGTGAGCTAATATATGGTTTAAATTATACTTCCTATTTGTGTAGTTATTTATTTATTTTGAATTATTACTCTTAGTGCCAGTCACTTGAATCTATATTAAACTAGTCGACGCCAGCGGCTTTGCACGCACATATTTTTGAATTTCCCCCTTTGCCCGATCCCGTGGGAATTTCAGGAAAGCCCGTCTTAGTGCACCCCTACGGTCCCCAAGGAACATACATGCTAAATTTCAGCTTTTTGCGCCGAGTAGTTTCGGCTGTAGCTTGTCTGTCAGTCAGTCAGTAACGCAAGGATTTTATATATTAAGATTCTTGCGTTACTGTCAGACAATGCACAGCCAAAACTATTGGGTGCAAAAAGCTGAAATATGGTGTGTTCCTCGGTGACCGTAAGTCTGTACTAAGGAGGGACTTCCCGAAATTTTCATAGCATTGGCAAGAAACGGTTAAATGCAAGTAATATGTGCGGATGTAGCTGCAGCATATGATAAATCAATTAATGGTATTAATGTTTTTATTTTTTAAAAGCTAGTGACGTCAAAATGATAAAATCAAATTTGCAATATTGCAAAAGGCATGTTACTCTTTGCGCCATGATGCATTGGTGTAAGATTACAATTCGCTGGTCCTCGTTTAAGGCGAGGGGAACGTGGCACTGAGCGTTTATTGTTTCTGTGGCTAGTGCGAAATCTTGATGATTTATAACTACGAGATATTGGAATCTAGTTGCAATGTTGAGTTATTGCGGCGACGAGGACATATTGCTAGTGCTGGGCTTATTTTTTGTTCATATGTTACGTTTGTTGATTTTTAAGGTTTTGTGATTATAGAAATGCGTAGATACGAACAGTTATACTGCCTATAATCATATGTTTTCAACAAACAATTTAAAGCAGATGTATCCATTTTAAGTCAGAAATATCACGACTGTTCATAAAAATGTTTGCAACACATGGGCACTTCTCACTATTAGGCAGATTAGGCTGTACTTAAGTATGCTGTCCAAGAGCGCGTTGGCAGACTTCACACGTTTTTTGAGAACATTATAAACTTTCAGACATGCATGTTCTTCACGATGTTTCTGTTCACCGCGTTTAAAATACGTACAACTTCCAAAAGTCAGTGGTGCGGACTGCGGGTGGACCCGAAACCCACTGCGTACTAGTCTGTCTATACCTAATACCGAATTCAGGATCCCGAAAAATCAAACTCTTCTCTTTAGACATAACCATAAGCAAAAATAGTTTCCCTTATCATTTTTATTCACAACGTGGTAAACGATCTTTAGAGCCATCTTAAACAAAAACTATCCAATAAATTTTTAATATCAGTACACAAAACAGGTCTTACTATCAAACGGCCACATTTTGTGGGCCTCAAGTGGAACCCAAAACCGTTTGCGTGTTTTTACGCAAAACGCTTTGAATGTCCATCTTGGGTGAGATTTGGGACGGGCCGTCCAATGTTATGCACCTCGCGGGAGCCATGTATTTTTATTTTTTTTCTCCCCGAGTTTGTGGCGGGAAATTGAGAGTCGGTACACCTCGGATACAATGGGGTTATTACATTTTTGACGGTTTTATTTGACTTGGATTGTTAAATGTTTGAAGGGGTTAAGGTATGGAAACGCTGTTAGGATATTTAGCCTCAGGCGTTTTTTTGGCGGGATTAAAATTTTAAGGTGTAAAATATTTTTTTTCATTTCAGGCATATTATTGCCAAAACAGAATTGACAATTCGCGCAGCTATTGGAATAGAGACAATTTTATAGCACTTTGCTCGTCTCGTCACTTTGACCAATTGCACGGTTGGCGCAGCCGTCACCTTAACTTTTTTCATTGGGTTCATTATCCACGCAATCATTCTAGACAAAGTTTGTGTGGCGTATAAATTGTTGTTTCGGGTCTGGGTATTAATAACGTCCGTTGCTTAAATGTTTGGTAAGTTCCATTTAATGCCATACGTGATAAATGCTAGTGCATGCGTAACACTTAAAAATATAATATAAACAGGTAACTTGATGAATTACTCAGCAGAAAATCAGAAAATAAAATAAATATATATGTCAACGGAAAGTAACAAGAACTGCAAGTTTTCCTAGAAAATTTATAAACTTGCGGATCTTGTTATCTTTCGGTGACATATTTAATTAATAAATGCTAGTGCAATATATACACATTTCGAGAAGATTGAAACTAACCGTAATCATACATCATCCTTAATCATTTGAAATCCGTATCGTTTCATCTGATATCATACAAGTTATTAATAGTTATTTATATTCACCGTACCACAATTAAATCAATTTATTCAAAAATGAGCCATAAAATTATACTCAAACAAACTTTAATTGCAAGCGGTTGATTGCAAATTATTTTCACAATCGATGCGGTTCTCTCGTAAATAAGCAAAGGATTAAACCCATTTTATATAGCTTGCGCAGGTTTAGTACCTTTACTCGATGTTGATAATGACCCGATATTTTGTATAATTAAAAGTTATTTTATTAAAAGACAAGCTGTGCGCTGCGGTTTACAAACACGTACAATTTGATTTATTGTTTTACATTTGATGCCAGATTACATGATATTTATGGATAATGCTCCGATTGTTGTTCTTGTTGTATTATTTAAACATTCACAATCATAAACTAGAATACATGTACTTAGTATTTCTATTTTGCCGTCGGGGTAAATTTTTGGTCAATTTATACGTCTATGTTTATACAATTTATATGACAACATGCAAAGCAACATGCATAATTACGGAGTACAACAAAGCAATGAATTTGATTGAATTTGTTTTAATTGAATATCGGCACTACTGCAAACACTACATGCAAAGCAACATGCATAATTATGGAGTACAACCAAACAATGAATTGGATAGAATTTGATTGAATTTGTTTTAATTTTAATATCGGCACTACTGCAAACGTATTTATTATTGCAATACAAATACATCAATGCTTCCCCGATCATGGCGCTAGCATCAGTGCCGGTATATTGTGGAAGACTTTTACAAAGCTTATTCTATTTTAATGGGACTTTCATTGGAAGATAGAAGACTTTGTTACGCTATACGTAAGCTGTAATTAGACCCGCTAGACGGCGTTGTTGTTGAGACACCGAAAACAGCGCAGGCGATACCCTGGCGAACTGCTTGTATGAAACTAGTTTGAAATATATTTTTACTGGTTCTCTAATGTCCATCTTAAGCTATTCGCGACCATTTTTTATTGATTGATTGATTATTCTTTATTGTACACCTTACAAAATGTTACATTATTGAACAAAATATATACAAAATACAAACAGAATGTAAAAGTAATCTCTGCCAGGCAACCTTAGGATGTATAGATGGTAAATAAGTCTAGTGCGATAAATGGTGTAGTTGAAAGACAACTAGAATGGTATACAAGTAGTCCATAGATATACAGAAACATATATTCATACACACATACATATACCTACATACATATATACATATACCTACACATATAAATATATATAATATAAACATATTATATCATACATACTATAACTACAATGAAAGATGTCGTATTTTTGTATAGGCCTCCTTCATAAACTTCCGTTCCGTTCTGTTTTGGACAGCCTTCAACCAATTACTGTCCGCTATCTTTACAATGTCATATTTCCATCTCATTTGCTGTCTGCCAGCTACCGACACACTGTCTCAAATCCAATACTTGAAAAGTTTCAGAATTCAATCGGATAATTTCTAAATATTATTGCAAAAGCAGTCCCAAGCTTTCCAATTCTTAACAATCAGCAACTTCAGAATCCACGTCGTATTTCACAACCGATAACTATGTTCAGTTGTGGTTATCGAGTGCAGACCGGAGCTATAAATGCTGTTCACATGTCGAGACAATCGTACTATGTTTCGTATCGACTTTTGAATATGGTCGCATAATACTCGTTACTTGTCTGTGATGTACGTTTGTGTGAAAGAGAACATAATACGAATAGTTTGGAATATGTGAATGGTTTTATTCATATTATTATTATGAATATATGAATAAGGTGATTTTGTCTATCTATTTTGTTATGTTAAGACTTAAGCTCTTTCAGCACAAGCTTTGACCGTTCTAATTTAGGTGATAGTTGTTTGAAATAAGCTGTAATATTTTATTAAATTCTATGATGACATATTCTGACAATAGATCTTTGTCTTCCAACTGATAAATGTCTCTTTGAAAACTTATTTTTGATCAAAGGAGCTTTTGCTCTATTTGTTCTTTGAAAATCAATCCCTGCCTCGCCTATATGAACAATATAATTATGTGCTCATAATACAACCTAATACAAACCATTTATGCCACAATTTAACGACGCTATATAATCGCATTCACAAAGTTATTTCAATAAAATTAAACATTATCAATAAAGGTTTCAGGTTGGAATTCAGCCCCATTATTTACGAGTTACGTGCCATTATAAGGTTTTATTCAAACTACATGATAGCTCACGCTTTATGGCGGTTACAGTCAGAGGTTACTTTGATAAACATAAACTACTGATAACGGGGATTGTTGGACAATTTGTGGTTTAACACACATGTTTACGTGTTTTATTTGTGAAGTAATTTTGGTAGGTATAGTGGTATTAATGTGATAAGCATCTATAATACTAAATCCATGTTAATGTTATAAACGTGGTATCACGATTTACTATTCGTTACGTAAAATTTGGTGGTTATGGTAATTGTGATCGGGACTGTTCTCCGTGACAAAAGCCAACGCAAGCCATTTGACTGAAGACAGAGATATGTGTTTGTAGTCTCTGATATACAGGGTTATTTGTAAAACACCGTTAACCTCTCAGGACTATGTTACTAACATCATAATCAACCATTTTTGTTTATCGACTCACACGTCTGTATCCCCGAAGGGTTAGGCAGAGGTGTAATATTACACCCACATTTCGCCATGAATTTTTAGGTCCCACGTAATAGGGGGCGAGCCTATTGCCGTACCGGGCACATTACCAACCCTTTGCCCAACCCGGGAATCGAACCCGAGACCTCCCAATCCCTCGCGCACATTCATGCTGCGAGACCAACGAGGCAGTCGAGTACTTTTATTCTATGACTTTAAAGATTTTAGTTCGTTCGCTTTTCATAAAAAATAAAAATCTCAAAATTGGCAGTAGGTAGCTCTCCAACAGCGCACACATTCTAACACTTTAATCTAGTTAACAAAACAGTACCCCTCGAAATCAAATTTGCACCCATTCTTCAACATTATTAATATCAAACTTCTATTTAGGGGCATACTAATAAAATTTTCTTAAATTGTTGTTGGTTGAAATCTCGGGCGTCCAAAGTTACTTTGTTAAGTGAAACTTTTTAATTCGAACCGTTAACTGGCCGTTTATTGATTTTTGTTTATAACTTTTAGATGGGTTATAAAGTGAAGTATTATTCATTGGGGTTTTCATTAGCAGTCCGTCACTGTCTGCGGAAGATAGGCGTCTTTGAAAGGGGACGAGCCATAATTACCAAAGCTGGTGGCATCGATAAGTAGATTAGTGTAACGCTCATTTTGGTATATTGAGTGTCAAAATCTTGGTGAAGAATGACAACGCCGTGGCGTAGCGGGTTCGATTCAAAATGCAAGTCAACAATTTTTGTGAGTGAACATGGATGTTTGTCATCGTTGGATGTTTTTGCGTATTATAAGTACCTATGTTTTTATAAAAAAAAGAATATGATTTTGAATGTAAACCCAAGGCTGCGGGCTTTGAATAGTCGAAGGTGAAAACATTCCTTACCTAGTCAGTATAATTATAATGTTTCTAAAAAAAAGTCTGTAAAACTATAGGTAGTAGAGCCTTGCTGATTTGAGCATGAATGTCGGCACATTCATGCTGAAATCAGCAAGGCTCTACGTGAGAGGGTAGTACAGCCCCGGTCGAGCACCGGCTCACAGAAAATCGACGTAAAGTAACAGTATTTAAACTGTTGCGTTTCGTTCGGTGAGTGAGAGTGCCGGAGCCCCTATCCCCTATTCCTTCTCCCTCATCCCACTCCTCATCCTATCCCTTTTCCTATCCCCAAAGGGTGGCAACACACTTGTGAACTGGTGTTGCTTGTGTCCATGGGCGGCGGTAATTGCTTACCATCAGGCGATCCATCTGCTCGTTTGCTGCCTATTACCATAAAAATAATATAAATAAGTAGATTTTTATCAAAATAATTGAAGGTTTAAACATCCTTTTTCTAGTCTGTATTTCACCACTTTATCGATAACATACAAATAGCCAAAGGTTAGCCTTTGGCTATTTGTATAAACATTCAAATTACGGACACAAAGAACAGACACATAATAACCATTTGTGTAGAACTGATCGCATAAATAATTCAAATTCAAATAATTTATTTATATAGACTCACACCTGTATCCCCGAAGGGGTGGGCCGAGGTGTAATATTTTTTTTTAAATAAATATAATAAATAAATATTCAAATAATTCATGATCGTATACAGTAATAAGCAATGATGTTACAAAAGTAAAAAGAAGTAATAAGTGCTTAAGATTTATATTTGAATTAAACCTATCCGCCAATGTCATTATTGATGTCACAAAAATGGTGGCAAACGGTATAATTTTGCGCGAAATCAGCTCGACCGCATCTACCACTGGTTAATGAATTAAAATTAAATATACATTAAATTGTGGCCGGCTGCCCACTGCACTGCTTCGGTGACTTTGAATGTTTTGTATTACCTATTTGTAATACGTGCACTGTTTTTTTATAGTCTCACGCCTGTATCCCGGCAGGCGTAGGCAGAGGTTTAACATTAGTAACATTATACCCACATTTCGCCATGAATTTTTAGGTCCCAGGTGATAGAGGGCGAGCCTATTGCCGTTACCGGGCACATCACCAGACTCCGTGTTGCTACTGAGAATTCGGCAAAACCCAGTAACACTTTTGCCCAAGCCGGGAATCGAACCTGGGACCTCCTATCAGCAGTATATCCACTGGACTACGGAGGCAGTCCTGTTTGTACTTCAGAAATATCAGAAGTAATTAATATTTACTATAGGAAAGCCTTAACCAGCTACGCTGTTTTCCTGAGTAGGATTCTTTCAGAATGAACTGAAAGTATTTTCTGACCATCGATATCTTTAAATGATGAAATTGCGATTTAATTTCATAGCCATATGGAATAACGATATCACAATGCTATAAATATAAATCGTAATTTCTTTACTATTTTTGAAACCAGAGTGTACACAACTATGCTATGGCAAATCCCGGCCACGAGAACCGATGAACTGGAAAAATGGCTGGGTTAGAGTGATGGCTAAAGGTGAACCTGTGAGGATTCTTCTAACTGATCGATTGATTGAATAAGTAGATATTTTCATCAGAGCGCTACCGTGCTTCGGAAGGCCCGTAAAACGGCCCGAGCTATGTCTCTGGACAAATAGTTAGGACATGCCGGATGCCTTTGGGTCTGTAAGTCAAAGTCAAAATCATTTATTCATCTAAGCCACAAAATGCTTATGTAATACACAATTAAAGTAAACTACTTAATAATTTAAATTGTTAATTCTCGCTTGCTTAGCGGTTAAGGAAAACATTGTGAGGAAACCTGCATGTCTGAGAGTTCTCCATAATGTTCTCGAAAGTGAAGTCTGCCAACCCGCACTTGGCCAGCGTGGTGCACTATTGCCTTAAGCTTCTCATAGTGAGAAGAGACCCGTGCCCAGCAGTGGGACAGTATAATGGGCTGATGATGATCACTTAATAATTCTACGACTACACTTTGTAAACTCCGACACTAGAGTAGGCCATACAGTCACATGAAATGAAGAAAAATGTAGTTTAACAATCTCTCCAACAAATAAATTGGATCCAAAAACGAACTGTTGATAAACAAATACAGACAAGAAGAACCTGTTTAGCATGACAAAAAAGAAGCAAACCTTCCTCAAACTGCAACAGCGTACATCGCACAGTATCAAGTTTTAATAAGTGAACACATTGGAGCACTACCGACTCAACCTTGTGAGTTCGTCGTATGCACAGAACTGGAAGTTAAGTATACGAAACTTCGGAGGATAGTTAGAAAACGGGTGCAGTATTTCCGAGTATTTTTACTGTGGGCGGACATTTTTGATATAAGAATTTTTGCTTTGAACCGTTTAAGAATACACTGAAATATTTCAAATCTGTGATTGATTTACGAAACAAGGCTAAGCTGTTATAAGATAAAACGTGCGCTCAAAAGCATGACGTATTAATTAGCTTAGCAAGCTTCTTCAATGTAGGAACTTCTAACGTGTCGACAGGGCTATTGCAAAGTGCCGAAATATCGACAATTCAAAACAAAGGTACGTGATTACAATGTTAAACTAAATTGGAACATTAAATTTATTATTTCAAAAGAGTTTTTTATTAGCAAAAATAAATGAAATCATAGATCTCCATCTTCTGCCTAGCGGTATCTCAGTTTCATCCTGGGGTGCGCTGGGGCGCCTCTGTAGAAAATATTCAGCCAAATTCGGTTGGACTAGCCAACCGAATTTGGCTGAATATTTTCTACAGAGCGACTACCTCTCTGACCTCCACAACACGAAGGCCTATATAGCGATATTCCATGGTTAAGACTAGTGTCAGTTTATTTTAGAAGGAACTGACGCTCTATAACTATTGTCAAAGATCTTCATGACAATCGCGACCGACGGCACGGAGGAAGCGTTAATTAACAATTCAATATGCACATAACTCCGAAAGGTCAGTGGTGTTTGCATGGCAGTCTGTTGGTAACCCTACTAGGCTTTCGCCGGCACATAGTCCAAATAGTCATTACTCATTCAACTCACAATACCAATAATCGCCTCACATCGAGAACACTGAAGTGTAACCAAACAAAGATCTGAACGGTGCATATTTATAAAAAAAACCAATAGAACAATCCGTCGTCGACATGCTCAGTTTCTTATCGAACGAGCACGTTTTACCTTATATCTTATATAACAAAGCAACTGGAGCGAATCAACCTGCTGAAGGGCGAATGCTTGCAGACATATACCTTTTTTCTGTTTCGAAAATTTAATACTCGAATATTGTCAGATCGTTCAACCTTTTGAAGGGGATGAGATTTTGAGGGATAAGATTTTTTATTGATGCGAATTATTTTATTATTTATGATGCCGCTTTGTAGTTCTGAAGTTGGAGGACGAATTTGATTATGTTTATCGGAATTTCAAATTGAATTTGTCAAGAATGTTACTGGAGAATCTCATTTGTTTGATAATTTATATAATAGTCTGGTGATCTAGTTAGGGACCTTCGTAGCGGTCACTTGTATTGTGACCGCTACGAAGCAATAAAGCAAGTGCCTTATGAATTATACGTAACATTATCATCTTCATAAGCAGCCTTTTGTAGTTGACAGGTGGTTATAGTTTCCAATAAGGACGTAATTGTTTATTTTATCAATTGTCTAAATCTTTGCAATATGTATGAAATCTACTATACCGTACTAAACTTACGTGTCAGCTTTATCCGTCTATCTATGCTTATTGTATTTTTTGTTGTACTGAAATTAAACAAAACCTTCATACTGAAACCGTGAGGTAGTCTATATTTTAAAATAAAGTGCCATTTAGACCAACACTTATCTTTCTCGCGATCTATTGCTTTACTAAATGGTCCAAAATTCCGTCTACAAACAATAAGGGTGAATGCACATGGACCACAATTTACGCTATAAAGGCGTGTTTACATGTTTAAACGCTGTTTGCGAAGGACACGGCAAACATGAAGCGTAACTGGTTACGCGACAGCCAATAAAGTTGCCATTTCTTTTTAATAGACTATGGAAAATATTGGGTTATGTCATGTAGCGATAGATGGTAAACTAATACAGGGATGGCGTAGAATATGTGTGGCTACCCTACATAATTTTAGTGGACCAGGTATTTTCGGTGCTTCCACCGCATATGATAAGTACTGTTTGACAATAAACTTACGATGTTTGCTAAATCAACAAGCTGTCTTATTTCTGCTAAGCCAATCTTCTTCTTCTTAGCGTGTCGATGGCAATCTAAATTGTGTCAACCCAGAACTTAGCTACGAGTATGGCATTTTCAGTAGCGTCCATAAGTTCCTGTAGCGTGCAGGTATTAGGGAACGCAGGACATGATAGTAAGTGTCCCATTGTTTGTGGAACGGCACCACACTTGCACTCCAGATTGGTATTATCTGTAAATCCCCACCCAAGCAAGTTTTCTTTGCTTCGGCCAACCTGTGTCCTAAGTCTATTTAAAGACTTCCAGGTCAGCCAAGGCAGCCCATGTCCAGGTGGCGGGTTTTCAGCAAGCGGGACGAATGGAGTGGGTAGGGAAGCACTTTCCCGCCACAGTCTACGCCTTGTCTGTGTTCGCTCTTCATTGAGTGGAAGGACACACCTTAGAAAGCTATTGCGGCTTTTCAGTCTTTGCGGCACCAAGGTGTTGTTGTGCAAAGGGTGTCGTGAGTCTCTTTCCATTCTCTTAAATTATAGAAGGCGGTTTCTTTCTCAAATAAATCGGTCCTTACCGTCCACAAACCAGGTTACTCTCGGTCTCATACATTACTGCCACTTTCACACCTCTTACGTAACAAATTTTAATATGATCCAGACAAATGTACCTCATTCCCGCACATCATTTCTACAAGACAAAAAGAAAACACACAACCTGTAATAATTCACACGAATTTTTATTACACAGTAAACAAATACCTTATATTAGACGACCTTTGGATACAAAACCCTTCAATACTTTCAGATAAAAATGAACTCTACCACTTAGAAATAAGGTGTCAATTTGTTTGAGGATATCGTGTAGGGTGTCATGCCCAATAGTTGAACCGGCCGAAGTTGTCAACGTGATTTAGTGCTGGTAGGGTAGATGAAAAATTGTCAGACGCGCGCACAAATCATCCGCGCGCCTATACCGATAGACGGACGAACATTAATTTAGTGTTTACCGATATTTATACCCTGTCTGTCGAGATTGTGACGATAATTGGTTTCGCTACACTTTT
The DNA here is from genome assembly GCA_944739405.2 of Euclidia mi. Taxonomy (NCBI): domain Eukaryota; kingdom Metazoa; phylum Arthropoda; class Insecta; order Lepidoptera; family Erebidae; genus Euclidia; species Euclidia mi. The sequence goes on along the minus strand of OX123198.2, from coordinate 5,986,404 downwards.
ATTAGAGAGTTTTCTACGTTCACGATTTATAGGCTTTTGTTCGAAGAGTGAGATCTCGACTTTTTTATTTATTTCCTCTTAGTATCTACTTGTAATGGCAAGTAGCGTAAAATTGTCTACAGTCATCTGTATCCAATTTAAGTAGCTACTTAGATCCAGCTATGTAAAGCAAATGTGATAATCAATTTATTATTTGCCTCCGTGGTCCAGTGGATAGCGTATGCAACTGCTGATAGGGTTCGATTCGGTCGGGCAATGGTGTTACTGGGTTTTTCCGAATTCTCAGTAGCAGCACGGAGTCTGGTGATGTGCCCGGGAACGACACGGCTCGCTCGCGTAATAACGTGGGACCTAAAAATTCATGGTGAACTGTGGGTGTAATATTACACCTTTGCCTACACATTTGGGAGGCGCGAGTCTATAAAAAAATATATAGAACCGTCATACTTCTAGTGTGTTCCTGGTTGTATATAAGACATTTCCCTCAGTTTTACAGGTTCTAGACTGACTCTATATTTCATAGAATAGCAACTTAGCATATTGATAGCTTTCTAATTTCTGCAACTCATAGGAGCTGCTAAATATGTTGTGGCGTGCGCCATGCACAGTTGAAAGAAAATCCTGCGTGGTTAGAGTATCCCCATTGAGCAATAACGAGAAAAACGTTTTATAAATTGCGTCCTGTAGGCATTTATAAGAACATATCATGCCTATATTACCAACAACATAATCTCTCTACAGAAAACGAGCCTTCTCAAGCAATCCATATTTAATAAATCCAAAGATAGGTAAATCCACCTTAACAGCGGGTAAATATTTCCCTCAATCCCCGTATAACCTCTCATATACAGTAAGTACAGTATTAATCATGATTGTGAATGTGATGGAACCCATGTCAATCACATCGGTACCTCGGATAAACAATAATATTCATTAAGACGAATCATAATGGATTTCTTTCTTATTCCCTGTATGGTCAGCATAAAAGGGTTAATGTTATATTAATGAGCTGCTTGATATGTTTCTTACAGATACAGCTGCCGCACTAGGGATAAATATTGTGTCGGATATTTACAAATATTAAAACAACGGACCCCATATTCTAAAAAACAAATATGTGAAACTGATGTGTTGAAGCGTAGGCAGGTATACCAGTCAAGTACTTAACGGCTTGGCCACGGGGACCGGCGACACGACTGGTGACGCGACAATTCGCGCGAAGCGAAAAACATGCCACGGGCATACGCGTTCGCCGTCGCGACCAGTGTAGACCAGGAGCGAGACGACATTAGCTGAGATATTTTTATGAAATTTAGCTCGACATTGTACGGACTTTGGTGGCAATATCACATTTGTTTCAACCCGGCAATCGAACCCGAGACCTCATGATCCGCTTACACTACCGCAAGACCACAGAAGCAGACTTGATATTGTGTACCTAACCACGGTATTGAAATTATACAAACGGTCGGAACGCGATTTATACCTACGAGCGTCAGGCTTGGTACCCACCTAACCTACTGCATAACAAACTAAAGGCGCTTCGGTATACATTCTGTAGGTACCTACTGAATGCGTACTGAGCCGACGCTTGTAGGTATTGTAACTCGAGTTTTGAGTTAAAATACGGAAAAGTTTATGTAGGTAAGTGTGATCTAACTAACTAGGTATATGCACTTCTAAATACTTAATTAGGTATTTTGAAATCACAGACACACACTTCAACTTTATTTATACTGTATACATTTATGTGGTGATCTGTAACACAGGTTCTACCTTTAACAGACACCAGTCTCTTACAAAGGAAAGGGACTTGTTTTGCTTATATCCATTGTATTGCTAACTGTGAAAACCTTTGTAAAAGAGATAAATAAACGATTATTATTATATTATTATTATGTAGATATAGATAACATCCAGACGTTCCAAATAGCTAGCCTAACTAAACATTCTAAGAATAATATCATGCTCGCGGAGAAATAAACTAAAATTTTTATACTGACTCAGCTCCGGCGCTAGTCGCCGCGACTACCGCTCGACGGCGTGGCATGCGCCGTACTAATTCATATATTTGTTTTGGTCGCGCGACACGCCGCTTTACCGCTCGGTGCTATTCGCCGGTCGCGTCGCCGGTCGCCGCTGCGCGTGGCATGCTTAGAACATTTCTATACATTTGATCCAGTCGCAAGTCGCGCAATTTTCGCTGGAGCGAATTGTCCGTGGCCAGGCCGTAAGCCATCATGACTTGAAATGGCACACTAATAGCACTCTGTTGAAGATTATTCAAATTGTCGCTATTCACGTTCAAAATACTAGCATTTACTATTCTGTAAACTCCAGTTCAATCACCAAGGTCTTATCATTAATATAACTAGTAGTTTTTGCTGACGGTACTCATTCATCATATGAATAGTTGACGCGCGGGGCCAATCCTGCTCCATCGTTCACCGGAGTGATAAATAGTTGTCCATTGTTTAGCCCATTGTTATATGGTTATCTAGTACGCGTGGCTGTTATTTAGTGTGTGTATAGAAGATGTGGTCATGGTAAATGGTATTTGGATGTGAGAGCGCGTTGGTTTAAGTGCTCGGCGCGATCTGTTGAGTGGTGTGATGGACAAATAGTTGATCTTGTAGGTGTCTTGTGTTGGTTGTGTTTCTATTTATTTTTTATTTATAGACACACGCCTGTATCCCCGAAGGGGTAGGCAGAGGTGTAAATATTACACCCATAGTTCGCCATGAATTTTTAGGTCCCACGTAAGAGGGGGCGAGCCTATTGCCGTTACCGGGCGCATCACCAGACTCCGTGCTGCTACTGAGAATTCGGAAAAAACCAGTAACACTTTTGCCCGGCCCGGGAATCGAACCCGAGACCTCCGACCAACAGTCGCATACGATATCCACTGGACCATGGAGGCAGTCTAAATTTGTCCGGTAATGATACAAGTGGGACGTCATAAATACGGTAAGACGACACAGGTCCATCAAAAAAACAAATACAATAGTAAAGCCATCGCTTATATGCCTTCTTCTTCATTCAAAATCAAAATCATTTATTCATCTAGGCCACTAAGTGACGCTTATGAACGTCAAAATTTAAGTTAATTACTTAATTATTCTACATTTACATTTACTGCCACGTTCGCAATGCAATAGGTAGAACCACGAGAAAGAACGGGCAATAAAACTCATGGCCACTCTTTTCAAACAAATATAATGGTGGTACATTTTATTTTTGTAAGGAGCTGCAACTGTTTCACATTGTAGACATCTACTAGTAAAATTTTTAGTAGCTATTGATATCATACTCAAGCAGTAAATGATGTTCATATGGTAAGCCTCCCAAAGTAAATATGGTGAAACAGGAGCATCCACTTACGTCTTTTTAATGTATGTCATTATTCTTCGTATGCAGATAATATGCCTAACTTGTATCTTAAGTGAATGTCACCATTGTACATCATCAATTAAATACTACTAAATCAATGTAATGTATAAACTAGGCACGTTTTTACCACTCACTAAAAATTATAATTTATATCAGATATAGTAGACTTTCAAAATAATATCTCTAAAGTAGATTTTCTCGAAACGTGTAAGCTGTATTACAATAATGTCGTTGAAAATAACACACTAGAACAGATTGCTTCATACGCAAATGTAAAAGGATTGTATTCTTTATACATAAAGCTTTACGAAACGAGTGAAATCTGAGCCTACACAACGTTATTACTTTCAACAAAGACTGAAGTCGTAATACTAGGTAAGACTAGAACCAATTTCTATACGCGTAATTCTAACTCCTTTATATAATATACAGGGTATAAAATAAATATATAAACGCATTGGATTGTTACGTACTTTTATAGGTATGTGAAGGACAGATTGTAAATGATGATTTCTTTCATAAGACTTTTTTTATAGTAATAGGCGGCAAACGAGCAGACGGATCGCCTGCTGGTAAGCAATTGCCGCCGGCCATGGACACAAGCATAGATATATTAATTATACACAAGCAACACCAGAGGAGTCACAAGTGCGTTGCCGTCCCGTGGGGTTGGGAAAGGGGATATGATGAGGAGTGGAATGAGGGAGAAGGAATAGGGGATAGGGCCTCCGGCACTCTCACTCACCGAACGAAACGCAACAGTTTAGGTACTGTTACTTTACGTCGATTTTCTGCGAGAGGGTAGTACTTCTCCGGTCGAGCCGGCCCATTCATGCTGAAATCAGCAAGGCTCTACTACCAACAATAAAGTGATACAATAAGATGATGTAGTCTATCAACTAAAATAGATACATAGGTACAAAAGTAAAGAATTTTGTACTTAGTAGTTCGCGGCACGGATTGAGATGGCTGCTGTTGAAAATGCTCTGCACTATTTAATGACTATACCTTAAATGCAGTCATCTAAGCCATTCCACCGTCCAATCAAACGATGATTAATCATGACCATAGCTTTGTGTAACACGATAAGTCAATAATTGTGACCTATTTCTGTTGCCAGACTTATAATGACATTGTCATCAAACAGGCTTGCAACACAAAGGGAGTCCCTAATTGGTGACGCCAAACTGATTTAATTTACACTAGAATTATATAGAGCCTCTGTAGATGCAACGCTTTGAAAGATGAGCACCGAACTAGGTTCGAGTTATAGGTAAAATAATTTGATATCGCTTGCTTTGTTGGGTGTGATCATTTCGTGGGAAATGACGTAAACTGTAAGATCTCTCTGTTGTTACGGCCTTTACGTTTTGTAAAGGCTCATACCTCTTTGGGCTTCTTCCCCAAAACGCATCCCTAAAACAATAGAATAGTATAATTAGGTATTTGTGTATTAAAAGATTGAGTCATATCATATCACTTATTTTATTACATACTACTATATTTTATACATATCAATTATTTTTCTCTATTAGAGAAAACACATTTAAGTTAATCAATGGAGTAACCAGAAAGATATTCATAATACGAGAATTTGAAAGCTTAAGAAGTTTCTAGAAGTCCATATTATATCTTTTCTACGTAAAATTATCCCGATAAGCGGCAATAGGCTCGCCACCTATTACGTGGGATCAAAACACTGGCGAAAAGTGGGCGTTTAATATGCCTCTGCCTACCCCTTCTGGGAAGCAGGCGTGATTCTATGTATGTATTAATGTATGTCTACGTAAAATTATTATAGGAACTGGACAGCGGTCAATTTGTATGGAAATACTAGCTACTAACGTTATATGTCAGTTGAGCCATATTTTTGTTATATTATAAGTAGTAATATTCTTTTAATAACGCAATATAAAACTACTAAATATCGCACTGTTTTTTTACAATCCATTGAAGCCCTCTAATATGTTGTATATTGGAGAGATTTATTATTTTATTTTATATGTATAAAAGTTAGAAAACATAAAAGTAGAACCATGTGTAAGGAAAGTAATGTCTTATTGACCTGACATATATTATATACCTCAATATACCAAAATCAATAAAACCATCGAAGTAAATAATAAATAAACAATAAAATTTTATTTTATTTATAGACTCACGCCTTTATCCCCGAAGGGGTAGGCAGAGGTGTAATATTACACCCACATTTCGCCATGAATATTAAGGTCTTAAGTAATAGGGGGCGAGCCTATTGCTGTTACCGAGTACATCCCCAGACTCCGTGCTGCTATTGAGAATTCGAAAAACCCAGTAACAATTTTGCCCAACCAAGACCTCCGATCAGCAGTCGCATACGCTATCCACTGGACCACGGAGGCAGTCTAAAACGAAATAACCTTAAAACCCCTTTTAAAAGGCATCCTAAAATACCTGTGTCATCCTTGCAAATCTAAAAGCGTGTCCAGACGCCAGTTAACACAACCAATTACATGGGCTAACGGAGCGAATACGAACGTCCGAGGTTCATTAAACAAACTACTCGGTGTCCTCAAGTGTAATCTCGCAGAAAACGACGTTGACGTGATCTGACATCTTTAACGTGACATGTGGTCGAAGGCTTTAGATCCTTCTGATATATGCACTTGGTAATAGTTAAGCTAGTACACACTTGATGTTTGGCATGATGAAATGTGTTGGCTGGCCTGAATACGTCTCTAGTAATTTAGTGGCTATAATATATGGTATTGAGTGTATTGACGAATATGTTTAGTGTACGAAGAGTTTTGTAACTTGTTGATAAATATTGAGTACGTTTTGAAGTTTTGAGGACTAGACTATTAAAAAGATGAGGCTAGAAACAATAATGTGCGATTTTATGTGAATTTTATTGGTCAAGGATATCGTTAATTGCGCTCAGATAATTAAATTATAGAAAAAAATATAATAATATAGAATAAAAGTTAATTTTATATAATTATCACGACAGCAAGTCTATATTAGAGTGTATCAAGAGCTTAGAAATGTTTTTGTGACCTAATAATAGCCTGAATTTTTCGAAAAACGAAGAAGAAGAAAAAAGGAGTTATACAGCCAAATGAAAAAATACATATTAAGGTATTGATAAGAGTTTCGATTTATATGGTCATGAAATAATCGATAAAAGCATCATAATGTTGCTCACAAATAAAGACACACGTGTGTTGAATATTTACATCGTTAGATAAAATCTAAAAGATCGGATGAAACCTAACAAACATGAAAATACTTTTGTAAAGAATAGAACTCGTAGTAAGCAACTCGCGGAAAAAGGAACACCGAGATCCCAATTGAAACCATACAAAATATTTGCATTCCAATGCTGCTCCAACAAATTTTCAATCTAGGAAAATATTGAAAAAAATATACACGAACGTCGGCCAAGTCGATTTCAATCACCGATCGGATATCTGAGATAAGGTCGCGACTTCATTCCGCAGACAATAGATATTGCAAACTGATACTGGCATCTTTGTTTGCCTTTTAAATATTCTAGAAAATACTATAAGGGCGGTTTCAGATTAGCGTATTTTTCTGCGCATCGGTCGGTCGTTTCAGCATACGCGCTTACACGCGCGCTAAATTACGCGCTTCAAAAAGCCCGGACTCGCGTAAACGGGCATTTTTCGGCGTATTCACTCGAAACGGCAGTTATATCGTGTCAGTATCAACATGGATTCTCGCGCTTATACGAGCTTAGAAGCACGTAAACGCATGTACGAGTTGCGCGTTTTCCAAAAGGCGCGCCACTACGCGCCTACATGCTATTCCAAAAACGGGGTAATACATACATACATACATACATAGTCTCACGCCTGTTTCCCCGAAAGGGTAGGCAGAGGCATATTAAACGCCCACTTTTCGCCAGTGTTTTGATCCTACGTGGGATCAAATAGGTGGCGAGCCCATTGCCGCTTATCGGAATATTTTGTTTGCCAGAGCCTCGTCCGTTGATCAGCAGGTGCACCAATTGCAGGTGAGGTTGGCTTGGGACCCTAAGTTCTTGGTGGCAACCCTATGCACCCACCCAAAACGGGGTTATACGCGCGTTTAATACGCTAGTCTGAAACCGCTCTAAGGGCGGTATCAGATTAGCGAATTTTGCTGTACGTATACGGTCGTTTCAGCATACACGCTTACACGCTTCAAAAAACCGGACTCGCGTAAACGGGCATATTTCGGCGTGTAGGCAGGTAGGTCTCAACGGTAGTGACATCTTGTCAGTGTCAACATGGATGCTGACGGCTTGCTCTTATACGAACTTAGAATCGCGTCAACGCTCGTACGAATTACGCGTGTGCCAAAAGGCGCACCTCTTCGCGCCTACTTGCTCTTCCAAAAATGAGCTTATACGTGCATATAAAACTCTAATCTGAAACCACCCTAAGGCCCTGCCTAAGGCACGGTTGTCGCCAAATTCCGTTAATTTTAAATGTTGTGTTTCAATTATGTTTCATGTCTTTTGGGAGGCTTTAGAGAGCAAACAGACTATGACGATATTGAAATTGGCTCGTCCAAAGCCGATTACAGTGGTGATATAATTTTCAACCGAGAACTAAGCTTGTAAAATTTTAATGTAAGTTGCTAATTATTCATGTGCTATTAATGTCTTCTTTTAGGGCTTAACATCTAATTTATATTATTCGTTCGCTTTCTAGAAAAGATTTGTATTTAATTATAGAATTCAAAGATGCATAAATATATTTCTGATAGCCGACATTTTTTTTTTTGTAATATTCTACCACATTCACACAACACCATCTAGTCCCAAACTAAGCAGAGCTTGTACTATGGGTACTAGATAATGGATAAACATACATAAATACTTTTTTTTTTGTAAATACATACATATTATACATAGAAACACCCAGACCAAGACAAACAGCCATGTTCATGCTCACAAATGTTTGACTTGAGCGGGAATCGAACCTGCGACCTTCGGCGTAGCAGTCGCTTGCACTCCCGCGGCGCCAACCGGTCGTCGACATGTCTCATACAGTCAGAAAGCTCATGCTCATAAAAGTTATAAGGGACACTGAGCATGTCATCTACATAAATGAAAATACTGCTCGCAACATTACAATGCCTCCCCTACTGTCATAGATTATATTGCCATTATTATCGAAATGAGTCGACAGAATTCGAAGACAATCTTCTGTCTCACACGATTATCTTTATTTCAGCTTTCATAATCGGTATTACTGCGAAACATAAGGTATTGTCATTCTATTGATGGGCACTAGATATTGGTAGATAATTGGCCATTGAAGATGTATACTGATCATATAAAGGAGACAATATTTCTTAGTTTTCTGACAATGACAGTATTTGTTATGGCTAAATATGGTGTAACTGCCAATATGAGTAAACAATTCATATCTTCATAAATTACTTTCAACATCCTCTTAGCGTTATCCCAGTTTCAACCCGGGGTCCGCCTACTAGTCTAACCGGATTTGGCTGAATATTAGCTTTTCCACGGAGCGACTGCCTGTCTGACCTCCGCAACCTGAAGGGATAGCGACATTCCATGGTTTAGACTAGTGTCAGTTTATTAGAAGGTTCTGACGCCCTGTATCGATTGTTAAAGGTCTTCATGACAACCGGGACCGACGGCTTAACGTGCTCTCCGAGGCACGGGACAAGCGATAATTAACAATTCAATACGCACATAACTCCGAAAAGTCATTGGTGCGCGCCGTGGATTCGAACCCGATACCCTCTGCATGGCAGTCTGTTGGTATCTCCACTAGGCTATTAAATACCTTAGCAATAAATAATTTACTGAAGCTTTATACCAGAAAGGGTTGCCATACTTTGGCCACATTTTGATCAGAAATTATGTACTTAGTTGAATGAGATGTGCCACAAACAAGCGTATACTTTTAATATAGTAAGGCTGAATGATTAAGTCTGACTGACACTTCTTTACAGAAGCCACGTTGAGTTTCAGTATACTTTTTAGGGTTCCGTATCTAAAAGGTATAAAACGGAACCATATTACTAAGCCTCCGCTGTCTGTCTGTCACCAGGCTGCATATCATAAACCGTGATAGCTAAAAAGCTGAAATTTTCACAAATTATGTATTTCCGCGGCCAGCGGCTTAGCGGCCACCGCTATAACAGCAAATACTAAAATAAAAAAATTAAAATATTGAGGGGGGTCCCATACAATAAACGTGTTAATTTTCGTATATTTTTGCTCAATATTACTAACGGTAACAGGCAGACGCTTAAAATTTTCACAGAATATGTAGTTGTATATTTTACCTTTCAAAATAAATAATTACTTAAATAAAAATAAAGTAAAAATTAAGTAAAGTGGCTCCCATACAACAAACGTTATTTTTAATAAACAGATAGTTACTTAAAAATATTTAAGTATACATACAACAAACGTGATTTTGTTTTATAGATGATGGTACGGAACCCTTCGTGCGCGAGTCCGACTCGCACTTGGCCAATTTTTACATTTATTATGGTGGTGCAAAAGGAATAGTAACTATGTCAATCGTAGAAAGTAATAACAAGGCATAGGAATCTTCATTAATACCGTATGAGTACTTGAGGAAAATAAGACTCATACATAATTTTTCTTCCCAGATTTTTTTTGCGTTCGCTTTGCTCGCTGTATCAAAGCTTCCTCACATCAATGATTCATCCTATAAAGACATCTATGATTGAAAGTCTTTTTTCCCACCCTTCTCTAACAGGGGGAGGAATAATTACGGCCGCAGGGCTTTGACCTCCGTGGGGCGTAATTAAGGGTGCGGGGTGGGGGATCATTTTCTCTTAGGTGTGCTTTTATGCCGTATATGGTGAAATACTCCACACCGAAATGTGGTCGCTGCTTTGATTTTCCTTTTCGAGTTTTTGGTAATTAAGCTCGTTAAGGGATATTAGAATTCTGCCACATCTTTTATTTCTGGCTGTATTGGTTCTGGATATTTGTAGTACTAGGTACTAATGAATTATATAGATCTAGTGAAATTGTATGCTCAGTCTTGTCTCAATTATTCCGTATGTTAAACTTTTTTAAATTAGGCTTTAATTCTTATGACTGTGAATGTAATGTTTCTTGAAGCAATCGACACCTACTATAGGTAAGATTTTTTTGTCAGAATCACCATGCAATATAATAGCTTATGTATTATTTTTATTATTTTTGTTATTATTTTTTATTATAATATGCTGTTATACACCGCTATTTTTTAATTAGTACAAAAACTTTAAGGACAGATTAGCGAAGATATTGTTATCATATATGTGACGTAAGAATTTCATAATATCAATAAAGAGCAAAGTTATTATCATTTGTTTATGGTAGAAAATCTCACTTATATCATAGTCATATTTTACAATCCATTCACTAATTCATTGATAATATTCCATCCTGCTCATTCGCATTCTCTCTGTCGCACTTATGATGTAGGTAGCAATAGAAAATAAAATGAAGAAAAATAATAAATGTAGGTAGTTATTTTTTAATTTTGTTAGTTCTACCCTCTCCTTCATACTTCATTCGGGCGTAGGACCGGTAAAATTTATCGTTTAACAAGTAATTAAATACGAGGTATGTAATTAGAAAGCAAACAAATATCAAAATAAAAGATGGTGTTCTGGACTAAAAGAAAAGAGTAATTTTGGCGTATTTATGAAGTTAGAATCATCTGCTATTTACAAATTATTTTATCATCATCATGTCAGCCTAGAGACGTCCACTGTTGGACATAGGCCTTCCTCAAGGTGTGTGGAGAACACAGACCGATTTTGAGGCGCCTGCATCAAATTATTATTTACTTAAGTACGTATTATTTACTAAACTTACAAGTATTTCCATTGTCCTTCGAAATGTCCACCACCGTTGTCAAAAGCATCCAATATGCACTGTTTTAATTGTTTGACACTGACCCGGTCACTTTTGTACACTCACAATACGATGTCCATGGGTACACAGCTGCACTCGCGATTTTTCCACTAAAACGTAAAAAAGTACGCACGAAGCATAGCTACATACTCCCGTGATATGAACTGATATGATAGGCCATCGCGTCGGGCAAACGTAGACAAACAATTAAGTTTTGCAACGAAATTAGATACGCTGACTTTCGCTAGTAATTTAGTACTGTTTGTCGCATCGTCGGGGCGTGGCGCAGGCGCAGAGGGGCGGGGGTAATTTATCAATGGTATGATAGTACACGGGTCGGTCATAGTATTAGTATTGCATTTACCAATTATCACGTATTTTTGTGGACAGTTTTGGGACTTAGTGTTTTTATTTTTCAACTACATAATTATGATCAGTTAAAGATACTTAGTGCCCTGTTAAATTTTTTGCACTAATTAAAAAATAGCGGTGTATAAATCAATGCCTGCACTAAGACAGCATTTTATGTAATACGGAATTTTACGAACAAGTGATTAAAGAAACAGCGATACTGAGAAAGGTTTACCACACAAAGTGTTGTCCTTTGTGGCAATCGAACCCGCGACACGCGATGTACATACAATGCCAGGCGACCACTTACATCACTACGGCATACGTCCAGTTAGAATTTATTCGTCATCGTCATCAGCCCTTTATATAAACTGTCCCACTGCTGGGCACGGGCCTCTTCTCACTATGAGAAGGGTAAAGCCATAGTCCACCACGCTGCGGGTTGGCAGACTTCACATGTCTTTAAAGAACATTATGGAGAACTTTCAGACATGCAGGTTTCCTCAAGATGTTTTCCTTCACCGTTAAGCAAGCGATTAACACCGAAAAGTCATTGGTGCGCGCCGTGGATTCGACCTCGGACCCTCTGCGTAGCATTGACGTAATTATATTATTTGGTAAATTTTGTGCCTCTCGCGTCATCTTGAGCGACTCTTTGCTACCATACCTATTTCAGAAAGATTGTGTCTGTATAAAAATCAGTAGAATTTTTATTTTTATTCCAGCTTTAGTTTGAGATTATTTTATTCCAGCTTTAGTTTGAGAACCTTCAAGCAATAACGTAAAGACAAGCTGGTTATAATATACTAGAAGATGCCCGCGGTTACACCCGAGTGATTTAGGGCTACTGCTCCGCTCCCGTCCCTCATAGCGTGATGTTATATAGCCTATAGCCTTCCTCGATAAATGGGCTATCTAACACTGAAATAATTTTTCAAATCGGACCAGTATTTCCTGAGATTAGCGCGTTCAACCAAACAAACAAAGAAACAAGCTCTTCAGCTTTATATATTAGTTTAAGAGTATAAGGTATAAAATCCTTACGTTACTAATGACTGACTGATGGACAACGCACGCCAAAAGTACTGGGCGCAGGAAGCTGAAATTTAGTATGTATATTCCTAAGGGGGCTATAGCTCCCTGCCTGTCCTAGCAATCTATAGACTATAATTACTCCATTCTTTGCTTTAAACATTTTACTCGATATCATCTTTTTACAACTACTTCTATTTAACTACACTTAGTCACCCAAAAAGAAAAATAATTTGTTTCATCGTGTTTTCATAACTAGAACGATCTTTTATTTTAAATGTTCCCAAATTTCTTGAAATAAAATTTTCTTAGGAACATTAGCGAGCTCTAAGTACAGTTGAAATTTTGAATAAAATACTAAGGCTCTTGTCGCACCGCCCGCGATTAATGATTAGCGAGTAACTGAAATCGCTGAGCGAGTATTATTTCTCATAGCTCTTGTCACTCGCTCCGCTAGTTTGTCGCCGACAGTGTAAACCATATTCAGTGAGATCAATTATTATATTTATTATTTTTTTCTAGACTCACGCCTAAGGCCCCTAAACGGTAGGCAGACGTGTAATATATAAACACCCACAGTTCGCTATGTTTTTTTTACCCATTTTGGTACCATGAAATAGCCTATTGCTGTTACTGGGCACATTGCTTATAATCCGTGCGTTGGAGAATTCGGCAAAACTCAGTACCTAACACTTTTGCCCGACCCGGGAATCGAACTCGGGACCCGATTAGCAGACGCATACACTCTATTAATATATTTTCATCTATTTGTACGCTTCTAGAGCGAGAAAACATCCTTAAGTTAGTCACTTTCTCGCTTGCGGTGAGACAAACTACCTAAGACTATAATGATTCTAAGAAAATCGCGTTCGTCCAAAAATGTAATTGTAATTAAAAGCAGTAAAACGTTTTAATAACTAGATCTAAGAATTTGTAAGAATTATTTTTAATATTTTTGTTAGACAGTCTGAGGTACTTGTCAAAAAAAAGATAGGTTTAATTATTACAAAACATTTTGTTTATGTAACAAATATTAATTTCGCAATTAATATTTTTAAATGAAAAGAAACGAGACAAATGTAACGTAGATTTTACCTTTTATTTTCAAATAATAACGTGACATAAACCCCCGTCACATAAATATAACTATTTATTTTGTTTTTATAAAATTACAAAATTGGTTGCCCTAAATCAAAATTATTTGTATTTTGTTGGTGTCTATAATAACACGAGACAAAATAAATATTTTAAGTACTTTTAGCAAGGCTATTCTAAATCAAAAACAGACTTAAGTAAAACTCTACTGTATTCATTGGGTATGGTGACGAGGCAACCCTCGTCACCATACCCAACGAATACAGATTTACATTGAAGCGCAGTTCTTAAGAATTTCGTTTGCCGATTCCAAGTGGAGACTGTCTCCAGTTTAGTTCGTAGTTGGCGCCGTTGGCGGCGCTGGCGTCGTTCTCCGTCTCTCTTGATCTCGTAGTTAAGATACACAGGAGGAACGTTCGTCTCTCTTGCTCTCGTAGAGACAGTTGTCACAGCGCGACTGCCATGCCCCCAAGCGGCAATTTGGGTCACAGAAAATTTCTCTTCTTCTAGCCCATAGGAAATGCGCCTGTATATAAATATCTGAGCTCTTTGCCATACCTCTGTGATTATTTGTATAGACTGTTGATGTTTATTTCTTTCTTTTTCATGAGAGTGTGTGGCTTATAGCGAAGGCTGTAGTTAATATTTATATTTTCATGTATAATATGTATGTATTTACAAAAACAAAGAATATACTTAAGTATGTTTATACATTGTCTAGTACCGATCTAGTACAAGCTCCGCTTAGTTTGGTACTAGATGGTGCAGTGCGCAGATGGAAGAATATTATTAATATTTGATACTTCAATTTTCTTTGTAAATTAGTTAGATTTTTTTGAAGATGTAAATAAATAAAATATTAATATTATCGTGATACGTTCCAAAGATTTATTTTTAATTCCCAGCGTACAACATTCGGATCTCATTATGTTTTATGCTCGTTTCAACAGATTACTCCTTTGAGAGAACGGTAAGGCTCTTTTAAATATTTGTTTATGAAATTCAAGAAAATAGACGCTTATTTTAATTCTTTAAACTTCATTATGATCTGAATTTCTATTTTTCAAATAAGTACAAAGAAATGTATGTAATCATAATATAAAAGCTCTTAAAAAGCTGTTTATTGGTTCAAACTAAAATATAGTTCATAAAAATACTAACCAAATGACAACATTTTCTTTTCTTTTTCGCATTCAACTCAGTATTAATTTTAACGAGTATTTAAAGCAACCACTTGGATACTAACATCTCAAAGTTAGTATCTTACATATACATAAAATTATGTTAAGAAATAACACCCTGCAAACGCATACAACAACATGTCGACTTTGAACTACAAACCAACAAACTACGCTTCAAACTAAAATATTATACTAAACAGTGAAGCAAAACCTTCATGTTGTATCTACACACATGCTGGTACATACAATGTATATTAAGTGATAGTCCCTTGAGATGTTAGTATAACGGCTCGGACACGACGACGGTTAACGATGAGCGACGAGGTATACAACAAATGTTGAGATTAAGATTTTCGAGAGATATGACTTCATTGCGTAACAGGTTAGAACAGGGGTTTTAAACGTGGGACTCGTGCGTGAGGTCTTGGAGTCCATACATTTATAAAATGAGTTTTAATAGTAATTATAAAATTGTTCATTATATATCCACGGTTATTTGATAGAATGCTCGTTATAAAAATGTAGGCAGTACTCCATTAAATTAGCCACTTATTTCATTAAAGCGAGTGCTTTATATAAGAAAATGTTATTATGTTTAATATTAACGTTTTGTGTATCATATTTTTAGAAAAAATCTCTATGTTAGCCGCCACCTCATAAAGTTACTAGAAGTATGGGAGAAGCACTGACGTGTAGGGGACAATTATAGCTTATAAAAAGTGCATGTTGTCATAAAAAGGCAGCGATAGCCGAGTGGATTTACCAACAGACTGCCATGCAGAGGGTATCAGGTTCGAATCCACGGCGCGCACCAATGACTTTTCGGAGTTATGTGCGTATTGAATTGTTAATTATCGCTTGTCCCGTGCCTCGGAGAGCACGTTAAGCCGTCGGTCCCGGTTGTCATGAAGATCTTTGACAGTCGTTACAGGGCGTCAGTACCTTCTAAATAAACTGACACTAGTCTAAACCATGGAATATCGCTATCCCTTCGGGTTGCGGAGGTCAGACAGGCAGTCGCTCCGTGGAAAAGCTAAATATTCAGCTAAATCCGGTTAGACTAGAAAGCGGACCCCAGACTGAAACTGGGATAACGCTAAGAGAAAGAGAAAAAGTGCATGTTTTACATTGGCCAAGCATACTCCTGACATTCATAGCGGCAAAAGTGGCTACAGACAAATGCACGTCATGAATATCGCGTCGCTCGTCGCGGTCGCTTCGCCCGTCGCCGCGCTTGTCGCCCCGCTCGTCGCTAAAGTCGTGGCCGTAGTAAGGCGAGTGCGAGGCAGTGAAGCGGGTGTTGAGGCTGTATAGATGGTGTAATGGCCTAAGGGAACTAGGCTAAGGCTTATACGATTGGATGTGGGGTGTGTATAGATTCTGGGGAGTTATTTAGCTGTATTCAAGATAGATTTATTGATGGGCGTTTCATATGACAAATCATCATCATTCTAGAGGTATTGGTTGAATTTAAGACTATCGGTTTGGATCTCAGCGTCCAGTTATTTTTGATGGAATATAAACTTTTAGAAAAAAATACTTTTTATGAGGGCCGGAACTTCTAGGGATAGCTATACACTATACTTACTAGTTAGTTTTAACATATATAATCCACGAACATTTGTCCTAACCCTTTAGGGTTTCAGATAGATTCCGAAGCTCGGATGGGTGTAAATCATGATCACTGGTTATCCATCTATAAACCAGATGTTACTCGAAGATAGATATATTAGTGAGATTCCCGTTTTGCCAAGGGCCACAGAACGACGCCCTGTGGGACTAATTACATGACAAATTGTGTGGGATTAACGTGACTATCGAGTATGTAAAAAATAACACTCGCCTTATGTAAGTGTACAGATTTTTCTCGTCATTACATAAAAACATGGCGCCAAATAAACTTGGCCTTTATTTATTGAATGGATCCTAAACAATACATGGGCATAGTACTACTGCTAGAGATGTAAAGAACTCGAATCTTTTGAGTCCTAAATTTTAGGCTCAGCTGACAAATTGCACAGCTCGACTCGTTACAACAAGACCCCCAGACTAGAACACTTAAGTTTACATAGAGACTCGAGCGCAACATGGCGCTCAGGTCTTGATTCGAGCTCGAGTAGTTTTACGCGACGAGTCGCACTCAAGTTCTTTTCCATTTGGAGTTCCTTTATAAATAAACAGGGAATAAAATATAAGTCGGAATAAAAATAATATAGGAATATAATATAGGGAGAATATAATATAGAATAATAATAATATACAAGTAAAAATATAATATAGAAGAATATAATATAGGATCAACCTTGATATGCTCAAGACTCGATACGCTCGAGCTCTTTTTAAGACTCGAGCTCTTTTTGAAATACGAGTTCTATTTTGGCGCTCGAGTTTTCGAGAAAGGACTGGAGCTCGGCTCGACTCAAGACTCTGAGTTTTGTTAGTACACCGAGTCTTGTAAAACTGAGCCGAGTCTATCGAATTAAGACTCAAAGACTCGAGTTCTTTACATCTCTAACTACTGCCCATACTATACGATACTATAAATGCCACTTTAACTAAAAGGTGTTATTTAACAGTAAAAAATCAACAATAATCGATTTCATAAGAGCATATAATTTCATTATGATGCGTGACCACAACTTCTGTGAAGAAATCGAAACGTCGGATAGTAATAAATAATGTAGTTTCTAGATCACTTGGTTTAAATGTAATCTCAATTAAACCAATATATTATGACAAAATCTGTAAACGGTGGTTCAATTTCAATGTTGTTTTAATTACAGACGAAAAACACGGCCGCTGTCACGTTCGATATATTGCTGTATCCAAGAACAACACGGGATCCCGTGATAATCCCTTGTTGAGTTCATTCGTGAATGGATGAAGCCTTTGTGGTCCATCATATCATGTTTCACGTCCATATTGGTATGCCTCGTACTCAACAGTCGAAAGGCGAAAAATATGTGGACGAAATTTCATTAAAACAATCAAATTTCGCAGAAAATTTCACTGAAACCCTTTTTAACTAACAAAAATGTCAGCAGATAAGCTTTATGGATTGTGAAAGAATAAAACAAATTGGAACTGAAAATAGATTTTTTAATATTAGGAATGGATGCGTAGGTTGTGTTATTTTGTTTTCATACCTTTACTCTATACTCACAATACTAAGTTATTAAGGTTCTGTAGCGGTCGTTTGATTTTGCTGTATTCGGCTAAAATGTAAAAATGTAGAGCAATGTGGCCTGACTCATAATAAAAATATAATTCAGATAATTTTTAATACAAATCAATTGGGAAGTCTTTTAGACAAAATTAGTAATAAATATAAAAAATAATCAAACTCTTCTCATGGTGAGAAGAGGCCCGTGCCCAGCAGTGGGACAGTTTATATACAGCGCTGATGATAATAAAAAACAATTAGACTGGCGGTTTGATGTCACTTCTTACTCTTTTTATAATAATTTTGAGGTTACCCCATATTTGCAGCAAATGTATTAAGATGGGTATATAATAAAATTAGGTGCTTATACATTTTGTGTCGTATAGATCAGCCTAATTTTAGCTTATTTTGACAAAAGTCGACGACCCTTTTGATTTTCTATGAAGCTACATTACAAAATACTTCAACCAACAAAATTTTCATACAGTCAATTTCAATTCCTTTTCTTTAATGAGCGCAACCTCCATCGTTCCTCCTTGCATCTCTATACGCAGAATACACCCCTGACACCGTACCCCCGTACTACTAGCAGCCTTTAATCTAGACAAGTTGCTTAATTAGCAGCCTTGACGGACTTCGAGACCGTCCTGTGTTAATTTGTGAACTAAAATGTTGTTCCTTACGGATGCAGAACGTGGAATAGTTTGCATTGTTGAATAAAGATGGTGAACTTGTCTTTGAAAGTTTCTGGGTAACTTAAATTAGGTTTTCTTTTCTTATGTGCGATTTTTTGTGCAGGAGTATTAAGATTGAGAGCTCTATTATACGCTTGCTATGTCCGTCTAAGATAACTCCTGAAATTTTTGGATTGGGTGGATGGATTTTACCAACCAAAAAAGCATCCAGCCTCAACGCGCTTTAGTCAACTGCGCGGACAATAATATAGCGCACACACTTTTTTTTATAGACTCACGCATGTATCCCCGAAGGGGTAGGCAAAGGTGCAGTATTACACCCACATTTCGCCATGAATTTTTAGGTCTCACGTAATATGGGGCGAGCCTATTGACGTTACCGGGCACATCACCAGACTCCGTGCTGCTACTGAGAAATCGGAAAAACCCAGTAACACTTTTGCCCGACCCGGGAATCGAACCCGCAACCTCCGATCAGCAGTCGCATACGCTATCCACTGGACCACGGAGACAGTATGCAAAATGCGCACATGTGTATGCAAAACACATATAAGTCACTATGCAAGTCTCTACGTCGTTATTCCTACAGTTTGAACATTAATTCCCTGGACCCAGAAACCACTCATTTCTCAATATAAAAAACACAATCCATGATACTCAAAAATTCATGATCTAGCCGATAGTAAAATATATAAATATTAAATACTCACCCTTGCGCGCGACCTGGTGCCTTGTTGGTAATCGTAACCTCTGCCCTGTAACAATAAAAACAAATTAGTTACACCATCGAACAATTAAAAAAAATATGTAAAAGGGCATAATTTATTTGTAATATTTATGAAATGTTTTTCAATACATATATGTATGTACTGCGTAAAATGTGCTACCTCAATCGCACTATATTGCGATTTTGTTAGCACTTCACAACGAGTGAACCTATCCCGAACTAAATGACATAATCTTAATATATAAAATCCTTGCGTTACTGACTGAGTGACAGACACGCTACAGCCCAAACTATTGGGCGCAGGAAGCTGAAATTTGGCATGTATGTTCCTTGGGGACCGTAGGGGTGCACTAAGAAGGGATTTCCCGAAATTCCCACGGGATCGGCCAAAACGGGTAAATTAAAAAAAATTGCAGGCGTAGCTGCTGGCGTCCTCTAGTCACTCAATAACGCTACTAAACATTTCTTGTAGTATAAATCTTAGCGCATAATCATCCTTGATACCTCTCAATTAGTATATAACAAGGAAGCTGGCAACAGACAACTTCCTTATATATATAAATCAGAAGTATACATAATAGTCTGGCCTTATCAATACCAACCCACACATACGCAACTTGCTCTATTCTAACCGTAAAATAATTACAACAACAGTCAAACAGTTTAACACAAACACATAATTGGAAGTTCCAAGTACTTTGGTAAGGTGATATAGTACAAACTTGGTGAGATCCCAGTAAGCCTTCTAACCAAACCTTCTCATAATCCGAGCGTGATGGCGTAGCAACGGTTTCAATTAAAGATTTGTTTATATATGAGGGATGAGTAAGCAACTTGCTACACTTAGTTTCAATGTTACGTAACGATTAAATCTACAGCCAAAATTCGGATTTAAACGAGCGATTGAAGCAAGACAATGATGAGATACGCATCTCATTGTCGTGTTTTAGAATCATCAAGTTTGTGGCAGAACTTATAAAGCTGTTTGATTTAGTAATTACATAGTAGCCAGCTGTACTAAATTCTCAAATTTCGTTCTGCCACTTGAGGGGCAGCGAAGCGATTCTACCTATCTCTCTCTAGCTCCATTAGCAAGGCCAAAGAGAATGGAACAAGCGCCATGCGATGCCGGACTCTCTATGTTGATCTTTTCCAAAAACGTATTATTGCTTCGATAGTATTGGTTGATCCAAATTTCAACCAAAAGAACTACATACCTATAACATTGAAAATATTGTGACTTATAAGAAAACCAGTTTTACTATTCCATTATACATGAAAATCACGATGGGCATCTATGGCTTATTAAATTCGAAGCCATGTAATGTCTACCTACCTACTATAGACTGAAAGCAATTCACAAACGAATAGCAATAAAATTCTCCAAACATTACCAAGTTTTGATTACTCACCAAAAACCCATCGACATCCTAACCCCAATCAGAATGCTTACCCGCAATAAGATTGCGCAGTCAAAAAGTCCATAAAACTGCCGTTAAATTGTACAGCATAAACAAGTTAAGATTGAGGTAGATGTACCAGTTACTGTCCTTGTAAGACGTTGGCCTAATGCAATTTGCATGGAGTCACCAACTTCTTGCCGTAAACAGGGGTTCTCACCACAAGCCGTAATGTCTTTTATAAACTTTAAATTGATTCTGTATTTTACTGTTACCTTTTTGTTTGAAAATCTAAAGAACAGTAACCAGAAACAATTAAAACGAATAAGCGAGATTTAAGATGGAGCATGCGAAATTTATTTTTCAGATATTATTTTTAGGGGTGGTAATAAAGATTTTGATGATACGATGGTGTTTTATGCACTTTTGCTATGGTTTGTTTTGTTTGTTTTTCGTGTGAGTGTGTGGCCAACTCTAGTGTCGGAGTTTTCAGACCGCCCGAAGGCCTCCGACGTGGCCTAACGACTCTTATCCTAAGACAAGAACCGGGACCGACAGCTTTACGTGCCCTCCGAAGCACGGTAGCGCTCAGATGTGAATGCCACACTTGGTCACCCATCCAAGTGGCAACCTGTGCAAGCGTTGCTTAACTTTGCCGATCTGTTACAAACGACAAGCTAAGTCTCGCTATGAGCGCTACTATGGTGTAGAGCCGATAGGGAATCTGCGTGATGACGGATTAAGAGTACAAAATGTGACTATTCTACGACTATCATTTTAATTCCTGGGTGTTATAAGAGGTGACAAAGAACAATACACGAAGAAAATTGTATCTTTGAAAAGTGAGTAATACAGATTTGTCATGGACTGGCTTTATATAATGCGATCGTGAAGACTTAGATCGTAATCTTGATCTATAAAAGAATCTGCCAAAATATAAATCTCCAGATCTTCCTAAAATAAAGAAAACTGGATATATTAATGTATAATGTTAACGGTTTCAAATAAAAATCCTGTATAGAAAGCTAAATTTATTCATAAAACTTAAAGGTCGGACAAACATAAATATTTAAAGCAACAATTTATAAATAAATTGGAAACAGAAATATTCACAAACTTTAATCAAATCTATCAAGAAGAGTCGTGGAAAACACGTCTCAAAGGTTTTTAAATAAAATTAGCAAAGAAGACGTTCTTTGTGTTTAAAAAAAGAAATGATTGTAAATCCATGGAAATTGTCCTCGGAGACGCAATTTATTCCTCCCTTGAGTAACCTGTGGTGCAAAATGAGAAAGACGGCGGCGATGTTAATAATGTATGACAAAGTAAATCTAGCAACTTGTGAATGTATGAATAACGGGGCAAAAATGTCGGGATTTAAGTATTTTAACTTTAATGTAGTAGCACTGGCATTAAGTGGGTATTTTCACATAAGATGATCAGACCAAAGGACTAAACAATTTGAATATAGAAACAAAAATTCAAAACTAAGGTTAAAATTGTTTTCTTCAATATTTTTGGTTTGATATCCACATAATGAGGCCGTGTATTCAATTAATACATAGCTTTACCATCCTATACGAATAAATAATACCTGAATACGATGGTAACACGGTAGATGTGCCACCAAAGTGTTGCTAGACATTAAACAAAAAATGTCACGACACCTATCGGGCGATACTGGCAACTTGTGCATATGCATTTTTTTTACATGCGTTACCTCTTCAAAAATTTGGTTTGTTATATCATTAAGCTAAAACTCTACATATTCATAACAAACAGCCTATCTGAAACTACTCATGTTTCCTCTTCAAGATCTTGTATCTTGCTCTGTTACCTCTCATAACTTGACACAGAAGAAAAAAATCGACGCATTAGCAATCCAGACATTAGGTAAACAAAATTAGTCGCTGGTAAACGAATCTTGTCATGCCCTATTTATCTTGCGCGTGTAATTACGAACGGGGATTTGTGGAAAATAGAATAAGTAATATCTTATATGTATGTATATAGTTGTATTGTGCTTGAGAACTTTAGGGTTCAATAGAAGTAAGTGCATAAAGCTTTCAAAGTCTCGTCTATCATGCAATGGTTCTTGAAGGTGTTGATAAGGTTGCGGTTGGTTTTCTTGTATTTCAGGTTCAGGCTGTATTAATAGTTTGGCAATTTGAAACGCATTTTACAAAGTTGTGATTAGTTTAGTGATAATTGATTAAAGACAGTCATGGTCCGGTTTTGCTGAAAAAGATTACTTAATAGACTGCCTTTTGTGCTCTAGTATGAGGTGTAGTGACTGCAATTCATGGTTTAGGGTCAATTCCTGGATTGAGTTAAAAGTGATGCAGGATTTCGCTGTTAGAAATTATCCAATGGAAGAACAAAGTCAGAAAGTTGAGAAATTAGAGTTGCAAAGTCTTATAATAAAACTATAATAGACGTTCCATAAATAAGTTTGCTGCGGATATGCGTCGATGAAGCTACAGAATTTAAAAGTAATTTTTGGTGACCCATAAACCATGGCCTCCACTAAAGTCTCTTACTTGTTCTCTCAGATCGACAAAAAATATAATATCTTAATATTTTCTATACTAAAAATGTGCATTGCTTGCGAGACTAAATCCTTTTAACGACAACGTCATGAATTCTCATAATAAACAGACCATAACTTAACAAAAGACACTATCATTTTGAAACTATAAACGAAAAATACAAAAAGAGAGGAATTTATAAGCCCGACCACTAAATCTCTTAATGCAACCGATTGGGTACCACATCGACATAAATCTTTTGCCGCCGGCTTTGCTCGTATTATGACCAAAGTTTCATACCATTTGTTGTGGTTTATCGGGGTGAACCGAAAACATTATACCAAATAATTATTTTTTACTAACTAGGCTAGAAATAAATTATTAGATACATTTGCTTTTTAGGGTTACTTTAAAGCCTATGAAGTTTCAAGTTTAGTCTTTAAAAGTAATCCTAAATATAAATAAATGAGATATATAGAAAAAGTATGGGCATGTCATGAGGATCCCTCCTCATGACATGCCCATACTTTTTCTATATATCTCTATGAAAAGCATGTGACTAGAAAGTTGATGAATATGAGAGTTGAGGGATATAAGGCAAGAGAAAGACCAAAGATAAGATGGATGGATTGTGTGAAGGATGACATGAATGAAAAGGGAATGAATAATCAGATGACAGCTGATAGGAGAGAATGACATTCTGCGCCGACCCCAAGTAATATGGGAACAGGGCAGGCAAAAGAAGAAGATATATAGAAAAAAGAAAAGATAGATCTAAATAATATTTATTAAATATAGAAAAGTTTTTACAGAAAATATTATAAAGCATCTAGTAAATAGGTGGGTCCACACAGAGCGAGCAGCCTCGCGAGGCATTTGGCGCGCGAGGAAACGGTCCCCGAACGAGCGAGGTCATAGAAGAAAGCTGCGTTCACATTTATCTGACGTGATCTCTCGTGACGGTCTCTGTCGTAATTACTTACCGTTCACATTTGTCTGTCGCCGTCTGTCGCGATCTGACGCAATTTTAAATCAGTTCTGTCTTGACTCTCGTGGAGTTCACACTTTCGCAATGTTTTTGATGAATATCCGATTCAGATTAAGTAGATATCCAATCATATCCATAAATTATTTACATAGGATTATATTATTTCGTATTCAATTAGCTCATCTATAGGTACCGCATAAGAATAATATTATAAAAAGGAAGTCAATTAGTTCGTCGTCCATTGCGCACAATTGCATACGCGCGTCTGACGCTTTACGACAGACAGTGGTGCGTCCACAATAGTGTGACGAGTTGTGTCGCGCGAGTTAACTGTACGGAACCCAACAATGTTAGCTTCGTCAGCACATCTCTCCCCACCAAATTATCTAGATAATGTTATTGTCATCTTAGCATTAATTTATTATAAATACCTTTGTAGATCTACATTAGCGATTACTATTTTATATTTTAAATATACTGTTAAGCTGTTATAATTAAATAAAGTATTTTTTTTTACAATTAATCTGAGTTCAATCTCTTAATTCGCGCTGTACCGTCCCCCCTCCCCCCCTCTCTGTCGCAGACCGGGATATTGTCTGTCGCGACACGACAGACGCCGTCACGACAGATTACATCAGATAAATGTGAACGCGGCCTAGAGCGCGGCAGCCTCGGCACCGTAGGAAAAAAACAAAATTGTAGTTGTTATAAAGTTTGAATTCAGAACATGAAAAATATATAGTTGAAAATCTATTATGTATTATTGCGCATGTATCAAATTGTCGACTTGTGAACTAGAGTGAAATAGTACATTTGCCATCTATCGGTCTACGTATCAATGTGAGATTGTTGGTCTCTCCTCTCTCTTATTTTTAAATTACAATGGTAATAATGGGACATAATATACATATTTACTTATACTTACTTTTTTTGTAAATATATACATAGAAACACCCAGACCAAGACAAACATTCATGTTCATGCACACAAATGTTTGACATGAGCGGGAATCGAACCCGCGACCTTCGGCGTTGTAGTCGTCGCTTAGGTACACTCCCGCTTTGCCAACCGGTCATCGATTATTGTTATACCTAAAGGATGGAATAGGTAGACATGGAAAAAAATATAGAATGAATTATAGGAAATGAACGTCTGTATGTAATGTATCCTCCGTCATTCAGTGACCAGTAGATAGGGTATGCGACTGCTGAGTGGAGGTCCCGGGTTCGATTCCCGGGTCGGGCAAAAGTGTTACTGGGTTTTCCCGAATTCTCAGAAGCAGCACGGAGTCTGCTGATGTGCCCGTTAACGGCAATAGGCTCGTCCCCTATTACGTGGGACCTAAACATTTCATGGTGAAATGTGGATTTAATAACATTACAACTCTGCCTATCCTTACGCTGATACAGACGTGAGTCTATAAAAAAAATGTCCAACATACAAACACACTTGCGAATTTATATTATTAGTAGGAATTATTATGTTCGAGCGAGGCACGAAACAGCGTACAGACCGCGGCAAAACAAAAAACCAAACTCGATGGCTCGGCCGCTCGGTCGCTCGCCCGCGGCGGCACACGCGCTTGCCTCGGCCGGGGCACGTCCACACAGAGCCCGCAGCCTCGCGCGCCAATTCCTCGCGAGGCTGCGCGCTCTGTGTGGACGTGTCTAATTCGGTAGCTCGGGCGCACGCGTGCGGCCGGCCGCGGCTGCCGTATGCTTTCCTCGACCGAGCCACGTCCACACAGACCGAGCAGCCTCGCGAAGCATTTTCCTCGCGAGGCTGCTCGGTCTGTGGGGACCCGCCTAATGAATCAAAATGTAACGAAGCAAATCACCTATTAGTCATATTTTGCTCTGAATTTTTATCAATTCGTCGTTCTAAACCTTGAGCATTCTCAAGAGTACACCTTCGATAAACAAAAAATAGTGATATCCCTTACGACATTTCGTCAAAGCTAAGGCAATTTTTGTACCTCTCATTTTTTTCGGTTTTGGTTCGGGCTTGTTTGGCTTAGCAAATTCCAACATTATAAATTCTATCGAATATGGACCAAATGTATTCCTTTGTGCTCCCGGATAATTCTCAAGGGATAAGCTGCTAACATTAAAATTTTACCCGAATTTCTTTTGCCCCGGAATTTATTCAGTGTCCTGTTCGTTTGTAGTTCAGTTTATCCAGCCAACATAAGTTTATTGTATGCACAAAAACCTCCATGTTTTCTCGGCTATGTTCGATTTTTCCACATCAAAAGGAGACTATTTCAATGTTCACGGATTCAGTTTCTTTCGCATCAAAAGGCCTAAGCCAAAAGCTATTTGTTTTAAATATACGTTTACGAACAAACGATTCTTCGCACAAAGGAATCGGTGCGCTTGTTGTACGTGAGAAAAAAGATTTGAAACGTCGACCTCTTGAGTAACATTTAACGCCTTACTCTATTTTGGAGACTGTTGTTGTTTTGAGTTGTATTAAATAAATGGTGCCACAAAAGTACAATTTTTCGTTTAATTTCACTGAAAGCAATGTGGGTTGCTTTTTTTGCATGCATTAATGATTAATGCATGCGAATTATATGGATCTTTCAATAATCTAGAAAAATTAAATTAGCCTTAGTGATGAAACCCAGACTACAACCGAGATAACAAGTTTCCTTGAGCCGGCGGATCTCTTAAGAAATCGTACTATGAATTGAATAAATCATCACAAAAGGTCAACCCAATTTGGTCGAAATCAGCTGTTTATTTAAGAAATTGGAAGTTCAACCCAATTTAGGACAGAGCATCTGTTTACACAAGTAAATTTACTTGATCAAACCTATCTTCCAGTACAGGATTTATTTTGATTTCTATTACGCACTTCTTGGAAATGGGACTGCAATGCAAGACATCAGTCTTCGTGTGACTACGGCTTGTAGCTCATACCGAAACGTCGTAGAAATAAAAGTAATTTCAGATTTATTTTCAAACAATTACGTGATCGTCGATCGACAATCTTTGTTATAATCTCAATACCATCAGCCTGTAACAGTCCGTTGCTGCACTAGGCCTCTCCTTTGAAAGGAGGAATTCACCTACGCTGGCCAAACGGGTTGATATAGGGTTTGTATCAAGTTTTCCTTCTCTTACATTGCTGTTCTCTGCGTTGTCCCTCTGTCGGTTCTTACGACACCCATTGGATGATATGGGGTGGTGACAATCCGTATTCTTAATCCGTCACCACGCGGACATTTATTATTAACAAAATCAGCATAAATATCTAAATCTATAACCTCAAAACCAGAAGTAACATTCACACACAAATTGGTAACAACGCTATCCAAATAACCCCATAAGTTTTCTTAATATTATTGATACTCCTTATGTCCGTCTGTCGTTCAATTGTTATATTTTTCTTGGTCATGCGATCGTTACGATCGTAATATATACCAGTCTTAACATAATAATGTCGAGATAGACTCTTGCATTATGTATGTGGCAAAATATTGGGATAAGCAGTGATGGTAGTAAGAAAATATTGACATTGGACCTTATGTTGACGATATAAGGTTTGTTTTCGATTGCACAGGTTATTTTTATGTATAAGAACAATTAAATGTGTTTTATTTTTCTAGCTCTTGTTTTGAGCTAGCGGTTAGATTGCTGATTTAAAAATAGCTGAGGCTGTTATTATTTTGTGTTCTACTTTCGTTTTATTTCGTTTCAGTTTGAATACGAAGCTTCTTTGTGCCTTATGAGAGTGTGTGTTATGAGATCTTTATTTGTCTTAATCAAACCGTGTATTAGTATGTTATTATTATGAGATATGCGTAAATATTTGGTGCCTGCACCTATAGATACGGATTATGTGTCTATTGTACTTGTATTTCTTTCATCATATAATATGGATAGGATGATATTGGAAGATGACTGAATTAATATTAATAAATGTGCCAATATTGTACCTTTTTAATGCATTGTATATTTATAACCATTTTAACGGATTATTATAATGTTTTCTATCAGTGCCAGTTTAAAATTCAATGATTACTAATCTTAGTATGTCTTTCGACTTTAACTTTTACTACAAAAACAGAAAAATATATCGTAAGGCTTACAATCTTACATCTATTAAACTATGACCTTCTAGTATTTTTTGGCAATGTTTCATTTTTCAATATCAACTCAAAAATAAAAATTGGCAAGCTGCTCAAACAATTAGCTTAATCTCATACCTTTTTGATAGACAACGCGGAATCGTTTTCATTGGCAAGAATAATTTTATTTGTTATTGCATTGGAAAAGGCGTTCTGATTAAATAATATATTTACTTACATCATGAAATAGGTTATTTCTATATTTATTGGTATAATTATTAACTTATCATAATAACGATACTATAATTATTAATATTAAAATGTTAATTATCGCTCGCTTAATAATGTGCCCGGTAGATGGCAATAGGCTCGCCCTCTATTACATTGATACTGAAACATAACTGGCGAAAAGTAGGTGTGTAATACACCTCTGCCTACCCCTTCGGGGATAAAAGGCGTGAAGTTATGTTATCTTTATAACCTAAAATTTAAGATAAAGGTAAGTTTATAGTGTTTCGTATCTGTAGAGGTTATCATACTTTATCGTCTTTTGTTTATTAGTGACGTAATGTGACATGAATGCTCCATTTCACAATAAGCACATTTAAATAAAGAATTGAATACAGTCATTTACTAGGTATGTTATTTAAGTGCCTTACACGTTGGTGGTATAAAATACTTAATATTTAGAATAGTTGTTATGGTTTTATTATAAGTGAAACGGTAATTTTATTATAAGCAAATAAATACCTACCTTAATTCTTATTTAAACCCGATATGTGCGGTAAGACTTTTTGTTTGAAAAACTAACGGAGATATTTTTATTATTTTTAAAGAAAAGCTCCTGTTTTCACTCCTGACTATAAAAACGACGGGTGTTATACGTTTTTCGTGTCTGTTTGCGTGTGGTACCGTAACTACCGAACAGATAAACAGATTTAGATTTTGTTTGAAAAATTAATTAGTTGGGAATGTGTTTGCTGAAAATCGGTCCAAAATGGCGACCTCAACAAAATGGCGGCAAATTTTTGGTCAGGTTTATTTTAAAATTAATTGTGATTAATCCATTAATCATTTATAACTTCCTTGAGATTACTTCATTCGCTGCATAACACTGCTGAAATTAATTATTTTTGAAACAGGCAAAGGCCATAGCTACACGGCTTTCCCTCAACATATCGTAACGATTATGATAATTTTATGATCACCATTGACCTTATTCGCAGGAAAAACCATAAGTTTGTTTATTGACACCCACCCTTTTCTTGGGTGTATGATATTAGATATGTAATAGTCCTTACTGTGTCTACTGGTTCAGCGCAGATAAGCAAATGACGACTTTATAGCTATTGGCATAAGTCTTAATATGGAGGAGGCTTTTCCCCGGATTGTACATTTTTTTTTTATAGACTCACTCACGCCTGTAACCCCGAAAGAGGTGTAATATTACACCCACATTTCGCAATGAATTTTTAGGTCCCACGTAATATAGGGGGCGAGCCTATTGCCGTTACCGGACACATCACCAGACTCCGGGCTGCTACTGAGAATTCGGAAAAACCCAGTAACACTTTTTGCCCGACCCGGGAATCGAACCCGGGACCTGCGATCAGCAGTCGCATCCACTGGACCACGGAGGCAGTAATTGTACTGTTCCTAAAAATTTTACTTTAGTTTCAAAAGCGAACTGTGTACTCACCATTAACTGAATTGAATGTCAAGGATAAATTAATTATATTCTTAACGACGGTTTAATATTTTATATTTATAAAAGCTAATTATGCAATCAATTTATTTTTAATAAAAGTTGTATAATCTTGAAAGTTTTGGGGATATAACTTCCGAGAGAAAACTTCTTCTATTAATGTTCATTTATAAATAGCAGTAGGTACCTAGACTAATGGAGTGGATTTTGTATGTCATAACTTATCCATTACTTTTAAATTGGCTTTCGGGGTGCCAATTTTGTACCGCGAAAAATTTATTTATAATTATTTTTTAAATTACCGTGATAGGTCTAATTTATAAATATATAGGTATCCAGTTTGATTCCAATTCAAACACCCAAATAATGTGCCTTCATAATTGTGATGGCATAGGCACTATCGCTGGTCATATAGAAAATAAACGTACCACTATATTCATTAGCAACGAACGAAGTGCAACATTTATTCGAGCAAAACACAGCGAACGTGACTTAACATTTCAATGAAGAGTATACTCAAGACAGAATGAAACAATACAGGTAAATTCTTACTCGCTACAAATATACATAATATCAAACGCAGTTTCAAGCATTCGTAGAAACGTAATGCATTACATTACAATCGATTTTAGGGTTCCGTACCTAAAAGGTAAAAACGGTACCCTATTACTAAGCTTCCGCTGTCTGTCTGTCTGTCTGTCACCAGGCTGTATCTCATCAACTGTGATAGCTAGAAAGCTGAAATTTTCACAAATTATGTATTTCAGTTGCCGCTATAACAACAAATACCATAAACGTGTTATTTTTCGTATTTTAGGTCTCAATATTCTATAAATATTAATAACGTTAACAGGTAGACGCCTAAAATTTTCACAGAATATTTAGTTGTATATTACTTTTCAAAATAAATAATTAAATTAAAAAAAAGTAAATATTAAAGAGGGGCTCCCATACAACAAACGTAATTTTTAAGCAATTTGTTATTCGATTTTAATAAACAGGTAGAAACTTAAAAAAGTATTTAAGTAAACATCCCCCCGTGGGAGCTCCACCTTGTCGTGGTGGGGGGGGGGGGGCTCAGTGACCGTGGCTTAGAACCCCGCGGTGAAGCTAAGAGGGATCCCTGGAGTGGATGCTCCTCGTGGGCATAGGTGAAGCCTGCGTAGGATGCGTCCTTAAGTGCGGGTGCGGGGGACAGTTCTGTCTGTCCATCGCAGTCGGGCGCGGTCGCGGGAGGAGAGGCGTGTCGGTGTTGCGTTGCCGCGCGCCCTATCTCCCACGACCAAATGGCAGAGGAAGAGGAGACGCGGTGTTGCGTTGCCGTCCTCCCTATCCTCTGCGGCCGCTGGGTGTTTTGGCGGCGGAGCCCAACACCTTCATCCGCCGCCAAAGGGGTTTTGTTCGGGGCCCGCCTGACCATCTGGCAGGCCAATACCTGTCGGGGGGTAGCGAGGAATGCTTCGGTGATACACATGGGTACATGAGGAACACGAGTTGGTTTTTAGTCAGTAAGAGTCTGACAGTCCCCTTCGCCCTTCCCCCCATAGGCGGAGGGACTCCATGAGGATTTTCCAACCAAAACAAAAAAAAAAGTATTTAAGTAAACATAAAACAAACGTGATTTTGTTTTATAGATGAAGGTACGGAACCCTTAGTGCGCGAGTCTGACTCGCACTTGCCTAATTTTTATTTTCATTGAATTTGTCTCTATATTGTCCTATACGTAAGAATGTATCATTACTTGTAAATGTTAAGGTGTGTCCCCACCATGAAACAACCAATTAATTCATCCTATATTTATCTTTAATTAAATCAAAATAGCAGCTGAATCTTATATTCCAGCGCTTTGCCGACACCTTAATCTGTTTTCCCTAAAATAACACGACTATAAATTGTTAGATCTTATAACGGAGGCTTTGAAAAGTTTTGGGCTATGAAGTCCTCGCCTGCGGGTCTATGACATAAAGACAAATTAACTCGGCCATTATACAGCCGGATTCTGGTATACATTAAAGTTTTAATGTGACGTAATCCGCAAAATACTTCTGTTTCGAAAGCTTGAACTTCATTGTGTAGTTTGGAAGTTATCAAAATTGTAATTGTAAGTTCGCGTTTTGTGTTGGTACAATTTGAAATTGTTATTATATCAGTATCGTTCCTTTACTGTTTACAAACTAATAACACAGTGATCAAATATGTGTGTGTATGATATTAAACTGTTATGCTGCCTTCTCTCCGGAAGTAGATAAGTTTGACTTTTTTTCTGTCCTTAATGAATAGAACATGTATTTTTTTTTACATGAATGAGAATATAACTCTTAAAGTCTTTCTAAGTCGTCAGTGTAAGTACAAATTTACACAACTTTGGATGTTACAAGCATACGAAGAGATTGGATATGGCATTGATAATTATTTTTCATAGTTATATCTAGATCATGATCATCTCAGTAAGATAAATATGAAAAGGAACTACAACTAACCCAACACTGTAAAACACTTCATGTCAAACGACTACATCGTATAAAGATGAACAAAAAATATCATAAAATTAGCATAGGTATTCAAACATACCACGTAAAGCAAATCTCTTACCCGCTCGCAGAATTATTAACAAGAAGCCCTGTGTATAATTTGCGAGTGTTAAACATCGTCAACCGGTGCTTCACGGCGGTAGTTAATTGAAAAATAAATTCATAATTAATATAAGTTTATAGTGTTTCGTATCTGTAGAGTTTATCATACTTTATCGTCTTCCGTTTATTAGTGACGTAATGTGACATGAATGCTCCGTTTCACAATAAGCACATTTGAATAAAGAATTGAATACAGTCATTTACTAGGTACCTACGTTATTAAGTGCCTTACACGCTGGTGGTATAAAATACAATATTTAGAATAGTTGTTATGGTTTTATTATTAGTGAAACGGTAATTTTATTATGAGCAAATTAATTCCTAAATTCTTATTTAAACCCGATGACTTTATGTTTGAAAAAAAATTGTTATTGACTAGTTATTTTTGTTTAAAATCGTTATATAGCACTTTGGTGAAGATTTCGGGTTATAAGAAAACTGTATAAAACTAACGAAGAAATATTTTTTTATAATTTTATAAGGAAAGCTCCTGTTTGCAATCCTGACTATAAAAACGACGGGTGTTATACGTTTTTCGTGTCAGTTCGCGTGTGGCACCGTAACTACCGAACAGATGAACCGATTTAGATTTTGTTTGAAAAATTAATTTGTTGGGAATGTGTTTGCTGAAAATCGGTCCAAGATGGCGACCTCAACAAAATGGCGGCAAATTTTTTGTCAGGTTTCATTATTTTTAAATTAATTGTGATTAATCCATTAATCATTAATAACTTCCATGAGATTACTTCGTTCGCTGCATAACACTGCTGAGATTAATTATTTTTGAAACAGGAAAATGCCATAGCTACACGGCTTTCCCTCAACATATCGTTACGATTATGATAATTTTATGATCACCATTGACCTTATTCGCAGGAAAAACCATAAGTTTGTTTATTGGCACCCACCATTTTCTTGGGTGTATGATATTAAATATGTAATAGTCCTTACTGTGTCTACTGGTTCAGCGCAGATACGCAAATGACGACTTTATAGCTATTGGCATAAGTCTTAATATGGAGTTGGCTTTTCCCCTGATTGTACAATTTTTTTTTTATAGACTCACGCCTGTAACCCCGAAAGAGGTGTAATATTACACCCACATTTCGCAATGAACTTTTAGGTCCCACGTAATAGGGGGCGAGCCTATTGCCGTTACTGACACATCACCAGGCTCCGGGCTGCTACTGAGAATTCGGAAAAACCCAGTAACACTTTTTGCCCGACCCGGAAATCGAACCCGGGACCTCCGATCAGGAGTCGCATACGCTATCCACTGGACCACGGAGGCAGTTATTGTACTGTTCCTAAAAATGTTACTTTAGTTTCAAAAGCCAACTGTGTAGTCACTATTAACTGAACTGAATGTCAAGGATAAATTATTAATTATTTTTCTTAACGACGGTTTAATATTTTATATTTATAAAAGCTAATTATGCAATCAATTTCTTTTTAATAAAAGTTGTATAATCTTGAAAGTTTTGGGGATATAACTTCGAGAGAAAACTTCTTCTATTATTTATAAATAGCAGTAGGTACCTAGACTAATGGAGTGGATTATGTATGTCATAACTTATCCATTAGTTTTAAATTGCCTTTCGGGGTGCCAATTTTCTACCGCGAAAAATTTATTTATAATTATTTTATAAATTACCGTGGTAGGTCTAATTTGTAAATATAAAGGTATCCAGTTTGATTCCAATTCAAACACATAAATAATGTACCTTCATAATTTTGATGGGATAGGCACTATTGCTGGTCATATAGAAAATAAACGCACCACTATATTCATTAGCAACGAACGAAGTGCAACATTTATTCGAGCAAAACACAGCGAACGTGACTTAACATTTCAATGAAGAGTATACTCAAGACAGAATGAAACAATACAGGTAAATTCTTACTTGCTACAAATACACATAATATCAAACGCAGTTTCAAGCATTCGTAGAAACGTAATGCATTACATGACAATCGATTTTAGGGTTCCGTACCTAAAAGGTAAAAACGGGACCCTATTACTAAGCCCCCGCTGTCTGTCTGTCTGTCACCAGGCTGTATCTCATCAACTGTGATAGCTAGAAAGCTGAAATTTTCACAAATTATGTATTTCAGTTGCCGCTATAACAACAAATACCAAAAATATACCATAAACGTGTTATTTTTCGTATTTTTGGTCTCAATATTCTATAAATATTAATAACGTTAACAGGTAGACGCCTAAAATTTTCACAGAATATTTAGTTGTATATTACTTTTCAAAATAAATAATTAAATTAAAAAAAAGTAAATATTAAAGAGGGGCTCCCATATAAGAAACGTAATTTTTAAGCAATTTGTTATTCGATTTTAATAAACAGGTAGAAACTTAAAAAAGTATTTAAGTAAACATCCCCCCGTGGGAGCTCCACCTTGTCGTGGTGGGGGGGGGGCTCAGTGACCGTGGCTTAGAACCCCGCGGTGAAGCTAAGAGGGATCCCTGGAGTGGATGCTCCTCGTGGGCATAGGTGAAGCCTGCGTAGGATGCGTCCTTAAGTGCGGGTGCGGGGGACAGTTCTGTCTGTCCATCGCAGTCGGGCGCGGTCGCGGGAGGAGAGGCGTGTCGGTGTTGCGTTGCCGCGCGCCCTATCTCCCACGACCAAATGGCAGAGGAAGAGGAGACGCGGTGTTGCGTTGCCTTCCTCCCTATCCTCTGCGGCCGCTGGGTGTTTTGGCGGCGGAGCCCAACACCTTCATCCGCCGCCAAGGGGGTTTTGTTCGGGGCCCGCCTGACCATCTGGCAGGCCAATACCTGTCGGGGGGTAGCGAGGAATGCTTCGGTGATACACATGGGTACATGAGGAACACGAGTTGGTTTTTAGTCAGTAAGAGTCTGACAGTCCCCTTCGCCCTTCCCCCATAGGCGGAGGGACTCCATGAGGATTTTCCAACCAAAACAAAAAAAAAAGTATTTAAGTAAACATAAAACAAACGTGATTTTGTTTTATAGATGAAGGTACGGAACCTATTTTGGTAGTTTGGAAGTTATCAAAATTGTAATTGTAAGTTCGCGTTTGGTGTTGGTACAATTTGAAATTGTTATTATATCAGTATCGTTCCTTTACTGTTTACAAACTAATAACACAGTGATCAAATATGTGTGTGTATGATATTAAACTGTTATGCTGCCTTCTCTCCGGAAGTAGATAAGTTTGACTTTTTTTTCTGCCCTTAATGAATAGAACATGTATTCTTTTTTTGGCACGTATGGGAATTCTAAGTTGTCAGTGCAAGTACTAATTTACACAACTTTGGGTGTCGAGCATACAAAGAGATTGGATATGGCCTTGATAATTATTTTTT
Organism: Euclidia mi; assembly: GCA_944739405.2. NCBI lineage: Eukaryota > Metazoa > Arthropoda > Insecta > Lepidoptera > Erebidae > Euclidia > Euclidia mi. The sequence goes on along the minus strand of OX123198.2, from coordinate 5,950,193 downwards.
TATAGTTATATCTAAATCATCTCAGTAAGATAAAGATAAGAACAAAACTACAATTAACCCAACACTGTAAACACTTCATGTCAAACGACTACATCGTATAAGGATGAACAAAAAATATCATAAAATTAGCATAGGTATTCAAATATATCATGTAAAAGCAAATCTCTTACCCGCTCGCAGAATTATTAACAAGAAGCCCTGTGTATAATTTGCGAGTGTTAAACATCGTCAACTGGTGCTTCACGGCAGTAGTTAATTGAAAAATAAATTCATAATTAATATAAGGGTTGAGACAAGCAAAATTTTGTTCAGCGAAAAGTTTCGCAGAATTTATAACTAGATTGCCGTCACAAACTTAGAGGTTACAGACACATGAAGGTACCCGATTTCTATCAGGGAGCTGTCTTAAGCAAACTCTATTACATTTACATCCAAGGAAATTTCCTTATTAATCCTACCAGTTCTCAATATACTGAGGAGAATGTTTATATAATTACTTGGAGCCTTTAAAAGGCAGGGGAACCGATCGAACAATCTTTCACAACTTCAAACAAGTTGCGAGCTAAGTTAAATTGGCTCCCGAACGGATATTTTGTGTGTTGAACCGTGTGGGGTGGAATGTTCGGTGGATGATCTTTATACCCTCGTAAAGGCGAGTAATTGAACCCAAAATACTTTCGACTATCAAGACTCAAAGCTGCAACACCAGGAAAACAGAAGTTGAATATGTTACTCCATATGTCGGGATTTTCTTATAAACTTTAAGAAAAGAAGTACAAAATTATTGCACTACTGAAAATGATGTAAGACTCACGTGCGGATACATTCAAAGATATAAGCGGAGACAAAACTTTTTACAGACGAACTTAGCAAACAAAAAACATATAAACGAAGATAATAAACAAAAATGATTTCCAAAAAATGCTTTGAACTTAATTATTATCCGAAATAAAAAGCCACGTTATCACTAACACTTAATTCAGAGGCAATATTTTTAGTAGTTACTCAGATTTTCAATTACGAGTTCATCGTAGAAACGGCTACATGTAGTACGTCAACAGCTTTTATACAAAAATAAACGTACCAAACATATACCAGGTAAAAATATCCAAATTACTTACAAAGAATTGCTTTAAATACATAATAAAAACTTTCTGCCTCCAAAGTTCGTCCAAGTATTTGGAGCAGGCAAGCCGAAGTTGCTAAGTAGATTAAAAGTCTATAATCAGCCGGCGGGCAAGACTGGACTTCTTGACTGGCCCTGAAGATTCTAAGGCCTGTTTTAATGGAAATTAGCTCAGTTTATTGACAAACGAGACAACGGAGACTCAGTAAACCGTAAAATCATTTCTTTGAATGAGCCAGAAATAGCTAGATGGTCTTTGTTGTACATAGTATAGTTTTATGTTACTTTTTTGTATTGATATAACTTATGACCTTTATTTATTTCGAAGATGCCAGCAACTATAAATAGTTTCTTCATATAATAAGTACGTCAAAGTCGTTACTTCGACGTACTTGTTATATTGAAATGACTCGGCGTTACGCATCATTGCAAAATACCGAATGTATAGTTTTCATGTGTTGTGATTTGAATATATGATTATAATTTTGTATCTATGTCCGTGTGGTGACGGATTAAGAATACGGAATGTCACCACCCCATATCATCCCATCGGTGTCGTAAGAGCCGACAGAGGGAGCATACTATGCATAGAACAGCAGTGTAAGAGAAGGAAAACTTAAAACAAACCCTATATATATAATACCGTTTGGCCAGCGTGGTATAGTAGGCCAATTCCTCCTTTCAAAGAAGAGGTCTACTCCAGCAGTGGACTTTAAGGGGGTGATGATGATGATCTATGTATCTATACCCAATGTTCAAATTACAAATACTAATGCAACATTTTTGTTTCCTAAACTCATTGGATCAATTGCCATATTGAAATAAGTTACAATCTTATTTGAAAAGTGGTTTTAAATTTAACCCTAGATCTGACTCTGGTATAACATTATTTAGTCCTTATGTTGTAAAAAGGCACTGTGATAGAGCCTCTCGGTCATTGATTCTGTCAATCCAAAACCTTAGAACCTATTTTAGGGTACCTACCTTGAGTTTATAGGGTACTGGAGCCTAAAATGGCCAAAACCGGAATCTTATAAATTTGCCTTGTCTGTCTGTCCGTCAGTATATCACAGCCACTTTTTTTATAGACTCACGCCTGTATCCCCGAAAGGGTAGGCAGAAGTGTAATATTACACCCACATTTCGCCATGAATTTTTAGGTCCCACGTAATAGGGGGCGAGCCTACTGCCGTTACCGGGCACATCACCAGACTCCGTGCTTCTACTGAGGATTCGGAAAAACCCAGTAAAAGTTTTGCCCGACCCGGGAATCGAACCCGGGGCCTCCGATCAGCAGTCGCATACGCTATCCACTGGACCACGGAGGCAGTCTTTATTATATATTGAGTTAATATACCAGCCATAATATATAAGCCGTGTGGTTGACGGCATAGAATACAAGTGTCACCACCCCCTATCTTCCCGTGGGTGTCGTAAGAGGCGACTAAGGGATAACACGATGTAAATACCATCTTTGCGTAGAGACGGAAAACTCGACAACAAACCCTATACGACTGCCTCGTTGGTCTCGCGGCATAAATGTGCGCGTGGGAGGTCCTGGGTTCAATTCCTGGGTCGGGCAGTTATATTGGTTTAATTAAATCAAAATAGCAGCTGAATCTTATATTCCAGCGCTTTGGCGACACCTTAATCTGTTTTCCCTAAAATAACACGACTATAAATTGTTAGATCTTATAACGGAGGCTTTGAAAAGTTTTGGGCCATGAAGTCCTCGCCTGAGGGTATATGACATAAAGACAAATGAACTCGGCTATTATACAGCCGGTTTCTGGTATACATTAAAGTTTTAATGTGACGTAATCCGCAAAATACTTCTGTTTCGAAAGCTTGAACTTCGTTGTGTAGTTTGGAAGTTATCAAAATTGTAATTGTAAGTTCGCGTTTGGTGTTGGTACAATTTGAAATTGTTATTATATCAGTATCGTTCCTTTGCTGTTAACAAACTAAATAACACAGTTATTAAATATGTGTGTGTATGATATTAAACTGTTATGCTGCCTTCTCTCCGGAAGGAAGCCCTTAATGAATAGAACATGTATTCTTTTTTTTGGCACGTAAGAGAATAGAACTCTTAAAGTCTTTCTAATTTGTCAGTGCAAGTACAAATTTACACAGCTTTGGATGTTACAAGATATTTATATACAAAGAGATTGGATATGGCCTTGATAATTATTTTTTTATAGTCATATCTAGATCATGATCATCTCAGTAAGATAAAAATTAGAACGAACTACAATTAACCCAACACTGTAAACACTTCATATCAAACGACTACATCGTATAAAGTATAATCGTACAAAGATGAACAAAAAATATAATAAAATTAGCCTAGGTATTCAAATATACCACATAAAAGCAAATCTCTTGCCCGCTCGCAGAATTATTAACAAGAAGCCCTGTGTATAATTTGCGAGTGTTTAACATTGTCAACTGGTGCTTCACGGCGGTAGTTAATTGAAAAATAAATTCATAATTAATATAAGGGTTAAGACAAGCAAAATTTTGTTCAGTGAAAAGTTTCGCAGAATTTATAACTAGATTGCCGTCACAAACTTAGAGGTTACAGACACATGAAGGTACCCGATTTCTATCAGGGAGCTGTCTTAAGCAAACTCTATTACATCTACATCCAAGGAAATTTCCTTATTAATCCTACCAGTTCTCAATATACTGAGGAGAATGTTTATATAATTACTTGGAGCCTTTAAAAGGCAGGGGAACCGATCGAACAATCTTTCACAACTTCAAACAAGTTGCGAGCTAAGTTAAATTGGCTCCCGAACGGATATTTTGTGTGTTGAACCGTGTGGGGTGGAATGTTCGGTGGATGATCTTTATACCCTCGTAAAGGCGAGTAATTGAACCCAAAATACTTTCGACTATCAAGACTCAAAGCTGCAACACCAGGAAAACAGAAGTTGAATATGTTACTCCATATGTCGGGATTTTCTTATAAACTTTAAGAAAAGAAGTACAAAATTATTGCACTACTGAAAATGATGTAAGACTCACTCACGTGCGGATACATTCAAGGATATAAGCAGAGCCAAACCTCTTTACAGAAGAACTTAGCAAACAAAAAACATGTCAACTAAGAAAATAAACAAAAATGATTTCCATAGCTCTGGCTTTGAATTTAATTATTCATCCTCATCATCCTCTTAGCGTTATCCCAGTCTCAACCTGGGGTCCGCTTTCCACGTTAGCTTTTCCACGGAGCGACTGCCTGTCTGACCTCCGCAACCCGAAGAGATGGCGATAATCCATGGTTTAGACTAGTGCCAGTTTATTTTAGAGGTACTGACGAACGAACTAACGATTGTCAAAGAACTTCATGACAGCCGGGCGAGACAAGCGATAATTAACAATTCAATACGCACATAACTCCGAAAAGTCGGTGGTGCGCGCCGTGGATTCGAACCCGATACCCTCTGCATGGCCGTCCGTTGGTATCTCCACTAAGCTATCGCCGCCTTCAATTTAATTATTTGAATTTAATTATTATCCGAGATAAAAATCCACGTTATCACTAACATTTAATTCGAAGGCAATATTTTCAGTAGTTACTCAGATTTTCAATGACAAGATCATCGTAGAAACGGCTACATGTAGTACGTCAACAGCTTTTATACAAAAACAAAAGTAAAAAACATATACCAGCTAAAAATATCCAAATTACTTACAAAGAATTGCTTTAAATACATAATAAAAACTTTCTGCCTCCAAAGTTCGTCCAAGTATTTGGAGCAGGCAAGTCGAAGTTGCTAAGTAGATTAAAAGTCTATAATCAGCCGGCGGGCAAGACTGGACTTCTTGACTGGCCTTGAAGATTCTAAGACCTGTTTTAATGGAAATTAGCTCAGTTTATTGACAAACGAGACAACGGAGACTCAGTAAACCGTAAAAACATTTCTTTGAATGAACTAGAAATTGCTAGATGGTCTTTGTTGTACATAGTATAGTTTTATGTTACTTTTTTGTATTGATATAACTTATGACATTTACTTATTTTGAAGATGCCAGCGTCTATAAATAGTTTCTTCATATGATAAGCACGTCAAAGTTGTTACTTTGACGTACTTATTATATTGAAATGATGCGTCGTTACGCATCATTGCAAAATACCGAATGTAGATTGTTTAGTTTTCATGTATGTGTTGAATACATACATACATACATAGACTCACGCCTGTTTCCCGGAGGGGTAGGCAGAGACTACGGAACGCCATTTGCAACGATCCTGAGATACCACACTTGCTTCACTCACTCCCATCAAGTTTCTCATGCATGCTCTTCTGTTAAGGGTACTTCTGACTAGTCTTTTTTTCAGGATGTCTCCAATCTGGTCAGAGAACGTCCGCCTAGGCCTTCCCCTTTGACCTGTTCTATTCACACTTGCCTTATATATCTTCTTTGTCAGTCTATCGTCATCTATCCTCTCCATGAGCCCAAACCATCTTAACATGCCTTTCTCAATGCTTGTCACTACATCTTCTTTTACCCCACACCACTCTCGTATCACACAATTCTTTACTCTGTCGGTCAAAGACACACGACACATACTTCTCAGTGCTCTCATTTCTACAGCATTTATTTTACTTTCAAATCTCTTCTGCCATACCCAACTTTCACTAACGTAAAAGCTCCTATTAACGACCCCCTGAAATGTGTACTCTATTAACGATCTAATTTTTAAATCACTCATATTAGACATAATATAGGTTCCAGAAAAGTCATACCTTAAAAATTAGTTACGTATTTTTGTTGGACAACTAAAAGAGTAAAGTTTGTGTGTTTAAATAGCCAGTGAAAGAAATTATTAGAAAGTGAGTGGGACGCGCCCGAAACGGACGCACATTTCATAGTGTCGCGTCTCCAGCCAAGTAAGTACACCTAAATATTACATAAGGAAAATAACACACTAAAAATGGATTTGTCTTCTTGCTATCACATTATTACTGTAACATATGTATTCGTTTTCTAAACTAACTCTTAATATAATACTTTTTATTGGTTTTTGTGTTATAAAATCATGTTTTAATTTAAGGCGCTAATAGAATCGAAATTTCAGAACTTGATTCTAATAACGACCCATGGCGTTGTTAAATTTTGAGAACATACCTCGTTAGATCTATTAAAGACAAAGCTATTTCTTAAAGTTTTTGTTTAAAACTCGATTCAACGTTTAACGATATCCCTTATATTATACTGTAAATAACCATTATTAACTGAATTAAAGACTAACTGACATTAAAAGAAATAATATAGCTATGACAACGAATTTAAAAACATTCCATAAAGCGGATAGTTTATCTGTTTATTATTAACTTTATTGTTCGCTTATAGAATATTGTAATCTTCATACTTTATTCAATTACCGACTAACAGCTGTGACGATATTTTTGGTAATATTAAAGTACACAAAATCAAAATGTATTATTTGAACCTCAGATTATTTTGTTCTAATAATTAATCTGAGTTTTGAACAAACTGTTTTAACGAAGGAGGAAGAAAAAAGACTGGTAAACTGGATTATCTATCTCGGGAAGAGAGGTTTTATTAATTAAAATAACAAAAAATAAGTGCTCTAAGCGTTGCAACAAATAATTATGTTCATATTGTAATAATGTTGATTTCATAACTATTGTTATTATATAATAAATACTTTAAAAACGACTTTTTATTTTATTTAATAGTATAAAAGAAGTAAGAACTTCGTAGCGGTCGGTAAAAGAAGTAGAAAAATCGGTAATAGAATCTTGCCGCATTCTATGGGTCGGTAATAGAATCAACTACTATTTTGGATTAAATAATTATTTAGTAACTTTTGTGTTATTGAATATTGACTTTAAGTACTGAATTGCAAAGAATACTTCGGTGAGATTAATTATAAATTATAACATCTTTCGTAACATAACAGCTTATATCTATTGTTTTTAAGTGAATCCTAAGACAGCTTAAACTGGCGGTAATAGGAGCATTTACGTTACCATACATAAGGGTAGGCACTAACACACCTCTATGTACAGCCAAACGTGCCTTTTTGGACACGTTTTGACTGTTCATAAACGCTTTCAGAGCTCCATTCACACTATTACCTGCATTAACTCTCCTTTCAATATCTTCTTCATTCTTACCATCTCTTGTAAACAACGTGCCTAAGTAAACAAATTCATTCACTTGTTCCAGTCGCTGTCCATCGATCAAAACATTACAAGCCGTAACGCTTTTCAAAAACCATAACTTTCGTTTTTCTTACATTCACTTTCATTCCTTTCCTCTCTAACGCACCATGCATGATTGCTACCATCTCCTGCAACTCCTCCGCTGAAGATGCAAGTATTACCTGATCATCAGCATAAAGGAGGCATTTGACGAGTAACCCATTCATCCTTAATCCGCAGTCACTATGTTTTAAATCTTGCAAACAACTTTCCATGAAGAGGTTGTTTAACCTCTTCATGGAAAGTTAGCTGTTTAGCCACGGCGACGCTACACATCCCTGTCTAACACCTTTCTCGATGGCAAACCAGTCAGAGTATGCCCCGTTTATCCTCACACAAGCTCTAGAATCCTCATAAAGGGATTTCAGAGCTCGAATGAGGCTGCTGTCCACCCCATTCATTGACAGCACCGACCAAATTTCATTCCTCACCACTTTATCGTAAGCCTTTTCCAAATCCACGAATGCGCAATAGACCTTTTGACCTTTGGCCAAAAACTTTTCAGCTATGCTTCGCAAGGAAAAAACCTGATCCGTGCATCCCATACCCTTTCGGAATCCCGCTTGTACATCCCATATTTTCTTGTCGGTTACTTCCATAACTCTTTCAATAAGTACCTTTGCATACAATTTGCCAACAATGCTGAGAAGGCTAATGCCTCTATAGTTTTTGCAATCTTGTTGCGAGCTTTTTCCTTTATAAAGAGGCAAAACTACAGCTGTGGCCCAGTCATTAGGTACTCGGCCGGTGCTCCAGCACAAGTTATATAACCGCTGCAACTGACCAACTATGATGCCCTGTTCAACCTTCAGCATATCGACTGTAATCCTATCATATCCTGCAGCCTTACCTACTTTCATACTTCTCAGTGCCTTCACGATCTCATCCACACCAATAACGCTTTCATCATTGCTATCGTTACCATTCATTTCAGCTATCGTTGTCTCTGTCGCTGATCTTTCAAATAAACTTTCAAAATACTCTTTCCATCTCTTCAGCACGCACGATTCATCATTTACTATCTTTCCATTCTCGTCTCTGATGGATGTGTGTTCTGAGGATTGAGTTCTTCCTCGAACTGCACGAACGGATTTCCAGAAAAACTTAATGTTCCTCTGGAAATCGTCAGATAATCTGCTATCAAACTCATCTTTCTTTTCCTCTTTTTTCCTTTTAACCATTTCTTTCACTATTCTTTTTGACCTAACAAACTCCTTTCTTGCTTCATCTATGTCTACACTCGTTGCTTTTCCCATTCTTTCATTTGCTCTGGCAGCCAACCAATCTGACCAAGCTTTCTTCTTCTCTGACACTGCTGATTGTACATCCTTGTCCCACCATGTATTCTTAACCTTTCGTATTTTCCTTCTCTTGATCACACCACATACTTCGGACGCTACACATACTACCTCTTCTTTAAAGGCCTGCCATAATTCTTCCATATCATTTATGCAATCGTTGATGCAATTTATGTGTTGAATATATGGTTATAATTTTGTATCTATGTTCAAATTACAAATACTAATACAACATTTTTGTTTCTTTTAATTGTTGGAACAATTACCATGTTGAAATAAGTTACAATCTTATTTGAAAAGTGGTTTTAAATTTAACCCTACATCTGAGTCTGGTATCACACTATTTAGTCCTTATGTTGTAAAAAGTTACTTTGATAGAGCCTCTCGGTCATTGATTCTGCCAATCCAAAACCTTAGAACCTATTTTAGGGTACCTACCTTGAGTTTATAGGGTACTGTAGCCTACAATGGCCAAAACCGGAACCTTAAAAATTCGCTATGTCTGTCCGTCAGTATATCACAGCCACTTTTTTAGGGTTCCGTAGTCCACAAGGAACCCTTATAGTTTCGTCGTGTCCGTCCGTCTGTCCGTCCGCAGCCTAGCACAAAGACGCCTGGTGCTAGAAAGCTGATATTTAACATGAATATAGACATAAGATATTGCAACAAAACTGTAGAATAAACTTTAGGAAAATATTTTTTTTAAGGGTATCTCTCCTACATATATAGTGGGGTTGAATTTTTTTTTGGTTGAGTACCCTATCATGTGGGGTATCATTGGATAGGTTTTAAAAAAATATTATTAGTTTGCTCAAATCATTTTTCGATCATGTGATTGGTTTGTCAAATATCAAGCTTTGAAGTGAAAAAAATTGTTAGACTCAAGTATCCCCCCCCCCCCCCTCTGCTGGCTAAACTATTAATTTGGAAGAGGTGAAAAAAATCATAAATATAGTACATATAACGAATTTAAAAGGAAAACTATCACGGCTAAGTAGATATCACTAGTTTACGAGTAATCGTCGGTTAACTTATAAATACCTATTTCTGTGAGTTTACATTGGGCGCGCTGGCTTAATCTTAAAGATATACATACGTATTTTGGTATGTAATGTACTACGGTACTACGTATGTATAGTAGTAGTATATCTTGGAAACCACATTTTATGTTCACAATACATAACTGGATACATACCTAGTATTTTTCTAAACAAAACTTAGGTTCTTATAGTAGTGTTATTAAAATTATTTTTTCAGCAAAATAAACAGTCGGATTTGTTGTACATTAATACCCTTTACAGCAAGTCATTATGGGCAACTACGGAACCCTACATTGCGCGTGGCCCGACACGCACTTGGCCGGTTTTTTATAGACTCACGCCTGTATCCCCGAAAGGTTAGGCAGAAGTTGTAATATTACAGCCAAATTTCGCCATGAATTTTTAGGTCCCTCGTAATAGGGGGTGAGCCTATTGCCGTTACCGGGCACATCACCAGACTCCGTGCTTCTACTGAGGGTTCGGAAAAACCGAGTAAAAGTTAAGCCCGACCCGGGAATCGAACCCGGGGCCGCCGATCAGCAGTTGCGTACGCTATCCACTGGACCACGGAGGCAGTCAATATTCCAGTTGAACAACTAACCTTAGGAGTGTTGACCTCGCGCGTAGATATGCCCATCTTCTCGTGGTGACGAAGCTGCACCGGGTATATGATCTGGTAGTAGTGCGCCCCGATGTTCCGTACCAACTCTTGGTTCTGTCTGTACTCGCGAAGCAGCCGCTCAACTTCACCTGTTGACAAACAAATTATATTTACTATTTATATAATTATATTGGTTTTACCCACGGATCCTGGGATATAATAGTCCTGGATCCAACTGGGATAGGGACGCTGATAATGTTGACTAGGTTTTGCCAACGGCTTTTCTTACGTGGAGTCATTATATACTGTTTGTTTGTTTCTCGTGTGAGTGTGTGGCCAACTCTGGTGTCGGAGTTTTCAGACCGCCCGAAGGCCTCCGACATGGCCTAACGATTCTTATCCTGAGACAAGAACCGGGACCGACAGCTTTACGTGCCCTCCGAAGCACGGTAGCGCTCAGATGTAAATGCCACACGCGGTCACCCATCCAAGTGGTGACCTGTGAACGCGTTGCTTAACTTTGTCGATATGTTACGAACGACAAGTCAAGTCTCGCTATGAGCGTTATATACTATACTAGAGGACGCCAGCAGCTACACCTGCATTTTTTTTAATTTACCCGTTTTGGCCGATCCCGTGGGAATTTCGGGAAATCCCTTCTTGGTGCACCCCTACGGTCCCCAAGGAACATACATGCCAAATTTCAGCTTCCTGCGCCCAATAGTTTCGGCTGTAGCGTGTCTGTCAGTCAGTCAGTAACGCAAGGATTTTATATATTAAGATTACTGCAAAGTTTCATAAAAATGTTATTGTAGTTGTTGTAGCGGCGATAGCCTAGTGGTGTACGTAACAGACTGCCGAGACGATGGTCTCCAGTTCGATCCCCATGTACCCCGGGCACACACCTCTGACTTTTCGAAGTTATGTGTGTATTATTGACGACCAGTTGGTGTAGCGGGAGTGTAAGCGACTGCCACGCCGAAGGTCGCGGGTTCGATTCCCGCTCAAGTCAAACATTTGTGTGCATGAACATGGATGTTTGTCTTGGTCTGGGTGTTTCTATGTATAATATGTATGTATTTAAAAAAAAAAAGTATATATGTATGTTTATCCATTATCTAGTACCCATAGTACAAGCTCTGCTTAGTTTGGGACTAGATGGTGTTGTGTGAATGTGGTAGAATATTATATTATTATATATTATTATTAAATACATACATACATACATAGTCTCACGCCTATATCCCCGAAGAGGTAGACAGAGGAGTATTGCTACACCCACTTTTCACCAGATTTTTATTTTATGTATTAAAAAGGTTAATTATAGCTCGCTTAATAATGTCCCCGGTAGATCGCAATAGGCTCGCCCCCTATTACGTTGGGACCTAAACATAACTGGCGAAATGTGGGTGTGCAATACACCCCTGCCTACCCCCTCGGGGATAAAAGGCGTTAAGTTATGTGATGTAGTTTTTGTGTGAAAGAGAAACAAAGCTCCGCAGTAGAAAAAGTAAGATTGACAAGATAAACGATATGTTTTCAGATGTAAGCACAGGAGAGGTAAAGAAGATTAAACGACAATCAAGTTCAAATTGTAAGTGATCAGTTTTTACATTATCACAACTTAGAGGGTCCTAAACAATAGTATGTATTCGCGAAATATAGTATACCTAATCTAAGTGCGCAAAGATGAAATTAGGCAAGACTGTAAGTTAAACTGTCATGGTGACTTTCCATGTATAATAGGGAAGTTTCCTGCAAGTGGAATAAATGATACAAGAATTTTATCTAGGGAAACATGTCAAAATAAAAGTAGTTTCATTCATCAATTAATGTTAAAGCTTTATTTAAAAATGTTATCGACAATTTATTGATAATAAGTATTCTACTTGACAGCAAAACACTATGACATCACTATGTCATATTTCAAACAAAACCCTTGGCAAAGTTCGTTTTTGACATTTCATTAAAAATGCTTGATTTGACTAGTTGGAAACAACCCTATTGTGTCATAAGCTGGGGTGACATTAAATTATTTTTACGAAGGAGTAAGAAAACGATGAATACTGGAATATTACATATTTCTTGATGTTATGATGCCTGATTTTCTTATATCGATAATTTTTTTCAAGCATCATTTTTTCTGGACACAAATAAATTATTTATCAAGAGAAATCACGCTACCTTAAGCTCATTAAAATTCCAATTTTCTCAAGCATGAATACCCATCAATCAAACCAACGCAATCTAAACCCCCTTGAATCTTAACCAAACTCAATTTGAGGTCAAAATAAAAAAAAAACACTCAAGTGCATTCCCAAGTTTAAGATCGCCCGTCGTCGGTTATAAACGGGAGGCAAATCCTTCGTTTTATGAAGCCTTAAACCCAAGCGGCCGGCTAGATTGGAACTCATTTACCTCATGAGTGCCACTTCCGACAGACTTGAAACTTGACATTTTATACCGGTAAGCTTTAGTTGGATCGTGTGTTGTTGTGCGAGGAAAATTCATGGTGTTCATCTTGGCAAGTTTCGTGACACTTAGCATCTGTTGCATTATTATGTTATTCCTAAACTATCTAAATTTTCTTTGAAAATGCTTTTACAGCAAAGCATCAAGACTTCCTTTAAAATATTTTACATAATACTATCTGTTAGACTAGTCAATGTTTCACGCCCTATTTCACTATATTTGTATCATTTTGGAATAATAACAAGCAATCGTTCTTTACATTGCCTAGTGTAGCTTGGGCAAAGTAACACATTCTTTAGGATTGTAACTGAATAGAATAGTGTATAAAAGGAAATAGGTAATCAATTTCCTAAAAAGATCATGTCATTCACTATGCATATTAATTTGTCCTACCTTATAGGAATAAACTTGATTAATTAAGTCTTGCAAAGTGTCGTCTTGTTTCTGAATTTGAGTCATAGCTTACATAGTTTTGGCTCATTTATATACTTCTTTAAATAAATATCCTTCACAAAATCTCGTTAAAAAAATATCCAATAACCCAATAAACTAAATTATGTCACTGGACCAGGGCGATCTCACCCCATTTCCGAGTCAGCATTTGCCCAACATTTCTTATGAAAACATATCTATTCATTCCAATAATAATAAGCATAGGTACTTGTACTATATGGTGAATTTAACCTAAATTCGCTCCAATTCAATAGTGTTTGCAGAATTATTAAGGACATACCGAATTTTACCTACACCGTTTCCGAGTAGCTATCCATCATTTCATACTTGCTGTCACCGACACTGAATAGTCTCACAGTCACTTTTGTGAAAGGTTTTTGGTTCTTAGGGGGAGAATAATACCCCTTGTGATAATGGAAACCTTATTGACTATGATCTGGGTAATTTGTTCCTTAAAATCCACTTTGGTGTTACATCGAAAGTGTGTTATTTTAGGACTTTCTTGTGACATAAAGAACGGTCAACACATCTGTCAAGTTTTCAGTCATATCTACAGAAACTCTATTTATTTATTTGATTAATATGTTATTACCAGATTAACCTGAACTAAACAATTGTTGTTGATTCGTCAAATTTACTATTGTAACTAATAATTATATATTGTCATAAAATTAATAATGCACGGCTTGAATATTTTAGTCACGCTACTTGCGAAGGACTTTATAGTATATCCACATACATAACACCATTTCCGACAGTATATAATTCAGTACCACTGTATACAACCTCAACTATCTAAGACAGACTACCAACTAATTAATATACCATGTCGTGGCACCACCATAATTAATTATTATTAAATGATTGGCATTTCTGGGACGAGTCCTTTCATTTGGTCGCACCGTTCGGTCGGTATTGACGTCTACGTAAGCCTGTGTTGTTGATATTTGGAGCTCGCTCATTGTATGGGAATATCGTATACAATAGATGTCGATTACCATGATATATTACTTTTGAATGGTGTTTATATCAATGAAAAAATGTAGAGGATTATGGTATTTTTGCCAACGTTTTGTATTTTTGGAGAGGTCTATATCCGGCAGTGGACTAAGGCTGATGATGATGATATTTTTGCAAGTTGGTAGTATTTTGTGCGAGTATGCAGATAGAGATTTTATGTCCAAGTTAATAAGATTGAAAGTTGTTTTCATATAAAATTGCTACTGCATAAATTTATACGCCTTTCTAATGTGTCATGTGGACTACGAAGTAAATTATATTAACTACTAGCTTTGGTCCGCGACTTCGCGCGCGTTAAATTCGGGGTAACACAAATGTACTTTCAGTCTCAAGTTGTGTGAAGACTCTTCTGATTATCCTATATACTTCAGAAACTCTATAGGGTACAAAGTAACTCGGTCAGTATCCATGACATTATCTACCGAAAGGTACATAATAACATCACCTTCCATACAGTCAAATGTCAAAGCCATGTGCCAATACTCCCTACAATCCCTCACAGTTTATTTTTTGCAACGTATGGTAGCCTATGTCCGTCTCCATGGTTCAATATATGTCTATATTAAATTTCAACAAAATCAGTTCAGCCGTTATAGCGTGAAAACGGAACATAGGTACATATATACACACTTTCAAATTTATAATATTAGTAGGGATGCTACTGCAAATATACTAGCGAAAGTATGAGAGGCTGAATAGATGGCTATTTTTTTTATCATTTCATGCAAAAATCCTGAATGCCTTTACATGTCTCTAATGTAGCTAATATACATTTTGAGACTTAGAATCATCTCTCAACACGTTAGTCAGTTGATTACCTCAACTGCTATGCCTATTTATTTATATAATTATATGTTGTACACTATTATGGACACCTAAATGAATCTTAAAACGAATATAGTACCTACTACTTATTATATAGTGCCTAGTACGTAATATAAAGCAACTAAATTATAAACATGCCCTTACTATATTTATGAGGGAGGATTTAGCTACGGAGGCTAAATGCGAAAAAAATGCTGACAATGTTACATTAATTATTTTTCCTTCTTCCACCCAACTTAGTTGTACGTTTTTATACGATTTATACGATTTATGGAGGTTCTTTCCTTATTATGACATAAGTAGTTTAGCTTATAATTTTATTAATGTCATTTATTTTTATCACAATGTAATCCTGCTTATGCTTTTCATTAAAAATAAACCACGTAATGTTGAAATTTGCTACTGAATCAAAATTGCAAGTAGTGAGGAAAAGTGGTTTCATATGATCATAAGTATCGTTAGATAGTCAAGTTTTTATTTGACGCATGTGTTACCTTACTCTCCACCATTTTAGCATCGCTTGTATTACAGGATTGAGAAAAGAATGCTTAGGTGGTTTGGACACGTGGAGCGAATGAGTGCAGAAAGAATGACGAATCAGATATATAAGGCAAATATGTGCGGGCAAGTCGGTCGCGGCAGACCTCGTCGGACATTCGTCGACCAAATTGGAGACATCCTAAGAAACGGAAAGGTCCGAAGTACCCGAAACCGGCGAGCATGTATGAAAATAGTAATGAGTGTAGAGGAAGAGCGTGAGGTTTGTAAGGATAGCAGCAAGTGGCGTTTTGTTGTCTCTGCCTACCCCGACAGGGAAAAGGCGTGAATATAATTATGTATGTTGTATTAGAGGACTTGAAGCGAAAGTCATCTATCCAGAAGAATCAGAATCGTAGCGTTGCGTTGTTATGTTTGGAAACAAGAATGACTATTTCCAGACACAATCTTGTGACGTAATTGAAATGACAGAAAAGTAAAAAGAGTAAAAGGGAAGAACATTTTAGCAAACGAACGGTCCGATTTTAAATCAAATCATAATTATTTGACAGTACACCAAGAGTGGACCTAAAATATGAACGAACTGCAACTAAACATATGGTTTCCAGATACTGTCTTGTGACCCAATTGAAATGAAAGAGAAGTAAAAAGAGTAAAAGGGAAGAATATTTTAGCAAACGAATGCTCCGATTTTGAATCAAATCATAATTATTTGACAGTACACCAAGTACAGTGGACCTATAATATGAACGAACTGCAACTAAACATGTGGTTTACTACCAATATTTACGTAACGTCGAACTCATAACCGCAGCAAACAGATGTCATGCCACGTCAGTGTTTATCTTCGGTAATATAATCTGTCTAGTTAAACAACTAGATAAACATGGGCGATACATAAAGGAAACTGTATCGTTCCACATACGTTATGTTATATGTATGAACACGTTTTGACTTTGTTAGTTTATATTTCGGTATAAGGCTGATATGAAAGTAACTTTATGTGATGCCTATATTAATGTCGAATTCAGTGTAGAGTGCCTCGTTGGTCTCGCGGCATAAATGTGTGCGTGGGATTGGGAGGTCTCGGGTTCGATTCCCGTGTCGGGCAAAGGGTTATTGGGTTTTTCCGTTAGAAAATTCTCAGTAGCAGCACGGAGTCTGGTAATGTGCCCGGTACCGCAAAAGGCTCGCCCCCTATTACGTGGGTCCTAAAAATTCATAGCAAAATGTGGGTCTAATATTACACCGCTGCCTACCCCTTCGGGGATACAGGCGTGAGTCTATAAAAATAAATAAAAAAATTCAGTATACAGGTGACCTCATTACTTTAGGTGTGAACCAAGTATTAACACACGAAATTCAAAGTTGTAATGGATTCAAACTATGCTAGTTTAGATGTTCTGTTTTAATCCTGAGTCTTCTAAAACTCCTCTAGTCCTTTCGTAGTGCGTGGAAGGCCTTTTCTCGCGGCCGTAAAGGCAAGGCTGCTGATGATAACTTTCACTATAAGACTTCGCTGTCAGTCTATCATCAGGCAGCGTAAAGTCTATTTAACCGACTGTGGATAAAAACAAAGTTGAAATAATTTGCACGTTTCAAATACGTACATATATCTAAATTTACTTTCCTATTTATAATTCAAAGCAATATAATAAAAATCCTTTAATCCGGGAACACCGCAGGGCGTTCCTAGTTTAAATATAAATAAAGAAGTTGTCGCAATACCGAACGCCTCTAGGCAAGAATAGCAATTATGAACGTGTCAAAACATTTGCCAGGGTCGCTTCCTGTCGTGTAGGGCCGGAAGGACCCCGTGTCTTCGCATTACAAAGGATATACTCGAGAGTTCGGGGTCACTAGGCGATTTTGTTAGAATTTCGTACGAGATTCTTTTTATATTAAGTTCAGATGTGATGAAGCAGGTAGACGGTATTTATTTATTGAGGCATACAGTCCTTTTACCTGAGATGATTCGGCTGTTGACGACAGTAGTAAAAAGAGGCGCAAAAGTAATAACGGAAATGAAAAAAATAATTGTACACTGGGTCTTTTAGGGTACGTTTAGTTAGGAACATTTTACCAGGTTAGCACCGGTAGCGTGGACAATATTTGTAACGCAATTTTTTGCAACTGACTGTTCGAATAACGGATATGCAGTATCGGCGTAAAAATGTCTGTGTTAAAATTTTATGTAACATTTCTAATTATTAGTAAGTTTATAGTAGCTGTACTTCCACCAGATATTTTCCTACCATGCACGTCATATTTTCACGTATTACACCGTACATAATTATATCAAAACTGTGTCAGTAACCGTCCACATTAACTGCAACGATTCCGCCGTCACGCAGTTCGCTCCGATGCGCGTTACAATCTGGACCCAGCTTAAATCGGACGCGAATTAGAATATAATTATATAGCCTCATTTTGCAACTCAGTGAGCTGCGAAACAACAGATTCGCAATCCATTACAATGTACAAAAGCCTTATCAAAATAAAAGCTACCTAAAAATAAATTAAAAAAGTACGTCTCTTTACGAACAACGTCGTGTCACCTGTTCCCACAAAACACGAAATCACAGAACAAAAAAAGAGTACGCGAAACGACGAGCAATAATCAGGGCGTGAGTTTCGTTCCTATTCGCAGTTGGTAGTGTGACAAGAGAATTGGGGCATAGGCAAATGTGGGCTGCGCTGCTGTTTTCATGTGTAATTAAATGGATGTTGCAGTTTTGTGTGTGTGTGTGTGTGTGTTACTGTGTTTGTGTGCCGTGTGTCAATTAGTTGTAGAAGTGTATGGTTTTTGTTGAAGGGGAATGGGAAAGGTAATTATAATCGATATCTGACAACGCTTTTTTGATTACCTTGCTTCTATCAGTTTTTCAATTGTGATATTAGTTAGTGGTAAAATTCGTTTGTTGTGTGTTATGGTGATACTTATTTTTATTGTTATTTGTTTGTTATTTATTTTTGATATACCTATCAATATTGGCGCGGAAGGCACTAAACAATAGTTCTGCCAGTCAGTATAGTTTTAGCACACCTCTACGGGAATGGTGGAAAATATGCTGAAAAAATGATGCTACGGAACATTCCGCAACAAAATGGTGGACCGACCGTGGAGATTTAAGTGACTTCTGATCAGATCAATGAAATCAGAGGGAAAGAGACAAAAAACATTATCAAATTGCGAGTTAAAACAGAGAGGTTCGCTTCTGTTTCGCTAATCAAACAATTGTTACGCCACGACGTTACTACTGATTATATTTTTATATATTACTTCTATGATTTCGCGACAGGGATATACTTACTTACCAGAATGTACTCTTTTGAGCAGGATAAGTAAATAAAAAATAAACGTCTGGTTTGTAAAGAAAGTTTTCGCTTTGCTTCAAAGAATATCTTAATATATAAAATCCTGGCGTTACTGACTGACTGACAGACACGCTACAGCTGAAACTATTGGGCGCAGGAAGCTGAAATTTGGCATGTATGTTTCTTGGGGACCGTAGAGGTGCACTAAGAAGGGATTTCCCGAAATTCTCACGGGATCGGCCAAAACGGGTAAATTTAAAAAAAAAATGCAGGCGTAGCTGCTGGCGTCCTCTAGTATCATTATAATCATGCACATACTTTTTTTATAAAATGTTAACTAGGCAGACTCAAAAACAGTCTAGAAGTTTCCATAGAAATTCATTTTCACATTAATTGAATACCAAATTAGAATTCATTGTTGGAAACGCTTTACCTCTAGTTACTACCTAAGTTCTATTTAATTATAGTAGTAAACCAAAGTTTAATTACAAATATTTTGTAATTTCGCTTTATTTCTATTTTGTGGCTTATATTTATCTCTAGGGAATTCAGACAATTTCGATTTTCACTAATTATTTTGTATTTACGAAATTTGAGGCTTGCGTTTATTAAATATTACTTTTGATGCGATAGTCTTTGATATAATATGATTATACACTTGATTATGATTGCGACAGGATGTGTAGCGTCGCCATGGCTGTTTAACCTCTTCATCGGCGTCATGCATCGGCGTTTGAAAGTTTTTTTACTGATATCCCCGTTATTACTACTAGATCTTTGGACTCATAAACTAATGCAGCGGAATCTCTTTTAAAAGAAAACATGAGTACAATCTATAGTAATTTCTCATTTCAGTATATAAATTCAAATGATGTTATAAAAGCTTTTAATACTATAAATTTAAAGAAGACTGCAGACTTGTGGGGAAATTCCGTTACTATTACCAAGTCCATTATTGCTTTAGCTTCTAACAGATTAGCTTTAATATTCAATAAGTGTATTGACTGTGGTGTATTTCCTGATCTTATGAAAGATAGCAAGGTAATGCCTTTGTACAAAGCAGGTAGCACATCAGACCCCACCAACTATAGGCCAATTTCTGTGCTGCCCACATTTAGCAAAATTTTCGAGAAATTGATACTAGACCAACTGCAAAATTATTTTAATAACAACGAGCTTCTACACTCTAAACAATTTGGTTTTACAAAGGGGCGCTCCACGACCGATGCCGGTGTTGAGCTTGTAAAACATATCTTTGATGCCTGGGAGGATTCACATGATGCTTTAGGTGTCTTCTGTGGTTTGTCCAAGGCCTTTGATTGTGTAGAACATGATACATTGATCAGGAAATTACATCACTATGGTTTAAGTAGTTCTGCTCTGCATTTTCTTACTTCATAATTGAGTAATAGGATTCAGAGAGTTGATGTCAACGGGACGCGTTCGCATGGGTCTGTAGTCAAAATGGGCGTCCCACAGGGTTCAATCCTCGGTCCTTTTTTATTTGTAGTTTATATTAAAGACTTATCACACCTCGTCAATGACAAGCACGGGATAGTACTGTTTGCTGATGATACCTCACTTTTATTTAAATTAAAACGAAAGCAAATTGATATGGACGATGTAAACATTGCTATCTCAAAGGTTGTTCGCTGGTTTGAGGTTAACAACCTGCTTTTAAATAGACTAAAAACTAAATGTATTCGATTTTTGATGCCTAACGTCAAACAAGTGAACACCACAGTAAAGGTTAAGGATGATGTGTTGGATCTTGTGGATAACACCAAATTTTTAGGCATTACACTAGATTCTAAGCTGCAATGGGGACCTATTACTAAATTGCCTATTGCTATTACTAAATACCATATTACTAAATTGTCGAATAGACTCAGCTCTGCAGCATATGCAGTCAGGAAAATTCGCCAGTTAACTGACATTGACACTGCCAGGCTTGTATATCATAGCTATTTTCATAGTATAATGTCATACGGTATTCTCCTGTGGGGAAATGCTGTCGACATTCAGACCATCTTTGTTCTGCAGAAAAGAGCTATTCGAGCAATTTATAATTTGGATTATGGGGCTTCGTTAAGGAATAAATTCAAGGAAATAAACATTTTAACCATTGCAAGCCAGTACATTTATTCCAACCTAATATATTTATTCCAAAACAAGGCCTCATACTCAAAGAAAAGTGATATCCACAATTTGAATACTAGAAATAAGAGTAAGCTAGTATTGCCGGCTACCCGGCTAGAGAAAATAAAAAAATCTTTTCAAGGCCAATGTGTGCGCTTTTACAATAAAGTGCCAAGCAATATTCAAAATTTAAGTTATAATAAATTCAAAAAGATTATAAAACGTAAACTTTGTCAAAAAGGGTACTATTCAGAGCTAGATTATATTGAAGATAAAAATGCTTGGGATTAATTTGCTCGGTCCCACAGGCTACTTATGTTTGATTAGTGTTAAGTTTCATGTGAGTGTGAGTTATTGTGTCTATATTATGCTAGTTAGTACTTTTATATTATTATTAAAAATGCCTTATTAATTGACAACAACATTATAGACACACCAGCTCATATACCTATGAAAAATTCAATGTAGTTACTAAGTTTTTTAATTGTATAGAATCAAGACGTAGAAAAGAGTGGCCCGGAGTTTCTTGCCTGATTCTTCTCACGAGTCTCTACTTTCTGAACAGGCATATTTTTTTCAATGCTCAACTATGTGAATATGCATTTAAAGTTACTTTTTTATTTTTTTTATTTTTATGACTTTCTGACGTGTCCAAAAAATTTAAACATTTTTATGGAAATAAACATAATTATTTGAGTTTGAGTTCATGGACAGTTGTTTGCAAGATTTGAAACATAGTGATTGTGGATTAGGGATGTATAAGTTACTTGTCAAATGCCTCCTTTATGCTGATGATCAGGTTATACTTGCGTCTTCAGCGGAGGAGTTGCAGGAGATGGTAACAATCATGCATGGTGCGTTAGAGAGGAAAGGAATGAAAGTGAATGTAAGTAAAAAGAAAGTTATGGTTTTTGAAAAGGAGGAATGCGTTACGGCTTGTAATGTTATGATCGATGGACAACGAATGGAGCAAGTAAATGAGGTAGTATATTTAGGTACGCTGTTTACAAGAGATGGTAAGAATGTAGAAGATATTGAAAGAAGTGTTAATGCAGGTAATAGAGTGAATGGAGCTCTGAAGGCGTTTATAAATAGGTAGCCAAAACGTGTCCATAAAGGCACGTTTGGCTATGCATAGAGGGCTGTTAGTACCTACGCTAATGTATGGCAGTGAAAGTTGGGTGTGGCAGAAGAGTCATGAAAGTAAAATTAATGCTGTAGAAATGAGAGCACTGATAAGTATGTGTGGTGTGTTTTTGACTGACAGAGCAAAGAATTGTGTGATAAAAGAGTGTTGTGGAGGAAAAGAAGATGTAGTGACAAGCATCGAGAAAGGTATGCTAAGGTGGTTTGAGCACGTGGAGAGGATGGATGATGAAAGATTAAATATATAATTACGTATATACTTACTTGTTCCATAGCTGTTATATACACGCAAGTTTTTAATTTATTTACAGTGAAAAATTTTGCAAAAGGCAAACATCAGTAGGAACTCTTTCAAGCTGGAACTAACCAGCTGAGACCAGCCGGTTAAAAAAGTATAAAGCACTCGCGAGCGTAAAAAAGTCTATTCAGGGTTATGGGTTAAGTAGCTACCTAGCAGTTGTGAGCTTTCTAAAGCAAATTACGTTTTCAGAGAACAACTGGTTCTACAGTATTAGAAAAACATAATCTTAAAGCTTATTTTTAGGCTACACTTGCCTTCTCGAGCTACTGAGAGAAAATATTTCTCACCAAGTCCAAAACACAACCAATTAAGCAAAAGAAAAATTGCTCTACTTTTTTATTTATTTATTTATAGACTTACGCCTGTATTCCCGAAGGGGTAGGCAGAGGTGTAATATTACACCCACATTTCGCCATGAATTTTTAGATCCCACGTAATAGGTGGCGAGCCTATTGCCGTACCGGGCACATTACCAGATTCCGTGCTGCTACTGAGAATTTCCTAACGGAAAAACCCAATAACAGTTTGCCCGACCCGGGAATCAAACCCGAGACCTCCCAATCCCACGCGCACATTTATGCCGCGAGACCAACGACGCAGTTTTGATTGCTCCACTGAATACTAAAATACTTCAATCATACCAAAATAGGCCTCCACGTGAGTTCAATATTAAGGCAATTCCCAAAATCAGTTAGACCGAGATTAAAGGGGTGCAAAATAAACAAATTTTGTAAACACAGAACCCTTTTACATTAGTAGGAAACTAATAGTAAAGTCCGGTAATCCGTAACTTAATTTCGGTGTGCCATCGTGAAAGTGTTCAGCGATGTAATGTTTGTGTTCAAGAGAACTTGTTAGTGGTGAATTGGATAAGTTTCATTTTTAATTGATTGGATAGTCCAGCTGAAGTGGCAGTGGGCAGGGCACATAGGTAGAAGAACCAATGGCCGTTGGAGCAGAAACCAATTGGTTAACACAAAACTCCAAAGCCTCGTCGCAGTGTTGCCAGTCTGTCGGTTTTTATAGCTTATATTTCGGAGAGTGTGCAGAGGAACTACATAACCTGATTCCTCCATCCCTTTTTTACCATCGAACGACCAGAAAAAGCTAATCATCGTCACCGTTATATGGTTGACATCACATCCATACGCACGAAGCGCTGTGCTTCCTCATTTATTATGCGTACTGCAAAGGTATGGAACTCCTTGCCTGAGTCTGTGTTTTCTGATGACTACAATTTGGGTGTTTTCAAATCGCGGGTGAATAGGTAGCTTCTAGGCAAGCGTGCTCGATCTTCGTCCGTATCATCGCTTAACATCAGGCGAGATCACGGTCAAACGTTAGCCTATAAAAAGTAAAAATATAAAACAGATTCTGGAGTGGCGGCCACGCACTGGACATCGTAGCAGAGGTAGGAAGCCTACCTCTGCTAAGGTGGACTGACGACCTTGTTGGGAACGCGGGCAGTGGATTGATGCGGTTAGCTCGGGATCGGTCGGTGTGGAGAGCCTTGGGGTAGGCCTATGTCCAGCAGTGAATGTCTTTCAGCTGATAATTATGATGATGAGGAGTACTGGAGAAGAAATAAGCTGGCCTGGTTTAACAGGGGATGAAGAGAAAAGAAGATTGTTTCAGAATAGACATAAAGTCGGAAGATTCAACTCTAAGAGGCTAAGTGCTGGTAACGTATCTTTGCTAGCTAGAGCATTAGATGGTATTTTTCTTCTATTCTTTTCAGTGTAAGGAGTTTGGAAGAAAAGGTTTCTAGCGGTAACGCCACGATTTCTTATTGTGACGTAGCTATGTGTTATGGACTTGTATCATACATTTAAGTATAATCTATCTACTAGACATAATATCATACTATTACAAAAGAGAACGTTTGTGAGAATGGGTGGAAGAATTGATGTATAAACTTACTTTTACTTAGCTAACTTTAAATGAAAAAACTATTTTTTATAGACTCACGCATGTATCTTCAAAGGGGTAGGCAGAGGTGTAATATTACACCCACATTTCGCCATAAATTTTTAGGTCCCACGTAATATGGGGCGAACCTATAGCCGTACCTTTCACATTACCAGACTCCGTGCTGCTACTGATAATTTTCTAACGGAAAAACCCAATAACACTTTGCCCGGCCCGGGATTCGAACCCGAGACCTCCCAATCCCACGCGCGCATTTATGCCGCGAGACCAACGAGGCAGTCTATGCAAAAACTAATGAATGGATTTTAATTAAAGTTTGCAGTAATATACCTTATAAATCATAATAATAGTACATAGGAAATATTTCATTCCGATAACCGATCCCAAGTGGGCGAATCCACTGTCAGAAGCATATTCATACATAATATACACATTTATTGAAGTTGAATCTAAAACTAAATCTGCACAGTATGTCACCCCATAAATTGCCATGTTTCTGCACAGCATGAGGGACAATTAGAATACTCAAAGAGATGTATCTTGGTTTAATCAGGAGCACCATAATCATTCAGAATCTCGATTCATGCTTCCTCGAGGTCATGTCGATTATGCTCTATTTTGCTAAGTTGTGTCTATGGCGACCTTCCTGATTTAGTTTACTATTTATGTTATTAGTAATGGCTATAGAAAACTGCCGATAAGTAAGTGACCCAATTGTTGCTATAACATTTTTAAGCAACATTTATTTTTCAACAAAACATTTCGACATTGACTACCTCCGTGGTCCAGTGGATAGCGGATGCATCTGCTGATCGGGACCTTTTGCCTGACCCGGGTGCGATTCTCGGGTCGGGCAAAAGGTGTTACTGAGGTTTTCGATATTCTCAGTAGCAGCACGGAGTCTGGCAATGTGCCCAGTAGCGGCGAAAGGCTCGCCCCCTATTACGTGGGACGAAAATAAAATAAATAAAGCCATTTCTGTATAATTTCTGTAGGCGTAAACCAACGAACTAAATAAATTGAAGAAATTACAACCTCCGTGCTTAGCCTTGGCACGTCCCAGTTCGCTTGTCTTCACTAATTATACCCACACAGTGATAATTGAGCAAATTTAGTTTCAATTACAATATTAATTGTTCGGCTATGACAACTCTATTTTATTTTGTGAACGGTTCCATTTAAGTTTGTGAATTTCGAAACGGAATTGTAATAAATGATTTTAAAGATTCGAGTCTTTTATGCGATATTTGGGCGACGTTTCGGCCGGTTTACATCGAACATGGTTAGAGCGACATAAGCTACCTGCAATAAGGTATGTTTATACTCTTAAAATAAGTAGTAACCTGGTTTAAAAACGTCAGCAAATTGCATGGCTATACTCACCCACGAAGAGTAGAGTAGAAGTATCTATTAGTTTAATATATACCATAGATTGCTCAATCCAGTGGATTGCTTAGTACCTTTGATTTGAGACCATAATATTGTGTAGCGTAATCGTTGTTACAATTATTCTTATCTGAATAATTTGTTTTGGAGCTTTAAGCACAAAAATGCATTAATAGTATTAGGTAATATTTGAGTATAAGTCTTATTTACGATACTATTAGGTACTGCTCACACAAGGTAAAACAATAATCCAATTTAGTACGATCTATTCCACTGTCCTTTCGTATTAACCCAATTGCTTAAAAGCACCTAAACATTAAATCCGTGGTGATACAAAACACCATAATTTTATTTGTTCCCCTGCTTATCTTTAATAAAGCAATACATCATAGCCTAGCAACACCATGTTTTGGATACAACAATATAACAAGGTCCCTCTCACCTCTTTGTAGCGGCACGTTTAGACGAGCGTTCTAGAGCTGTCAGAGGTCTTGTTATGCTGGTCGTTGTACCGCAAAGATTTAGGGTGAATGTACATGTTTTCGGCTCCATCTGTTTAAAGTTAATTAAGTCGCGTAAGGGGTTTTTGCTGTAAGCTGACTCGTTAGTTTTCGGACACTTTTCCATATTCAGCTGCGTAAAACATTTCGGGATATGTGTGTTTTGTTGCTGCAGACATTGAATTATGGCGTACAACTCATGTTTCTGGTCATGACCCAAAAATGGGTCACGGTAATTAATGGCAATTAAAATAATCTACTGCGTACATCATTATTATGTTCGTGATTTGAGTTGCCGGAAACTGTAGAAAGCTTTGTGAATTTCCCCGAGTTTATATTAGTAGTGAAGGTAGTAATTTGTAAAGTTTAGTTTATATTGGTGTAGACGAAGATCGTAGAAGAATTCCAATTGCTTTTTAGCAGCTACATATATTAATATTCATTTTTATGTAGTCACTTCTATGGAATAAAAGAGAGAAGACGCTCGACGAACTTTCAGAGCTACCAAATTGTGACAGTTGATAGACTTACGGCCATGCCCAATATTTTGATCTTGTATGAAATATTATGTATCTCTAGTAGTGGAATCCATGGATAGATCAAACATTGATACCGGCGGTTAGCACGATTGAAGCAAAAGTTCACATAGCATTTCACCAGCTACTCTTGTCAAAACCTAACCCGGAAATTAATTTCTGCAACTTAACAATCAGCCGCAAACATAATCAAAACTAACCTTTAGAGTCAAACATTTCTTAATAAAATATGCAACAATGTTGGACTTTATATAAGAAAATTTAATTTCCTGTGATGATCTTCTTAAAACTGGGGATAAATCTACTTTATAATATAAATTTGAAATTACGTTTGTTTGTTCACAATCGAAACAAGAAATTGCCCTTATTTTAGTACATGATGGAATAAAAGTTAAAAGGTCATAAACACTACGGACATTTGGGAGAATATCATTTGTCGGTTATAAGTGAACTTTATAATATGTGATAGTGGACGCATAATTACGCAGGTTTTAATCGTATTTTTAAGATTTATTATTGGGGCTCAGAGTTTCGTAGTTTACTTGCAAACATCAACCCACTTGCATTTCTTAAGCTAATACCATTAAAACACTGTTATTTTTTTACTATAATTCCAAAATACAACTCTCATAACGTAACGTAGCTCACTAACTTGTATTAGCCTCTGCCAGCCTGGCAATCACCATGTGTGAAATAGTAAATGAATAAACTGACATGTTTTTATCACTAAATAAAGTAAAACAGTATTGAAACTGCACTATAATATGAGCCTTAAATGTATGTAGCTAGCGGAATGAGTGTTCTAATAATATATTCAACACTTTCGGTATATAGAGCCGAAAATTTGAGCATATATATGACCCTAATTCATCACATCAATGCCGACATATTGCATATTAATTACATCCTCTCCCTTATAAAATTGCCGAACAAACGACACACGTTATTGTTATAGAAATTGTTCATAAAACCCATTATTTCAATGAACAAGCGTTTCGTACGACAGGCTAATTTTAAAAGTTTGTATTTTAATGACGTCATCACGGTTTGATTAATTATTCGTCGTTTGTGGTGGAAAGAATTTTGTGATGTCACTGTTGGTGTAAAATAGTTTGAGAACTTCATGCGCAAGGGGCTTACATGACATACGTGTGTGTGTGTTCTTAGGCCTCCCTCAAATTGGGTTGCGCGTTCCTCGAGCGTGCGCTCGGCGTGTGCCCAGCTTTCATTTGTACCTCAGAGTGAACGTCAAGTTCACGCCGGGTGTCCGCTCGAGAATCGCGTGCTTCCAATGTGAAGTCAGCTTTATAGGATTACAAGGAAAGTACAATTTTTGCCATTAAGTACTTTCATCATAATGAGATTCTTCTGTCTGATTTCTTTTTATGAGAAAGTTAAGTCTACAGTTATAGGTCCGTATGGTGACGGATTAAGAATACCGATTGTCACCACCCCATATCATCCCATGGGCGTCGTAAGAGCCGACAGAGGGAGCATATTATGCATAGAACAGCACTGTAAGAGAAGGAAAACTTGATACAAATCCTATACCAACCCGTTTGGCCAGCGTGGTATAGTAGGCCAATTCCTCAAAGGAGAGGCCTAGTCCAGTAGTGGACTGTTAAAGGCTGATGATGATGAAGGCTACAGTACACCACGTTGGTTAAGCCCGAGTTGCCAGACTATTTCAAGTGTTTATATTCTATTTCGTAGACATGACAGCTGTGTTTCATTTGCATTTAATTTCATTCAAATATATATGTATGTTTTATACTACAGTGAGTTGGAAAAATCTAATATTTATTTACGAATTTGTTAGTTTTTGTACAGACCACGCTGTATCACAACATATTGTTTAGCTGTTTAGCGAAATAAAAAATGGTGTTCTAGTTGCTGTGATAAGCTGTTCCAACAAACTTATTAAAAAAAATTGTATATAAACTAAAAATCGAAATCATTTATTCAGAAAGGTCACAATGTGACGCTTATGAACGTCATAACAAATAAAAACTTAAATATTGTACATCTACAGTGTCCCGTTAGCAATGCAACGGTGTAAAACTGTGAGAAGGAATGGGCAATAAAAGTCACTCACACAACATGTAGGTACCCTGAGTATTTAAAGTATTCACAGAATAATAAAGTATTTTGACAGTCAC
Organism: Euclidia mi; assembly: GCA_944739405.2. Classification (NCBI taxonomy): domain Eukaryota; kingdom Metazoa; phylum Arthropoda; class Insecta; order Lepidoptera; family Erebidae; genus Euclidia; species Euclidia mi. The sequence continues at coordinate 5,921,201 of OX123198.2, read as the reverse complement.
TCAGTAGTGAACACTTTCTAGATAAATTCAAAGTTGGAATGAAAGTTACATATATTATCTAACATATAAGTTTACCGGAAACTAATCAGACTATTATTATTATATTTCTCATGCGGAACCCATGGCATGCGTTGTCACGTAGTCCTGTCTTACATGTACATGCATGTAATATTAAATCGTGACAATACAGCTGCTGCGACGATACGCCTTGCATTAATGATTAGAGTAATGATTTTATAATATAAGTGCTGTACGCTGTTGGGTTTCAAATAGTCTTCTTAGAAGGTCTATTGACACACATATTTTTGCAATATCTTTTTGAGTTTGTAGTATGCCACCCAGATAACTAATAATCATACCGATGTATTCTATACATATATCAATTATAGTTATATTTAAATATAGGTTACATTAATAGGTTACAATATACTTTTTAAACTTACAGGCATACGTAAATGTATTTTTTTTCTGTTATTAGATATGTTTATATTGAGACATATCAATTAGGGCATACATGCCCTTGAAGTGTAATCTTAATATATAAAATCCTTGCGTTACTGACTGACTGACAGACACGCTACAGCCGAAACTATTGGGCGCAGGAAGCTGAAATTTGGCATGTATGTTCCTTGGGGACCGTAGGGGAGCACTAAGAAGGGATTTTCCGAAATTCCCACGGGATCGGCCAAACGGGTAAATTTAAAAATAATGCAAGCGTTGCTGCTGGCGTCCTCTAGTAAGTATATATGCTCCTTTATAACATACTAATTGTTATAAAGGAGCATATATACTTACTATAGGATTCTGTACGATTCCTTATAACAATACATATCTTGCTGACTTGCCTTTCCGCGATGTGCGCATTTTATATTGTATGTGTGATTATTATTAAATAAAGATAGGTTGACCGATGTGGTTGTTTGACTCTCACAAACCCCAACATTTCATGGCGACCCTGCCTAAGGGCTCTGCGAAGGGGTTTCTTTTTGAAAGTCATAAGTGGCTATAAATATATTATTCATACACATATATCTACGTATTAAAACAGTTTGCGTCAAATATGTGTGGATCGTCCATCGAGAAGGAAGAGGTCTTTCTTTCGTCTATTGATATGGAAGTCAGAAATTGTCATGCTCTAACAGCTGAATATTCAATATATAATTTTGCAGCGAAATTTGTCCTGATTCGTGCATATATTAAATCTATTGAAAACGCTTTTAGATTTGTGAAGTGACCAAAATAGCCAGAAGTTATTGCGTTGACAGTTAATGCAATTGCGGTGAACCAATCAATGATATGTTGTATCTAATTTCATTCAACAATCGTACCCCAAAATGCCAATGAAGCCAAAAATGCACAGCTTTTCATATTTTCTTTTGTAATCTGTGGCTCATCCCACTATAAGAGACCACTACAAAAGATTCCACCCAAGTCACGGACCACCAATAAGTATAAAACGCATTCACAAGATATCGAGCTAATCGGACCGGTTTACAGGACAGTTGAGGACATCTAGTGGGCTATTAAACTGGTAAGTCGCTCGTAAAACTGCTACATTGGACCAAACGCTCGCCTCACAAAAGCTGAGCATATGAAACTGTGGGGTGTGGTTCCGATTGCAGCGTTTTAGACTGTTCAAAAAGAATGGTTTCTAACGTCAAAGATTTAGGTGGACAGAATTAAATTGAGAAGATTTACAATTTTATTGCAATGTAATGTTCAGAAAATATGCCGTGTGGTTGACGGCATAGAATACAAGTGTCACCACCCCGTATCTTCCCGTGGGTGTCGTAAGAGGCGACTAAGGGATAACACGATGCAAATACCATCTTTGCGTAGAGACGGAAAACTCGACATCAAACCCTATACGACTGCCGCGTCGGTCTCGCGGCATAATAGTGTGCGTGGGATCGGGAGGTTCCGGGTTCGATTCCTAGATCGGGCAGTGTTATTGGGTTTTTCTGTCACGAAATTCTCAGTAGCAGCACGAAGTCTGGAAATGTGCCCGGTACGGCAATAGGCTCGCCCCTTATTACGTGGGACTAAAGTATATCTGGCGAAAAGTGGGTGTAGAAATACACCTCTGCCTACCCCTTCGGGGATAAAAGGCGTGACGATATGTATGTATGTTCAGAAAATTTATACGAGAAAAACAGATTTATACGAGATCCAACCGGGTGTAACTGCGGGCGGTGGCTAGTTTAAATAAGTAAGTATTGAAAATATCCTGCATTAATATTTTTCGAGTCATGACAAAGATTGTGCTTACAAGAAGTTGAGTTTAGATATGAATAATATTTTTTATATTTTTTAGTTGTAAGCAAATTCTGAAATTCTGCAAAAAAATAAAATCTATATCACTGTAACAATCATTTTTTAGAATGTAGAGTCCTCGACGTTTTTTATAATTAAGTACACGTTGTTTGCAAAGCTCGAGTTCAGATTTGAATTAATCTGACCTAAATTAAACTCAACTCTGCTTTTAATTGAAATAAGTTTCATGGGCTATTCATGGTCATTTTCTTGTACTGAAGAAAATTGTTCGCTTAAATGTAGATTGATGTACTTTACTAGAAAATGGTAGAAAATGGTAGAAGTCCGTGTGGTGACGGATTAAGAATACGGATTGTCACCACCCCATATCATCCCATGGGTGCCGTAAGAGCCGACAGAGGGAGCATATTATGCAGAGAACAGCACTGTAAGAGAAGGAAAACTTGATACAAACCCTATACCAACCCGTTTGGCCAGCGTGGTATAGTAGGCCAATTCCTCCTTTCCAAGGAGAGGCCTAGTCCAGCAGTGGACTATTATAGGCTGATTATGATGACTAGAAAATATATAAATTTGTTTTTGAAGTGTTGACATAATATTTACGTCGCAATCAGAACTCTTTTTAAATTACTACGCCTTATACCCCTAGGCTGCTTCGTAGCCGAAGCACCTGTAGCCCCGCTGTAACTGGCACCACAACCTTTTAACGCCCGAAGCATCGCGCAGATGACGCGTGCATTATGCATGGGGCTGCATTTAGCGATAGGGCCTGTGGTTGCTACATATGTATGTGTATATTGTTATTCATGAAGCGTGCTTTACGTTCGGAACGCTATTGTAAGGCGCTGGAATTTTGCACGAGTACGTTTAATTTATGAATTATGGTGCGTTTTTGGATTTCAGTTTGATTGCGTAGATGGTATAGTAATCTAAGTGTACACTTTACACTGCGCCTGTTGCTGCGTGTTGTGGGTTTGATTCCTATACGGGGCACCACTTTGTGTGATTGACAACGAGTTGTTTTGAGTCTGGTGTCTTTGTGTCCGTTAGTTGTTTATAAATTCTTTCGCAATACAGGATTTATTCCAATTAAAAAAATTGGCAATGTATTTACGACAAAAAAGTTGAATACTGAACAAATAATATTTTATATTATGAGTTGTATCTTTACAACTAAACTGAAAACAGCGAATATTGCAAATTATAAAATACTATTGGGAATGGATTCTACAAAAATAAATGAGGTTATGACAGTAGATAAGCAACTCATGGCTTCACTATGTGGCTAATTAGACATTCTTAAAGCAAGAACTTCGACCCGATTCTCCTAAATAAATATAGTTTCAATACACGGAAGAATAACTAAAGCATGGAAGGAACGATATTTTTAAGAATAAATTGCATATAGCTACACTCTTCACTCATATGACAAATTAGAGTTGCCAGCAGAAGATGGCACTATGTTTGTCGGTTAGGGCTAAAGACAATCTGAACACAAATTTCGTAACTCTTTGATTTAATAGTGATTGAGCAAATCCGCTATCGATATCGATCAAAGTTTCAATATGGGCTCAAAATCAAACAGACTTGTAAAGTATATTATGTACATGTGTCCACAGCAGTCAGAACGCTAGTTGATGGATAGTCTTTAAATAATTATTTCACAAACTTGCATTTGTAAACTGAACATATATATTTTTGTTTCAAATGGGTACTCAGTAGCACATAATCTTTCGAGGCGTTATTTTCAAATTGTCATGTTCAAATATGTTTGACTAATGCAGTTTATTAATAAAAATCTGTGATCATCAAACAATGTATTTTCGAGAGAATGTTCAATCAAATTTGAAAAATCTTCGGAATTCATTACTGTTGCTGATATTTTAATTATTAGCAAGTAATTATTTAAACACTCACACTGATACGTTTAGAAGGGAGGAGTAATGTTGGCACAGAATTTTCTTTTAGTCTGCGCCATCTGTCATTACTATAAATACATTCCGCAGTAAAATGCTTGCAACAAATTCTACGGTGCTTTCTAGGCACACAATTTTCGCCACGACATACAGCAATCCACTTATTTTGTAAATCTTTATAACGTGGAAATCTAAAAAATAACGAGGTAAAAATATACGGTGGACAGATATATCGATAAGATTTTTTACTACACTTGACAATTTCGATATAAATATTATACGGCTTAATTCAAAATCATGACAGGACTATGATAGAGGAAAAATCACTAAGGTTATATAATTTGATGGTATAATATTGTCTAAATTGTATCTTACACGTCAGTTGACTGTGTTCAATTTGTAAGTACTAGGACTACTTCTATGTATATATATCCAATTTCTTTGTTTCAATATCATGTCAGTGTCATACTTACATCACAAAAAGCATATTCTTCTAAATTATCTGATAACTGAACGAAGTTGTAACGAGATAGTAAAATGAAACAAGTGTCAAAATATGTGTCAACGACGAACTGTTTATTACAAATTAAACGATAAGGACATTAGGTTATCAGAATACCACTTTTGAGTCAATTCAAAATATAATCAATGTCATATAAAAATAGGAGAATTGGCCCCACTGATGAAAAATTTTTGGTTTATGAAGTCTTTTATACTATTTATCCAATAATCAAATCGGCTAACAATAACATTACTCCTACTTGCAATTATATGAAACCAGCTCCAGTCCTACTACGTGAAAGACTTTAAAGTTCCCAGGTAATTTACATACATACATAAATACATAGTCTCACGCCTATATTCCCGAAGGGGTAGGCAGAGGTATATTGCTACACCGACTTTTACGTAATAAGTAATTTACGCTAACTCAAATTACGTTATCTATTCCGAGATTAAAAAGCTCTACTTACGTACAACTATCTATGGAATTCAATATTCGAACTAGGTATAGATAGATCTGTAGATTTTAGATTCGTTTTTGACATAAGCTCCTTACAAAATATGTCAAACACGAATCTAAAATCTACAGATCTATCTATAGTTCGAATATTGAAAATGGCTGTTAGTCGGTTGAGCGTTCTCTATTGAACTTAAGATTGTGGCGTGCGTTTGACGTCTCGCTTAGTTAAATCTGGGGACATGGGGAATAATGGGGTACCAAGGAAATTGTATACATTATATAAACTAACCTATGTAGTATCAAAAAGGGGTATACAGACAGAGTTACTTTGACCCTTACCTTGTATATCTATTGGTGCGTTAGACGTCCAGATAAAAATTATGGTAGTAATCCAATAATAATAAAGCCGTAGCTAAATTTATCGCATATAGCCGAGTGGATATAACAACAGACTGCCATGCAGAGGGCATCGGGTTCGAATCCACGGCGCGAACCAATTACTTTTCGGAGTTATGTGCGTATTGATTTGTTAATTATCGCTTGTCTCGTGCCTCAGAGAGCACGTTAAGTCGTCGGTCCCAGTTGTCATGAAGATCTTTGACAGTCGTTACAGGGCGTCAGTACCATCTAAATAAACTGACACTAGTCTAAACCATGGCATATCACTATAGCTTCGGGTTGCAGAGGTCAGACAGGCAGTCGCTCTGTGGAAAAGCTAATTAATATTCAGCCAAATCCGGTTATACTAGAAAGTGGACCCCAGATTTAAACTGGGATAACGCAAAGAGGATGATGAGCTAAATTTATTGCATTACTAAAACGTATTTTAGTAATCCAATAAATTTAGCTACATCTTGTCCTAGGATTGAATGGAAAATCTCGATAAAAGTGAATAAATTTCATCAGTTATCTGTTCTAGTTAATGGTCGAGTATGATTTAATTTGAAAATATGTGATATCGACGTACAGCGCAGTATGCTTGGAACCACATTCGGGGTAGTATTATGAGCCTTTTGTTTGTTAAGTGCCCGTGACACAGGGTTTATTTCTAGTATTGTGGAAAAAGGGGTTTCTTAAAGATTATAATTTTTTTCTTAAAGATTATGAATGAATACAAAAGCGTCCCGTGGTCCAGTGGATAGCGTAAGTGACTGCTGATTGGAGGTCCCGGGTTCGATTCCCGGGTCGGGCAAAAGTGTTACTGGGTTTTTCTGAATTCTCGGTAGCAGCACGGAGTCTGGTAATGTGCCCGGTAACGGCAATGGGCTCGCCCCCTATTACGTGGGACCAAAATATTCATGGCGAAATTTGGGTGTAATATTACACCTCTGCCTACGCCTTTCGGGATAAAGGCGTGAGTCTATAAAAAAATACAAAAACGAAAAATCATCATAATCATGTCAACCTAGAGACGTCCACTTGTAGACATAAGGCTCCCCCAAGTTTCTCCACACAGACCGATTTTGAGCCGCCCGCATCCAAATGCTTTAACAAAAATATATCTAATTTCCCAAACACAGAACTTTATCCACTCCAAAATCCCAAGTAAAGTCACAAGTAATTCCTAGTACATAACTTAGAAGTTTATTATCGTACATAAGTTGCGCTGCGGGGTATACGGGCTCAAAGGTATGAAAGTGGAGAGAAAGCCCTTGACCGCTTACTTTATTACACTGGAAAGAAACTTTGAAGTTAAAATAGGTATACGTATTATAGTGCACGATATACTGTACGGTTGGCGTAGTGGTTTAAGCGGCCGCCTCGCTACTTGACATTGCGCCGAGTGTTGTGGGTTCGACTCCCACACGCGACAACACTTTGTGTGATCCATAAAGTGTTGTTTCGAGCCTGGGTGTTTATTGTGTTCGTTGGTTGTATGTTTGTTAAGTCCCCTGTAACACATGATTTATTTCTAGTGCGGGAGTTGTTAAAAAAAACTTGTTTTAAGCTAGAATATTAATAAAAAAATAAATAGCAAAGACTATGAGCTTAATACTGTCTTAATTTTTCAACATCCTAGCTCAGGTTTAGAAATAAAGTTTAGCACGTTTAAGATATAAATTGAAACTTACTTTTTGATACAATAAGCATAATTATTACTACAAAACGACAGGACAGAATGACCCTAAACCCAAGAACATACATGAACAAATTGAAGTAAGAGAGATTATGTTAAGATCGTAGCAAATGGCGGTCCGTATTCTCTGCCTGTCCCGTCGGGAAACAGGCGTTAGTCTGTATCTATTACTATTTTTAGATAGATAATGCACTTTTATAGTGATTGTCAAAATAGCGACATAGCGGTTTCTATCAATACGCCCTTATCATCCGTTCCGTGTCAGAAATAGTATCATTTTCGTCACCCTGAATTAGGGATCTATGTTACTGTAGAACTTCCCATAATCTAAAGTATTACTTGAGCAAAATTAAAGCTCACTACAACTATGCAAACATTAGGTACGTACATTTTAACAAACTCTGCTATGCGGGGCTCCTATTTCCCTCTTTTTGCGTGGTACGGGTTTAGAAAGTAACATTTACACACACACACACATACAAGGAAACAACCCGTGACGTTGCAACCTACGCAAGTTTAGTATATTTAAAAAGTTTGCACCATGAACTTTTTAACGATCGCCCAAAGTGACATAAAAGTTTTTAAATAAATCTACTCTAGTGCATTTTGCTAAGCTGTACAAATAATAAACTAGTATACTCTGAAGGGGGAAATTGAGCTATTTTTGTAAATTGGTATAATGCTCTTTTGAACGTTTTATTCCTCAAAGGGGAAAAGGAACCGCTACAGGATAATTTATATTTTTGAATGGCTGCCGGTCTAAAATCGTATAAAATATTAAATCCTTTGCAGTTTATTTTAAATAAATTGTCTTGATTTTGCTTGTCTCTGCACAGAAAATGTATGAAATGAAATGAAATATTTATTTTCGCAAGAGACATGGTTTACAATTGGTGGTAAATACTTATGTCAGTCACTTGGCATATCTCGCACTTGTTAGGCATGCGAAAACTTAGATTAATTGATAAAATTCTTACTAACTACAATTATTTATATTATTCTGTAACACTATTTAAAAGCTATATAATTAAAACAAATGTTTGTTTGGTTATCCTTCTTTCACGCTAAAGCTACTGAACATGTTTCGATGAAACTTTCTACTTATATAGCTCAGGATGGAACATGGGTATTTTTTTCCAGATAACTTAAACCACCATGCGGCGAAGCGCAAAAGGTATATTGAGTATTTTACGCAATAATAAACCAACCAACACAATATAAAAAAACCGTGTATTTCACAATACATATCAAATAAAGACGTATGCAAACAGAGCTTAAACGATACGCGAGGGGGTCAGCGGAGTTTGACTTTTGAACCATTCGTCAAAGTTTTAATAGCTGTTGGGGGATAAGGATAGGAAGGAATTTCGGTCAACAAAAAAGTTACGTAGACCGTATTTGACTTGCTGTTGTGTTTTAATAGGAAATATTACTATATATGCTTGTACATTATCATAGAGGTTGAGTGAAATATTCGAATTTTCTACTAATCTGTTTGGAGAATAGATAGTTTTTTTTAGATTTGAAGCAAGTTTTCGGATCAAAACTGAGACAATGGTGACGATTTTTTAATTTATTTCAAAGCTCTTCGGAATTTTAGGTACTTTATTTAAGTGCTATAAAAAGGCCTAATTTAGAGCCTAACGGACTGCAAGGCAGAGCCCAGGTAAAGCAGGTAGTTTATCGCTTGCTTAACTGTGAAGGAAAACATAGTGACGTACTTGTACGTTGGAGAGTTCTTCATAATATCCACAAAAGATGCAACCTGACAACCCGCCTGGGCAGCGTGGTGAACAATAGCCTAAGCCAAGGTGAGACGTAACCTGTAGAACAGTTTATATACAGAGATGATGATTTTGAGTTAATTTAAGGGTAGGCAATGACTTGGCTATGTATTGTATATGATTTCAGGGGGCCAATTCTCCTATTTTTATATGACATTGATATTATATTTTGAATGGACTCAGAAGCGGTATTCTGATAACCTAATGTCATTATCGTATAATTTGAAATAAACAGTTCGTCGTTGACACATATTTTGACACTTCTTTAAATTTACGATCTCGTTAAAACTTCTTCAATTATCAGATAATTTAGAAGAATACGCTTTTTGTGTCGTCAGTATGACACTGACATGATATCGAAACTATACTTACTTATTTAGTAGAATTAGGCCCCAGGTCTATGAATAGCGGTTATTACTTTCCGAAAGGTAAACTGCCGGATCCCGTCGCTATAGTGTTTACGTGAATAGAATCGAACGACCTTTGACATTTAAATATACAATTTCTCTGTTCAAACAGTAACCGTTTCAGTAAACATAATAATAATTGATGTATCATATAGAAAACATAATAAACTTATATTTATTCTACATAAAAGGGGAATACGACAAATAAATATGTCCGACGAAACAAATCCTACGCGACGCTTATACGAAAACAATGGAAATAAACCAATTAGGGTTTAACAAAGAAAACGTTTACGTAATGCACTACGTCGCGTTAGTAAAGGTGCATTCATGTTTGGCTTACAGTTTGTTGTCAACAATTTGCCACCTCTATCTGCTTGTTATCTACTAATGATTAAAATGTGGTCGTGATTATTAAACTAGAAACCAATTCAACTAAACAAAAGGTTTGATAAGATTGTATTCACAACATTTAAGGTGACAATAATAATACGTACACAGTAAACCTGTATTAGAGAACAGAATGTGAATTTTGAAAATAAAATTATATGTCTTCAATGTATGTTGTCGCTTTGTAGTTGGCGTCCGAAAGAAGTAATTTTTTTATTGGTGTCACGGAACATTATTTTATGTAACGTTGACGTAGCAAAAAGTTCGCCACAAATAGTGAGCTATCTGGGGACACATCCTAACGTGCGCGTTCGCGTTAAACGGCGATTTATATGCAGAGAACAGGCTTTGAGCCGCGAGTTACGATGTCTGAATCGGTTATGTTGCGAATAATTTTTAACGACTCACACCATTGTGGTAAGTGAATGCGGGCTTGTATGATTGTGTAGTTGAGTAATGCCGTACAATATATGTAGACGTAGCCTCTCTGTAATTCTGTTTGTGCCAAAGAGAACGAGGGGCAAAAGTAGGATTTGGTTAGAGTGGAGTAGATTGGATGTGAAAGTGACTCTATCGTGCAAGCAATGGCAGGCAACTGAATTTGATTCGTCTTTCTATGTTTAGAACAGTTAAGAGGCTTGTTGTTATTCAAAAGAGATTGGCATATAGCTGAAATAAATATTCAACCCGTACTAATATATAACTGACTGTTTGTTGCGTAATACAGAATTGTAAGTTGATGACTGGAACCCGACATGGCAGGTATTGACGAAACATGATAATAATTTAACATGTTAGGAGCATTTATGATGTCAGGCGAGAAAGAACACGAAGTACTCTGGTCACATCTCCTCACAAAGTGCTACGAGAACAGATACACGCACTTTGAGCGAGTTGATATAAGGAATTTAGATTTATATTGGACAATTCGCAAGATTGAGGAGAATTATCGAGTAATTGGTTGAGATCTAAATTAATACGATACATTTGTGATTTAGAACGCAATGATAAAATTAAGAACGACAGGTATGTGTAGTACATTCTAAAGTACCTACATCAGTAATATGAGTATATTCACAATTTGATATTAGTGAGAATTCAAATTCGTTCTAGTGTTGAATTTGCCATCGCCATTAGGACTGATTGTACGACTAACATACCAACTTACAGCTCTGGGAACGTTAAACATTTAGTATTTTTACACTATACACACATAGATTGCTCTACGATAATTTTAAATATAGAGGGTGCATTTTGTTGCTCTATCTTCGTTTCATCATACGAATTATACTCTTAGCACGCACTTGGCATTTCAAAATTAATCCCTGTTATTTCCACCGACGACTTTACCTCCATACAACGTTGATGAGGAAGTCCTTCACGATCATACCACTCCCCATAGACGGTTACAGTTCAAAACACTCTGTCATGTTCCAACAAACGCGGTGCGAATTTCAGCGAGCTTTCAACGTTCAAGATAAATCAATTTGAACTCTATAATAATGAGGTTACGGTGGTTAATGGCATGTGTGTTACATGACGTGGTATTAGCATCTCTGTGGAGCGCTCACGAAATCAATAAATTTGAGCGCTTCGTGATTTAGACGAGTTTACGTCGAGGACTAATCGTTGGCGGGATTTGATGGAATGTATTTTATTAAATTTGACCTGGTGATAAAGACATGGTAGGTACCTTGTTTAAAGTTATATAACTTCCACAAATGACTGATTATATTTTGAAGTCTCACATATATGCTTTAGTAATGTAAAAATATATAAATTTGTCTAGCCTTACATCAATCCAGGCATCTCGCAGTTCGTGCATCCATGACTCCAACCGCATAGTGCAGTTTGGACGAACATAAGACAATAAGTGATATGACAAACTCAAAATACTTGAAGTAATATCTCAATAGCTTACTTTTTTTATGTAGAGTAACATGTAACTAAAACCATGTACTGATCGTATTCGCTGTCATCTGAAGTCATCAAATACGCCTCAATAACGTTTTATAAATTTGTATGTGATTACAGATTGAAAAGTAACGTATTTACATAAACTAGAAAATAATGCGGGACGGCTATGTTAGGGTAAAGTTATATACAAAACCCCTAAAAGTGCTATCTATATAAATATTAGATAATATAATTATATATGGGGAGCTTTTAGTAAACTATTGCTAGCTGTTTCATATTCCATTTTGTATTATTGTAACTCTATCTTAGAATAAAACAGCAAAAACATAATACGGCAAATTGAAATCAAAATCACGCATCTCATGTTATATTCAGTTATAAACAAAATATTATACATTTCATTTTATCCTATCGTATCATTTTGTGCCATTTTCCACTTTTGCTGATTTTGCCGGAAAATCTTGTTGCGATTTCATAAAAAAATGTCATAAGGAAAATGGTGCAAAAAGTTGTATTATGTAAATACCGATACAATATGTGAAAGAAGTTTGATTTCAATCCTTGCTCTATGTTTAAGGAAAAATAGACAACTTACAAATCTTTTCGTTTCTAAATATAATATAATGACCATTGCTCTTAATTAAAGGCATTTTTAAAATTCATGTCATCTTACTTTACACTATATTTATCCGATCCCTCTGCCTCTGGGATGTACTGATATTCTTAATCCTCATTGAGCATATTCAAAACATATTTATTTTTATCATCATGATACCTGGTTAAACCATGTTCAAATAACGCAGTAATACCCTGTGTTTAACTAACCCTATCTCTACCTGCTACGGCGTAGACCTCTACGAGCCTCTACGGAAACAGATAGCCAGAAAGCGTAGCACACTGCGGCTTGTAATGGATTATGTGTTTGAGGTGATATCTTGCTACGTAAATTTTAGTGAACCGAAATCCTTGCAAAGTATTTTGAGCCGTGTTAAGACGAGATAGAGTTGGATTTAGTCCGAAAGTGGTATGGGAATTTCAAATTCGTGGTGGTCAATTGGCAAGATTGTGGGAGAATTATCACGGGTATCCAATACAATGAATTAAGATACAGATTACTGTGATGTAGGGTATATTTGCGAGTTAAAACGCAAATGTGTTAGTGTTATATGTAGTACAACCAGTTTATTCACATTTTTACATGTATGTATGAACATTTTCTCAGCTATTCATTTAATAGCAGCGATGTGTGTGCGTCTTTCTAGAACAGGTTTTTGACTTGTACAAGTGTTTACGAATTCAGAGGTGTGACTACATCACATCACATAGTTTAAACTGAAACTAGTATCTTAGTCTGTAACTAGAGGACGCCAGCAGCAATGCCTGCTTCTTTTTTAAATTTACCCGTTTTGGCCGATCCCGTGGGAATTTCGGAAAATCCCTTCTTAGTGCACCCCTACGGTCTCCAAGGAACATACATGCCAAATTTCAGCTTCCTGCGCCCAATAGTTTCGGCTGTAGCGCGTCTGTCAGTTAGTCAGTAACGCAAGGATTTTATATATGAAGAAGATGATATATATTTGCAAATCTTTTGCGTGAGTACTGTCAATGCTTATGTGTATGTTAATAGGATAGTAACTGGGCCCAAATCTTCATCCTAAACACTACCGCAAAATTTTCGCCATCACACTTTTTCAACTTTCCTAAAAACTGTACCTACTAATATACACACAGAAAATTCACCGATTACACATACACTCAGAATTACTCTTAAGCACGACACACATCAAAACCCACACGTTTATCTCACATATATAAGTATATATGTATGTATGTTCGTATATGTCGCTACTAAACGGGCGTGAAGACAGCCTGTGCCCAAACGCGTGAAGCTCAGCGAACCGAGAGCCTCTCTTTACGAGATTTTCTGCCACTTCGACTCGAGTTTTAAGGTTTGAGGTCAAAAATTACGACTACGCCTTAAGGTGATCTACTAAAGTAAATTTTCCGACGCAGTGTTTCAGGCATTATTTGCTTGTGTAGTCAATTTTCTGTTATAATTATGTTTGCTTACTTAAGCAAACTAATTATTATATAAAATATATTTTAAAAAATATCGTGTGAATGGTGATTAACGAGTCGTTGAGTAGTAAATTACTCCAATTATTTTAAATTCGTAATTAGTAATTCAGTACATGAAACGTTAATTTCAATTCACTGTTTCGTAAAATAGCTCGTAAAGCGTAATGAGAAACGTTTTAGTTTGTAGTCTGCAAACGCTTCTTGCTGTTATTAGCTAGCAAAATATATCTGCAATGATTCTAAGATTACACTTTAAAAGCGCTAGATGCTGTACAAATATTAGGAATTGAAAATAAATGTCCCGTACTTCATGATGAGTTCACAAATAAGTATAATTTATTTTCTTTTTTTTCATTTAATATAGGCAACAACCACACTATGAATGAATCCTGTGTCTTCATAATAATAGTAAATCAACAGACAAAAAAGGACTGAGAGCCAATAGCATAAACGACAACTTGTGGATCTCTTCGAGAAACCTTTCGAAGTATTACCCCGTGTGGGTATCAAACCAACCACAGAAAACTTTTAAGCGGAGACCGTTTAAAGTACTACGCCTTATGTGCAGTCACATTTCAAACAAGATAGAAGTAGATGTTACAAGTAAATGTTCACTCTCCGTGAGCATCACGTCAAACGAAGCGTTAAACATTCAAAAGAACATAACATTACATTGAAACTCAAATGCTGAATATCAAATCAAAATCACTAGCAGCAATCATAATAGCAAACTCACATCACCAACGAGGCATTCCGCACATAAATTTAAAATAAAACTGCATCTTTTTTTAATAAAAACATCGGTATTCCGCAACACCGTCGCGACAGCCATCTTGGAAAATTTACATGTCAATGCGTTTCGCATGGAAATTTGAACATTCGCGCACAACGCCACGTGCCTCGGCGTGACCCCTCACATAATCGATTTCGAATCGAAGCGATGGAATCACGGTGTTATGTGTACTTTATATAATAATATTTATGGATAAACGACTAACAATATGTAGTAAATTAGGCCTGTGATTGCATATTCTTGATAGCAAAGGATATACAGTGCATTTTTGATACTGGCTTGTTGCTTCGTACTTCAAGTGTGTGGTTCTGTTTTGGATTATCGCTGGTTTTGGGTTCGATTGTCGTAATATTAGTAGACTAGGTGAGCCCGCGGTTACACCCGCGTTATTTAAGGTCACTACTCCGCTCCCGTGGCTCATAGCGTGATGTTATGTAGCCTTTAGCCTTCCTGGATAAATGGGCTATCTAACACTGAAATAATTTTTCAAATCGGACCAGTATTTCCTGAGACTAGCGCTTTCAACCAAACAAACAAACAAACTCTTCAGCTTTATATTTTAGTATAAGATTTCAGGATCATTGTTCTCTACTTATTTTATTTGTAAGAATATGAATTGTAAAATCGAAACTAAATTCTATTAACTACATCGGCATAAATATACCATATCCATTGCCTGCCGTTCAAGCATATCTTATCCCTTTTTCTCTCATCACGTTCTTCATGAGGCTCTACGGTTTCGGTACTTCCAAACTGACCTTTCACAGGTACGTCTTCAACCTCTCCCAATGAATACAAATTATTCTTTTCTAGTTTTTTTACATCATTTGATCCCGCATACTGATTCAGCAAACCGGCAGAGCTCTTTGATATACAATGATGTTTATACGTACGTATAGTGAATTCGATTCCGAGACAATCTCGTACGTAATACGATATGTAATAGGTACGATAAAATTGTCC
Organism: Euclidia mi; assembly: GCA_944739405.2. NCBI lineage: Eukaryota > Metazoa > Arthropoda > Insecta > Lepidoptera > Erebidae > Euclidia > Euclidia mi. The sequence goes on along the minus strand of OX123198.2, from coordinate 5,905,640 downwards.
TGTTTTCAGTTCTCATATTATGTAGTAGGGAGTGGTTCAAGGGACGAACTCGGGCGATGTTTTTTTATCAGCTCTAGGATAAATATTCATTTTACCGTAATCTTATATAATTATACATGTTTTAACACTAATCGTTTATTCAGTCTCGTGTTTCTATACGTAAAAACAAGTATGCGAGCCTAATAAAAAAAATACTTTACATTATGTTCAATAAGTTGTTAGTATTTATTTAACCTACTACATAAGTATGATGTAAACACTACACTAATATTCAAAACATCAAACAGAATAACCTAGTACTAATCCAATGCACATATATATTCGCTTTTAACTTAAACCGCGCGACCCGTGTTTTGCCGTCGTGTATTGGAATGTCCCATCTAGAAAATGTCGAGCACATGCAAACGACTTGATTCACCTACGAACATGCTTCGATTCCAAACCTTATGAACTTATTGTGTACTACACGAATTCCAACAAAGTTTTTATATTAGAATGTAAACTGTTTTACTTGTAACTGTTTTGGCTACGTGTTCGGTGCATTTAAATGGTTTTGTAATGGTACGTTTTCATATTGCGTATCTATGCAATCTTCGCAAAATGCCTTAGATAACAACATTTTTTGGCAAATGTTGTATTAAAATGTTATATTTTTACTAGCTTCGCGCTAGGTACGTACGTAACGCGAATGTATAAGCTATGGCAATGCAGAGTTTCATCGAATTCCGCTCAGTAGTCTTAGCATAAAAAGGTAACAAACGTAAAATTGTAGGGCCTCTAAAACATGTCGAAACACTGGTATTAAATTAATGATATTTTTAACCATAATATCTAATACTAATATATAAAGTTAGTTTAGTAAGTTTGTTTGTTTGCTTGAATGCGCTTATCTCAGGAACTACTGGTACGATTTGAAAATTATATAATTATTCAGTGTTAGACAGCCCATTTATCGAGGAAGGCTATAGGCTACATAACATCACGCTATAAGCTACGGGACCGGAGCATTAGTGTAAAAAATCACGGGTGTAGCCGCGGGCTCATCTAGTGTATTATAAAATGCAAAGGTTTTTATAGCCATGTACATGAACGTAACCTGACAACAAGAGAGGCAAATTAATAAATCTAGAGCTTCCTCTACAAATAAGTCAACAATACATGCTCTATTTACAATTGATTCAGCTTCAGAGGTAACCTTAGTATTATCAACAACGCAGCAGAATAATTACACGTTTCCTCGGCAATACTAGTGATACGTTCGACATAAACAAATATGTGTGCAGCGAGTACAGTCCGGTATGTTTGAGCATCTGTACATCCAATATTATTGCACTACATTCTACAGTATCAATCAATAGCTGTTAACAAGAACTGAATCAAGATTTGATGAATCTACTGCATGTTACTATTCAATTACTAGTAATCCTAATAAGAAGAAAGATATTATTAATTTTGCTACCATTTTTTTATAGTGTCACACGCCTACGCCTACGTGTTCGCCTACTGAATTTTAGGTCCCACGTAATAAATGCTATTGCCGTTACCGGGCACATTATCCGAAACCTTCTTTTTTTTTGGTAATAGGTGGTAAACGAGTAGACGGATCGCCTGATGGTAAGCAATTACAGCCGCCCATGGACTCAAGCAACACCACAGGAGTCACAAGTGCGTTGCCGCCCCTTGGGGTTGGGAAAAGGGATAGGATGAGGAGTGGGATAAGGGAGAAGGAAAAGCCTCCGGCACTCACTCCGTGCTGCTACTGAGAATTCAGAAAATGGATCATGGAGGCAGTCTTATCGGTGTTTTGCTACCAATATAAATAAAATAATTATGTTCGGCTTCTTCGGCAATATAAGCTGATATTCATCATCATCAGCCCTTTATACTGTCCCACTGCTGGGCACGGGCCTTTTCTCATTATGAGAAGGGTAAGATGGAGGCAGTCTTATCGGTGTTTTGCTACCAATATAAATAAAATAATTATGTTCGGCTTCTTCGGCAATATGAAGCTGATATTCATCATCATCAGCCCTTTATACTGTCCCACTGCTGGGCACGGGCCTTTTCTCATTATGAGAAGGGTAAGACCATAGTCCACCACACTGGCCAAGTGCGGGTTGGCAGATTTCACATGTCTTTCGAGAACATTATGGAGAACTCACAGCTCACTAAGCTGATATTAGTGTGCTTAAAATAACTTAATACCAAACCAAATGTGTTTAAGATCCTTTAAAAGAAATTGTATGTATTTCTTCTTCTAAAAAAATCGCAAAAGCTTAAAATCGTTTAATGGAAGTGAAGGTTTGACTTAAAATTGTAAAACAAGATAAGATAGCCACGTTGAAGAAGATAACAAACATTAAAATAATTAAGTTAGTTTACTCTTATCTTACTTAATCCGTACGTCGTCATAAGGAATTATTTGGATGTCAAAGTCTATCCTGTAATACCATTTTATAAAAGGAGATCTATCTTGATCCTTGCTTTTATACATTTATAGCGCCGCAAACATTTACTAAAAGTGATAAATAACGTTAAAGTTCCCACATAACATGGAGTAAGCAAACAATGTCCACACGTAACCGCACTTACCGACCGTTGTATAACTATATCGCAACAGTTAAAATCAAGTCGGCCAAACTAGTTCCAAATCAAAACTGTTTCGTTTGAAGTGGGGACAGAAATTTTAGTTTGAAATGAATGAGTTATTTAGCCAACTATGTCGAGTATGCCTTTTGTTTTAGCGTTGGAATAGTGAATAATAGAAGGTAATCAAACAGAACCTGTTTGTAAATATAAGCCTGAATGGTATTTGCTAGACTCTTGGACTTCGCGGCACCGAATTTGCGATGTGAACTCATATGGTTGCTATGTAGAACCCAAACGTCAAAAGGTTTACACCCTTTGAAATGTCGCACACACGATGTATTATTACGGCCGCCTGTTTTGTTGATCTTTTCAGAGTTTTAGGAATGGTTTGGGTTCTTTGTTAGAAATAGAGTAATAAACTGGTGCTAAAAATGGAGTTTAGGAAATATATATAATAGGCATACGACACGGATTGGTGCCAAAGGTGCTTGTCAGAAATTCATTATCGATTAATATTTGGAAAATAATTATACACTATTTAGGACTACCTCCGTGGTCCAGTGGATAGCGTATGCGACTGCTGATCGGAGATCCCGGGTTCGATTCCCGGGTCGGGCAAAAGTGTTACTGGGTTTTTCCGAATACTCAGTAGCAGCCCGGAAATGTGGATGTAATATTTACACCTCTGCCTACCCCTTCGGGGATACAGGCGTGAGACTATAAAAAAAAACGATTTACTGCAGCGCACTTTAAAGACATCTGAACTAATTACAGGTACAATAGTATAGTTCTGAAGTATAATTTTATTATAAGACCATAAAATATGTACTATATTTACTCAAAAACTTGATTTTATCAATTATATAATAAAGTTATATTTCAACCGTTGCCATTTTATTCACTCGAATGCAATTTCTAGGTGGCCAAAATATTTGATATTTTAATGAGATCAAAACTATATCAAAATTCGAACAAACTGTAAACGGTATTCTGATAACATTGTGAACTGTCAAAGACAGTGAAATTAGTTTTAACAAGCGTCAAACTAAAGGTTCAAATGTAACTGTCAGATGACCATGAAACTAATAAATACTTGGCTGAGATGTTACCGTAATAGAACTAGTTTTATAGTATAAGATAGATAGATTAGATAGTAATTTATAAGTCTATGATCACTAGAAGAATTTTATGAATATTTTAAGCACATTGTGCTGAAGACCTCTGAGAGTCAAAATATTTGAAGTTAGCATAAAGAAGGGTGCACCTGGTGCAAAAAAAAGTATATAAAATTAGTTAATTAATTAAAACCACTAGTTGTAAGTTGACTTTTAATCTTACTCTAATCAAAATGAAACCTTTGTTTCATTTACATGGAGTCAAAAATCTAGATACAATAGTCACCAGGTACACCACGAATAAAAAACAAAAACTACACACCCACTAAATCAGTGTTCAAATTAACAAAGCGGAAAACAGAGATGGCGCGTAAAAATCATTACAAAAACCGTCAAACATTGTGTTGTTGGGAACGGTTATGGCTACGGTGATGTACGTCCGGATATCCAGTTGGCGAGCATTTTACGTCTCGCCTGGTGACCGAGTTGAGGTTTATTGGTGCACAGACCAAGTACAATTTTCATGAAATATTAAAGGTATATTTTTGAGGCGTTGCTTGGGAATTGGAAGAAGGAATAATTATTTTTTGGAAACATTGCGGTATAAAATTTGCTATAATACAAACTATTTCAATATATACATTTCATGTATACTGTATCTATACTGTATGTACGCTATTAACTCAAAAACGACTGATCGGATTTTTATAAGGCTTTCACTAATATATACTATGATTCTTGATGCAAGTTTAGGTGTACATTTCACGTAGGCGAAGTCAACGGCGAAGACTAGTTTATTTAAGAAGCCCTTTATATTTATTTGTTTTTTTTTTTATAGGTAGTAGAGCCTTGCTGATTTCAGCATGAATGGGCCGGGGAAGTACTACCCTCTCACAGAAAATCGACGTAAAGTAACAGTACCTACTTAAACCGTTGTGTTTCGTCTGGTGAGTGAGAGTGCCGGAGGCTCTATCCCCTATTCCTTCTCCATCATACCACTCCTCATCCTATCCCTTTTCCCAACCCCAAGGGCCGGTAACGCACTTGTCACTCCTGTGATGTTGCTTGTGCCCATGGGCGGCGGTAATTGCTTACCATCAGGCGATCCGTCTACTCGTTTGCCGCCTATTACTATAAAAAATAGGATTACCGAAAATCTCTGCGACCATTGGCAGTGTAATAATAATTTAAATTACTTACCAACTGGGCTTTCTTCATTCCAAAACGAATCGTCCAGTGTGTAATCAGCTTCTGAAACAATTAACATATTTTAATCATTTTTGGATGCCGAATTCGAACGGTGCCAGAGGGACCCTATAACTTTGTCTGGCTGTCCGTCTGTTAGACAATGGGCTGAGATGAGATATAATCATAAACTGAAATAGGCAGACATTTTAAATTTTGCACAGAAAAGACATTTCTATTGCAGTGTTGGCAACAAATAATTAAATTCCAAGATAACTAAATTCAAAATGGCCGCTACATACATGAGTTATAATTTGACTACTACAGTTCTATTATATATATAGTACTACGATAGAGCTTTAGCCACGATATATCTTAGAGAAATTTTAATCATAAATTAATTATATAGCTAGGGAAATAAAACAAAAAATAATAATATTGTAGTTCTTCTCTAAAGTCTCATTCATTTTGATCTTTTTAGGGTTCCGTAGTCCACAAGGAACCCTTATAGTTTCGTCATGTCCGTCCGTCTGTCCGTCCGCAGCCTAGCTCAAAGACGCCTGGTGCTAGAAAGCTGATATTTGACATGAATATAGACATAACATTTTGCAACAAAACTGTAGAATAAAATTTAGGAAAATATTTTTTTTAAGGGTATCTCCTCTACATATATAGTGGGGTTGTTTTTTTTTGGTTGAGTACCCCATCATATGGGTATCATTGGATAGGTTTTAAAAAATATTATTAGTTTGCTCAAATAATTTTTCGATCAAGTGATTGGTTTGTCAAATATCAAGCTTTGAAGTGAAAAAAATTGTTAGACTCAAGTGTCCCTCCCCTCTGCCGGCAAAACTATTAATTTGGAAGAGGTGAATAAAATCACAAATGTAGTACATACAACGAATTTAAAAGGAAAACTATCACGGCTAAGTAGATATCACTAGTTTACGAGTAATCGTTGGTTAACTTATAAATACCTATTTCTGTGAGTTTACATTGGGCGCACTGGCTTAATCTAAATGATATACGTACTTTGGTATGTAATGAGTGTGCTACGGTACTACGTATGTATAGTAGTAGTATATCTTGGAAACCACATTTTATGTTAACAATACATAACTGGATACATACCTAGTATTTTTCTACACAAAACTTAGGTTCTTATAATATTATTATTAAAATTATTTTTTCAGCAAAATAAACAGTCGGATTTGTTGTACATTAATACCCTTTGCAGCAAGTCATTATGGGCAACTACGGAACCCTACATTGCGCGTGGCCCGACACGCACTTGGCCGGTTTTTTAATAGCCCTATTATTAGATATTTTTTAAAAGCACGAGCCGCTTTTGATACAGATTTCTTATAAAAGGATTCCAAATATAACTAAAAGACAAAGGAACATACAATTTCGTTACACAAATTTGTTAACAAATGTGTTAATATTCTTTAGTTTAATCTTACCCATTTGCCCTACTTTTGAAGACTAAAACCAGACCAGACTGTTGTTACTCTCATACTAAAACCCTTGAAGCGAGATACCTTCGTCATATTAAATCATATACAACATACGCTTGAAGTTTAAAAGTCTATAATCTTGTCTAGTAGTTTCCCTCCGGCGTCATGTAATAATTCTACAAGTTTCAGCGTTATCAGAAGTAATTAATGTTTGTCAAATTTGCGCCTAACAAGATGCCTCTAAGCGATCGCTCCTACATGATTTATACATAAATTATGTGATACGGTTGCGTCATTCATATTTATGTTGTAAACGCGAAAGTAAAACAAGGCTCTGCTATCTTAAACGTAACAAAGATATTCCCTTTGTTATGTTAAGGATAGTAAGCCCGTCGTTTGTATACATTGCTTTAAACCACGCTTTACCAAGAGTAACTTAAATATAATTGCAATCAATATTCTGTAGAAATTTCATATGATTATCTACTTAAGAAATATACACCATTGAAATTTGATACGACCAGTGACATGATTTATGTTGCCCATGAAAAGTAAAGTGGTAAGAACAACCGATTTGCGGCTTAAATAACTGTGCTTGTTGTGAGTTTTCTCCATATGGAATACACACAAAATTTTGTGTGATCTACAAACTGTTATTGTGAGCTCGTGTTTTTTATTTTAGTTGCTTAAATGTTTGTAAAGACTGTCATGATATTTATTCCTAGTGCGGGAGTTTGAATATAAAAAGAAGAAATAAGAAGATCCGTACAGTTTCAGGGATATTGACTAATCGCAACTTACCTGCGGGTGTACAAAATTTTATTAAACTAGGTCAGGAAATTTGAGAAACTTGGAGTAAACAGGAACACACAGTTTGAATAAAGGTTATTTCCATGAAACGTAAAATATACGCTAGCGTCGAGATATTTTATGATAAATGTAAAAGAGCATTGCATTTTATTACAACATTGAGAAAAACTCGAAAGCCATTTCAATCTCTTTTTATATAACAATATCGTTTTCACCGTAAAAACAAACAAAATATACTGCAAATCATCACGACAAACAGCATTCTGTCTTCTCTCAGACATCTAAAATGTACATCATAAATCAAACGAGCTTCGCAAAAAATATGCAAAAGCAGAAAAAAATAATTACCGGTAGTGACATTGCCACAAAATAAATTATACAATGGGCTTGTTTCAAGGGGTAGGATTTTTTTTACTCCCATTCATCGCGGATACAGCCATTGTTATTGTAATTAACCCGTTATACGCCGCTGAAGTTCAGACAAAAGAGGTAAAAAATTATATACCCATGTGCTCTGCAATTCTACTGAGCGAGTTCAAGCTAAATTTACGTTTCATCGCTTTCATACGGGGTAGAGCTTCGATTTGATCTGTAGTTGCTATGTATTGATCTTATTTCAATTCTACCTGCACTGCGAATAATAAGTTATGTAATAAATACTATTTTACTATGAAGCCACCAAACTGCTGTCCGTATTTCATCTTAGTACATACATAGTTACAGCTTTATTCATTACATAGTGTATAACTAAAACAAGTTTTAACTTTTACTAACAAGTTTTGGTCACTCAACTTAACCAAAGCTTTGATGCAGTATTCAAAGCATTTTCTTTAACGAAATGAATAATGCTGGAAATTTACTTAAATTCTCATCAAAACGACCGCCAAGTCTCAAAAGAGTATCATTCCATACAACTATTAAACCACAAAGCTTTCATTATATCCGAAAGTTGGAACATTTTATTCTCCATTTCTGATATTCAACTAGTAATATATCATACCAGAACGCCCCATGGTATCCGATGACAAACTCATTAAACGTTGCTACCTCTAAATTAATTATATATCGTTCCTATCTCCGTAGTAAGCCCAGGATTATGAGATATCAATTCTTTGAATCTATTCTAACAAATCCACTAATTAAGTTGTGTGATCCTGTACGACCATTTTGGCAAATTCAATTTGAAATGCTAGATTTAAGTCATAGATTTATTATAGTATACTAAATGGAAACTTTATGCATAACCTTCGTATTTTAATATACACGTTTGTTGTATTGTATTATTTTAATCAGAATTCATAAACATTGTCAAGCTACATCAAAGGTCACAAGTATAAAATGTAATAAAATCTGCCTCAAGTATAACGTCTCTTAATTCAAAATGACTACTTACCTAAGCACAAAAAATGCTTCAAAATGTTATAAACTAAAGTAGACATTTTTATATGATGTTACCCTAATTTGTTTTCTGATTAATTAAAACGTTGCCGTCCGTTAAGTACAATTTTACACGTACAAAAGATAAAACTGTGGCAGATATAGATATTATCAGAGGCGTAGTGGAAATATGTTCATTAGACAATTTTGTGTGAAAATATTCTCATTTTCCACAATTGCCGGGTGTTTTACTACGCTATTAGTGTCGCTATAGTTAATAGCTGCGGGAACTCAATTAATAGATGGTGTGTATAATTCAGAGGTCAGGCCGTGGGCCAGGTCGGAAGAGCGTTCGCCATTACAGCACGACACCGGTAGTGATTTAGAGTCGTAGGTATTATTGGCGCCCAAGATGGGACCACCTAAACCTATGAATAATAATAATATTAGTATTTTATAACATACTATTCGCCACTTTGAATTACAGTAATGTGAAGCTTATTGTGTTAATTCATATAGCACATGTATATTTTTGGACGTCTACTGAATAAAAACATAATGGCGCCCAAACGTGGGGCCATTTCAAAATAGTCGTTTATAGTAAATTAAATCGTCAGACAAAGGTGTACGGCAAAATCAGGATCAAATACATAATTTAAGGAATATATTCACGATTTCTACAAAAGGCCTTTTAACAGAGTTATAAACGAGAAAAACAACACCAGAAATGGGTTCCCATTTTGTTATAAGCTTCGGATCAATATTTGCCTCGGTACAAGTCAATGGCTTTATAAAAAAAAGCTTTGAGCATTCAACAATGACTTAAACGGTTTCGCCCAAAAATAATGGAAGTTGCCGAAAATGTATCACAGAACTAATTTCCCGTACATTGTTTTGGACGAACTTTCGCGTTACGCGAGGCCATTTTTATTGGGTTGTTTTTTTTTCTTTATTTTTACTTTCCCCCAAGTGTTTCTGATTAAAATTAATTGCGTTTGTAGAAGTTAATTGTAGCGGGGAATGAACGCTTGAACATAAATTGAGTAACAAATGAAGACGCAGTGGACCGTTATTTGTTAGTTCACCCTATAATTTGTTATGCTACCGTTGAGTTAATAAATCTGGAATAGGGTAGATCCCGAACTGATAAATTGCACTTCAAAGGATTTCGAAAACCTGCTGTGCGCTCAATATGGTTCAAGTTAATTTGTTTGTTTTGATAAGGGAGACATGTTCCTATGTTAGGATATATGTTATTTTTTACATAATACTGAGAGGGGATGGAAATATTTGAGATTAAGGCTACTAGTGATAACATTTTCCAAGTTTTATAAAAAAATATTTTTTAATGCTTAAGTGATTTAATAAAATACTAATATAATTTTTACCACAACAAGAAGGTTCAACTGAAGCGATTGAGCTTGCAAAATAGATTCATAAGATAATTAATTTTAGGCTGAAATAAGTGACCAAGGCACGTAATTTTCATACATGTTATACTAAAGGGTTTAACAAGTGCTTTCCAAACTCGTATTTATCTATTCATGAAAGTAATTAAAAACCTTAATTAAACAAAGAAAAGTCCATATAAATCCACTAATTAAAACGAGCGCCCACATCAAACTAAAATTGCATTAAGCTCAGCGCAACACACTAGAATTTAAAATATGAGGGTAGCTGCAAAATAGTACATTTTGAGCCGTCAGCTCTGAATACAGATGAGGTTTTGCGTTTACGCGGCAATTACTAATCTAATACGTACATAATTTGGTGTCATGGCGCTTTCGGACATCTACGTGAGTGGAATATGCAAAATTTTAGCACATGAAATGCTAATCTGTTGCATTTGTTCAATAATTAAGTTCACATTGTTATTTTACAGTAAATGTTGATTATTATTTTAAGCTCTAGTGTGTTTGGAACATTTGTTTTCGGTTGTTAGACATGAACAAACCACAAAACGTATTTATTTTAGACATTTACTGTATATCAATATGTCAGCAAAAATAATACAGAACGTAACTAATACATTGTGGTTTGTATACATTTTACTAAATAAACAAGGAGATCTAAAATAAAATATAACATAAAAAACCAAATCGTTCAATATTTTAGTGGAAATTGGTAATAACATTACTTATTTGTCGCATTTCATTGTTTCTATGTACATATATGGAAGTTTATTTTCTATTATTTTTTTCTGTATACCTAACAATTAATGTTGTATTAGAATATAACATTTTTATTTATCCTCCTTATTACTATTGTTTATATTTAATTTAAGGCAATAATATAATTATTTATAGAAATAACATAGTCACATTTAACGATAATATAGCTAAATGTGAAAGAACGTTCAAAAGAAAATAACGTTTTGGAACAATGACGTAGTACAAGGGGCATGAAAACAGTCACTATGTCCTAAATGACTAGACTAATTAAGTACTGTGATTTTTCACATGTAAACGATTTTAAACTTTCGCGATTTGTATACATCATACAATATTATTTATCGCGACTAAGACCCGCTAAATAATATTGTATGATTTTCACATGTAGTTCTTGTAAATTGCATACTTTGTTTCCATCCAAGACCTAGTCTAGCCTTCAAATTGAAAAAGACCAGCTGATCGATAGTGAAAAGTACTATTTCAATTGAAATGTATAATGCAAAAAAAGTAGTTGCAACATTTGGCGACAGTGTACTCCAAAACAAAAACTGAAAAACACAGCACACTCCACAGCTTTTATTCGATCCTCTTGGATTGACACTCCCAGAGATTGCAATGGAAAAATGTCTGCCGATATTTTTGTTTGTTTTTGCTGATCAGAACGCTATGTACATCTTCTGATGTAATTCAATTTGGAATAATCTGCTTTCGGCAAGAAATAAAATTTGAGAATGACTGTGGAGAAATTGAGGGTATCTTTTTAGGATGTACAGTAATAAAATTGAGAAGGATGGATTTGTTAGTATAAAATTTAAAATTTATAAAGTCAATTTTAGACGATAACGTCTGCAGATTTAGCTGAGTTTCGTTATAAGCATGCACTGTGTTTTCAGACCTATGTATACATATTTTCTAATCTCATCTTAGCTGTTGTGGTTATTAACTCTAACCCTCAATCAAGGATGAGCTGTACGATGCCTGTTGAATGCGGTCCATCAGTGGGTTGAGTCAGTCAAAAGCGTCAGACGACACCCTGCATTGTGCTTGCATACTAAACCCAACTCATGTGGACTTTAAAAAAAATAAGAAAAGATGAATGAAATTGAAGTGACAAAAAAATGAAATTACTCTGAATTTGTTTCGGCCTTTCTTCTCAAGAAGTGATTTAGCTAGGAAAAGCCGGCATCATCTTGAATAGGGTTTTGACTTGTATAAGTGTTGTAAACAACCAAAATGCTGAAATAAATATGTCTTTATGCCTTTAACCTTGACTATTCGGTATTGTGGCACCATGATCACCTTGTACTGGTACTGACAAGGATGCCCATGCATCGGTTACTAAGCACTGGAGGCCACTTAAATCGATGAAACCAGGTTTTCATTTTAATCACTATAAAATAATAAAAAAATAGGATTGAAGCTATCTCTCTTTCAGTCTCTTTATAGTCAAAATCCAACAACGACCTCATTTCGAAACTTCGGTAGAAGCAAATGTCTAATCGGACACCCGAAGCCACAAACCACGCTCGTTGACAACACTTTGTAATCGTCACTCGAATAAATACCCTAGAGGTACAACACTGTTTACTACCAGTGATCCAGTACAACAGTGATCACATAAAGCTCACTTTGATTTGAGGTTGCCACATACATTTAAGTCCACGTTTCAACGTATAGACAGTCCTTTTGCTGAACCCAATTTACAGTAAAATGTCAGCTACTTTATCTGGGTTTTACTAAGTTTTTTTTCTAACAATTTTTAATGTATTGTAATCGACATTCCTTAAACTAAAAATAATTTGAATGTAGTTAGCCCACATTCAATTCTGATTTTTGTTTAATTAATAAATGATTATAATTATTATTAAAAAATATATATTATTAATTAGTAAATATAGGGCGTAGATCTCGACACTGGGGGCTAGAAGATGGATCACGTCGCCGGGGCCGGCCTCGAAAGAGGTGGCGGTATGACCTGAACGCCTACCACAAGAGTTGATTTAAGACTGCAGGCGACAAGAAAGTATGGAAAGATTCCGGGGAGGCCTTTGCCTAGCAGTGGGTCAGTACGGGCCAGTGGAAAAAAGTTAATATTCGATGAAGCTTTTAATTATACTCTTGCACTAAACTACTATGCAGATACAAAGTTACCAGAATTGATCTACAGCAAATTCTAAATCCCAACCAATGTTAGCTATCAGCTATTCTGTATACCCATCAACTCCAGTACATAATGTAAACCAACATCGGACAAAGAATGCGAACACACAATACACGAGAACAATCTGAATGACGGCAACAACAGATCTTCCTCGAGCTTGCGGTACCAGCAATATCTTGTATATTTTGACGCGCCTTCGAAATACAGATTATTCTAAAAGAATTGTTCGCTGGAGTTGTGTTGCGTATAAAAATGAAAAACCTTAGCACGGTTTTGAGGGCACAAAATGGAATTTCGAATAATACCACCGTTCCTCTTGATGAAATATTGTAAGAATGCTTTTTTAAATGTCACCGCTTATTACAAAAGTAATTTGATGTCTTACGATACATTTTTGTTTTGTATTTCAGGCTTGCAGATAATGCAGGTATTTTTGTCAATTTTTTTTTTATATTATGGCAAAATTTACGGATGAATGGGATACCTGGTACGCATTGCTCGCCTTTTGAATCATTAATATTTCTACATTATGTTTACTTTTCCTTTCTTCATTGATTTCTTCATGATTATTTTGCAAAAGCATAGCCCTATAATATTATAATTTTCAATTTTTCCTGAAACACAGGTGTTACAGCCTAGTTCAGGTAAACATTAAAATAGCCATATTTACCAAATATAATGTATTAACGTTATAAATAAAGTAAATACGCATGAATGTACCACAATTTAACGTAAGCAATTATCATAGACATTATACTTAATCATAAAAGTTTATTATTTTTAATGTAATACTTTCCTATGTAACATGTCACGTTTATTTTATTGAATAAAGTTTATTATTTATTATTATTATTATTGATAATCAATATTAAGTCCACTATGACCTAATTTATTCAAGAGATTTTGAGCCTCTTACAAAACCTCAAATAGAGCAACTCTGAAGAATACCGCCTTCTATAGAGTAGCCTACTAAGATATTTGGCATACCGCCAGCCAGGCTAGCACATTAAGTGACTAAGCAAGTTATGATTTTTATCTGTGTATCAACTTTCCCGGAGGTTAAACAGAGGTTATTACTTCCATGCGCCACTAATTAACTTTATTATTATATTAAGAGGTAATTTTAATGTTCCATTTCATGAAATGGGTTGAATATAATAAACTGTTGGTGAAATCTACTATCATTTTATGTGTCAGCTACATATATTAAAGCTGGCTTCAGAATTTGATCTTTAAAGGGTCAATAGTTCATGTGCAATGTACTTTCATGAACTAATGTCCTTGTCAATTTCAATGTCAAATTGTCATGAGTTTTAACATTTTCTCAAGTCGTTTTTTTGTACAATCTTAAATCCTTGCGTTACTGACTGACTGACAGACACGCTACAGCCGAAACTATTGGGCTGGCAGGAAGCTGAAATTTGGCATGTATGTTCCTTGGGGACCGTAGGGGTGCTCTAAGAAGGGATTACCCGAAATTCCCACGGTGATCGGCCAAAACGGGTAAATTAAAAAAAAATGCAGGCGTAGCTGCTGGCATCCTCTAGTATCTTTTTTCTCTTAGCGTTATCCAAGTTTCAATCTGGGGTCCGCTTACTAGTCTAACCGGATTTGGCTGAATATTAGCTTTTCCGCAGAGCGACTGCCTGTCTGACCTCCGCAACCCGAAGGGATAGCGATATTTCATGGTTTAGACTAGTGCCAGTTAGCCACAGTAGATAGCCACAAAACACATCACATACACTTAGCAAAACGACGACGCTACGACGCCTAAACACTGTACATATTTTTAGATTTATGTACATACATATAGTTAGACATTATGATTATGTAAGTATAGTAATGTATATAGTTAAAATTAATATTTTGTGATGTAATATAATGAAGAAGAAGAAAAAATATGTAATATACTACTAAAAACAGTCATAGCAATATAGATCGTAAAGAGTGACCAGGATCGGTTCAACTACCTGTAACTCACGAAAGTTTTTGTCCCGTACATCGAAACCACACGACTTGGAGTAAGTAGCTATAGTGGTAACACTACCATTGTATCAAGACTGTACAGAAAAATGGAGAGAGATTGGACCACCAGATTGGTATACAACATGCAAAAAAATCATACATTTGATATACAAAAATTCATACAATGTTCGAGCTTTTTAACCTCTGAGGGATTTGAAAGATTTATCAATTACAGCCCTAAGATTTTCCTAAGAGAACCTGTGCAAATCGTTGCCTTAAAACGTAGTTTGCACCTAGTATCTCTTGGAACACACTAAGCCAAAGAGATTAGTCGTGAGGACCATTGAATCCTTGCTCCAGATGAACGCCTTTTACAGTCATCTTAAAAAGAAATCTTTTACACACCAAGGAGTATCTAGTATAAATCAATTTACCAACCTGCGTATAGTTGTGTCGAGTTCGTTTTGTTGGCACAATTGTATCAATATTGGACATCGTAACTTGATTTCTGAACGGAGTGCGCTGTCAAGTGACGGGTGACGTCACCAAAATGGCGGACGTTAAGGTGCGGTTACATAGGGTTTTGTCTGAACATGTGTTAATTGAATTTAGTTTCACATGAGTGTAGATGCTGTTAAATATGTGTAGTATGTGTACGTAGGTCATACAAGATACGGCAAAGGGTACGACTTGATTCTCATAGAAACCTTTACGCTTGACTATAAGTTTGATTAATCGTTTGCATTGTGACGCTTCCAACACCATTCTTAGTTAAAGTAAAGTTTTTGTCCAATAACTCCATTCACCATATTCCACAATATTTATTTGAGTCATAATCACCCTAGCATATAGAAAGTATATGACAATGAAGGTCGATATCAATCGGACAGTCGAACAAACCCTTTATAGCTGACAGATACTTACGGACCCTTTTATATTGGAAGTGTATTCCTTCTCATCCCCAACATGAAAATGACCAAAACCTAAACGGCCTCCACTACTTGTACTTATTGCATTACGAGATCCCTATGTATTTTTAATTATTATTTATTTTCCGTGTGGTGATGGATTAAGAATACGGATTGTCACCACCCCATATCATCCCATGGGTGTCGTAAGAGCCAGAGGGAGCATATTATGCAGAGAACAGCACTGTAAGAGAAGGAAAACTTGATACAAACCCTATACCAACCCGTTTGGCTAGCGTGTTATAGTAGGCCAATTACTCCTTTCCAAGGAGAGGCCTAGTCCAGCAGTGGACTGTTAAAGGCTGATGATGATTATGTATTTTTATCACGCAACTTACATTACTTAAAATATGTGAAAACTCCCACAAACCAATCAACTCCCTCATACAACGTTATGTTAAAATTCAATACACATTCATGTAAAATTTCACCTGAAATCAAATTACATTTTACATTCCGAACACGTTAAAATTAATTAAACACAAACGTGAGTGTACCACAAAGTACATTTTGGGACAGATTTTCATCAACTTTACACAATAATTTATTTTGCTTTCTATGACAAGCTTACGACATCCAAAAAGTTCTCTACATTTATAGACTCTTCCGTGTAAATAGAATTCTTGCGTTACTTACTGACTGACAGGCTAAGTACAGCTCAAACCATTGAGGGCAAGAAGCTGAAGGTTGGCATGTTAGTTCCTTAGGGTCTAGGACGTAGGTGTGCACTATGAAAGGATTTTCCAAAATTCCAACGAGATAGATAAGAGACGGTTAAATTAAAATAAAATGTGTAGACGCAGCTGCGGGCACCCTCTAGTCACTAATATTATCAGTGACTCTTATAAGATACATACATACATACATAGACTCACACCTGTTTCCTTGAAGGGGTAGGCAGAGGCATATTAAACGCCTACTTATCGCCAGTGTTTTGATCCTACGTAATAGGTGGCGAGTCTATTGCCGTTTATCGGGATATTTTGTATGCCAGAGCCTCGTCCGTTGATCGGCAGGTGCACCACTTGCAGGTGAGGTTGGCTTGGGACCCTAAGTCCTTGGTGGGAACCCTATGCATCCTTATAAGATATATGTAAATATTTATCGTATCAAAATATTTCGTACCCTTAATTAGGTGCAGCAAAATTTTATTATAATATCCATGCCAAAAATTACATTTATTATTAAAGTAATATTGTTAACGGGCAAATTCTCTTTATTGGTATTACTTTTGTAGGAACGTTATATTAAAAACTTTTTCTGTGTACATTATTTACTAGTATGACTGCTACGTGAAAGACATTGTTTCAATGTTAATTATTGAAAGGTTGCTACTACAAACTACTGTGAAGCTACTGTGAAACCAGTCCACAGATATAACCAAAAATCTTGTGACAAGTTATTAATTTGATTCCACACTAAGCAGAGCCTTATACTATCGTAACCGGAAAACTGATATTCATACATATATATTTTCAAGACTGCCTCGTTGCTCTCGCGGCATAAATGTGCGCGAGGGATTGGGAGTTCTCGGGTTCTATTCCCGGGTCGGGCAAAGTGTTATTGAGTTTTTCCGTTAGGAAATTCTCAGTAGTAGCACGGAGTCTGGTAATGTGCCCGGTACGGCAATAGGCTCGCCCCCTGAAAATTCCTGGCGAAATGTGGGTGTAATATTACACCTCTGCCTACCCCTTCGGGGATACAGGCGTGAGTCTATAAATAAATAAAAATATTTTTTAGACTATACTCAGAGCCAAACAAATAATCGTGCTCGTCACACAAAGATTTGTCCCGAGTAGGAATCGAACCTACGACCTCAGGCGAAGCGGTGTCTAATAACTAGATCAACAGGGCTACCAGTTTTTTGATAATTAATAATATTTGGCCAATAATTTAAGCTAGATCCCTGGTAAAATACACTATTCTCGTTCGTTTTATACGAGCACATACAATGTAGTCTTCCTCCTGTGTGTTTTCAATTGTATGAGAAATCTACTAACAAGTATGTACCCGGTACATGAAATTGCCAGTCGAAACAGTAATCCGGGTCAAATAGCAAAATACACGTTATCTGATCGGCGATATCCTGTTTTGTGTGAGAAGGACATTGAATACAGACATTTCAGGAATCGTAACGCGATATTGATATTTTGTGTGGAATAGACAATGTATCCCGTTTTTGGCAATAACAGTCTTATTTCAATAGTACAAGTACGTTAAGACATCTTAATAATCGTACTACTATCTTATCTTAAGTATAGTAAGTTAGATTTTTGCGTGAGTCACTCTAGGGCATAGTTGAAAATCAGCGGCAGGCATCTGCCTGACAAATGCTGAACTATGCCCTGTTCTGACACGCCACACTTGATGTTTTTTACTGTTTTTTATTGTATTTTGTATTTGTGGGTGTTGAGAATAAAAACTATTGTATCTTTTATCTTATCTTACTACTTTGGTAGTTTTATAAACGAAAATGTTTAATGAAAAGATGTTTGTTGCTTTTTCACGCAAAAATTACCGAACGCGCGATGCACAAATTGTAGGCTTTTGTAGCAATAGCCAACAGCCGCAGACGGTATCAAGGGTTGAACCTAGTAACACTAGTTTATATAGGTTTCAGTATAGGTTAATGCCTCCACAGCATAATATCTGTACGACCAGATTGCAACACATGTATTTTTTTGAAAAAAAAATATTTTCAAGTTATAAATCTGTTCCAGTTTCCAGAACATCTCTGTTTCAAACAATATAGGTCACCGGAACACGTACAGCTCAAAACAAATGCCTAACTATTAACCCTAACGCCACACCATTCAATTTATCCGAGAACAGCCGATCGAATCCTTTAAACCTGCTAAACCCTAACCCTATCGATGGCTTAGGTGTCAAAAAGACCGAACAATACATTTCGCAAAAGCCGCTCAATTCACAACGCCTCAACGCGGATCAGGTAACAAATCACTGGCCGTCCCTCTCTCTCCCTCCCCTGCATCTCTCTCTCTCCCTCCCCCACTCATTTGCCGCAAAGTGACGTCATATCCGAGGCTGTATAATTACAAAAACGGGAATTTCTCACTCCATGTACATGTGTGACCTGACTTATGATTGTTTTGTGACCACATATTCCACTGACATAATGGCGGTGAACTAAAGTTGTTGGTATTTTTGTAACTTTGTTGCTATATTTTATTCAGTATTAACGACTATTTCGAAACTCTCAACTGTTGTGTTCGGTATCGCGTATTATAATGGAAATAGTTATTTGTAATAAACGAATGGAATACAACAATGTCGGCACTATATTATTGATTTTACTAATATATTTCTATCACGAGACTACGATATCAGCTATAATCCGGACATGTAATACAATATGTAATACATATTTAAACAGCTATTTAGCAGATACTCAACATACGCATTTTTAGCAAGGTAGTAGAGCCTTGCTGACTTCAGCATGAATGGGCCGGCTCGACCGGGGAAATACTACCCTCTCACAGAAAATCGACGTAAAGTAACAGTACCAAAACTGTTGCGTTTCGTTCGGTGAGTGAGAGTGCCGGAGGCCTTATCCCCTATTCCTTCTCCCTCATCCCACTCCTCATCCTATCCCTTTTCCCAACCCCAAGGGGCGGCAACGCACTTGTGACTCCTGTGGTGTTGCTTGTGTCCATGGGCGGCGGTAATTGCTTACCATCAGGCAATCCGTCTGCTCGTTTGCCGCCTATTAACATAAAAAAAATAAAAAAAATACGTGTTAATCATCATCCTCCTAGCCTTATCCCAGTTTCAACCCAGGGGCCGCTTTCTAGTCTAACCAGATTTGACTGAATATTCGCTTTTCCACGGAGCGACTGCCTGTCTGAACTCTGCAACCCAAAGGGATAGCTATATAACATGGTTTAGACTAGTGTAAGTTTATTCATAGGTTCTGTCTCCCAATAACGACTGTCAAAGATCTTCATGACAGCCGGGACCGACGGCTTAACGTGCTCTCCGAGGCACGGGGCAAGCGATAATTTTTAATTCAATACGTACATAACTTCGAAAAGTCATTAGTGCACGCCGTGGTTTCGATACCCTCTGCATGGCAGTCCGTTGGTATCTCCACTAAGCAGCGATAGCCCATACCAACATACGTGTTAATCTGTTAGAAAAAACCGTAAAATTTGACGATCTCTTTCTTTTGACCAAAAGGAAAAATAGTCGGCATGGGTCACATATTTATAATTCTTTGGTTATCGTTAATTTGTTAGTGGAATGTTGTAGACCGATTGAGCCCTTCGCAGGTCAACTTTATATACCGAACTGTCCTAATATTCTATTCTATTTTTTTATTTTTATACACTCACGCCTGTATCCCCGAAGGGGTAGGTAGAGGTGTAGTATTACACCCACATTTCGCCATGACTTTTTAGGTCCCACGTAATAGGGGACTACCCTATTGCCGTTACTGGGCACATCACCAGACTCCGGGCTGCTACTGAGAATTCGGACAAAACCCAGTAACACTTTTGCCCGACTCGAGAATCGAACCCGTGACCTCCGATCAGCAGTCACATACGCTATCTACTGTACGACGGAGGCAGTCTTTCCTATTATTTTTAGCAAAAACTCTTTATTTGATGAATACTAAATTATTATATCACTTTAAAAATATCGCAGGCAAAAATTTGAGCGAGAAACACTTCTACAGAACAGTCTTGTTCATTATATTCGGATAAAACAATCGTGATTAGGAAATGATGAGGTAAGCAGGATATTACTGACTGTATCAGTGACTCCAGTGACGGATTACAAGGGTGAGCAGACAGCTGAATGATCGATACGTGACAGTTGATTCATCTTATGATATTCATTAGTGTTTCTGAGTATAATATAGGTATTTATTTATTTTTTTATTTATAGACTCACGCCTGTATCCCCGAAGGGGTAGGCAGAGGTGTAATATTACACCCGTGGGTATATATAGGTATTTTATGTTTGTTTGAGTGCTTCTGGACGTATTATGGAGGCTTTTACTTGTTCGTTCGTTGTTTTTGTTGTGGAGATGCGATTGAGTTGAATCGCCGTGCTTAGTAACACACCAAAATACTGTTGATGTGATCTAAATGTTTGATGCGTGCGTCTATAAGAGGGTGGATCAACCTTCTAAGGCTAAACTGACTATGTATTAAACCACTTTAAAAAAGCAGGAGTTTCTCAATTTGGTTGTATTTATATATTTGTTATTCTCAGAACTCTGTTATTTTAATTAGTCACTGGGCACCTTCAACATTGACCTCATCAATTACTGCGTATATGCATATTGCAAGTAATTTAAGAGATATCTTATCTTAATATATAAAATCCTAGCGTGACTGACAGACACGCTACAGCCAAAACTATTGGGCGCAGGAAACTGAAATTTGGCATGTATGTTCCTTGGGGACCGTAAGGGTGCAATAACAAGGGATTTCCCGAAATTCCCACGGGATCGTCCAAAACGGGTAAATTAAAAAAAAATGCAGGCGTAGCTGCTGGCGTCCTCTAGTACTAATATATAAAGCTGAAGAGTTCGTTTGTTTGTTTGGTTGGACCGATTTCAAAAATTATTTCAGTGTTAGATGGCCCCTTTACCGAGGAAGGCTATAGGCTATATAACATCACGCTATGAGCCACGGGAGCGGAGCAGTAGCCTTAAATAACGCGGGTGTAACCGTGGTCTCATCTAGTCTCTAATAATTTGAAATACATTAGTAATAACATTATATAAGCATAATACATGTTGTAATTTAAGTTACTACTCAGTCTGTCTATCATCCAACCTAAAGCAACAATTTACGCAGAAATGTTTGCCTTCCCCAAATTTAAACACTTCATCCAAGGAAATAAATTTTCCTCCCGAATTTTAACGAAGAACCAGTGAATCACTTTATCAAACCATAGAAAACCGGGCCTCGACAGCTCGGCCTATTAAAATAACTGTGTTGTTTACTTGAGCCGAGGCAAATGGTACGCCGATACGCTTTGGCAAGTGCCTTTGCAAATTGTTGTGATCTAGTTGTTTGTACCGCTAGTATTTTGTTCTGTTTTGTATTTATAAAGAGTTTGTATTTCGTGGATGAATTTCGTGCCCAGGCAATTTTAAAATTCTAACTGGAATATATGAATCTTGTTGGGTATTAAATTTCATTTGCATGCGAGTTGCTTGTTCCTTCTACATCGGCTGTACTTTAGAATGCTAAAAATAGCAGAAAGGTGGAAAAGAATGTTCCAAACCTTGTGTTTTATGTTTGTTTGCTTGTGTGTACTAGCATTACATAATATATCATATGTCTGCTAATAAATAATTATCAGACTGATTCACTTTTCAAGATACAGACTTAAATTCGTTATACTGTGGTACAGTCTTGTACAAGTAACAAGCAATACTGCCTATGCCATCTATATTACTGAACTTAAACAAGTAGGTAAGTCTGAGGTAATTTTGGTTTCTGCACACAGATTCTTTGCAATGCATTTCAAAGAATACATACATACATAGTCTCACGCCTATATCCCCGAAGAGGTAGGCAGAGGTATATTGCTATACCCACTTTTCGCTAGATTTATTTTAGTCCCACGTAATAGGGGGCGAGCCTATTGCCATACCGGGCATATTGCCAGACTCCGTGCTGCTACTGAGAATTTCCTAACGGAATAACCCAATAACAGTTTGCCCGACCCGGGGATCGAACCTGAGACCTCCCAATCCCACGCGCACATTTATGCTGCGAGACCAACGAGGTTAAAGGGGAGTTTCAAAGAATACTTTTTAAAATTCCTGAGTCTTAAAGGTTCAAAGCAATATGCAGAAAATAGTATGCCTACTGTACTCCACACGGACTTAGTTACTGACAAAATCATCATCATCATCTTAGTGTTGTTCCAGTGTTGCGATCGAACACCTTCGTCTTGGAGCCATGGACCCGCTAAAATCACGGACAAATTCTAGCTCTAAAAACAATACGATTCATACCACTCGATATTCCTATAAAACGCATCTTACGAAACGTGCGTGAGCTTTGTAAGGATAGAAGCAAGTGGCGCTCTATTGCCTCTGCCTACCTCGACGGGAAAAAGGCGTGACTATAATGTATGTATCTTACGAAACATCAAAAAGTCGCTCGCCTACATCCTTGGAAACGCAAACTTCGTAATTATGTCACTGGGTGGCTGGGAGGATATGAAATGACAAAAGACGTATTGGATATCGTTGTGATAGAACACCGGCACCAGTTATCTTTCCCGTACGAACGATGCGTGTCGATATATCTCAGGTTTTTTGCTTGAACGGTAAATCGGTTTGTTTTTGCCTCTCTTTTTCCAAGCCTCTGTGTTATAATAACATTTTTGAAGGAAGAAAACTGTTGGGAAGGAAAATATGGAGATATTTTTACAAAAAAGTGTTGGATATTGATATTTGGTTGGCTGTGATTTTTTGTTCACTTGTGATATAGTGCGAGAAGGGTTTGCTGCTTCAACGTTTTTGGTTTGTATATGCCTGGTGCAGTAAACTTCTATAAGCTTCTTACGATCTCATTGGTGGGTTGGTCAAGTGTTTAGTGTTCCTAACTGCTGAGTAGGAGGTCATAGGTTCAATGCTCACCCAAGAGAAATCGTTGGGTAAAGAGCAAGATTATTTGTAATATGTCTGCGTGTAATTTAGTATGTAATTTATCTATTATCATATGTATATAATTTTATCAGTATCTGTTTGCCAATGTACAAGCACGGCCTAGTTTGGAATCAGAAGCTTATTATTATAATTTTGCTGTTTGTGTAGTTTTTTCCATTCTAATAATCTGTATATATAAAATTCATGCGTTACTGACTGACTGACAGACAAGCTACAGCCAAAACTACTGGGCGCAAGATGCTGAAATTTGGCATGTATGTTCATTGTGAGTCGTAGGGGTGCACTAAGAAGGGACTTTTCGAAATACCTACGGGTTCGGAAAGAAACGTTTATATAAATAAACTAGCTGTTTTCCGCGGTTTCACCCGCGTCCTGAGGGAACTACTTCGTGTACCCGGTTCATTTATAGCCTAATTTAGTTCTTGGTACATCAGCTTTTTGCCAGTGAAAGTCCCGTCAAAATCTGTCCAGCCGTTCCGGAGATTAGCGAGAACAAACAGACAGACAGACAAAAATTGTAAAAAATGTAATTTTGGTATATGTACCGTGTACACATCCATATGCATTTAGTAAAAAGCGGTTATTTTAATATTACAAACTATCTATCTATATCGTCACGCCTGTCTCCCATTGGGGTAGGCAGAGACTATGGAACGCCACATGCTTCGGTTCAAACATACCTCTTTCGCTTCATCGACATTCATTAACCTCATCATGTATGCGCGTCGGTTATGGGTACTTTTGATTTGGCCCTTTTTCAGCACGTCACCTATTTGGTCGGCGTACGTCCGCCTAGGGCGTCCCCTACCGACATTTCCATTCATTCTCACACGATACACTCCTTTCGTATTTCTTCTTTCATCCATCCGTTCCAAATTACAAACAGACACTCCAATTTTATTTATGTATATATAGATGTACGGGCGCAGCGGCGGGCATCCTCTAGTATTAAAATACACAGAGCCTAGTAATTGAACCATTTCACAGCGCAAATAACTGGTCTAACTGTAAAATCTCGTACTCTTGTTAAAACTTTAGATATAACTAGTCGAGGTAAACCCTAATTAAGGCTTACATAACAATTAATCAAAGTTCTGATCCGAAACTCGTCTGCAAAGCGATTGTTTGCAGGTCTATTATATAGTTTGGACTATTTCAAATTGGCCTTTAGGAGTCAGTTTTGTACAATAGCTATGCGTTATGTAATTTTGTTGAGGTGGATTCGTTATCTAAGCTTATATTTGAGTATTAAAATAGCTCATGAAATGTTATGTTGAAATACGTCTTTGAATCTTATATCTTATACTAATGTATAAAGCTGAAGATTTTGTTTGTTTGTTTGTTTGGTTGAACGCGCTAATCTCAGGAACTACTGGTCCGTTTTGAAAAATTCTTTCAGTTTTAGATAGCCTATTTATCGAGGAAGGCTATAGGCTATATAACATCGCGCTATGAGCCACGGGAGCGGAGCAGTAGCCTTAAATAGCGTGGGTGTAACCGCGGGCATCCTCTAGTCAATTATAAAGTTAAGCGGTACAGATATTTTTATCATAGGTATTATGTGTAAACAAATAGGCTGGTATTGTACTATAACTTGGATTGGATTTTAGGTATTTGGTGGACACAGCAAAGCATACTTCGTGCAATCCGCTAAACGCTCTTGCTTTATGACGTCGAAGTACACCGTGGTGGTTTTATTGAGTATGCCCAGAACTGTTAAAGGATATTTTACATAATTTTTTCGTTCAAACTAAACTCCAACAATAGCCTACGAAATCGAATGTGTGTGTGGTCTGAGAGCGATTATCATTGGTTTTAGTATTACTTCATAAAAGCCAGAGTGAAATAGGCCGTACGCTTTTTTGTATCGCAGTTTAGTTATTTATTTATAGACTCACGCCTGTATCCCCGAACGGGTAGGCAGAGGTGTAATATACACCCACATTTCGCCATGATTTTTAAGGTCCCACATAATCGGGGGCGAGCCTATTGCCGTTACCGGGCACATTGCCAGACTCTAAGCTGCTACTGAGAATTCGAAAAAACTCAGTAACACTGCCCGGGAATCGAACCCGGGACCACCGATCAGCAGACGCTTACGCTATCCACTGAACCACGGAGGCAGTCAAATCGCAATATAGATACTCTATATATTGCGATATAAAATAGCTAGCTCTACCATTACCTGACCGTGGAAATAAAAAGATAACTAAATACTGTTCCGCTTGATTCTTACACCAGACACAGAATCTCAACTTCTATAATGCTATTAAATTCCAGATATTTTTTCAAAAGTATTTTCACACTAAACCCCTAGCTAAAAGTTCCAAGGCAGCGTCGATACCCTGTTAAACGGATCCAAACTCTTCAAAGGTCCAACCTGATAGGCGTGGGTCCTAATTATCCCTTGGTCCGTTCATCTAACAATTAGTATAACTTTGCCGAGGCCTGCAAGTTGTCTGCCTGAACCGCGGGGTTAAATTATTTTATAGGTAGAGTTTTATAAGGACTTAAAGTAATGGGGTCATAGTCGGTTGGGCGAGAAGCTATTTTGCTAAGTTCAGTTTTTTTTTAGTATTGGTAGGTCCAGTGATATAACATCTTAGGTAACTGAGAGTTCAGAAGATTTTGAAATATGGATCTTTACTTGACGACCGGTTGGCGCAGCGGGAGTGGAAGCGACTGCTACGCCGAAGGTCGCGGGTTTGATTCCCGCTCAAGTCAAAAATTTGTGTGCATGAACATGGATGTTTGTCTTGGTCTGGGTGTATCTATGTATAATATGTATGTATTTACAAAAAAAAGTATATATGTATGTTCATCCATTATCTAGTACCCATAACACAAGCTGTGCTTAGCTTGGGACTAGATGGTGATGGGTGTATGTGGTAGAATCACAGAACAATTGTCCTGTGGGTAGAATATTACATTATTATTATGTACTTCAAGATCTTTTTATTGTTTTTGAGAGCAATTTTTTTGTACAGTATTCAGAATACATATTTTCATTCAGAGACAACAATTTGTGGATTATAAAATGTTGTCTTGTATGTCATAAATCCGCAACACACGAAACTGTGTGAAGCGGGGAGGCGACAGCTTTAACCATTGCACCTTTGATGTTCTCAATACTGCGTTGCTTCCGATGTATTTACTGAGATATGCGATAAAACATTTAATATGAATAAGGCCATAGACTGATATAAATGTAGTTACATACGGCCATTATCAATTTTCGATCCATACATGGATTTTGAGATTCAAGATTCGTGTTTGACATATTTTGTATGGAGCTTATGTCAAAAACGAATCTAAAATCTACAGATCTATCTATAGTTTGAATATTGAATTCCGGAGTTATGCAGCAGAGATAGGACCAATCGCAGTTATAGCGAAACAAACATTCATACTAAGAATATAATGTCTATCATTACAAACCACAATTCTAAAATTCACAAAATCATGCACTATCAGATAATTTCACTGGAATATCACAACACATACTAACAATCATGTAAGTACAGTATCTACACACCCACATATACTAAGCGAAACTTCCAAAATAAACGCTCTAGATACGTTACGAGTAAAGGCCAAACGCTCGAGGCTGTAGAACAACGCCACGTGGTGACTACATAATATCATCTATTACGTATGTATAAATATAGAGGTTGTTGATTTGCATTTGCAAAATGTTTTAAGGCGTGAATATACTACTATAACTGAATACGAATATATGAAAAATAATTCACTAAAAGATCAAAAAAAAATTTCTCATCATACACTTTGAAAATTAACTCGGTGTATTGACCGCCGCCACCGCTCAGCTGATCGCCATTGCCGGTGCCTAACACACACAAGCACACGTACCTACAGTGACTGTGCGATTTAGTCTTATTTTGAACGATTTAACAGTTTATTCATTTTTTTTTTCAGATTTACTATCTAAGTAACATTTAACGCCAAAAGGGTCTTATACCGTCGCACATTGTTTAAAACAATTTTAGGTTAATAAGTTTTATTAAAATAGTAGTAAGTCTATGTTGTATTATTAAAACATTTTGCAAATTCATATCAACAGCCTGTATATCTTTATACAATATAATTACAGTCTAGTGATAGCACGCATACATCCCGGTATATACCATTATTGCTGTGAGGTCACATTCGCAATTTCGTAACCAGTGACCTTTAACGGGCTTATTCTGATATATGGACTATTATTTCGTTAGCTGTTTAAATATATTTGGTTTGGTGATTGAATTCTTGCGAGAATGTGGAGTGACTCTTGGCTAACTTGTTAGTTCAATACTTAACCCATTGCACTAGTAGTGTGGGTTGAAACCTTGAAACCTGTGTGTGAGTTCCATTCTCAGACATACATACATACATATACTCACGCCTTTTTCCCGTCGGGGTAGGCAGAGACAACGGAACGCCAATTGCATCTATCCTTACAGACCTCACGCGCTTCCTCTACACTCATTACTCTTTTCATACATGCTCGTCGGTTTCGGGTATTTCAGACCTTGCCGTTTTTTAGGACGTCCCCAATTTGGTCGAGGAATGTCCGACGAGGTCTGCCGCAACATGGCCGCAACCGACTTGCCCACACACATTTGCCTTATAGATTCGATTCTTAATTTTTCTTCTCATTCTTTTAGATTCTCATAAAGGACAATATCTGAATATTTAAAATTCTTGCGTAACTGACTGACTGACAGACGACGTCGACCTAAAACTGTTGAGCGCAAGCTTGAAGCAAAGCAAGCAAGCAAATTTGGCATGTATGTTCCTTGGGGATCGTAGGAAAGCACTAAGAAGACTTTTTTAAATTCCTACGGAATGAGGGCGAAACAACGGTTTATATATGAAAATTAAAATTACCTAGCAAAGTGAGATGGCATATTAAACTACTACACTACACGTTGAAAAAGCATTTGGTGTAAATTTGGCTTTCAAGATACGTAATATTATAATTATTTTCTTCTGCAAACACAAAAAAAGATTTATTTACTATACTTTAGAGCGAAATTTATTTATTTATTTAATAACTTTATATACACTGACGCGTATAAAGGCGGACTTAAGGCCTTAGGCCTTAAGTATTCTCTCCCAGTCTACCTTAGAGTGGTGCAGAGGTTAAAAGTAGTTGTATTGTAGAAGTGAGTGAAGCAGGATCTTTGTAGCATAAACGTAAAACATATATACATAGTTTAAAAATGCTTATATTTGATAATACAAGAACATATTAATAATGAAGTATACAAAATATATAATAATTTTATACTAATGTTACATAACTATACACACTAACTACATATAAACATATTATTAGGGTACTTCTGCCAAGTTATCCAACAACAGCTGTTTAATAGGGTTGAATTTAAAAACATAGGATTTCGCTTTCAAGTGGGGTCGCATTACTAAGATAGCATGTATTAAAAGGAAATAGAGCTGCTATTTCTTTGTTTACGTGTAGGTAGGTACCTAAAGGACGCAGTTCCGCGGGTACACCGCATATTTATATATGTGACAGAAGTATAAAGAAAGTCTACTACAGAACTGTATTGATATAGATTCTGCGTTCTGTACTGAAACTCTTTAAGCGGACCCTACACAAGTCCCCGTTTTCGGTAAAACCGTTAGTGACCTGAGCGGAATACCATGTTCTAGATTTTAAAATTAAAATCGTCCTTCGATAAAAATAATAGAATCCATTGTACACCAAACCAGACTAGATATTCGAAAAAGTGCCAAGAATTAAATTTTATTCAAAACTGATTCATTCGATAATTAACTCGATTATTTTATAAAAATCGATTTCTTCCACAACGTTCGCGTCTCGAGTTATTACCATTATCATCGTTACCTTCCAGAATACGGCCCTTAAATCAGGTAGATACCCGCAAATGCTGCCAAATAAAACTGAATCATAGTGCTATTAACATAAAGTTTACTTTTGATTGCGCGTTTAAAGGTTATCGTATGTATAAGAGGGATGATTTGGCCGGTCGTAAGCAATTTCTAAATTGGATTTTGTTAGGGGTAAGCGTCCTGGGTGGATCTGGGTTTCATTAAAACTTGTGACTTTATCGTGAAACAAGGCATGTGATATGCTGTCTGCAATTATTAGTTGGTTATTATAAATTTAATTATAGTTTTGTGAGAAATATATTCTGTTCCTGAGGGGTTAGAAGCTGTTAAGAGATTACAACGAACAGTTTCGCGGTTGTGTGAGTTACAGAGATTTCTGTAAGATGTTTAGTATGTGGGTTCCCTTTAAAGTCCATCCTTAGATTGTTTTACTTTTAGTAGTTCTACATTCTTTTTAGTTTACAGTGCATGACAACATAGTGGAAGGTCTTTTAATTATTGAGTAAAAACAGGTTAAATCTGGGCGTGAGGTAGTGAAAAACGCATACTTTTACTTAACATAATTATATTGATTGAATTGAATAGAATGATTATACCCTTCGTTCAGACTCGTTAAATTTCGTTTAAAATTCATTTAACGAGTTCAATACAAATGTACTTTTCCCATACCGTTAGTCTAGTAATCACCAGTCTGCTGACGGAAAAATTTGAAGTTTAAAGATTCAAATCTACATATTATTTCCTCTGAAATACTTTCATACTTATGATAAGAACATCGAGTGCAAGTCTCTTAATCTTCAAGCAATTTAAAGAATCGTCGAATTCACAATTCAACGTCACAAAAATACTAATTCAGGTAGAAACTTTCGTATATCATAGCGTCCCGCGATATTAAATAACCATCATATCGAAAAACTCCACAAAGAATAATAAAAAAATAAAACTGGCAAGAAAATAACAAAACTGTAAGTAATAAAAGAAAAAAATTGGAAGCTACCAGGCAACAAATTGCGAATTAAGCAGTCATTACAAAAATCCTCTCCAGCTTTATCCAAAGATGACATCGTGTAATACGACGGTTGGGAATATTTTTTTATACCTTTAATCCGATTGAAACTTGTAGGTAATTAGTTTTTCCAATTAGTGAAATTACTATTGAACATTAGGGAATGTCGTGGAGACAGGAACTCAAAGTGTAAGGGACACATTAAAGAAATGGATTCGGATTTTTCCGTCGAGAATTTTTGCAATCTAAGCTGTGGGATTGACTTGGGTTTTAGGACGAGAATATTTTATGTTTTAATGCTCTGTTTGTTTATACGAGTAAGCGTTTTTGCATTATCGTCTTTGAAACTTGCTGTTTTGATTAAAAATTACATGAAAGTGTCTTGTGAAATTGTACAATGTTCTAAACATGTAACACACAACAGTAGTTTCGCGATTGGTATACATACATATTCTACTTATTTAAAGAAAAGGTTAAAGAAATTGAGCAGCGGCGATAGCCCAGTGGTGTACGGAACGGACTGCCGAGTAGTGCCGAGACGATGGTCTCGGGTTCGATGCCCAGTTACCCCGGGCACACACCTCTGCCTTTTCGAAATTATGTGTATATTAAAATGTTAATTATCGCTCGCTTAACAATATGCCCGGTAGATGGCAATAGGCCCGCCCCCTATTACATTGGGACCGAAACATAATTGGCGAAGTGATGCTGTGTAATACACCTCTGCCTACCCCTTCGGAGATAAAAGGCGTGAAGTTATGTTATGTTAGGTAAAAAAGAAAAGGCCCCCCCCGTGGGATCTCCACCTTGTCGTGGTGGGGGGGCTTAGTAACCGTGGATTGGTGACCCGCGGTGAAGCTAAGAGGGATCCAGGAGGGGACGCTCCGCATGGGCTTGACGGAGGCCTGCGCAGGATGCGTCCAAAGGGCGGGTGCGAGGGACAGTTCTTCTGTCCCTCGCAGTCGGGTGCGGTCGCGGGAGGAGAGGCGTGTCGGTGTTGCGTTGCCGCGCGCCCTATCTCCCGCGACCAAATGGAGACGCACCATCGTTGCGTCGCGGTGGGGCCGCAGAGGAAGAGGAGATGCGGTGTTGCGTTGCCGTCCTCCCTATCCTCTGCGGCCGCTGAGTGTTTTGGCGGCGGAGCCCAACACCTTCATCCGCCGCCAAGGGGGTTTTGTTCGGGGCCCGCCTGACCATCTGGCGGGCCAATACCCGTCGGGGGGTAGTGACGAATGCCTATGCGAATCCCCACCCTCCGACACACGGGTACATGAGGAACACGGGTTGGTTTTTAGTCAGTAAGAGTCTGACAGTCCCCTTCGTCCTTCCCCCGGGGCGGAGGGACTCCATGAGGATTTTCCAACCCGATACCAAAAAAAAAAAAAAAAAAAAAAGGTAAAAAAGAAAAGGTGAAAACATTCTTCTACTTTGCACCGACGATTTAGCCTGGATTACAAGTGGTCATGGAAATACAGCAGGTGATAATGGCCTGCGTGTTTTGCTCATATAACGAGTTAATACAAATAGTGTGAAATAACTTTGAAAGCTCTGTATACATATTATGGTATAGCTGTATTTGTAATGTAAGATATACCTACCTTCAGCAGGTATTTTTTATTTCTTATGGACATGACTCATCCAGGAATCAAAGCTAACTTCCAGTGGATAGCGTAAGCGAATGCTGATCGGAGGTCCCGGGTTCGATTCCCGGGTCGGGCAAAAGTGTTACTGGGTTTATCCGAATTCTCAGTAGATAGCAGCCCGGAGTCTGGTAATGTGCCCGGTACGGCAATAGGCTCGCCCTCTATTACGTGGGACTAAAATAAATCTGGCGAAAAGTGGATGTAGCAATATACCTCTGCCTACCTCTTCGGGGATATAGGCGTACGACTATGTATGTATATATTTTACAAAATTATACAAAAAATAATATGTTATTTCTTTCGCGCCTTTCCTTCGCTATCTATGTCAAATAAATCACGCGTCCGTCTGGACTCGAAGGAAGCGCAAATAAAACAAATAAACCTTCTTCGTATTTAGGACTTTGCTGAGGTTTTATGAGACCGATGCTTTTAGGTTTTTTACGATAGTCATAGTAGTAACATTGATGTCTTATAGAATCCGTAGGGTCTGCTGGCTTTTTATGCCAAACCTTAAAAGAACCTTCTTGAGCGCGCGTTTTAATTATTTAGGGCAGGAACCCTAGAACCGCACCCTTGGCGTGATGCTATACAGCCTTATAGCCTATAGCTGTTTCCCGCGGTATCACCCGCGTCCTGAGGGAACTACTTGGCGTACCCGGTTAATTTATAGCCTAAGTTACTCCTTCGTACATCAGCTATCCGCCAGTTAAACTCCCGTCAAAATCGGTCCAGCCGTTCCAGAGATTAGTGAGAACAAACAGACAGACAAAAATTGTAAGAAATTTAATTTCGGTATATGTACCGTGTATATATCCATAATATGCATTTAGTAAAAAGCGGCTATTTTAATATTAAAAACAGATACTCCAATTTTATTCATATGTATAGATATATAGATAAAACTAACATTCCCTATTAAATCCAACAAAAAACATTTTTCAATTCAAAAGTAGTTCCTGAGATTTTCGGATTCAATTAAATAAACAAAATGTATAATATTAGTATTGAGTAGATGAATATTATATTAAAATAGATTATTGCCTTAAGGCCAGGTAAATATTTACCTCTTCAAGAGTAAATAAAAGTATATAAAAATTATCATTTCCACAATTGACCTACATACACATAATGTAAGGAATAATTATTTTCTCTGAGGCTAGAATATGCAGACAAAAAAATAAACAACTTCTCTTTGCCAAGAAACATGACGTTAATTAGTAGCGACGAACTTAGATCCAGTAATTAATATAATTATTGGCACTAAGCTCTCCGTCTCTATGTTATATGTATAAGAAAACTTATACAAACATGAGAATAATTATTAATTATTTATTATTCTTCATTATCAGCTACACAGTAAGGTACTGTATGGTAATGCAGTAAAGGTACTATCCCACTGCTGGGCACGGGTCTCTTCTCAGTATTAGAAGGGGAAGGCCATAGTCCACCACGCTGGCCAAGTGCGGGTTGGCAGACTTCACATGTCTTTCGAGAACATTATGGACAACTCTCAGACATGCAGGTTTTCTCACAATGTTTTTCTTCACCGATTAGCAAGCGATAATTAACAACTTAATACGCATATAACTCCGAAAACTACGAAAAGTCATTGGTGTGTGCCGTGGATTCGAGCCCGAGACCTTCTGCGTAGCAGTCTCTTCACTCAGCTATTGCGGCTTCATTAATCTTAAGTACGGCGAATTGCCGCCTTTCAGTATGCCAACGATGTTTTTGGGATTGCGAATTTCAGGTCGATGGATGTGGTTTGATAGGACTATGTGGAGAGCCTTGAAGGAGGCCTATGTCCAGTAGTGGATGTTTATTGGCTGATCGATCGATCAAATCGACTTTGACGCTGAGACCTACAAAAAGGTCTAACTAGGTGTGCCAGACTTAGCTTTTTCATAGAGCGACTGTCGTTTGAACTCCGCAACCCATAGTGATAGTTGGTTTAAATCAGTTTCAGTATATACCTACATACATACATAGACTCACGCCTGTTTACCGGAGGGGTAGGCAGAGACTGCGGAACGCCATTTGCAACGATCCTGACATATTTCTCTTGCTTCATTTACTCCCATCAGATTCCTCATGCATGCTCTTCTGTTCAGGGTACTTCTCACCTGTCCTGTTTTTAGGATGTCTTAATCTGGTCAGAGAACGTCCGCCCAGGTCTTCCCCTTCGTCCTGTCCCTTCCACACTTGCTTTATATATCTGCTTGGTCAGTCTTTCGTCATCCATCCTCTCCACGTGCCCAAACCATCTTAGCATACCTTTCTCGATGCTTGTCACTACATCTTCTTTTACCCCACAACACTCTCTTATCACACAATTCTTCACTCTGTCAGTCAAAGAAACACCACACATACTTCTCAGTGCTCTCATTTCTACAGCATTTATTCTACTTTCATGACTCTTCTGCCATACCCAACTATCACTACCATACATAAGAGTATATTACCATGGAATTTCTCCATCTTGAGCATTTTGCAAATAGTTTGGATATATATTTCAATATGCTTGTCTTTGTATAAATGTTGCTGTCTACCACTTCATAATTATTATTTGTAAGGCAATTATAAATATCAGTAAAAAGTAAATAATGACATTGCCTCGACTGTGTCAAACATGCCATCTACATTAATTAACCGAATAAATATAAGTTATACATTTCCATAAAATATTGCTCATAAGTCGTTTTTAGCCCGTAGAAGTAAAATAAGGTTGCTTATTAGTTATTTTAGTAATTAATTAACGTCTACAGTACAGCTTCAGATTTTCCTGTAAATGAGAGCGTGGTGGATAGGCAGAGAATCTTAATGCCGGTCAAATATCTGTAACTATTTTCACACAAGAAATGTTTTAGCGGAATATTGTAGCGCTCATAGCGAGACTTGGCTTGTCGTTCGTAACAGATCGGTAAAGTTAAGCAACTCTTGCACAGGTCGCCACTTGGATGGGTGACGAAGTGTGGCATTTACATCTGAGCGCTACCGTGCTTCGGAGGGCCCGTAAAGCTGTTGGTCTCGGTTCCTGTCTTAGGATAAGAGTCGTTAGGCCACGTCGGAGGCCTTCGGGCGGTCTGAAAAACTCCGTCACTAGAGTTGGCCACACACTCACACGAAAAACAAAAACAAACAGCGGAATATTAACCTTGCTTTACTTTGTCCTGTCTCTTTTATTTTATATCCTTTGAATTATCTTCGCATCATTCTATGTTGACTGGTAAATAATGCCTAAGGCATTAAGTCCGCCTATTTACCACATTATTTTCTTGTTATGCAAAAAGTGAAATAATAATAAATATACTAACATACATACATACATAGACTCACGCCTGTTTCCCGGAGGGGTAGGCAGAGACTACGGAACGCCATTTGCAACGATCTTGACATATCTCTCTTGCTTCATTCACTCCCATCAGATTCCTCATGCATGCTCTTCTGTTCAGGGTACTTCTAACCTGCCCTGTTTTTAGGATGTCTCTAATCTGGTCAGAGAACGTCCGCCTAGGTCTTCCCCTTCGTCCTGTCCCATCCACACTTGCCTTATATTTTGTCACCCATCCTCTCCACGTGCCCAAATATACTAACACTGCTCTAAGATAGGGAATGCTAACCCTTTGGGTTTCAGAAGTCAGACGACAGTCGCTCTATGGCAAAGTTTATATTCAATCACATCTGATTAGACTAGAAAGCTCTAAGACGAAAGTTTTGGGTGCAACCGGGAGAACGTTAAGATGACGAGGATCTTCGATATTTATGCCAGTAAGGCAATGCTCTGTTCCCTTCAAAATATATAAATTTGGTCTTACCCCATGGCCCGTTGATAGATGCTTTACATGAAAAAATAAAGAAATAAATGATTATGTAATTTGATTTTGGTAAAAATAATACTGTGTGAAATATTTAATTTAAAATACGGTTATCAAGAAAATCATGAATTTTCATGAACCTTCTGCCTCTAAAATGAGTTGGAACTAATGTCATAAAAAAACAATGACTCTGAGTTTGTTTCGGCTTTTCTTCTCAAGAAGTTATTTAGCTAGGAAAAGCCGGCAACATCTAGAAGAGGGTTTGACTTGTATAGGTGTTGTAAACAACCAAAATGCAGAAATAAAAATGTCTTTATGACTTTATGTCAAATTTATATGAATAACGGTCTCCTTAGAAAATCGCGTTCAAAGTTTTAAGACTGATGATTTATATCATTATAATATTCTACTACGTACACACAACATTATTCACACACCATTTGTTATGTTAGAATGGGAGGAGATTGTTGTTACCCTACCACCATTATGTAATCAAATTTCTTGTGAATAAATGAATTTCAATTTCACTATCAAGTCCCAAAATAAGCAGAACTGGCACTATAGATATTAGACATTGGACAAACATAATCTACTTTTTTTAAAAATACATGCATAATATACAATTTACTTTGTAATCTAAATCGTAACATAACCAAACACCTCAAAGCAAATACCCTTCGATCAAGTAACAAGAGGACAATACTAAGACATAATGACTCTACGCTAATCAAACAGTTGGTCACGCGATGGCGTGACGTAGGCTATAACGAGGAGGTGCGTCTAACAAGATCCGTACACGACATGCTTTGGTTAAGTGGGGCCACGAAACAAGCGGTGCACTACGCCAAAGTGGTTTGAGGAATTACGGCTAAAGCTTTTTTGGGATTCAATTTATCTTTAGAGAGATGAGTTGCTCACACACATACTGACTCGTTTGGTACGACAGACGGTAAAAACCTCCCGTCTGGTACAATAAAACTATCTTGCTCAACACGGAACCTAAACATAGCTAAAGTGACACGCGACGGGATAAAACGGGCAGTGTCTTGACTCTTTTATGATTTTTTTACTTCACGACGCGTAACGGAGATCAATATGTTGCATATTTTTGGGCAAAAGTTTAACATGCAATCACAGCACATTTCAATTGTTTTTGTATGTTAAATATGGGAGGTCTCGGGTTCGATTCCCGGGTCGGGTAAAGTATAACTGGGTTTTTCCGAATTCTCAGTCAGCACGGAGTCTGGTAATGTGCCCGGTACGGCAATAGGCTCGCCCCCTATTACGTGGGACCTAATAATTCATGGCGAAATGTGGGTGTAATATTACACCTCTGCCTACCCCTTCGGGAATACAGGCGTGAGTCTATAAATATAAATAAATTGTATGTAAAAATGGACACATATCTCACACGTTTTGATAAACAAGGTAAAAAATCAAAGCAATAAGAGTATAAGATTTTAAGCAAACGTTCATTTTTTTATAGACAATGGACCCGGGTTGCATTTGCGATACCGCGAGAAATATGATGACAGACAGGAATGTAAAGTAAAAGGAGAGCACTACATTTAAAAAAAAACCTTTTCGTATAAGTATTCCCTTTCCGAAAAATAATAGAATTTCACACATGAATCGAACGCAAGCAATCGCCATTCTAAGAGCCTTGGAATCTCGACGAAAAAAGAACAAATTTGCAGTGAAGCACACAACTTGGACGAATGAATGAAACACCGAATGAAATTGTTCACGCAATCATTCCCCTGGGTGTGTTTTATTGCGCGATTCTCAACGTTTTGTTATTGCTGACATTTTTATGAAAACATCGCTCCATTTTGTTCGCTAAGTTTTGTTTTAATTGAAACTATGGGAAGCAGGTCAATGTTTTTATTTCTTCGCTGTTTATTCAGCAAAGTGATCGTTAAGAGTTTAGAAAATACTTATGAATAAAGTAGGTATTTGAGACAAAAATGGATAAATGTGATTTTTCCAAATGGATTGAAGAAATCCTCAGCTTAGTTGAATAAAACATTTCAGATAGAAAGCAATGCAATCGGAGAATATGTACAAACTACTTAATAAAAAATATAATAAACCATAAAGCTGAAGAGTTTATTTGTTTGGTTGGTTGAATGTGCTAATCTCAGGAACTAGCAGTCCGATTTGAAAAAATATTTCAGTCTTAGATAGGTAATTTATCAAGCAAGGCTATAGGTTAAACAACATTACGCTATGAGCCTCAGGAGCGGAGCAGTAGCCTTGAATAACGCGGGTGTAACCGCGGGCGTCATCTAGTAATAAATAAACTACGTAAGGAGTTGTTTTGTTAAATAGTTTTGTTAAATATGTGAGTGGTCTTTACACACATAGATGAAGAATTTTTGTTTAATTATATATTCTATAATGTCTTCAGATTTATCCCAGAGTAAGAACAGGGAAATAAAGTCCCCACCAACTCACGGCACGCAACCGCAGTACAAACGAAACAATCAACAATTTTACATTACATTTCCTTATCCATTCAAAGTATTTTTAGCTGTGAAAAACCTTAAAGCCTTTTGCTAATATACTTTCACAGTATCAACTCGAGTACACTTTCACTTCACAAAAACAAATAAAAGGAAATAAGGTAATTGTAAGGCATATTATATGGGTCCCGATCCAATTCTCTCATTAAACCGTCACCAAAACAATATGTGTTTTAAACCCGGTCATTTTTCGAACTTTTTAATTTAACCACTTTACCCGGATTACCGCCTGTACCAGGTCACGCCCGGACGAATTTGGGCTGGCTTTTTTAACCGGATTTTAAAACTGTCCCTTTTACACGGCCGAAAGGTAACTTAATTAGGCTGAATCAATTTTATAATAAAACTTTCCGGGGCTCGGGGGTTTTAATAATGTTTATGTTTTCAAACAAGTGGCGTGAAGTAGGTAAAGTAACAAAATAAATAGGTTATGGTTTTAATGTAAAAAAAAAAATTCGCGAGTTATTTTTATTCTGCCAAATGAACTCCATTTAGGGTAGGTTTTAAAAATCAATTACTTAAAATGGGATGGAATAATAAAAGTTCAAAAGGTAGGCAGCAAATTTAATTTCGTAACACGGTATAGAGTCCCACGCGTTTATTTTATACTATAACTAGACGTCGCCAGCGGCTACGCCCGAATCAATAATCTATCTATTAAAAAGCAACCGCATTAAAATCTGTTGCGTGGTTTTTAAGATTTAAGCAAACATAGGGTGATAATGATATATCAAGACGACCCACACATGGTCATTTGATGCAACACTAGGTAGAGCTAGATAATTATTGCCCTTTTGGCAGAGGAAGAGGAAGATGAAGAATATCAAAATAAAATAAGACGTCATAAAATGAGAAGAACAGTGTGAGTAGAAGAACGTAGCAGGAAGATGTACCTTAGGCTTACTCGTACCTTCTGGTTGCGATAGATAATATAATATCGCAACCAGATAACGACTAAAATACTTTATATATTTAAATTCATACTAGTGTAGATAAATTATTTATTTAAAATATGTTACATTTAAAGATATAAACAAATCATCATGTATACAAATTTTTGTTTTATGATTAGGTGAGAGTCAAACCCAACAGGCCTTTTAGCGTCAGCGAACACCAAGCAGAGCAGAGCATTTTGTGAAATCGTTGAAAAAATAATCTTATGATAATTCTATACATTTCATAATTGAATACACGTCCAAACTTGATGCTCGACCATGCTCGAGCATGCAAGTAAATGTTCGAGTATGCGTTCTATATGCGCGAGCGTGCTCGAGCCGCCGACGGCGCCGCCGCAGTGCAATCGATTATTGCCACCATCGTAATTGTAATCTGCCTATAAAAAAACCTAGACGCCAAAATTTTTAACATAGATTATACAAAATTTGAAGCAAAATAGAACTCGGCCATATATTTTAGTTTCATGTCATTGACAACTTTGACAAACGACAAGAAAGGGAGGAGCAAATATAGGAGGAGCAAATATATATATTTGCTCCTTGATTTCGCGGGTTTCTTTCGGGATAGAGGATTTCAAAAAGTGTAGAAATCGTATATGCATCTCTATTCTCTCTAATAACAGAACTGCATATGTTTGAGTGAGATAGCCATAGAGCTTTTATACATGTTTTATTCGCCTAAGGTGCATCTTTCTGCCACGTTCTCACACTGTTCTTCTCATTTTATGACATCTTATTTTATTTTGATATTCTTCATCTTCCTCTTCCTCTGCCAAAAGGGCAATAATTACTAAATCCCAATCAACAATTTTGAATACGTCTGCCAACGTCCGATTTTGCCATCAAACAGGGCATACACGCTCGCCTAGCAACCCAGAGCATTTTCAACGGAGCTTGCTCACGGAAGGGCGAGTATGCCGCCTGCATGGTCAAGCTATCAAAAGTTTGCTCGACCATGCGCGAGCATTTTGCAGTTCGGTGTGCGCTGACACTTAAACAGCGTTTTGGTACTTAAACCATCAGTCACTTTTTTATACGGGCTTCAACTACGGCGTCACTGACGTAAACCAATTTGTTTACATTATCACGTTATTTAGTTTTTTTTCTTATTTAATAAGATTAAATTTTGTTCTTATAACATTATTACATAGTAAAAATAATAATATTATTCTTTACATGAATATAGTTACAAAGCTCTTGAATAAAATATTGCTCTAATGCGCACTTCGCTTCCACAGGCGTGCAAATTAAATGATTGAAATTTATTATGCAAAACACTTTGAGCTTTTATTCTTTTAGGAATATGTCTACATTATAAGATCATCTATATAAAGCTTTATAAACCTTCGCTAAAAAGGATGACCCAACAAATATACTTCCACCTTTATAGCTGCGAAGGATATCGTTGTGAAAATCTCGTAACATTTAAGTCGCAAGCCACTCATCTGACTACCAAATATAAGAGAATTCAGCGATCCGAAAAAGGCAGCCATTCGACACACGATCGAATCAAAACGTGTTCGCCATAAAAAATATCGCCATGACAAATTCAAATCACATTTGTGACATTCTCCGCTACGACTGTTCAACAAAAAGTTTTATCGTTTAAGTGCAGTCGTAGCTCGGCAAACTTCGGTGAAATTCGGGCATCTCCGCGTGACGTTTGAGCGATATTTATTCATGTTCGATTCGTGTTCGAAAGTCGGGTAATTATCGAAGGATGATTTAAATGGGCTGTTTAAACTTTTGGGTGAACTGGCTGGTACAAGTATGATCGAGTGTTTGTGCGCTTATCGGGGTTGTGTACGTTTATTGGAAGCATGTAGATTTTTGGGAATTCTCATTTTAGATAAACGGAATCAGAAAATGTCTTAGCTGTTGGAAATATTGAGCCTCGTTAATTGCAGCACTCTTCGCAAAGTCAGTGAAAGTCAAACTGGAGTGGAAAGCAGGCACTAGCAAATTGTAATATTTTCCAGACGCGATATTTTCGATACGTTAAAACATCTAACTGCACATAACAATAATTCTGATTTGAGACCATAGACTTCGAAAGATCTGCTAGTCGGAATAAGCCACAGTAGACTACTTACAACAGGAAAAATGCGTCATACACTTCGGTTGGACCCAATATGGCCGGATTTATATACTGGGTACGGGTAAATGTTTTACTGTTGGGTCAAGGATATTTTCAAATACATTTTTTTGCAATTTTTCCCATCAAATTGCATCTTCAAGACAAACGTGAGATCTTATAGTAAATCGTTTTCTAGCGGCTGGTTATAACAGACATAACAGCATAAACAGCAATCTAGCTATTAAGTAATAAACAAATTATATTCAATCTTAAACCAAATTTAATATTCACCAACAAATTTCGTACCATACCTTTATTTAATAACTATGTGGAAGCTTCCGTTGCTGTGGCAGCCATTCAAAAAGGCTCTATTCAAATCGACGTTGTGCGGAAAATATATAAGTAATACATATAATAAAACGCGCTTTCCCGAGGTGATACTGTTCTCCGCTTTTGCAAAGATTCAGAGAATTCGAGGATATGTATTTTCCCTTTTTGTTGATGTGAATTGAATGGCTTCGATGTATAAAAGAGAGATTATTATGGTCTTCTTTATAACGTGTATGTTGAAAGCATTTTTTACATATGCCAATTTGTTTTTAAATAAGAAAATTCGCCGCGTTCCATGCATGTTTTAAAATCTCATTTATATTTTAGATTGGTTGAAAATCTTCACTTGGTTTCATGGGTTAAACAAAATGTTCTAAATTCGAATGAGGCTGTCTGTATATTCCCAACAACAGCTTTCGAAGGTCGTCCCCTATTACAAGATATCAAAGAAATGCCCAATAAAAATAACTTATTTAAAAAAACATGTTATTTTTATAACTCTAGGACATTCCTGAAGATTTCTATTGCCTTAGCATAATATCACCAAGAAACAGATATGAAGATTTACTTTTTGTATAAAATGATTAACCCTATCGCATATTCATAACCAAGTTTTCAAATCAATACGGATCCTCAAACAGAAACTTGTAACAGGCCAAATATTTTTCTTTCGACCCCCAGACGCTAAGATAAGCTGGGGTAAGATCTGAATAAATATGCATCCGAACTTTCTAGGCCATTACATCAACAAAATCATAAACTAAACAGTAGTCTGCCCATCTTCAGACTACATATTTATGAGAATAGAACATAATAAACAAATCTTCGATTGTTGGGTAAAGCAAATTGTGTTCTATTTCGATGGAGTAAGGTTCAACTTGATATTGAGGTCAAGGAACTGAAGACGGTCTCGATATGCCCCAGAACGTTCCTTTGTTTGTTACCGATTGTTTTCTGTCATTGTACAGTGCTCTGGGTTTTTAGGGTCCCGTGGGTTGTATAAATTACTATAGCATTGTACTGTAATCAAAAGTACCTTTCTAATATTCAGCGAACTACTCAAACTAAAAGGTAGCTTTAGCATATTGTAATGGCCAATGGAAATCACAATTGAATATGAAGTAGCAACAACTAGCTATATACTTATTTGTTTTGAATGTTTTCGCAGGTACAATGAAAAGGAAAGAGACCGAGAGTATTGTCCTGTTTCGCCATGAGAACTAAATTTAATTGAACTGAACATGGTTTGTAGTTAATTTTTTCTATAACGTAGATGAAGTCATTTAATTCATCTTCGGTAGTCCAAGTGCTGGTTTTAAAGCTTCCAAAAACCCTCATGTTGTTACCCACCTTGCCAAGTAGCTTGCTGCTAC
Organism: Euclidia mi; assembly: GCA_944739405.2. Classification (NCBI taxonomy): domain Eukaryota; kingdom Metazoa; phylum Arthropoda; class Insecta; order Lepidoptera; family Erebidae; genus Euclidia; species Euclidia mi. Next base: position 5,862,580 of record OX123198.2, on the reverse strand, counting down.
AATGCGCAACGTGGCAAAACTTTTGAGGTATTCAATAATCCTCACATTCAAAGAAAATGCTTTTATTTTATTATGACCAATAAATCAGCAACGTTTCGCAACATATGGCTTTAAAAGTTATTTTATTTTGTAAAGAATTAGTGATTTAAAGTTCGTAAGCATAGCTGCATGCGTGGTTGCTAAAAGTTTGGTACGTGGTTTCTTTTACTAAGCTTTCTTGGTAGTTTTTTTCTTATAGACTCACGCCTGTATCCCCGAAGGGGTAGGCAGAGGTGTAATATTACACCCACATTTCGCCATGATTTTTTAGGTTCTATTGGCGTTACCGGGCACATCACCAGACTCCGTGCTGCTACGGAGAATTCGGAAAAACCCAGTAACACTTTTGCCCGACCTGGGAATCGAAAACGGGACCTCTGATCAGCAGTCGCATACGCTATCCACTGGAGCACGGATGTAGTCTTGGAAGTAATTTATAAAAATAAATTGCAATTATTTTGTATGTTATACATACTTAATTATGTATTATTCGACGTGAAAGTCGGTGAATCAAATTGATTTCTACTGCTTTTGGTAGTTGATAAATTTGGACCGTGTGATTTTTACATTTTAATCATAATAAAGACTCAACAATTTTTTAAGGGATTTTTTTTTCTTATTTCTTTATCAGTGCTTTGAATAAGACACCCTGGGCTCAACAAGGAGGGTGAGCGGATTTGTAAAGAGAGACTACTGTTAATGTATTTATCCTAAAACTGTGCCGTAATGAAACATGCATTTGTTGTGAGGTTTTATTTATTAAAAGATCCCAGTGTTTTTGTGTTCCTTCTTAATGGCATCTAAAATTCACCACCGGTAACAATTTATTCTGCCTAGCTACATACTTAAGTACATATGTATAAAGGAAAAAGCTATAATACATAATCCCAACATATCTACTTTTCCATAATATATTAAGACGTGCCGCCCATCTCAACTCTTCTTCAGTACACATTCAAAGCGACTCCAATCTCGTTTGGAATACACTCCGCAACATTAAAACAGCATTACATCAAAAGGGCAAACATCTTAAAAGACCAAACAAAATAAAAATGTATACAGAACCAAGCTATCCCGTTTGCACTCGACCGGTTTTGCGACGATATAAAAATATATAGACGGTAGAGAACTCTACAGGATGTTATTTTCTTAAAAGTGTTTACTTTGCGATTCTTCGGCACATGGTAACGGCTCCCAGGATTTTTCTCGTTTGCCGAGCTTTTGTTTTTAAAATTAAAACTTGCTGCGTACTATGATAGACAGTTTCTGGAATATTTATCGATGAGAGGAATTTTTAGCTCTAGATTGTAAGTATAGGTATGTTTTTAGCTGTGTAGCATTTTATAAATAATAACTGGTGTTATCTTAGTATTTTATCTTTGCTATCAAGGTGTAGCTAGGGATAGCTCAATCTTATCGTTAGTTTAGTTCATTAGTTATCTAACCAAAACCTTGTAGAGCCTGTTAAGAGTTAACTGATAAATAAATCATGGATAAATTACAGTCCGGCATAAAACAAAAGACTGAAAAGACTGAAAGAAGTACCTATTGACTACTAAGACTTTTCGTGGTGGGAATCAAACACAGGACCTCCTCCTTAGCAGTCAGGATCTACTGATAGTGACCCAAGATATCGTTGAATTTGGTATCGGTTCAATGTTACTGCCAGTGTTATTATCATCACGTGTGGGAATCGAACGCACAACACGTAGTTCAATGTCAAGCGACGAAGTGACCGCTTAATTTTCGCCAAGTATGTAATCAATCTGAAAAATACCTTATCTAAAGGAAATCAAAATGACTGAGTTTGTTGCACTGAATATAAATCTATGAAGTTTGTATACACTTTATGACAAACATACTAGACCAATAAACAACTCAGTACTCATAGATATCCCAAGGCTCTCAGTTTTATGCACAGAGAAGTAACTGAAGTGCTTTTAGTTGTTTACGTAAGAATATACAGTAAGGCTTCCTACCCCAAGAGATCGCGTGTCTCTTAAAGATTTTGCTTGGCAGCAAACAAGAAATCTAGTTCGAATTTGAATCATAACTGAAACCTACGAAACTTTAGTGCATCCAGTTTGAGTATTTTATCACTAGTCTACTATATAGTAATATTTCTGGTGTAATTGTACAGTTTCATGTCCTAGAAATCATCATGGTGGAATCAATTATATATTATGATCACACATCGGACATCTTGGATTGTTGCTGTATTATCCTTACGCGCAAAGCATATTACGGACTTATGTAGATCCTCACATAGAAACAATAATTTCTCGCCGCAACATTCTCTATATTTTGAAGACTGCAATGCGTGTTTTTGGATATAACAAATTTTATCAGAATTGCAGTCAAAGTCAAAATCATTTATTCATCTAGGTCACAAGGTGACGATTATGAACGTCAAATTTTAAAGTACATTACTTTATGCTTTACTTAATGCTTCTACATTTATAGTTAAACCTCACACGTAGCAAGTCAGCAAATTTTTCACCAGATCCTTTTCTAATCATTTCCAATTCTGAAAATCCCACACTTTCTAGCTAAAAATAGGCTACCAGCAATAGAGACACCTTAATACAATGGCTTCAAATACCTTCGATGCAACAGCTTCAGTACGTACAAATGAAATTCCTTCTACGACCACCAGCCGTAGTGATACGGTGCAGAGTACACAGAACCGTCGGCTCTCTCATTACACTCACAATAAAGTTGCGATGTCCTGACTCAAACAATGGACAGGCTCGGCTAGATTTCATTTAGAAGCCTCGTAATGTGCTCCCGCTGTTTATTCCTAGCTTCATTTTAGTTTGGCACTCGGTTTTATAGCGAGAACTGGGTTTTGGAATTGGGGAACAGCGTTTTGGTTTTGGGGACAATATTTAATATTCGCGAATTTATACTACTTTTTAGTTTAACTTTCAAATTAAACGTTTTGGACATCTACAACTGCTGAACGGACCAAAAACTGACCATAATGCATCGAAAACGCGCATATCTGAATGTAAATGTGGTAAACCATTGATTTTAAAGCACACATTAGCATATCTAATACAACTCTTAATTGCAAATGTGCTTGTCGTCTGAATATATCCTACAATTAAATATATATTTGTTACTACAGCAGTAGTTTGGAAGAAATCGTAATCTGCAGTACATACCCTCATATACTCTTCTACGTTTGTACCACTATTATCAAAATTATTTTTTGTATTAAAAAGAGACCAACATTTTTGAAATTATGCTGTGTTGGGTGTCAAATGAAAGATAAGCGCATTTCAAAGGCAAATTATTAAAATACTAGAGTATATTCGTTACTGATATTGAATATAGAAATAATCCATCTCTCCTCTATATATAGCAGAACAAACCACTAACCAAACCGAAAAATACACTCGAGCGGAAACCACTAATAACTATACCAAATGAATAATGCCCTCCCCTCAGTCACAAATAAAATACTACAACACAAAACGAACCAATTATTCCATATTCAATTATGTTCACGGTGTACCGAATAAATTCAGTGGATTTATCGAATAACATATCGATTATAGAGTCGAGTTAAACGGACGGATGCACAAAAGTGTATAAATATTAAGGTACCTGTGTTCTTGTGACTTTGTATTGGCAGACGGAGTCGTTGTGAGCCGAAATAAGCAAGAAATGGATGTTAGTTAATTAAGCTAAGTTAAGCCTAAAATCGGGCTCAGTGGCGTGCCATTGGGGAGGCCTATATGCAGCAGTGGACCACGGTACGCTGATGATGATGATGAAGCTCTATTCTGGTCGTTGAAATATTTTGAGTTTTCAGGGTTGCAGGTATTGTTTGTACTGAATATTCTCATCCTCCTAGCGTTATCCCAGTCTGAACCTGGGGTCTGCTTTCTAATCAAACCGGATTTGGCGGAATACTAGCTTTTTCACGGAGCGACTGCCTGTCTGACCTCCGCGACCCGAAGGGATAGTGATATTCCATGGTTTAGACTAGTGTCAGTTTATTTTAGAGGTACTGACGCCATATAACGACTGTCAAAGATCTTCATGACAGCCGGGACTGACAGCTTAGCGTGCTCTCCGAGGAACGAGACAAGCGATAATTAACAATTCAATACGTACATAAATCCGAAAAGGAAAAAAAAGGACTTATTTTCATAAACGTATTTAGAGGCGCAGTGATATTTGAATACCAATTAATTTACTTATATTTCATTGGTTCGTTAGAGGTAACTTTGCCGATTGGTTTTTTAGGAAAGAATTTGTTTAAAACCTCCGTATTAGACGAGACCTAAAACCTTGTAGGCAAAATACGGTTACAACCTTTAATACAATCTGTCGCTTCTCCCTTTATGTGTGACTACGTAATTTGCTGGATACCAGTGCCTTATACTGTACGCTTATAATTATTATTAAAATCATAAATCCAAGCCATTTAAATAACAAAATAGAGTTTCTTATCAGCTCCCATTATTCAAATTACACCCTTTCGCATTGGGAAATGAATTCATACTTCTACCCACGTTATATATGACAAGGGTCCCATGAAAACACCATGGCGTTTGCTTAACAAATTAACTTAATTTCATATTAACATAGAGTGTACTTACTAGATGATTACATGCGTTCGGTTATTACCGATGTTTGTTCTGTAAACAGAACGCGGGTTTGATGTTTTTGTACTACTATATGGGTTGTTATAGGTTCTGGAATGGACGGCAAGTGGTTGGATTAATATGGCCTGACCGGGTGGATGGTAGAGTGATATGCGTAGTGAGTTCAACACAGCAGCTTTGATTCCATAAAAATAATGTGAGCCGCAAACTTGTCTGTGATTTTGGTTATATTTTTTTGTGTATTTGGGTGAGCTTTCATCAGCTTTATATGTGGTAAAAAGATAGTATATAATGCACAGATTTTCCTAAAAAATATGTTCTATCTGTATAAAAGTGATAGTAAAGAATTCTTACAAAGACTACTTTGTAATATCAGACTACTTTGTAAGAATTCTTTACTATCACATCTTTACGATTGACTGAAAACTTATGTGTGTAACACATATTGCAAATCGGGTGATACTCAGCCACATTAATAATATAAAAGTAGAGCAAAATAAAATCTGTGACCATATTTTTTTTATACTTGCACAACTCGATATAATTTAATTAGGAGAACTTGAGATTATGTCGCCGGTAGCCGCGACCTGAATAAACCACATAGTCATAACATCATCTCAATACAAACCTCGCAAGCCGTAATGAACAATCCGATAGAACGGGTAGCCAGCCTAACAAGACACTTCATGTACCTCAGAATTACGTCTTACGTAAACAAAACTGTACAAAGGGAGGGGGGTGAGGGAGCTCTACGTATCTAGTCGTCACACACAATACATTTGGAATGAAAATATGATGTTGTAATATATCTAGAGCAGTTGGACTGGTCGCCATTTTTCTCCTTTCCCTCGGCAAAAAATGTCGCCTATTAATAGGAGTGAGATATGATCCGACAAAATGGATTTTTTACCTCACTAGTTCTTTTTTGAGGATGTTGATACCTTCGCTTTGACTTTGACGATGTATTATAACTGTTAGGTATATTGATTGTGTGATACATATGGTTCGCGTTTTTGTTGAACAAATAGCTTTTGCGAGGATATCCGTATTTTATTGTGCCTAAACCATCTATATCGAATATTCACTTATATTGATTGAAAAGTTATTATTAGAGTAGAATAATTTTTATACGTATTAGCTTCAGGGGTTAAGCTATGCTAAGTACCACCTACGTGCTGGATTCAAATGTCAAACAAATTCAATAACTAAAGTTGGACCGAGAGTAAAATTGAATTAACTTAAAGTGGGCGAAAAAGGATTGATATTTCAATTTTAAAATATATTACTGTGAGCTATTTTTAGATACTAGTTTTATTAGCTTCAAAATATGCCATATTTTTTTAATGCATATATACCTAATCAAGACATTTATGTCGTATAGTATAAGGATTTGTCGAACAATATCAAGATCAAGCTTTAATAATTGGACACTCGTACAGAGACCTACAGATTATAATTATAATGTACGACAATCAGAGCTATTATTATTAAAAGTTCACAGTTTTAAAGAAAGAGATAAACCTAGAACTTGAGCAAGCTACCCCTTTTTTCTCTTCGATTTTCAGTACTCTCCATAATACCAACATACTCAGCCCATTTCTATATTTCAAAATAGAGAGTTGAGAAGCTACTGAAATGAAATAATATTATTGCTTATTCCGTGTAAACTTTCTAAAGTACTTACGAAAATTCGTTTTTCCCCCTAACATTAGTTCAGGACTTGGCTTCTGTTGAGAAGAGTTGGCAAGAAACTCAACGGGACTAAAAAATTTGGTTTTATTTAAAAAAATGGTGTATCGTATTAGAGTACCTCAATCCCAAGCGTTTGGGTCACATAATAATGCGCACATACATAGTCCTTTTGTCGTCCTTTAATAAAATATACATTTGATATATGATAAAAAATAGCAGTGCCAATAGTGCCTGCAGGTCGACAAAAGTAGCGCTTTTGTCAGAAAGTCAGAAAAATATAACAAATACGTTGCCACAATAAAAACGTCAGAAGTAAATCACATATATAGCGAGTAATTTACATTTAAATCTAAATCCAGATTTATTATTTAGGCCTCGAGAAAACACTAGGCACTCATAAAATATATTGTTAGTACTTTATTTTCACATATAGCACATATAAATTGTACGTAAATGAAGCTTGTTTATCTTGTCCATTTAAATAGAAGAAACACATACTTTATTTAGATGATAGTCTCATTTGGGACGGATGCTTTTAAAAGCATATAAAAAGGTAAATGGGCGAAATATGTTAACATTTATCTATTATATTACGAAGTAGAAGGTTCTATTCTTAGTTTACAACGGGTTTATTGCGTTAATTTACCGCATATAAAACGTGGATAAAAGATTTCTTGGATTACTGGAATAACGATAGGATGATGATGATAGTAGATACACAGGCAAATTAATTGCCAATATTCATGAGGTTCACACACAATCTTAATATATAAAATCCTTGCGTTACTTACTGACTGACAGACACGCTACAGCCGAAACTATCGGGCGCAGAAAGCTGAAATTTAGCATGTGTGTTTCTTGGGGACCGTAGGGCTAAGAAGGAATTACCCGAAATTCCCACGGGATGGGCCAAAACGGGTAAATTTAAAAAAAAATGCATGCGTAGCTGCTGGCGTCCTCTAGTATTGCATAAAATTTCAGCTCTTTCCATTATGATTGTATGTTACAAAATTAAAAACAGCATAACATTTTCTATATAGTGAATACAAAGGCTTTGCTTATTAGCACCCTCGACATAACAGGTAACATAACTTAAACTTCGTGCGCTGGAGTCGAGCCAATACAGGAGCAACGCGGTGTGTCATAGATGTTACACATCGTAATGAATTACAGAAAAGACTAAACTTTTATTCTTAATGACTTACAGAAAACTTTTAGAGATGTAGAACCACAGTTCAGAGTTTAGCTGCAACGATGAGCTACAGTTGTTTGCTGTATTACAGTCAAATGAATTGCCAATATACATAAAGTTCAACATGATTTCGCTAACAATATGAGACAATGTCAGGGCAAGGTCATCCGCCCTACGCCACTGCACAGGCGCTTCATAGTTTTCGCACACAGGCGCAGTGGCGTAGGAGGGGCTAATTTAGGCCGGAATTGTTAGGTAACGACTAAAAAAAAAAGAAAGGTCATCCGCCCTACGCCACTGCACAGGCGCTTCATAGTTTTCGCACACAGGCGCTGCATTGGGTCGGAACGGCCCTGGACAATGTCACCTCTACTTTACCCATTACGATTCCATCTTCTGTATATATAAAATTGTTGCGTTACTGACTGATTAGCAGACAAACTATAGCCAAAATTATTGAGAGCAACAAGCTGAAATTTGGCATGTATATATCTTGAGGTCCGCACTAAGAAAGGATTTTCCGAAATTCCCTCGGGATTGGAAAGAAAGGGTTAAATTAAAAAGAAATATGTATCTCTAGTATTCGTTAATTTCAGTTCTTCATAACTATCATGTTGCTTTATTACATGAAGTTAAAGGTAGTATAAAACTTTGGATATAGTGAATACAAAATCTTTGCTTGTCAATGTTACCTGATAAGTTCAGCGTGCTAACGCTGAACTTATCAGGTAACATAATTTAAACTTCGTGCGCTGGAGTCGAGCCAATACAGGAACAACGCGGTATGTCATAAATGCTGAGTATCGTAATGAGTTACATAAACGTTTTTAATGTTAAACCTTTTTTCCGAACGAATTACAAAAAACTTTAAGCTTTTAGATGTAAAACCACAGTTTATAGTTTAGCTGCAACGATAATGTATCATTATTTACAGTATTACAGGGTGTGGTAGACTGCCCAAACACAAGAATAAGAAAGAAAGACGGAATTTACAGTAATAATCAACAAAATATAATTATACTGATTGACTGACAGACAATGCACAGACGGAAAAACTGGGCGCAAAGAGCTAAAATCTGGCATACGTGGAGTGTAGCACTGCGAAAGGAGTTTTGGCAACCCCCTCCCCCCTTTCGCTAAGGGGCATTTGGGTTGGAAGGTTGGAATTATTTCTATAAAGCTTCTGTCTAACTGACGTTCACACGTGCTAAGCAGTGAAAAATGGTTTTGTTTAAATTTTGATCGTAATCACAATCAGAAATTACGTATTTCAACCATATATTGTATGATATAGGAATTTAAACTTTCGTGGTCACTATCATAACTTAACTTAACTGCAAGACTTGCACTAACATAACTGCAAGCGCCATGATCAGTACATCCGTGAACATGGCGCTTGCAACAGTGCCGAAATATCGGTTACTCAAAACAAAGGTACGTGGTATATATCCCGTAGGAACAGTAAATAGTTATATATTGTATGTATTTAAACGTAATATACATACATACATACATACATAGACTCACGCCTGTTTCCCGGAGGGGTAGGCAGAGACTACTCCTCCTAGATCCTGACGTATGACCTGAACGTAATAGCAGGCAAATAAATGGTATTGATTGAATTCACTGAATAGGTATTAAAGTTTTAATGTGACGAGATTGTGGTTAATATAAAATGTTTGTGAACCCACTAATGGAGTTTGATTGGCTATATTTGGTAAACCTTATTCGAGAACAGATTTCAATAAATGCCTATTTAGATGGACATGGACATGCTATTTCATTAATAAAACATCTAATGCCATATACAGAGTAACTTCAGCGTAAATCAGTTCCCACGGAATGTGGCTGTGGATAATTATGTAGCTAAGGTATAACTGGCTAAACATAGGCAAACTATGGGCTCTTAAGAGTCGCCATTTTCTTTCTTTCTCCCTCTCTCTCTCTCTCTTTATGGGTGAACTCTCTCCTTTCTCTGTCTATCTCTCTGGGTGCTAAATAAAATAAAATAATCATCTACAATAACACCCGGTCAAACACCTGATACCAACATAAAGTGAAACGATTCCCCTTAAATGTAAAGGAGTACAATATATTACAACAATTTGTAACTGGCTATCGATCGTGGAGTATAACGCCCCCGAGTATTCGTGTAACAATCCCACAGGAATCTTAAATAAGTTGTGCGATACATATACGTGGGTGCTTTTAGTGATGGGGCTGTGCGGGGATCGCGGGATTTTTCCCGGGATTTGAAAACGTACAAAGATGTTCTAGCGTTTGTGCAGCGACTGCTTACAGTGCTGAGAGTGTGATTAGATTTATCTAGGGCAGTAATTTGGCTACAAAAATTACCTAACATAATGCTTGTTCCAAGTGTATGGTCACTCGTATTTTATTTCCGTAAGGTCTATGTATATTGGCGTATCTAAGGTTAAAAGTTGGTAAACTTTATGCGTTATTAATACGGGTTTTTTTTCTACTTTTTATATTCTTATCTTCACTAAATCTAAATCACATCTGGCCATAAATCAAAATGAAGATTGTCCATTTAATTCGACTATGAAGTTAAATAGGTAATAATTAATGCTAAAGTTGCATTGAAAATGGAGTTGAAACTATAGTTTCAACTACATATTCAATGCAACGTTTTATATATTAATATAAACGGTCAAAATCCATAATTGCACTAAATAAACTATCTAATATTTCTAATCTCAAATGTAATACTTTAAAATCTAACACCCCATTCAAAAATTCCGTGCCTCAACAAAGAAATTTCCCCGCGTTTCCCATCACTACTCCCGCTTTATTGAGCCAATGCTGGGGTAAAATTTATCGCGTTGGTGTAAACAAGTTCTCTGAACGTCGGCGTTAATTCTGTTTATACACCCCTCTGTATTTAAGATTGTCAATACGTGGCTTTGTTTTTTATTCGAGGGTTCAAGTATTTATGCACGTATGTGTGAGATGAGGGTCTCATAATGTACTCGTACATACGCGTGCACAAGTGCGAATCGATTAAAACGTGGCGGAAGACGTGGGAGAATCCTTTTATGGACGATGTTATAATGACATATTCGTTCTTATTATAAAACATGGATTGAATACAGTTTGAAGGGACGTAAAAGACTAAAGCAATTTTTGTGACGATCTTTCTTAAATTTGTTTGCCTACTCGCTTCTTGAGCTTTAATTTCAAGTGGTGTTAAATAGTGTAATGTAGTAGTACCTAGCGATACGGCCGCCCTTTGTACTTCGCTCATATTGTAAGATCTCTAAGTTATATTTCTGGTGTACAATAAAGCATAAAATAAATAAATAAATACCATTCCCGTCTAATTCACCGATAAGTAATTCTTTAGTTTATTTTCAAGATAATCATAGGTTATTTTTCTCTAGTAAACGACAAATAAATCAATTTTAAAAGAGCAAACAATTTAACTGCCTAGTAAATTTATCACGTTCTCAAACCTAAGCAAACTTTGCTCTTCAACCTCCCAAAATCACTAAAAACACACAATTTAAAACACCTCAGCACTAAATCCAACACCGCAGATACACAAGTCAGCACTTTTTACAAAACAAACAAACTCTACATGTGAAATTTTCAAATTGATACAAGAAAAAGGCTTTGCTGGCTGCCTGCCAGTCCCCGTTTCGTTTTGAGAGGGTTTTGTGACCACAGCGTGCTTGCTGTTCAAGAACTGAAAGGCGCCCAGCCTTTAATAGTTTGCGCCTTTATGCAGCTGACCGTGCTGATGCTATATATAATAATGGAAATATGACGGAATACTTGTTAAGGGAAAATTGGTGGTGCATTGTGGAGGCTTGCGTATTTAAGTGTTGGGTGTAAAATTTTGTGGCGAGCTAAGGTTAGGTTAGGTTATGAATGAGGCATATGTCCAGTCGACGACAAAACGTGCTGAGAAGTAGGAAAAGTTATGAATATGCATATTTGCCTTTAAACATGCATATTATATATTATATACCTTTGCAATGGGTAAGTTTCATAATTTGATTGTATTGGAGTTTTACTAACATTCAAATAGAAAAGATGGATGGATTGTGTGGAGGATGTCATGAATTAAAAAGGAGTGAATGTTCAGATGGTATTTGATAGGGGAGATTCTGCGCCGACCCTAAGTAATATGGGAACAGGGCAGGCATAACAAGCGAAAGTCATACATTCAAACAAAGATTCTACTCATCCATTTATGAGGCCGAGAGTGGCATAGATTTTTATATCGTATAGAACCAATCTTATTTTATTTATATCTTTTTCTTCAATCTTACGTCGAGCTGTTTAGTAGCCAGTGCAGTCTTTACGTATGTACGTTCAAACAACTGAAACAACAAATTCAAGTAGAGCCTAAACAAAGCTAGAAACATGATTATTTTACAGGAAATTTTTGGGTTCCTTTTGTGATTTTTGAATATTCCTTCTCAAAAGGGGTAAAAAAGTGGTAGAAAGATATTGTTGCCACGAGCAACATCTAATACCACCTAAAACTGATCTATACGATATTTTTTTTTTTTTTTTTTTTTAATCTTTCCAAGCAGCTGGGAATTCATATGCCATATCTGAATTTCTTGGTAAAGGTATATTTGGTTTTTGGAAAACAGAGATTTTGACTTCAAAACAATATAAAATAAATCTTGACCTTGAACAGCCGCATCCATAATCTTCAGTGAAACAGGGAAATCAAGTCCAGAACCTATTAAACGTTAACATTAACGACACTCATTAGCCGAGACTCATTATACCAGCTACATTTTTTAACCACCGTGCTTGTATAATTGAAAAAATGTTGAGAGTAAAGCTGCGTTTCCATAGAGATGAACGAGGTAGCTAAGCGGAGTGGGAAAATTCAACAACAGCAATCACTAACATAATGCCAGGAAAATCAAGTTATTTTGTTTTTCAAATGCCTTACTGATACAAAATCATGTGTTGCATTGCCGATTATGTACATTGAAAAAATGGATACAAACTAATACTCAAACCTGCAAAACCTTTTGGAAAAAAGGATTTGAGTTGAATCGAGATCAAGCTTATTACGGTGATAATCGAACTCTTTGCAGTGATAAGCGAAGGCTGCTTGAACCGCTGCGCCATCAGTTTGTACGAAGACTATTGATGAACATAAGACTTAAACTACAAGATAATGAAGAAATCTAAACGTCGGATATATATTTATAGACTCACGCCAGTATCCCCGGAGACGGGTAGGCAGAGGTGTAATTTATACCCACATTTCGCCATGAATTTGTAGGTCCCACGTAATAGGGGTCGAGCCTATTGCCGTTACCGGGCACATCACCAGACTCTGTGCTGCTACTAAGAATTCGGAAAAATCGAGTAACACTTTTGCCCGACCCGGGAATCGAACCCGGGACCTCCAATCAGCAGTCGCATACGATATCCACTGGACCACGGAGGCAGTCATAAATAATATATGTTCTAGATTATTCGGTTTAAATGTAATGTCAGTCAAACCAATATATCGCGATTAAATCCGTTAATTGTAGTTTAATCTCAATGAGTAAATCTTTGCGCAAATCCAAGGAAATACTCTATTGATGGAGGTATTCTTACACATAGCTCAGCTCGTTCATCTCTGCTGTATGCGCATTCTAAACGCGAGCTTTGAACGCGGAAAGAACCACCATTTTATTTTTTATTTTTGCATAAACGGCACGGTATGCCCAAACAATTAGTGGCTGATTTAAATGCCATGTTGCTCAAGTTTAATGTAGTGTACAATGGATGGAGCACATTTTTAAATAAGTTCGCAGTAAAACTTAACGTATTGTCAAGCTTTTATTGAAAGTAGGTTAGTTAATACTAATATGAATATTTAAGAATTGGTTTAAATAATGGATTTATCCATGAGATTCGAGATATCTGTTTGACATATCTTAGTTTCATTCTTGGATATATTCAAGGGCAGCGATAGCCTAGTGGAGATACCAATGGACTGCCATGCAGAGGATATCGGGTTCGAATCCACGGCGCGCACCAATGACTTTTCGAAGTTAAGTGTGTATTAAATTGTTAATTATCGCTTGCCCCGTGCCTCGAAGAGCACGTTGAACCGTCGGTTCCGGCTGTCATGAAGATCTTTGATAGTCGTTATGGGGAGTCAGTACCCTAAAATAAACTGATACTGGTCTAAACCATGGAATATCGCTATCCCTTTGGGTTGCGGAGGTCAGACGACAGGCACTCTGTGGAAAAGTTGATATTCTGTCATATCTGGTTAGACCAGTAAGCGGACTTCGGGCTCCAAGGCCTGTCAGTCTTGGATGCAACCGGGATAACGCTAGGGCGATGATGATGATGTTGTTTGACATATTTTGTTTGGAGCTTATGACAATTACAGTCCATTTTTAGACATTTGGGATACGTACATAAAACCTCCCATAATGGATGGATCTAATATTGAATTCAGTGGTTAGTCAACCGGTGTGGTATCCTGCTGGAGAATTTCGATATAAACAAGTAGTTGCTGTCCAGTTGATAAGATAATTAAATGGATATAAGAAATTTTACTATAGGCCTAATCAATCGTTCCTCATCCAATGATCTTTCAGCACAATTTCTTTAAATTATGCCGTATAAAGCTTTAAACTTCTTTTAACTATGGTGAACTGCAGGCTGATTTGTTATTGATGTCGAACCAGTACCACGCTACTCGCCATATTGGCCACTCTAGCGAAAAGTCACAGATACCAGATAACATTTTGTGTATACTACTATGTCTTAGTACTAAGTAGTTTGTATGTGTAAATACTTTTTGCAGTTATATTTTTTAAACAGTTAAAAAAAGTTGTAAGTAAAAGCGGCCCCGTAACCCATTGCAGTTAATCAGTCAAATAAAAATACTGTTCAAGTAATGGTCATCAATTACCACAAAAGCAATACCATAAAGGATATTTCAATCAAATCGAACTCAGTAAAATAAAACCACATAAAAAGTGAATAATGTTATATCCTGTTCCGAAAATAATTGAAACATGCGAAGGCTTATAACATACAGAATCAATTTCCCATTACCCTCCCATGGGTGCCTATATCTATACCTATATACATATTAACGAGGTTTCCATACAAAAAAGGGGTTCATACACTTTGCGCTCGGTATCTCTTGTTTATTTACATATCATGCAAAAATCAACCTTATATGTATACGTGTTTGGTATGTTTTCTCGTGGTTGTTATGCTGTATTTTTTACACGGTTAATGTGTTCGCAAATGAGAGATAGAGGCATTAAATAGATGACGCCATTTCGACGCAGATGAAGTGAATACAGTAATTCAAGTTGATCAGCTTACGAACTAAGTAAACACCTGATATTTTTATTTTCAATCGTGTACTGTGCGTTTTAAATAATATTTTTGAGAAAATTTGTGTTCAAATCTACGAATCAATATATCCATGAATGCAACAATGCTGAAGTAAATGATTCTCCACACGAGTCAATTGACACTGCTCCCTGTGTTATGGGTTCGATTCCCACACGAGACAACACTCTATGTGATCCACAAGTTATTGTTTTGAGTCTGGATATGTTTTTATTTATTGTTGTTAAAAAAAGACAACAAAGAACGATACCGTACTATTCCTGTGTCGCGGATGACTTAAAGAACATTCAATCAAGAGACACAAATTACACCCATAAGTGAGTGAGCCTTGCTGATTTCAGCATGAATGGGCCGGCTCGACCGGGGAAGTACTACCCTCTCACAGAAAATCGACGTAAAGTAACAGTACCTAAACTGTTGCGTTTCGTTTGATGAGTGAGAGTGCCGGAGGCCCTATCCCCTAATTCTTTTCCCTCATCCCACTCCTCATCCTATCCATTTTCCCCACCCCAAGAGGCGACAACGCACCTATGGTGTTGCTTGTGTCCATGGGCGGTGGTAATTGTTTACCATCAGGCGATCCGTCTGCTCGTTTGCCGCCTGTTACTATAAAGAAAAAAAAGAAACTGGCCGCAGTGGTAAGTGGGGAGGCAAACGCTTAAACCAATACAGACGTGCAGTCTTTACATAAAAATCCTGATACAATATTTAAAAAGATTTTCCTGAAAAACTAAAGTTTCTAGATGCCTTATATCCTTACATTGCCGAAGGCCTTTAGTAACCACATTACAATAGCAAATAGTATACTATGACTAGAGGACCACATCATCTGCAGCTCTTTTTTAAATTGAACCGTTTCTTCCCGAAATATCATTTTTGATGGTACACCTACGATCCCCAAGCCACAACATACACGTCATGTCAAATTTTAGCTTTTTGCAGCCAATAGTTTCGGTTGTGCGTTGTCTGTCAGACAATCAGTGACGCAAGAATATTACATATACAACTATATAACTGTAATACTGCCTCCGTGGTCCAGTGAAGAGCGCATGCAACTGCTGATCGGAGGTCCCGGGTTCGATTCTCGGGTCGGGCAAAAGTGTTACTGGGTTTTTCCGAATTCTCAGTAGCAGCACAAAGTCTGGTAATGTGTCCGGTAACGGCAATAGGCTTGCCCCCTATTAGGTGGGACCTAAAAATTCATGGCGAACTGTCGGTGTAATATTACACCTCTGCCTACCCCTTCGGGGATACAGGCGTGAGTCTATATAAAAAAAACTGTAACAATTTCACCATTAGCAGAAGTGAAATTAGTATGTTGATGATTCTTTGGCCTGAGTTTCTTCTACGTTCTTCAAATATCCCTGCTATAAACCCGGATAAAATTAGCTCTTGACATTAATTCGTGCTGCTCTGTAATCTAAATGTAACAAATTACTTTGAATTAGAATCGGCATGGAGTACCAACTTATATGCTAAGTTCGTATCGTATTTCAATCTCATTTCCACAAGTAAATATTCAGAATTGATTAAACGTACCTCTAAACTACATAATTGATTTAAAGGTAGACCCGCTATTGCTGAAATTATCACAAAGTCGGTGTGAAATTAAATTACTGTCCGCACTTTACAGTGGCGGTGCGCGTTAACAAAGGCTGTAATATGTGGTGTACATGCATGCATGTGAGTGCGTGTGTGTATCGATGTGTGAATTCGTAGCAGAACTTTAGCATATAGGCTTACTGTTGGAGGTATCTTTAGCTCATCAACGATTATGAACTTGTCGACTTGTACAAATATGCATTATACGATATAAATTTATCGAAAGACTGACAAAGAAGATATATAAGGCAAGTGTGAATGGGACAGGACGAAGGGGAAAACCTAGGCGGACGTTCTCTGACCAGATTGGAGACATCCTAAAAAAAGGACAGGTCAGAAGTACCCTAAAAAGAAGAGCATGCATGAGAAACTTGACGGGAGTGAATGAAGCAAGAGAGGTATGTCAGGATCGTTGCAAATGGCGCTCTGCAGTCTCTGCCTGCCCCTCCGGGCAACAGGCGTGGTCTATGTATGTATGTAAAAAATGTCTAATTCTTAAATGTGTCTGTATTTTCCCATGGTAACATTTCCAGCCTTGTTTATACTCTGTATCAATACTGGGCACAGGCCTCTTTTAACTTTCTTAACGGTTAAGCTATGACCACGCGAGTTTTCCTTCAATTAACTTCAAAAGTGACCTGGCATCCATAAAGTATTTCAATACGCATGTGTCAAAGACCAAAAGCTCTAAAAACGGAGGACCTCAACCATCTTATACGACAATCAACAGCCGCGAATACACACTGTACAGATAAATTATATTTGTGATAACTCTTCATTGCCAACCATACCGTACATATACCATCATGTACCTACCAAAAATGAAGTACATAATATATGTCCAATATTTTAAATTTCAAGCCTTTTAACACGTATCTCCGTGAAGAGCAAATTAATTACAGTAAAAACATGGCCTTTTGAACCGGATTTTTTCTTGGCTTCGCAACGCGATCCGGCCCTATCCGATGTTTGAATCTCTAAAAACATATTTTTTACCCCTTTTTTATATTTTAATGGGCAATGTAACCGGAGATTGGCCTTAGAATATTTATTTTTCTATATACAGGATCGTTTGAGGTCGATTGAAAGCTGTTATGACTGTATTTTGTACTGACTGTGGGGTATCAAATGGAGCGTACGCATTGAATTTGTACACGATTTTGTAAATAATATGTTTGATTTTCGTTTTTTATAGATATCGATGATTTATTCTAAAAAAGGTTTTATGTAAAAAGGTATTAATAGAGCAGTTACGCCCAGTTATTATAAAACAGTATATTTACGACAGCGCGCCTCTTCTTTAACATCTTGCTATAGATAACTCAGGTACATCCAAACCTTGCAGCCGGGATCCGTTTAACCTGATATGCGAAAACATAAGCTTGAGTTTAGTAAGAAGTTTATCTTTTCATAAAGGAATATATCCCCACTGACTTATTGTAGACTTCTGAAGCTATAAACATAAAACTATGACAATGGGTTTATTTTTTAAGGCGAAGAGATCCACTAAGGAAGGATCTTCTAATATCCATCTGTTATGGAGTAAATGAAAGGCTGGAAGGAAAACTAGCACTTAGAAAATATGGGCAACATTTTATCACTAAAAATGTCGTATCAATCCAAAAATCTAACCAGAAGTCCTTTACCACTAAGTCTTACTAACTAATTATGTATAGCGCACTGCCTCACAGATACCATAAACTTTATAATCAAACAAGAAGGCTTAGAGGTGTTCTGGGGGATTATGGCAGGAGAGCGCCCTGATATACGCCCCTAACAAAACTGTTATGATCCGATACGAGATGGGCGGCAGCGGCAGCGAATTCGATGTACATGGCGCCTTTACTCTAACGCGACATCAACAGCGGCGAAGTAAAGCGCGCAATGTACATCGAATCGCTGCCCCTGCCGCTTGCCGCTGTATGTCGTGAACGGGCCGTTATGATCCCGAACGGGTACAGTGCCTAAACACTATTAATATCAAAATCCAACTTAAAGTTTGACGGTAATGTTGTTTGTAGGTACTCAAGTAAATTTTATGAAGCAAGTGGCGTTCTGTTGTCTCTGCCTACCCCTACCGGAATAAGGCGTGAGTATAATATGTATGTATGTGAATTTTAGACTGTAATTTTCGACGTTCGTGGTAATGTCTGGGTTATGGGTTCGATCCCCATTTGGGACAGCACTAGTGTGTTAGGTTAACTGGTCATGATCTCCGTTGGTGGAAGGTCCAATTTATTATGTTGAAACATAAGATGCTCGTACTGACTCCAAGAAAGTTTGTTGACGGTGTAATATTATCAGTACTTTTTTATTATAAAGTGGCGATAGCCCAGTGGTGGACGTAACGGACTGCCGAGACGATGGTCTCGGGTTCGATCCCCAGGTAACCCGGGCACACACCTCTTTGCGAAGTTATGTGTGTATTAAAAATGTTAATTATCGCTCGCTTAATAATGTGCCCGGTAGAAGACAATAAGCTCGCCCCCTATTACACTGGGACCTAAACATAACTGGCGAAATGTGGGTGTGCATTACACCTCTGCTTACCCCTTCGGGGATAAAAGGCGTAAAGTTATGTTACTTTTTTATTTTATAATTCTATTTGACTATCAACAGAATATTTGTCCGAAATCATTCTCAGGACATAAAAAATCGTCTACTTTAAAAGGAAAACAGATTTTTAAACACGGTGATTAAAATCCAGGCTTCTATAATGATGACGGAAAAGGGGCTTTAAATTTCGTATATTTCTTTTGGTTGTAAATCAGCTTGGTGCAATATAAACAATACAACTGTAATAAATAAAAATTATATTATTTTGAAGCGAGTAGGTGATTGATTGTGTAAAATTATGGAACTCATCTTTGGGCAGGGGCACCCCAGTACCAGCTTCTCCCTCTAGACCGCATCCAACGGAGAGCCGCTCGAATTGTCGACTTCCAAGATATTTGCAATCGGTTAGACCCCTTAGCGCTGCGTAGAGATGTAGCCTCGCTATGCATCTTTTATCGCTTCTACTATGGGGAGTGCTCCGAGGAATTGTTCGGATTAATCCCTGCCGCCTCTTTCCGCCATCGTTCTACGCGACAGCATTTCCATCCCCATCATTTAGATGGTTGGCAATCCACAACGGTGCGTTTCTCTAGAAACTTTCTGCCTCGCACCTCTAAACTGTGGAATAATCTGTCACCTGCGGTTTTTCCGAACCAATACGACCTTCAAACCTTAAAAAAAAGAGCGTATTCCTTTTTAAAAGGCCGGCAACGCACTTGTGACTCCTCTAGTGTTGCGGGTGTCCATGGGCGGCGGTAATCGCTTAACATCAGGCGATCCATCTGCTCGTTTGCCCCCTATTCCATAAAAAAAAAGAAAAAAAAAACATACCACACAATAGCCGCGAATACACATTGCACAGATAAATTATATTCATGATCACTCTTCATTTCCAACCAGACCGTATATACCATCATGTACCTACCAAAAATGAAGTACATAATATATGTCCAATATTTTGAATTTCAAGCCTTTTAACACGTATCTCCGTGAAGAGCAAATTAATTACTGTAAAAACATGGCCTTTTGAACCGGATTTTTTCATGGCTTCGCAACGCGATCCGGCCCTATCCGATGTTCGAATCTCTAAAAACATATTTTTTTACACCTTTTTTATATTTTAATGTAACCGGAGATTGGCCTTAGAATATATATATTTTTTATATACAGGATCGTTTGAGGTCGATTGAAAGCTGTTATGACTGTATTTTGTACTGGCTGTGGGGTATCAAATGGAGCGTGCGCATTGAATTTGTACACGATTTTGTAAATAGTATGTTTGATTTTCGTTTTTTATAGATATCGATGATTTATTCTAAAAAAGGTTTTATGTAAAAAGGTATTAATAGAGCAGTTATATTTACAACAGCGCGCCTCTTCTTTAACATCATCCTATATATCTATAGGATGATATTAAAGAAGAGGCGCTGGGTTATCACCCAGTTACACCCAAGCCTTGTAGCCGGGATCCGTTTAACCAGATATGCGAAAACATAAGCTTGAGTTTAGTAAGAAGTTTATCTTTTAATAAAATAATATATCCCACTGAGTTATTGCAGACTACTGAACCTAGCAACATAAAACTATGACAATGGGTTTATTTCAAGGCGAAAAAATCCACTAAGGAAGGATCTTCTAATATCCATCTGTTATGGAGTAAATGAAAGGCTGGAAGGAAAACTAGCACTTAGAAAATATGGGCAACATTTTATCACTAAAAATGTCTCACAGATACCATAAACTTTATAATCAAACAAGAAGGCTTAGAGGTGTTCTGGGGGATTATGGCAGGAGAGCGCCCTGATATACACCCCTAACAAAACTGTTATGATCCGATACGAGATGGGCGGCAGCGGCAGCGAATTCGATGTACATGGCGCCTTTACTCTAACGCGACATCAACAGCGTCGAAGTAAAGCGCGCAATGTACATCGAATTGCTGCCCCTGCCGCTTGCCGCCGTATGTCGTGAACGGGCTGTTATGATCCTGAACGGGTACAGTGCCTAAACACTATTAATATCAAAATCCAACTTAAAGTTTGACGGTAATGTTGTTTGTAGGTAGGTACTCAAGTAAATTTTATGAAGCAAGTGGCGTTCTGTTGTCTCTGCCTACCCCTACCGGAATAAGGCGTGAGTATAATATGTAAATATGTGAATTTTAGACTGTAATTTTCGACGTTCGTTGTAATGTTCGGGTTATGGGTTCGATTCCGATTCGATACAGCACTAGTGTGTTAGGTTAACTGCTCATGGTGTCCGTTGGTGGAATGTCCAATTTATTATGTCGAAACATAAAATGCTCGTAATGACTCTAAGAAAGTTTGTTGACGGTGTAATATTATCAGTACTTTTTTTATTATAAAGTGGCCATAGCCCAGTGGTGGACGTAACGGACTGCCGAGACGATGGTCTCGGGTCCGATCCTCAGGTAACCCGGGCACACACCTCTTTGCGAAGTTATGTGTGTATTAAAAATGTTAATTATCGCTCGCTTAATAATGTGCCCGGTAGATGGCAATAAGCTCGCCTCCTATTACATTGGGAACTAAAAATAACTGGCGAAATGTGGGTGTGCAATACACCTCTGCTTACCCCTTCGGGGATAAAAGGCGTAAAGTTATGTTACTTTTTTATTTTATAATTCAATTTGACTATCAACAGAATATTTGTCCAAAATCATTCTGAAGCCATTAAAATTCGTCTACTTTAAAGGAAAACGGATTTTTAAACACGTTGATTAAAATCCAGGGTTCTATAATGATGATGGACTAAAGAGGCTTTAAATTTCGTATATTTCTTTTGGTTGTAAATAAGCTTGGTGCATTATAAACAATACAACTGTAATCAATAAAAATTCAATTAATTTGAAGCGAGTAGGTAATTGATTGTGTAAAATTATGGAACACACTGAATAAGCCCTTTTATTTGGTGTTCGGCACAGAACATTAAAACATTGTGATTTGTGTTGTTTATAATTTTATGTCCTCTACAGAACATGGAATTTAGTACGATGCTTGTGATCAATTTATAACCAAAGTGATATACTATATAATATTACTTTAATATACATTAAGTCGCTTAATTGTCATGAAGAAATAGATGATGATACATAATATGATGGATACGACAATAACAACATAACTACTGAAATCGTACACCTCCATACTCATACCGAATTCCATAAAAGTATTTTTAATTTCGGCATATTGCAAGTTACACTAAAAACGAGAGTAGGAAAAAAGAACGTCGATTTTATATTTTAAACTTAAACCATTGCAGAGCACCACAAAAAGAGGTTCCATTTTATCAATTGGCAACATTTTATCTATCACACACTAGAATTCAACCAAAAACCGCTACAAACAAATCCTAAAACGTTAGATTATTCCCTGTCTAGCATTTCACGGCGCAGTCACTCGATTGCGTGGCCCGCTGCCAACGCCCAGTGGCAGATTGAAAATTTTCACTTAGCCTGACACGCAGTACTGATGGTATCTATGTTTGTTCTCTTCGATAACGCTGTGGTGTAAATACTTCTTATTAAAAGCAGCGATAGCCTAGTGGAGAGACCGACAGACTGCTACGCAGAGGGTCTCGGGTTCGAATCCATGGCGAGCACCGATGACATTTCGAAGTTATGTGCGTATTAAATTGTTAATTATCGCTTGCTAAACGGTGAAGGAAAACATCGTGAGGAAACCTGCATGTCGGAGAGCTCTCCATAACGTTGTCGAAAGACACGTGAAGTCTGCCAACCCGCACTTGGTCAGCTTGGTGGACTATGGCCTTACCCTTCTCATAGTGAGAAGAGGCCCGTGCCCAGTAGTGGAACAAATTATATACAGGGCCGATGATTAATACTTCAAGGGACACTCTAATAAGTTTTATGTCACGATTTGGGATGGTTACTGAAAGAAACTTATGCAAAGTTTAGATGACTTGAATATAGTAAAAGATGACCTTCACCGATATATAGGGCTACTGCTCCGCACCCGTGGTTCATAGCGTGATGTTATATAGCTTATAGCCTGACTCCACAAATGGGCTATCTAACACAAAAATAATTTTGCAAATCAGACCAGGGGTTCCTGAGTTTAGCGTGTTCAACCAAACAAGCAAGTTGTTCAGCTTTATTAAATTAGTAGGCATAGATATGTTGTAACAATTAGAAAGAAACGTATTTCTATTGACACACTTTTAGTTCTTGGTTGATTAATTATGGAAACAATCAATCAATTTTCATATCACACTGTTGGATTTAGAATTCTAACACGCACCACAGTACACATATTTGTCACTACTGTACTAAAACAATTTAATTTATTAATAAACAGTATTTATTCAATACTGCGCACGATTTGTTAATTATCGCTTGTCCCGTGCCTCGGAGAGCATGTTAAGCCGTCGGTCCCGGTTGTCATGAAGTACCTTCTACTAGTCTAAACCATGGAATATCGCTATCCCTTTGGGTTACGGAGGTTAGACAGGCAGTCGCTCCGTGGAAAAGCTAATATTCAGCCAAATCCGGTTAGACTAGACAGTGGACCCCGGGTTGAAACTGGGATAACGCTAGGAATATGATTCAATACTGTGCACAGTGCTGTGGGTTCTACTGTAGTTTTAAGTCAGAATATTCTTTATATTCGATATTCGAACAATAAAAATCTTTCTAAGAAAAAATTACTGTTCGCTATTAATCTATACAAAGCTGTGACTTTCTTTAAACGGTATATTATATAATAATATGCGGCCTTAGAAAGCGATTTTCTGGCAGGTTTCCTTATACAAATCTAATTAGTATTACCATAATTATTATCAACCGAATCAGTCAGTTATTCTGCCTAACAACTCCATACTCGGTACATCATTACCATATGCAAATGCTTGAAGTTGCTGTGTGTGTTAAAAACAACGACAACCCAACCTACTAGACACCTAATGTTTTCATTTCTACAAACAAAAAATTCTGTCAAAGCGGTGAGGTGTGCGGGGTGAAGGTGGCTACAAAAACGCATTCTAATTGGCCGGTTCAAATTTGCGGTACGTCATAATTCATAACTAGTGTTGGGATTGGTCTAATGTAAGACGTATAAGTCTAACGTGTTGTCAGAAAGTGGTAAGGCGAACACTTTCTTTCTGTGAGTAGGCTGGGTTGTCGTTGGTTAAAAACCACCCCATGCCTCCGATCTATATCTATGAAGATCATTATCATATCAACAAGGGTGGCGCACAGCCAAATGTTAAGATTGATTGCGACTATTATGCATATGTGTGCGTTTTGGCCTTTGTGTCGGAAGAGGGAAAGTTCCTTAGGCTTATTTTTATTATAGAATTGCTGTGTATGGTGGTTTGTTATAAGGCCTGGTTTCCATTAGCAGTAGGTACATTTGGTACGAATTTTTAAAAGTAATATCAAAATGTCCATCGCAGTTGTGAAATTGCTGTTCAGGTTATAGATAGACAGTCTGGATTTAGCGAAATATAATTGGCTTTTGAAAAATAAAGAGAAAAATATTGCCTTAACAGAGGACCATTACAGAGTTTCTTTTGCACCTTTAGCAAAACATGCTGAAATACGCAGAAAATAAGTGTTCTTAAGAAACAGCCCTTCATTTTATCTCAAAAAAAGCAAGACTGAAAAAATCAGGCAATTTATACATCTTTCACAACAACTTAGCACAAAAAATATGTAGTTGTATTTTCTTTTTCAAATATTACTCTAAAATGCTTAACCAAATCAAAATATAACAAAGGCATAACCGAACCATTATGACGGTGCACACGGGTGGAACTCGAAACTCGTAAAAAACATTAAAATAACATAAACACAGCTCGTAAACACCAGTTAATACGCGCTTAATGTTCGCGACAAAACTCGGAGTTTAAGCTAGTTGTTACATTACTATGTGCACTGCGCTTTAGGTTTTGTAAATTGTTTTGTTTCACAATTGTTGTTTGGTGAAAACATGTATTGTTTTGTAAAAATTATAAATGTTTTGCTTTGCGTAAGCTGATATTAAATATTTCTGGTGCTTTGCTTAAATAATAAGTTTGTTATAGCGATAATTGAGTGTCGTATCGTGAAAATAAAAACAGCGATAGCTGAGTGGACAGACCGACACATTGCTACATAGAGGGTCTCGGGTTCGAATCCACGGCACGCACCAATGAGTTTTCGGAGTTAAGTGCGTATTAAATTGTTAATTATCGCTTGCTAAACGGTGTAGGAAAACATCGTGAGGAACCCTGCATGTCTGAGAGTTCTCCATAATGTTCTCGAAAGACATGTGAAGTCTGCCAACCAGCACTTGGCCAGCGTGGTGGACTATGGCCTTACCCTTCTCATAGTGAGAAAAGGTCCCGTACCCAGCAGTGGGACAGTATAAAGGGCTGATGATAGCGATAATTATTGAAATAGAGTCGTGATACATATAATTATACTGCCATACGCAATGATATTATTGGTGATATTATTTTTTTTTTTATTTTTTTATAAAATTATGCGTCAAACGAGCAGACGGATCGCCTGATGGTAAGCCATTGCCGCCGCCCATGGACACAAGCAACACCACAGGAGTCACAAGTGCGTTGCCACCCCTTGGGGTTGGGAAAAGGGTCAGGAGGAGGAATGGGATGAAGGAGAAGGAATAGGGTATGGGACTCAGGCACTCTCACTCACCGAACGAAACGCAACAGTTTAGTTACTGTTACTTTACGTCGATTTTCTGTGAGAGGGTAGTACTTCCCCGGCCGAGCCGGCCCATTCGTGCTGAAATCAGCGAGGCTCTACTACCTGGTATATATATGACATGTGACAGATTACCATGCCAACGAAAACATAAAAAAAAGTATGGGACTTTATTATTTGTGTCCATACAATGATTTCGTTTAGGTTGTTATAACAAAGGCTAGGTTTAATCTCCATAGTGCATAATTTAAGATATACAGTACCTAAAAGAGAAAATGTATAAAACCTTGTTGAACCCGAGCATCTATAACCTATCCACAACCACAAGCGACAAATAATTTACCTCAGTCAAATATTTCATTTTATTTTTAATTCAATGTAAACCTCGATTTTTATGAAAAATAAAGCCTTAACTTTTCTTTATATCATTTACCTAAATTCTCTCATTAATTGCCAATCAAGTTATCTCTCATTAAAACCAAAGTTAGCGTGGCAAATTTAATGGCACTAGACGTCACTAAAACATGCCAGTGGTACCAAGTTCGTCAAGAGCATTACAATGAGACTGACAGTAAAATCGTGAGCGCCAAGCCCTCGGTCCTCAACCCTCTAGCCCTCGGAGTACCGTTTAATGTTTTTATCACCAAATAACGGTTAACTATCACAGTAACTATAACTTTGCGGTTTTATTTCGGTGGTTAAACGTAAAAATACCTTGAGATAAAGTTTCATAACTGTAGGTTGAAATTTGTGCAGAAATCTTATGTTTTGAACGAACTTATTAGGTAACCATATCAACAGTAAATTACGATTGATTGAAATTTAAGTTACTACTATGATAAGTTATATCACCATCGTCATGGATATATGCCTCTCAGATGGCACATCATTGACCTAAATTGTTGGCTTATGGTATTTCATATGTCCGTTATTTAAGGGCGTCCTACACTGTACAATGTACATACCAATACGGGGTCTCCATTCTAGATCATAAATTATATGTACATAGCCTCACGCCTATAACCCCGAAGAGGTAGGCAGAGGTGTATTTCTACATCCACTTTTCGCCAGATATACTTTAGTCCCACGTAATAAGGGGCGAGCCTATTGCCGTACCGGGCACATTTCCAGACTCCGTGTTGCTACTGAGAATTTCGTGACGGAAAATCCCAATAACACTGCCCGACCCAAGAATCGAACCCGGGACCTCCCGATCCCACGCGCACATTTATGCCGCAAGATCAACGAGGCAGTCGTATAGGGTTTGATGTCGAGTTTTCCGTCTCTACGCAAAGATGGTATCTACATCGTGTTATCCCTTAGTCGCCTCTTACGACACCCACGGGAAGATTGGGGGTGGTGACACTTGTATTCTATGCCGTCAACCACACGGCTATAAATTATATGTCTGATTCAAAATTGATGTCAATTAACTATAGCTGAATAAGAATTTTCTGAAAGAATCCACCAAACATGAACACTCTTATTAAAAAACGCAGACTCAGCATGAAAGCAAAACTCATCCGCATCTTGAGCAAAAATTATAATTAAATCCAGTTCAGAAGTAAGCTGTTGATACTAAACTTAATCTTGTACTTTTCTCCGCTTAACTTCGGGTTATACTAAACTCGGGATGCCTGAAATTTAATTTCGTGTTTCGCGATAAGAATTTTGACCAAACGTTTGGTCTCTTTATCTTTTTACCAAAGTCAAGTGCCTTAATGTAGTTTTTGGTATTGCCAAGGTATTTGCTGGATCATACAAAATAATGTAGCGGGTCTTAATCGCGTACAATTAACTTATTTAAGGTATAAATACCTATTTGTTGTCGGAATACCGACATTGTGAACCTAAATAAAGACCAAGTAAGGGTAGGTACCGAAACCCGCACTTCCACAAGACGGCGCTGAGCTCTCATCCGTCTCTCCGCGACCACGCTCGGTTCAAGACGAGCGAAACGAAAGTAAACAAATAGCTATTTATACCTTAAATAAGTTAATTGTACGCGATTAAGACCCACTAAATTATTTTGTATGATGTATACAAATTGTCCGTGTGGTGACGGATTAAGAATACGGAATGTCACCACCCCATATCAGTAATTCAGTAATTCAGTAATCTTTATTTGCATTCCACAATGTGAGCTTAGATGTAACTTAGGAACTATGAGATCATCATGGACCCTGTCGGGCACAGCAAAAATTAGAAGGGAGGAAGAGAGCATAATAATTCGTTATATTTAATACTAATTAATTTAATGGATAATTTTTCTTTCAATAAATATTTCATTATTATATTAAGTATAATTATATGTATTATTCTGTTATCTTGTTTATGCTTAATTATAGTTAGTGGGTATTAAAATTATTTATTTAATATTAATTTAAAAAGTATCGTTTAGGTACTCATTGATGCTATAATAACATTTACTTAATAGTAATAATCTTACTTTATTTATAAATCGGTTAAATTTTGTTTCTTCCTTTATTGTATCAGGTAATTTATTGTATAGTTTTATGGACATTGCGTATGTACTTGTTGAATGTAGGTTTAAGTTAGAGCTGGGAAGGTTTAGCCTATTTTTATGTCGTAGTGTGTATCTTGTCTGTTTGTCTTCTCTTTTAGTGAAGAATTCTTTGTGTTTTCGCACAAATTTGCAAATTTCTAATAAATATATTGAGGGCAGGGTTAAAATCTCGTGTTCTTTAAAATGAGGTTTACAAGTGTCGGTTTCGTCTATATTTACTAAAATCCTGATAATCTTTTTTTGTAGTGTAAAGAGAGTTAGCGCGTTTGTACTATTGCCCCACAAAATAATGCCATAGCTGAACCATGCGTAGGCGTATGCGTAGTAAGTCGCTAAAGCAGTTTGCAGATTGGTCGTCTTTTTGACTTCGCGGAAAGCGTAAGTAAACTTTGAGATTTTGGCCCTTATTTTCTGGACATGTGATTTCCAATTAACATGAGTATCTATTGTTAGGCCGAGGAGCGAGAATTCATAGACAGTTTCTATTTTAATGTTTTTGTAAATGAAGTTCAATTCTAATGGAGTCTTTTGACGGGGGTGGAAAGGCATAATTTTAGTTTTCGTAAAGTTAATTTCGAGGTTATGGTCGTTCATCCAAGATATTGTTTTGTTAAGCGTATTTGATAGCTGTTCGTTTACGTTAATATTGTTTTTACATGAGGTGATAAGAGAAATGTCGTCCGCGAATAGCACGCATGGTCCATCTATGTGTCTAGGAAGGTCGTTAATATATATCAGAAATAAGAGACACCCAATGACACTACCTTGTGGGATAGAAGTGTTAATTATTTTCATATTTGATCTGATATATTCTATTTCATTGATTTTATGATTATAAAATGTTATTTCTACTTGATGTTGTCTATTTCTTAAATATGACGTGAACCATTTATGAGCCTCGCCGCGAATGCCGATTCCTTCTAGTTTTTTTAGTAATATATGGTATTGAACTTTATCGTAGGCTTTTGTCATGTCGAGAAGTAACCCAACTGCATATTTTCTGTCATTTAAGATGTTAAGAGTCTCCTGTATAAATTTATATATTGCTAATGTGGTTGATCTATTCTTTCTAAAGCCGTTTTGGCATTCATTGAATATTTTATATTTCTCGCAGAAATTATAAACTCGGCTGCACATGGCTTTTTCGAATATCTTTGAGGCTGTTGGCAAAAGGGCTATTGGGCGGTAATTGTTGGGATCCGTTTTAGAGTTTTTTTTATGTATAGGTTTAATGGTCGCCTTTTTTAGATGGTCAGGGAAAGTGCCTTCCTCGAAAGATTGGTTTATTAATAAATAGAATGGCAGAGTTAGTTCTTCAGCGCATCGCTTCATTAGTAAAGGTGGTATTTCATCTACGCCGTGGCTTTGTTTATTTTTGAGGTTTTTGAGTAGAGTATAAATTTCGTAGGGTTCAACCGGGCTAAGGAACATGGTATTTTCAGTATGTTGTATAGAAACGTCGTGACGACCATCTCCAGAAGTTTGGGTGTTACTTTCTCCAATCGATGAGAAGAAATCATTAAACGTGTTGGCTATGAGATTAGGGTCGGCAGTGATGGTATTATTAATTTTTAATTGTATGTTGTTTTTTTCTTTTATAGTTTTTTTATTCGTGCGTTCGTTAATGATGTTCCACATAGTTTTCATTTTGTTATCGGATTTCTTGAGCCTTTGTATAAAATGAATTTTCTTTGCCGCTAAGACGGTTTTCTTTAAGATTTTTTCATAGCTTTTGTAATGCTGTTTTATTAACCGATTATCAGTTTTGAGTGAAATAATTTTCAGTAGCCGTTTATTTCTACACGAGATTTTAATACCAGTAGTAAGCCAGTGTTTTTGGTTATTAGTTTTTAGTTTTATTTTTCTTTTAGGTATACTTTTATTTAGGGTATTTTGCATGATTTTATTAAAAGTTTCGTAGTTTTCGTTTAAAGGTTTTTCACTTTTTATTATGTCATTCCAATCAAGATCTTTTAAATTTGCTTTGAATAGTTCTATATTTTTATTACTAAACAGTCTTTTTTTAGTATGCCATATTGTTTGTTTACTTTGATGATGTGGGGTGGTATGTATCACTGTGGCGCAGTGATCTGAGAGACCGAGCTCTTCGACAATCGTGTATAAGTATTTATCATGGAAATTTGTAAATATAAGATCAATACATGTTGCTGTGTTTTGAGTAATCCGTGTAGGTTTTTTAATTTGTTGTATAAATTTATATTCCAACATGAGTTCTAAAAGATTGTTAGTTTTGATATTATTCTCTAAGACATTTACATTAAAATCGCCTCCTAAAATTACATGGAATTTAGAGTATTTATTGTTTATACGTTCAAGAATTAATTTTAGCTGTGTGTAATATATATCTTCCTCTCTCCTATTCCAATACATGTTTACTATAACTATATTTTCTTTATTTAATTTTACAGCACAGACTTCCAGTACATATTCTATGGACATATTAGTAATATCGCTTATTTCCGCGAACTCAATATGTTCTTGTAAGAGGATGCAGACGCCGCCACCTATTCGGTTTTGCCGACAGTATGATGCTCCAAACTTATAGCCGCTAAACTGCATTAATTGTTTCTTTTCTTCTGTTAGCCAAGACTCCGATAAGCAAATAGCTTCATATTTTGGATTTTGTTGAATGAAGGCTTCCACTATGTGCTGTTTGTTGTAAAGGCTTTGTATATTCTGAAATATAATTTTAAATTGACGGTCTTTGTTGGCGAAAAAATTTACTTTCTTCGGGCAATGTCGTAACGTGTGAGTGGGTTTTATTTATGGTTTCTAAATGTGACCGGTCATATTTGTCTTCTTGAGACTGATTTATATAGCTTTTATCCAAAATATTTATTCTTTTTCCTTCTATTAGTAGTTGGTTATTACGAATTACTGCATATAATCCTTTCTTTCGGGCTTTAATCATTTCGTCACACATTAGCTGTCTTGCTTTTTGTGCTTTAGTATCTAAGAAGTCGGATAGGGCCAATCCGGTGTTATGGAGGTAATATTTATTTTCTTTTATGTATTTAACCATCTTCTTGCTAATTAATTCTATTACTAATGGGCGATTTTTTGTAATGTTTCTACCCATTCTGTACGTTTCTTCTATATAACCTGTAATATCAACGTGCATTATTTCTCGGAAAATATCCACTAATCTGGAGTGTAACTCATCTTCTGACTCTTTATAGTATTCAGGCAGACCGTAAAGAACAAGTTTTTTTGAATAGTCTTGAATTTTATGCCTTTCTGTAGCTGCTATCTCGTTTTTAAGATCGCTATTTGGTTTTTCAGTCTTTCGTTCTCTTTTTTCAAATTTTCCATGTTTAAGTTAATTTGTTGTATCTCTCTTATTCTAAGTTCGTTCTGCGTGGATAGTGCGTTATTTTCTATTTCTACTTCTTTTTTCAGTTTCAATATTGCTTTGTTTATTTCACATTGGATTGTGTTTTGTAATTCAGCTATAATGGATTTGTTGTTTTCCTTTAGTCGCAACATTATTATTTCGCTTAAATTTTGTAATGTCAATTCGCTTTGCATTATATTTGGTGTTGTATCTTGAGAACATAGTATTGTGTCTCCTATTATACTCAGGTCTTCAGAACATGCTGTGACATCACTAGCGCAAGTTGTTCTTTTCCTAATGGTAA
Organism: Euclidia mi; assembly: GCA_944739405.2. Classification (NCBI taxonomy): domain Eukaryota; kingdom Metazoa; phylum Arthropoda; class Insecta; order Lepidoptera; family Erebidae; genus Euclidia; species Euclidia mi. The sequence continues at coordinate 5,830,635 of OX123198.2, read as the reverse complement.
CGTTGTTTATTTCTGGCGATGATGTTAGCAGTTTGTTAGATTCGCGATCTACTTGGCGTATCGGGGTATTCTCGTTGCCTGTTTTAGGTGTTTTGCAGTGACATGCTTGACATTTCCATGATTTTTTGCACGAGAGTGTCATTACATTTTTGAATCGCTCGTATGAGATGTTAGCGCAATCGAGATCGTATTTGCTTTTGCACAAAATGCATGTTAGGTGCTTGTTATTCTGTATTTCTTTAAGACATCCTGAGCAGATAAGTGTCATTTTTAATGTTATAGAAACAATAAACAAGGTACAAGTTATGCCCTCCAGCGGCGAGTTATGGTATTTAATCAATCGATGTTATCTCCGCTTTTCGGTGGTAGATGGCGTAATTAGGTATTGCCCTCTAGCGGTGTGTAGGGAATTATTAATACTTATGTCCACTCATCGGTAGATGGCGCTTTTCCAGTTGGATTGTTTGCAAAACAATGTTAAGCACTTATGAATTGTTTGCAAATTCTTATAGACAAGTAATTTTTTTATATCTATCGTACCTTTTGCGGTGATGAAGTTTTCTTGGAGGTAATTTGGCTACTCAAGCTTGATTTTCGCGCGATAAGCTCTGTTTTGTAGTAAAAACTTCACTGGTTTTGAAAAAGTTTGAAATTTTTACGTTATTTTATGTTTTTATGTTTTTCTTCGATATACTTGTTAAAAATACACGAACTGCAACTTTAATCACTGTAGGTCCATTATTATGCAAAGAAGAGTTGGTTTTTATAACTGAATAAGCACTTTATCTATTTTTTCGCAATTATTTTATACGCCGTTGATGTTTGTTTACGCTCGGTGGCGCCCTCTTCCATATCATCCTATGGGTATCGTAAGAGCCGACAGAGGGAGCATATTATGCAGAGAACAGCACTGTAGGAGAAGGAAAACTTGTTACCAACCCTATACCAACCCGTTTGGCCAGCGTGGTATACGCCAATTCCTCCTTTCAAAGGAGAGGCCTAGTCCAGCAGTGGACTGTTAAAGGCTGATGATGATACAAATCGCGAAAGTGTTTGCTGGAGTCTATTTCATGATGAGTACAATTTATCTGGGTGTTACAATTATGAGTGAATAGGTATCTTAGATATGCCTGATATTTCGGTGAATACCTACATATAATTATATCAGCAATGATCTTGTCCTCTGACAACTTGGTCTAATGCTAACCTTTCGTCAATAACGAATGAGACATTGGGTCTATATTTCCTAAGAGTAGAGTGCCTGACATACAAATCAATATAATAGTACACGAAGGAAAAGATAAAAAATACAGCATTATGTCTTAAACACACCGCACCGATAGAAAAATGTACAAAATCCAGTAAGATTTCAAGCTAAGAATCCCTCTACTTGAAAATCCCTGGTACTTGAAACAACAGCTAACACGCATGAGACAATGTAACTTTCCAGAATTATATTGTTCGAGTACGTGTAAAGCTGAGGCCACTCGGAGATAAAATCACATACGTCTACGAAACACTCGTATATTATTACGTAAGTTTGACCTTTGAATCGCTGCCAAATGGTTGAGAGCGCTGCATTTCACTGGTAGAACAATAAAATGGTCCTAAAGTTTTGAGCTTCAAAAGCATATTAAAATGGCGCTTAAAATTTGGTTCAGTCCAAAAAGTCGTTGTTAAGGTGTGTACTATAGGACTCGAACGACACGTTATATATTATGTAGCAATATAATATGCATCCGTTTTCTAGTTGCCATAGAAAAAGATTTGATTAGATTGTAATCAAAATACCGTGTGTGAGTTATAATAGGATATTAGTTAATATTGTAGAGTTGCAGTTTAATAATAAAAATATGGATGTGCTGCACTTGATTTTTTTAAATCAGTTCTACTACATTTTTTACATAATTGTTACTTATCACATTTTTTGTAAGTGGATTTAATGCTTGTAAATTGTCCATGTGTATGCTCTATTCAAGTCTATAGCAGGAGAGGTCTACATGTGTATATTGTCTGTCGCTACCTCGCACTAGAATACTAGGGCTTGCTCTATATGTTAACGTAAAACTATAGCAAAACCAATTTACGTATTGCTTATTGCTTACAGCAGCCGTGCAGTTCAAAACAGCACCGATTGTTGTAGATTCCATTCCAATACGAGACCACACTTCGGATGATGCACAAATGTGTGTTTAAATTCGTGTACGTTAATCAATTGTTTGTAAATTTCACAGCAGCATAGAATATATTGCTTAGCCGAGAGTTCTCCTTGAAAATCGTTGATAATCGGAAATACATGCGCATGCGTATTACCAATTCATACAAATTTTATGAAATACTTTTACATCGGAGTATATAATTCATCGTATCTACAGAACCTAATAAACATAAATGATCCACGTAACCGAGAAACCAAGCAGCATATTTTAAAAACCTTTTAATCAAAACCATCTCAGATACTTCCATCGATCCTAGGAAGTATGATAATAAAACTCGCGGTCTACATAAAAATCCCCTTGAAACCCCCCATCAATAAACTTTACGGGTGCTTACAATATATTATATCTCTTTCAAATTTTATGTTTTCGATAGAGATGCATACTTTCCAACATTTTATTAGCAATAATATTATTCAGGGATCGTAAATTGATAAATGATTAAGATTAAAATGTAATTTACTGCCTCGTTGGCGTAGTGTGGCGTAAGGCTTCTATTCCTGTCAATCAAAAGGCTTTAGCAAGACAAAAGTGGTTTGTTACAAGCTTTTAATTTTAGCTTGCCTTGCTTGTGTGAGTCAAGTTTTTACAGAAATCAGTAAATCGCTATATGTATGCAGATAACAATTTACTTTTGAAATCAATTAATGACTGCCTCCGTGGTCCAGTCGATAGCGTATGCAACTGCTGACCGGAGGTCCCGGGTTCGATTCCCGGGTCGGGCAAAGTGTTACTGGGTTTTTCCGAATTTTCAGTAGCAGCGCGGAGTCTGGTGATGTGCCCGGTAACGGCAATAGGTTCGCCCACTATTACGTGGGACCTAAAAATTCATGGCGAAATGTGGGTATAATATTACACCTCTGCCTACCCCTTCGTGGATAAAGGTGGGAGTCAATAAAAAAAAATGTATATGTTAAAGTAGTTTCACATGGAAGCGGTTAGAGAGGTTAACAGAATAACTTACGCAAAATATTATTTTTCATGCAATGCATCTTAATACAAAAATAGTTGTATTTTTTGTATTTCTATGTTCAATAATAATAATAATAAATTCATTTATTCAAGTACCAAGACTCAAAAATTTTAGTAACAATGGAACTTACAATCTATGTTAGTATACACGTTTAAAATGAAATAAAATAACAACTATTATTTAATGCACCCTTCGACTCACTGCCTCAAGGTAACAGGGGCAGCTGAAACCTTACTGCAGTGAGCCAAGAAGGAGCAATCTAGCCTGCACGCTATCACGTTCAATGCAAAAAAAATCTTTGCCTAAATTTAAAAGCCAGCAGGTAGTTTACTATCTATCTTGCTACTTTCAAATTCGTCGATTAAGTATCAACACTCCATGATCAAACTTCATAATTAAACTAGGCTTTATTAGAAGCCGTTATCGCATATACTTACGTGTGTTGCAAAATAAACTATCTACTAAACGTGAGCAGATTTATCTACCAAAATAACTCTAAAAAGACACAAACAATAGAAACATTTTCAAATGATATTCGTTATCCGTTGCGATTCGATTTGATCCGTACTAAGCTCCATGATCCCTCAATCACGAGGGATTATACGTTCGCCCAGAATCGACGAACAATACTACGCAATTGTTTTGTACAATGCACGCTGTTAACAATTTTAGAATAGTTTTTATTAGAAATATTATGGAATGAAACGAAGTGAGGATAATAATTTGAACCACATACACTTACTACGGAATTCAATATTCGAACTATAGATAGATCCGTAGATTTTAAATTCGTTTTTGACATATAAGCTCCATACAAAATATGTCAAACTGATTGTACTCGCCTACTCGGAGATAAGAGTTACTTTTTTATTTTATTCAGAAAGAAAATCTCACACTAAGAATATAATTTGTGAATCAAGGTTCAGAACAAAAATGTTTGACTGCGAAAAGCGAACCAAACCCACGACACGCGATGAGTGATATTTGTTAGAGGTAATGTAATTGTGTTTATGATATTTTCACAATTTCAAACAAATATGTGTCATTTTCAATACTACAACACGCACGTAGAAAATCTCGATGCATCTAAATCGAAAGAAATATATGGATCAAGATATCTAGGTGGCAGATTAATTATTAAGCTCCGTATTTTGCTATAAATAACTACACTACAAACAAAAATATCTAGAAATATCAGTTTTATAAATAAACAGCTTTAGAAACCATGCACCACAACGTGTTATAACTTTCTTCATAAAATATATCTTTTGTGAAGGATTTTGTACCAAAAGATTCCTCTATACATCGTTCACGCACACAACTAAACTTTATTCTATAAGCAAGCCCAAAGTATAGTTCTAAAGTCCAAACACTCATACCTAAAACAAAATCCATCTTGAGAGAGAACGCAGAACTACCATTGTAGATTAAAGCCATTAAAATGAAAGCTGCCACTGGTGTCTCGATTCCGAATATCTTTGAAGATAAGAGGTACAGTTACAAAGCTTAAATGAATTACGCTGCAGTAGCCATTTTATAACGTAATGACTTACTTCGTGGAAACCTTGCAAAACTTATCGTCGACATTTCTTTTGTGTAACGAATTAAGAGGACTGCAAGACTTGTTACTGAATTAGCGAAAACACTGAAAGGTTTAAAAGGTATTATTTTGATACAATTTTTCTGTTAGTTGGCGAAAAATATTGTGAGTTGTTTTGACAGGATCAGTGAATATTTTGTGGTCTGTTTGAAGCTTCACGCTTTTACATACTCTTTGCCATATTTTATTTCATTTTTTTCTTGAATTTCTTTAAAGTTGTAGCGAGCAGAAAGGTGTCACTAGCATCGCTGTCATTAAGAGTGAGAGTGGGTCAACAATGTTTTCCTCTCAAGTTTTTACCACATATGTTTAAATATATTGAAAGGGCAATGGACCAAAAGGTAGTATTTTTTAACGAGGACCTTTGAAACTTCCTTAAAACATTATATTAACATAACAGCTACATATACTTTACACACAAAACCATAATGTATTCAAATGTCGCCATAAGAACTTACACCTCCATTACAAGAGAATGAAATAACACATTTAAAATAACTGGCAACACTACGAAGAAAAACAAACCGTCCATCTTAATAGAGGTGCCCGATTCACATTGTGTCGATATCTTAAATTGATATCGATAAATGGGGTATCATAATGATCGTATCAAAGACTTTAGCATAATTATATGTAGTTTTGTAATGTAATGGTTAGCTGAGATGTGACGATATCATCATACCACTCTTACTGATAGTGGAATAATGTTATCTAAGCTATGAAAATGACTACATTCGAAAAACTGTTAGCAGGTTCCTATCGGTGTCGTGCATAATATACAAATAATTGAAATCTAATTGACTTTTTCTGCTAAGATCGCGGTGTTCTGCAATACAATGTATTAGTTAGAAAATAGGAAACTACGACAAAAATCAGATAATCACTAAAAACTCACAAGATGTATAGTTGAATAAAATAAATTTTGTTTCATATAATAATTGATACAAAGATACTGTAGATAGTGGAACTTTAATAAAAATAGTTCAAAATGCAGGTACATCTTTCAAAGCATGAACAGAACTATGCATGAATAAAGACTTATTCAACTTTATTTAGAATTACACTGCATTTCGGACTCAGTTCATTGCTCCTATATATCTTGAACCAAATATCGACTGTTCTGTCCGAGGCTATCGATATCGAGCATCCATCGATGTCTCTACCGATACAAAGACAATACACTAGTGTTCTAAGAGAAATGTAAATGCATTAAGTCTCCACGGCTGCATGTCGAAAGGAGATGTCTTAGCCAGTTGAGCTGTGTTAAAGGAAAATATCTTAGAATAAGACTAGAGGATCACCGCAGCTTCGCCCGGAAATTTTAATTTAATTTAAATGATTCTGCTTAATACGGCAGGCATTTTGAGAAATCCTTTCTTAGTGCACAATCTCCAAGGAACATACATGCTTATTATCAGCTGCTTGCACTCAATAGTTCTGACTGTGCCTTGTCTGTCGGTCAGACAGAAGATTATATAGTTGAAGTTCACGTCTATAAAGATAATACATTAATACTTATATTTATTACTAGATGCCGCCCGCATATGGCCGTTGGCTATTACAACAGGTAGCCTATGTGTTTGTCTAATGTATAACTTATATTATTGATTCGTTGCATCGGAATCAGTTCAGTATTTTTGTAGTCGTTAGGCCAAATCCACTTGTTGAAGCACAATGCTGCACTTTGTCACACAAATTAAGAAAGGTTTATCTCAAACAATGGACTATGAAAAGCTGTATGCCAAATATAAATTTATATGTTATTATAAAAGTTGACTTTTTATCATTTTCTTTATATTTGAATCAAGAAATGTCAGTGAAGTAAGATTTTTAGCCCTAGTTACTTTAGTAGTTTCTTTACTAGTTTTCTTTCTTCTTTCTCGTTTGAGTGTGTGGCCAACTCTGGTGTTGGAGTTTTCAGACGGCCCGAAGGCCTCCGACATAGCCTAACGATCTTTATCCTTAGACCAGAACCGGGACCGACAGCTTTACGTGCCCTCCGAAGCACGGTAGCGCTCTGATGTAAATGCCACACGCGGTCACCCATCCAAGTGGCGACCTGTGCTCGCGTTGCTTAACTTTGCCGACCTGTTTCGATTGGCTAGCCAAGTCTCGCTATAAACGCTGCACTTACTTCCCTAGTGTTGCTCATTTATTAATTACTTTTCTAGAACACAGCTCATGAGCCTCGCTTAGCTTCGTTGAATACACAGCCTAAGTTTCCACCTAGTCGATTATTCCGTCGCTGTCGTCAGTAGTCGGTTTGGTCTCGTTAGAGCGACATCCACAGTTTTATAGCGCGGTCTAAGATTTAGTGCTGCGCTCGATAGCTCGAAACGAATCTATATTGTGAGTTCTTGGCTGTAAAATGGATTTATTTTGCTTTCTATTTTAGTTTTCGTTGTTATTTTTATTGTTGAAGGTTTTGAAGTATTATAGGTCGTAAAATTCGGAATTGTTGCAGGGCGTCTGATTTGAAATGTAAGGTTTTGTCGTTTGAAGACTGACGTACTCTGTAACTATATTTGTACTTTGTACTGAACTCGGGCATAAATATGTACATGACAATCAGACTATCACGAAATTTTTATTTTTGAGAATGATAAATTGCTTCGTTAACCATAAAAAAGTAATTCAATGGTGCATCCTCAACGTAGTTATCTTTTGTTGGCCAATGCTTAGAAACACAGCGACTTGTGGATAACCCTCAATTGTTCAGTTATAGAATGTCACCAAAAAATATTCACGGTTTGATGCACTATAGCATACCAGTATCAAATCATTGTTCTGTGATCAAATCAGCACACGAGTAAAAAGTATTGGTATAAAAAAGTGCACACATGTAAAAATGGCAGAATAATGTTATGTCATCAAAAATTCATTTCCCAATGTAATACATTGTTTGGCACATGTTATATAAATACACCAATTTTGTAAATAAAATAAAATACAGCATAAATAGTGTACATTCTATAGATTAAACTCACATGTAAATCTTCGTAGATGCGTAGCTTTCTCGTAGATTCGTAGCTCACTCGTAGCTGATGTCGTAGACGATTCAGTTATTTCGTTTTAGAATCCAAACGCTTTGCCCAACAGCTTGGCAACGGTAAAGCGTAGGAATTCTAAAGCAAAAATACTGAAAATCTTCTTTCTTTGTCGTTCTTGAGATAGCTTCTATTCTGGTCATCTTTTGTCCTTTTCTTTCGTTGTATCTTCAGCTGGTGTTTTCTTGATGGGGTAATTAACTGGCATTGGATAGTGTATAGTGGATGGGATAGGTTTTTTGGTGTGAACGGGTTCAATAACCTTTGGTACGTACCTGTAAAGAAAGAAAACAGAACGTTAGTAATGCATCTAAGTTATATGGATTGTCGTTGTAAAGAAAAAAGTTTAAGAAGGCACTTTTACGTGCCTCAAACAATATTTCAAATTTTGTTCACCTATTTTACATTAGATTGAACAGCCGAAATCAAATAATTATACATGCCTAAGAACATGTTATAAATTAATAAAATAAAACAAATAAATTATTCTATACCCGCTGACAAAAACAACTTCCATACGAACCAATATATCAAGTTCTAGGAGGCGTTCGTTCTAAGAGGTAAATCAACGCCGTATCTCAGGTGTGTTAGAGCGCGTAACGATAGTGCACTTAGGAAACACCTTTTATCTGTGCCTTCTACCACAACGGTAACTATAGTACTCGTACAGCCTTCCTCATATTCTGAAAATCCAGTATATAAAAGTCAAATTCAAAATCCTTTATTCATTCAAATCATAAAGTGACCACTTATGAACGTCATATTTAAAAATTATTTACTTAAAGCTTCTACATTTAAATTTTCTTCGCAAAGCAAGGGCAAGAACTAATAAGTTAAATCTGAGATATGCCAGCAAAACATTGGTGGGAGACAGATGGTTATTGATGATGAACTTTTCATTTATAGGACTATGCATGATGAACTAAGAATTATAGGCATGAAAACCTGATCATATAGTTTATAAATTCAAGATACTACGGCAATGCTAAAATTGTTCAAGTCAGACTACTTAGATAGGCAGTTCCCAACTATTTTCCGAGTTACTTTCACCATAAAGAAACACAAAATCTCAACCAGTTTCCAACTACCCTTTGAGCTACCTACATCATAAAGAAACATAAAATTCCTTGATCAGAAAACGAGGCAGTTGCGGCTGACGAAGCGCGTCACTCGTCTCTAGAACTCCTTAAAATAAACCTCCGAATAACGACCTACAAACCCAACTCCCTCTACTTAATAACTCTTAGAAACAACTCGACTAGTTCCTACACAGTTTTTCGCTTCCCACAAAAACAAAACTTGGACCAACTTAATATTTCAACAAAAGAAAACATCGTTAGTATGAACAATAGATTTTTATTTTCATTTTAGTGGTATTTTCTTGTCATTGTTTGAAGTCAACTAGCAAACTAAATGTGACTAAGCGGAAAATTGTTATATGTTTTATGTGGGTGACTCGTAAGCCGTGTAATTCTTTTCAATCAGGTTATCTTTTGACAAAATAGAATCAAACTCGTGGCGTATAATTTTTTGGGACGCCATTTCTTCTGTTTTAACTTGACGTAGGGGTTTATTTAGAGACTTAAATGTAATAAAAGGGATGATTAATTTATTACCTAATTTAGGCTAGAAATGTTTGTTTTATTTCATCGTCGAATAAATGTACTTATCTCATTTCTAGTATGCTTTTAAACCATTGCTATGAATGCAATGTATATGGAGGTGATACAATCGAATCATGAGCCACTTTTTTCTAGACTAAGAAAACATCTAAAGCGTGTCATGAGATGATGTAAGGTTAAAAATGCATTGCCTACAGTAGGGTCCGATACTGGGCTGTAAGCTAGAAAATAAATACATTCCGATACTAGCGATTTCTAGATTACATTACAATATTCTGTTGGAATATGATTTGATTATATTGTCTGGTCGATCTCTTTCAGAATTAATCGTAATAAAAATGTAGGTAATAAGATTTGTTAGTGCAATAAATATGTCTGTCATCATAATGTCAGCCTAGAGACATCCACTGCTGGACATAGGCTTACTACCCCAAAGTTCTCCACACAGATCGATCTTGAGCCGCAAGCTCTTTATCTATGGAATTCAATATTCAATCTATCCATTTTTTTGAGATTTTAGATTCGTTTTTGATATAAGCTCCATACATAGGGTTCCCATCAAGAACTTAGGGTCCTAAGCAAACCTCACCTGCAAGTGGTGCACCTGCCGATCAACGGACGAGGCTCTGGCAAACAAAATATCCCGATAAGCGGCAATAGGCTGGCCACCTATTTCGTGGGATCAAAACACTGGCGAAAAGTGGGCGTTTAATATGCCTCTGCCTACCCCTTTGGGGAAACAGGCGTGAGTCTAAGTATGTACAAAATATGTCACACATGAAACTCGAATCTTAAAATCCATGGATGAATCGAATATTGAAACCGCGGCATGGGCGCGGCGGTTAGTCTGTTGTATTTGAATGTCCCTAATTTTAGATGTCATTCGACCGTCCAACTCTCCATGAGAATAAGCACCTATTTTTTTTCATTAACTCAGTCGTAAAATAAAATACTTTCTTACAAGCACAACAAGTGTGCTATTACGGAAAATAATCAACTTCAAGAATATATATTCAGCAATATCTTCGTCAAATAAACCATTACATAATGCTACCGTTTGCTGTCACCTTTTTACGTGCACAGATAATATTCAGTGGCACAGATAAAAAAGGGGAGCGTTTACGGAGCTCGCCAATTACAAACCTCTGCGTTTAAATGAAATTATAATTTTATACAAAAAGGTATTTATTACGGACGTTGATAACATCGGTACGGCTTGAGTAACGACCTTCGTAAACGTTAATTTTGTGCAGGTAGTAATTTTCTTCGTTACTTTTTTGGTAACAAGCGAGCTTCAGAAAATGCTGAGTCAAATTTTCTTTTTAGGCGTATATAAAAATGTTTACTTCGTATTTCAACCAATTACGGCTACACGACTATTAACTGCTGCTCTATACATATTATAAAATCAAGTCCCGCGGCCATTCTGTTCGTTATAATATCGAAGATATTTGGCGCAAATTCTTTCTATATGATTTGACTTTATTCTTTGAACTCAAATGATGTTGGAAGAAAGGCTCAGTTCTGTTTAGTGAATTGTGATACAAATTACTTCATATAGGTAGGTACTGAAATATCAGGAATAAGTGCCCACATCATAATTAATTATTATCTTAAGCGAGAAAAATTGGTAATCCAAGCCTAACAGATCACCCGGGTTTACCAACATTTTCTTCAAAGTTCGTAATTACTTATCCATACTTTAATGAAGTACATCTTACATAACACTAGGAAAAGAACTTACATATTTGTGCCGCTGAGAACGTTGCTCTACCTACTGGACTCTATATATATAGAGTCGGCTCTACATCGCTTCGTAGAGTTGCCACTCAAAGGTCCCTTTGTACTCCGTCTACATACCACGAGAGCCTTAATAAAGGGTGTCCCAAATTGTCTGTGGTGGATTATAAATGTCCTAGAATATGTTAAGGGATGATAGAGTCAGTAGGATATATGTTTAGGTCTTTGTAGAGCGTTGCTTTACGATGAAAGGGTCAGCGTAATTTCGGACAGTGTGAGGTAGTAATTTTTTAATTAAATATTTCATGTTGAAAGGTTAACGATGATTCACTTCAAAAGATTGATCATAACCTTTTTAGTTATAATTTAACAGAACTGGTTCTAATTATTTGCAATATTATTTTACTAAAATTAATGTGCTGTTTGGACAATGTATTTTTGACAATATTTTGATTACTTTTTGTTGCAAACATGGATTGCAAAATATCTTAATCAAAACTTAGAGGAAGGCTGTGCCTTTACAATGACAACGATCTCCTATATAGAGTGTTGTTTACATGTTACTGATCTTATACAAGACTAGTAACATGTAAAAGACACCCTATATCTGGTTTGCTACGTGTTCTGGAAAGATAAAATCAAGATTTTTAGGTTGCAGCATATCTTTTCAAATATTCACCCAAACTATCCCTTCCGCAGAATATTACAAAGATGCTTACAAAAACGCTCTACCCTCAACTCAACATGGAGATCACACAACACATATATATTTATTTTACTAGCGCACTACCCTAATCAAAAAACCCGAGCACACACCATCAATTGCAAACAATCTACCCTAAAAACCGTTTCTTATATTCCAATTTGAAAAATTCTTATTTCCAAATTCAAAATATGGCCGTACAGATACCGAATGCCGGCCGAACCAATATCACGTTATGAATAAAGGTAAGTGGTGGAATTTAAAGACAGAAGCGATTCGCTCGGGCGATCTCGGCTCATTCGTCCACGCTCGGCTACACTCGGGATTTAATCTCGCTCAAATTGCCTTCCTCGGACTGCTCCGGGCTTGAAAAAGTTCAAGATAGGCTTGTAGACATTTCAAGATGTGAAATTTTACCCTCAATTTTTCTGCGACGTTTTCCCTTATTACCATGCTCTGCGAATGTTATTAATGATTTTGTTAATATTAAAATATATATCTGCCCTTTGTGACAGAATTTTATTTCGGAATATTTAATAAGGTTATGAATAATTTTATTGGAATCTGTCTAGACTATAGAGGGCTAGAATTAAATGTTTAATTAGCATATGAGGGCGTTCACATAATTTCCCTTGAGCGTGAAAATGACACATAACATAACATAACAATAACATATCTTCACGCCTTTTATCCCCGAAGGGGTAGGCAGAGGTGTATTACACAACCACACTTCGCCAGATATGTTTCGGTCCCAATGTAATAGGGGGCGAGCCTATTGCCATCTACCGGGCACATTATTAAGCGAGCGATAATTAACATTTTTAATACACACATAACTTCGAAAAGTCAGAGGTGTGTGCCCGAGGTACCTGGGGATCGAACCCGAGACCAACGTCTCGGCAGTCCGTTACGTACACCACTGGGCTACCGCCACTTTCGCCACGTGAAAATGAGTAAACGTTAATTGTGTATTCACCATAATATTTCAGAGTAAACCCAGGTCTTTCATATTAAATGCTTGGATATAAGTTTAAGCTAAGGGCTAAGACCTACAAAACCTCAAAGTAAATATTTTAAAAAGAAAAGATACTGTTTTAATTTTACTTAAAAAAAATCTGCTGGTATAATATATTTTTTTAGTTCTTTATTACCTATTATAAATAATTTGGTCGATAATAGGTAATGCACTGTATGTATGTGGCCAAGGCATTTCTATATAACAACTTGTAATATCCGGTACGGGTGTGGCACACCCCCAGGTAGGTAATGGATATGACATACTCATATGTACTTACTTCAAACAATACAACCAGTCCGGTTCTTGGGCCTTGAAAATTATAATTAAAGATGGACCTCGATGAAGGCCTGTTACTGTTGAAATTTTCCAAGGAGTAGAATCTTAATCAAGCGAAATGCGAAGATGCGTTTCTTCGTTACGCTTTCATATTGTGTACACGGCTCAAACTACTCTGGGTACAGAAAACGATATAGCATACCAAAATTGCCGATCTAACGCTGATAACATCAACTACTTTAAAAACATATGACTGCACGGTTGGTGTAGTGGTTTAAGCGGCCGCCTCGCTGCTCGACACAGCCCCGAGTGTTGTGTGTTCGATTCCCACACGAGACAACAATTTGTGTGATCAATAAATTGTTGTTTTTTGAAAGAAAGAAAGAAAGAAAGAAAGAATCATTTATTTGCACGAAATATGGTGTATAACATAGGTGGTGTATAAAATAAATGTGCTTAGCATATTTCACCCTTTGGGCATGCAAATTTCATAAATAGACTAGTCTATTATAAACGTTTAACTTATATTAACTTACCTAATAAATAACAAAAGTTATTATAAATAACAACAGTTATAATTTAAAATTTTAGGTAACATTATAAACTATTTAAACTAACAGATAGGTACTTATTACTTACATATATTTGTAATCATCATTAAAATGAGTCTCATGAGGATTTTTCAAGTATTCCTGAATGGTATAAAAACATTTTTCTACTAGCCATTTATACAGTTTAGTTTTGAATTCAGACAGTGGCAGATCTCGTATGTTATTTGGTATTTTGTTAAATATTTTAATTGTCATAGGGTAACAGTTGATATTATAATATTTGGTCTTTATATTTGGTAATCGAAGCCTGGATGGATACCTGGTATTAAATTTACAATTTTCACCAAAAGTTTTATATAATTGTGGATGTTTTTTTACAAATAAACTACTTTCAAATATGTACATACAAGGCACAGTTAAGATTTTAAGTTTGATAAAGAGAGGTTTACACGAGGACAATGGTTCAGCATTACACATAGCACGTATACATTGTTTTTGAGCAATGAATACTCTACTTATGTTAATAGAATTTCCCCATAGAGGTATACAATATCTAAGGTTCGAGGCCACATATCCATGATATGCCTGTAGTGCAATCTTAATATTACATATTTTTGTAAGGCGCCAAAGTGCATATGAGAATCTATTGATTTTAGTGCAGATATTATCTATGTGGGAATTCCATGTACATTGATTATCAACATTAAGTCCTAAAAATCTTACACTATTAGCTTCAGTTAGAGGTTTATTGTTGAAGGTTACATTTAAGTTATCAATTAATTTGTGTCGGTTGTAATATTGTATGTATTTAGTTTTTTCTATGTTTGCTCTTAAATTATTAATGCCCATCCAATCTATTACTTTGGAAATAGTAAGGTTAATTTCCTCATTGAAAGAAAGTGTGTTATCTGCTGAAATCACTACAGCTATATCATCAGCAAATAAACTACATGGATGATTTAAACAATTGGGGAGGTCATTTATATAAATGATAAAGAGAAGTGGCCCTAGAATGCTTCCTTGTGGAACGCCTACCTTATTATATTCTAATGAAGATCTGACTGTTATTTCTTCATTTTTATCATCAATTTCCTTAATTTCTACATATTGCTGTCTATTGTTAAGGTAACTATGCAACCATTTTTCAGCTAATCCTCGTATGCCATATTGATTACATTTTTGAAGCAACGTGTTATGTTCAACGAAATCGAACGCCCTGGACATATCAAAGAACACTCCTACTGTTGGTATTTTTCTGTCTACCTTTTCTGTTATGGTACTGATAAGTTTAAAGGCAGCTAAGGTGGTGGATTTACCTTTTTGGAAACCATGTTGTTCTGGTTTTATAACATTGAATTTATCTAGAAAATTTGTAAGTCTTGAATGCATTATTTTTTCAAAAACTTTAGCAATTACAGGTATTAATGTTATTGGTCTATAATTATCAATACATTCCTTAGGTCCTTTTTTGTGTATAGGTTTCACTACTGATATTTTCAATTTTTCAGGAAAAGTACCTTCTTCTAATGATAGATTCACTAAATGACATAATATGGGCGTAATAGGTATTGCACCGTGCTTCAATATAAATGTAGGAAACTCATCATATCCTGTTGACATGGTATTATTGAGGGAAGTAATTGTTCTATAAATTTCTTGATGTGAGGCAGGTTCTAGATAAATAGTAGAATCTATTTCATTTAAATTACTTTTGCTTACTAGGTGTTCAGGATTATTTTTAGGTGATTCATTTGTAATTTCTATAAAGCGAGTATTGAAAATGTTAGCTATTTCAGTTAAATTAGTATTTACTTTATTGTTATATATTATTGAACTTATCTCATTTTTGTTATTTTTGATCATTTTATTATCATTCTGTTTTATTATATGCCAGGATGCTCGACATATATTGTTGGCTTTTTGTATATAGTTTTCATTGTTAATTTTTTGTGCTGTATTTATACATTTTCTAAGTATTTTATTGTATGCTTTGTATTGTGTTTTAATTGCATTATTTTTATTCTTCAAGTAAGAAAATCTAAGTTTTCTTTTGTTATTACAGGATTTTTTTAAACCAACTGTTATCCAAGATGCATTATTGTTTTTTTTGTGATTAATTTTTATTTTGCGGAATGGAAAACATAAATTATAATATAAAATGAGATTATTATGAAATAGATCAAATGCAGAATTTAGATTAGGCATATCATATACTTCTGCCCATGATAAAGAGCATAGACATTCAACAAATTTATTAATATTATACTCATCAAAATCTCGCTTTTTTATGTAGGACACTTTTTTTGGTAATTGTGTTATGTCTATGGGGAAACTGATCATTTGACCAGTTTCATGGTCTGACAATCCTAAAGGCAGTATTTTACTTTCTGCTTCCTTAATATTACTAATTATCTGGTCTATGCAAGAATTTTGCCGTGTGGGCTGATCAATATGGATATGATAACTATAGTTCTGTGTTATTCTTATGTAGTCATTTAATACATTAGAGCTTTTTAATAGATTAATATTAAAATCTCCACAGTAAATAATTTTTTTATTTATTTTATTCCGTAATTTCCTCATTAGATATTCAAGTTTTTCTATAAAAATATGGGATGGTGAATATGGGGTTCTGTAGATGCAAACAATTACACAATTATATTTTGGAATTTCAATTCCACAACATTCAAATGTGAATTCACTCGCTAAGTCCTTTATCCAATCTATCGGGTTGGTACAAATATCATTTTTACATAATATTGCAACACCTCCTCTCCTTTGTTTACTTCTTGAGTAAGAACTAGCTAATCTATATCCATGTATATGCAGGTTTATCTCTTCGCCTAATTTAATAAATGTCTCACTGAAACATAGCACATCTATATCTGTGTTATTATTAATTTCATGTAATGTAATTTTTAGCAAATCTGTTTTCCCCAGTAGTCCGGCTATGTTTTGATGCAGTAGTGTTAGTTGACTCTTTGTATTTGATTTTTTAATCTTGAAAAAAGTGATTAATACTTTTAGACAATGGGTTTAATACTGTGGAGGTCTGTGTTAAATCTTTTTTATGAAAGTAATCCAGTATAGATCTCTGAGAGCATTGTACTTTATATTGTTTATTTATTTTGGTACTATGTATTTCATTAGACATGCCTCCTGTACTAGTTTTGACTTTGGATGATAGATACTTAATGTTATAGTCTATACTATCAATAATATTATTTATCTTTCTACATATACCGTAGTTGTTTTCTGTGCTACTTAAAAATACACAATTTGAAAAGTTATTACACACTAATCTTACATTACTATTTAACAAACTTACATTCAGTGTTTTATTATATTTTATATTTAAAACTATCACATTAGCATTATACAGGCTTTTCAAGGCTGCAGACAATTCTATTATTAGCTTAAGCGGATTAGTGTCATTTTCACCTATACCTATGACAACTTTATCATACCTGGTCAGATTCAAGTTCTTGCAGCATTTTAGAACTTCTTCAGTCGCGGCAAAGGGTTTTGTCTCCGCTGTGATTTGGTAATTTTCATACTGTGTATTCAGTCTTGTTTTTAAAAGAGTTGCTGCTAATCCCACGCATTGCTGAGTTCCCAATATAAGTAGCCTTCTTTTCATCTGGATCTCTTCATTTGGAGTGGAATTGGTTTTCATTGTCAAGTTAATACTTTTGTTCACAATGTTATTTTTGGTTGATATATGACTGGGTGTTATCAATTCCGAGCTATTATCAGGTTTTTTCTTATGCTTGTCTTGATCTATGTGTTGAGTAGACGGTTGGCCTAATGGAGAAGACTTTGGTGTTTGAAAATCCAGATCTAGATCTAATTTTCTTGCAGAAATATTTGTTTTTGAAGTGACTTTCTTGACTTTTTGTTTCTTTGAGTTGGATCCAGACATGAACATTTTTATGAGGTGTTCATTTTTGTGCATTTGTTCTTCAAGTTTTTTTTTCAAAGTTGTATTTTCAATGCATAGATTTTGTATTTCTGTGTTTGCACTTAATAATTGAACCTGTAGTTTCTCAAGTGATTGTTGTAGGACAAACATTTCATCATTTCTTACATGGGTAGAAAGATCCATCATACTTTTAGTGGTTAAACTGTTAGTAGACAAGTCCAGTGAATCATTTGATTCTATAGATAGTGATCGTAATTGGTGTCGACGTCTTTGGCTTCTTAGTGTTACATTATTAATGGAATCCATTTTTCATATTAGGCGCTCGTTGTTGCATGAAATGACAGATCAAGGCATTCAAAATGTTGTATTCAATTGAGGTTATGTTCTTTATATTTCCATGTAATTAGTCAAAGATTGACAAAAATACATACAACTTTAGTGAATATTCTTATATATGTAGTCTAAGGTTATTTAGATTGTATTGAAATGAGTTTCACTGTCGTGTATTCGTCGTAAGTAGGTAAATGTTCTTTTTGACACTTTACATTGAACCACTGTTCACTATTTTTGTAGATAAAGTTATGTTACACTTGTTGTCCTGTTTCACTAACGTTTGTATTTATAGTCTTTAGCTTTTAGTAAGTGTTAGCACAACTATTAAGCAATTATAATAATATTTTCATAAATAAGTAATATTGGATGCGCGGGAGAAGTTGTTAGCACGAGTGTTGCCAGCCCATGAACGAGTTTCGAGTCTGGGTGTTCATTGTGTTCGTTGGTTGTATATTTGTAAATTCACCCGCGAGCCAGGATTTATTCCTAATGCGGGAGTTGTCTTTTTTTAATAAAAATAAAATAAATAAATAAAATTTATGTACTGTACAAAATAGATACTTACTTACTTATCGTGTCGATGACTAAACTTTAGTTAGATTTGGCCCAAAACAAAAACAAAAGTAGTTACAAAATATATAAAACATCCGATCACTGAGGTCTATCTACAAATGTATGTCATGGATACCTGAGCGAAAAAAATGATGCCAATTATATAGAGTGACCGATAAAGTGACATGGCACCCATTCTGAATATTTCGCGCGATTAGCACGACTCTCACGTACGGAGAACACTTGGGTAATGCTTCGTCAGCAGTTATACCTTTGTATATCGTAGGCTCCAGTTTTGTGTTATGTTATTCTCTGTAATGGTGCCTCAATGATGTTCTGGTAACAGTTATTCTGGTTCGTAAATTAAACAGAATTCGATACCTATGCCTGATGGTAAGGCCCCTATGATAAGTATGCATATACCTGGAATGGAGGCCTTATTGAGACCTCTATATCAGATTAGTGCAGGTCATGGATTGGAATATTTTAGCCCATCTATCAAAGTAGGTATTTATTTTTTTATCAAAACAATAAAATATTTTTCTTCGATTCGAACAGAATCGAAAAAAAGTATTTTTACAAAAATGGACCATTCCTTTATGTATGTATGTTTTCACAGGTGACATAAAGACTTATCATCAAAGTAATCCATGTTTTAAATAAGATCGGACGGCCTTATTGCTGCACTGTTGCGTAATCAGCTGTCTTTAATTTGACAACATTATACATATGTAGGTAACTCTTTTTATCCAGAATCCGTAATTTGCATATTTATGAAAATGTCCAACTTACTTTTATAATTATTGAGAAAAGTAGTAAGTTATCTGAACATATAAAATTCTTGAGTTAATGACTGACAGACAACGCGCAGCTAAAACTATTGGACGCAAAATATGGCATTTATGTTCCTTAGGTTCTTATGGTGCACTAAGAAGAGTACATAGGATTCCCACCAAGAACTTAGGGTCCCAAGCTAACCCCACCTGCAAGTGGTGCACCTGCCGATCAACGGCCGAGGCTCTGGCAAACAAAATATCCCGATAAGCGGCAATTGGCTTGCCACCTATTCAACATCAGCCTTTAACATTCCACTGCTGGACTAGGCCTCTCCTTTGAAAGGAGGAATTGGCCTACTATACCACGCTGGCCAAACGGGTTGGTATAGGGTTTGTTCTCTGCATAATATGCTCCCTCTTTCGGCTCTTACGACACCCATGGGATGATAACGACGCATTACGACGCTACACGAAAATTTTATTCGTGAGAATGATAAATTGCTTCGTTAACCATAAAAAAGTAATTCAATGGTGCATCCTCACCGTAGTTATCTTTTGTTGGGCACTGTTTAGAAACACAGTGACCTATAGATAAACCTCGATTGTTTAGTTATAGAATCATCACCAGCCTTTAACAATCCACTGCTGGACTAATTAGGAGAGCCTTTGAAAGCAGGAATTGGCCTATGATACCACGCTGGCCAAACGGGTTGGTATAGGGTTTGTATAAAGTTTTTCTTCTCTTACAGTCGTGTTCTCTGCATAATATGCTCCCTCTGTCGGCTCTTACGACACCCATGGGATGATATGGGGTGGTGACATTCCGTATTCTTAATCCGTCACCACAAGGACGATTAGTTATAGAATGACAACAAAAAATATTTACGGTTGGATGCACCATAGCAAACCAGTATCAAATTAGCACACGAGTCCGTGTGGTGAACACGGACACCTATTACCGCCACCTATTACGTGGGATGAAAACACTGACGAAAAGTGGGCGTTTAATATGCCTCTGCCTACCCCTTCGGGGAAACAGGCGTGAGTCTATGTATGTGTACTAAGAAAGGTTTTCTTAAAATTCTCACGTGATCAGGCAGACACGGTTTAAATAAAATGCGCGGACGTAACTGCATGCATCCTCAAGTTCTATAATATAATATAAAGAAACTCTTCAATCTACAGCAAAACTGAAAATTCCCGTTTCCCCTTTCGACAAAATCAAGCGATCATAATTTAGTTCATCATTTGGCCTTCCCGCGTCCAATGAGCGTGTATATATCGGCGACTGCCGCTCATGTAGTATTTACTAGTACAGTCACGTCCCAACCCAGTTATGTGTGAAGCAATCCATGTATCAGTTCATAACTATATCCATTGTCCGATATATTCTTCTTAAAATAGTTTCTTGCTACCCTTTTGTGTTCAGAAAACTAGATTAGATGGAAACTGCAGTTGAAAATGTGAACATTTTGGATGACTGATTGTGTTAGGTAGTTTTTGATAAGGTATTATTGTTGAACTATTTATTAATGTTGTCCTAGGCTAATAAAAAGGCAGCGATAGCCGAGTGGATATACCAACAGACTGCTATGCAGAGGGTATCGGGTTCTAATCCACGGCGGGCACCAATGACTTTTCAGAGTTATGTGCATATTAAATTGTTAATTATCGCTTGTCCCGTGCCTCGGAGAGCACGTTAAGCCGTCGGTCCCAGTTGTCATGAAGATCTTTGAGAGTCGTTACAGGGCGTCAGTACCTTCTAGATAAACTGACACTAGTCTAAACCATGGAATATCGCTATCCCTTCGGGTTGCGGAGGTCAGACAGGCAGTCGCTCTGTGGAAAAGCTTATATTCGGCCAAATCCGGTTAGACTAGAAACCGGACCCCAGATTGAACCTGGGATAACGCTAAGAGGAAGAAGTCCTAGGCTAATTATATGTTAAAGGTTTTAAAATGACTGTACGGGTGGTATTGTGGCTAGAGCAACCACTTTACAGCGTGACAAAGCGCTCAGTGTTCAATCTCCACGTTTTGTAATCCATAAATTCTTGTTTCTAGTCTGGGTGAATTTTGTGTGCATTATTTGAATGCTTGTAAAGACTCACTCGATACAAAAGTTATTCCAAGTACGACGGTTGTCTTTTTAACAAACACAATATAATTAGCTAAAAGTCTCACAGCTCTATAACTTATCCAGAGTATCTATGGTAATATCTCCAAAAAAGGAATGAATAAAAAATGCTCTTTAATAAATAATGATTTGACAGATCGCTAAGATAATAACAGTCGACAATTAACAATGTCCGATTATAACAGAAGCACGTTTATTACGTCGTGACAGATATCGCGTCTACATACAATGTTGCAACTTAACTGTACTGTTGCTCAATTTGAAAGCTTTTAGTTCATTTAAGTATTTTCAAAATCTACGTAGTTCGTTTTAATGATGTTTGTGCAGTATGGTGTATGATATTTGAGTGTTCAATAACTATGAAGATTCTGTTTTATCTCAAAACCATATGACGGCAGTTATTCATAGGTGTTTACCGTTTTTCAAAAGATTATCTGCATATATCAAATTAATTGACTGCCTCCGTGGTCCAGTGGATAGCGTATGCGACTGCTGATCAGAGGTCCCGGGTTCGATTCCCGGGTCGGGCAAAAGTGTTACTGAACACTTTTGCCCGACCCGGGAATCGAACCCGCTACTGAGAACTACTACTACTGCTACTGAGAATTCGGAAACACCCAGTGGTTTTTCCGAATTCTCAGTAGCAGCCCGGAGGCTGGTGATGTGCCCGGTAACGGCAATAGGCTCGCCCCCTATTACGTGGGAATTAAAATTCTTGGCGAAATGTGGGTGTAATATTTACACCTCTGCCTACCCCTTCGGGGATACAGGCGTGAGACTATAATTAAAATCAATAAATATAAAATTCTTGCGTTACGGAGTGACTGAAGGATAAGCTATACCCAAAACTATTAGGCGCAAGAAGCTGAAATTTGGCATGTATGTTTCTTGGAGACGGTAGGGGTGCATTAAGAGAGGATTTTACCGGTGGCGAAGCGGGTTCACAACGACTCCAGTCGCTCAAATCGTTGTCATCGTCCAAAAGCATATAAAAAATGAATCACATCTTATCACAATTAGGCAAATATTAAACTTTGAGCTGCTTTAAAACATTGACAATCGTAAAGTTACAAAACAAAGAAACAAAAAAGAAATATATCCCTTTCACTACCTACATACGAAGTGACACAAAAACATCCTAACTCCAGAAGTTGTATAGTCCTCCGTTAATCCCTCCGAAGAGGTCGGTACTAAAAAGTTTGACAAACAATGTCCCCCGTCCATTAAATAATCCAACAACACTTCAACAACTATGTGTTTTACACTCAGAAACAGAGTATTTATAGTTGTGACAAAATTTCAATTTGTTGCTATAATACGTCGTTTTGTTTTACGATACACCTTGAGCGGCTGTTAAAAACATTGTTGCTTCTGCAAAACGTAGTTTAACTGACTTGTTAAGTTTTATGGCTCCTAATGGTTCTCTGTATAAATTGTACGAGTCAAAAAGCCAGTTCCGGTAACGATGGGCACTTACTGTGTTTGAAAAAAATGCCTCGACTTTTTCGTTAGCGGAGTTAGGATTTGAACTTTTACAAAGATGGTACGCGAACCATATAGCTGTATTATACAAACTCTGTGCTCTAAAATATGGAAGCGCTTAAACTCACATAGCGTGAGTTATTTTTTTCGTATAGTTTCAAATCATGAGTATGTAATGGAGATACTAAGTGAACCGAAATCAAGAAGTTTTGAAGCAGCGAAATCAGTTGCTTTACCTGGCTGCGCAGAGGTATATTTTATTAATTATACCTATATACTTACGTCCGTGTGGTGACGGATTAAGAATACGGAATGTCACCACCCCATATCATCCCATGAGTGTCGTAAGAACCGACATGGGGAGCATATTATGCAGAGAACAGCACTGTAAGAGAAGGAAAACTTGATACAAACCGTATACCAACCCGTTTGGCCTGCGTGGTGTAGTAGGCCAATTCCTCCTTTCAAAGGAGAGGCCTAGTCCAGCAGTGGACTGATAAAGGTTGATGATGATAATATACTTTACTAATAGGCCACCAATACCATACCGTACACTATTTCGTCTTTTTACATACTACCCAAATTTATGGTCACGAATTGAATTTGGTGTGATTAAAGTATCCGATGATGCGAAAGTGGAGCAATAGTTATTTGTGCAACAAGAGAGCAAAGTTGTTTTTTGTTTCGACTGCTGATTTTGAGTCCCGAGCAAGCGAAGGATTCTATGATTGATTCACGAGCGTAGCGAGTGAATCAAAGTTAGAATCCTGAGCGTGGTGAGGGACTCAACAGCACGAGATACAAAAAACTTTGCTATCGTGTAGCACACATAACTTTTCACCACAGCAGTGAGAACACATATTACTTAGGAGACATAGAAATGAACAGGAATAGATTGAATTGTGCATAATCACTTGTTGATTTAACTGGTGTTAAAGTACAGTCATCATCGCTAGTTTCACTCATCTTTTTAGATTATTTTAAATATTAATATAAATTTAACACGTTACGCTATACCTACTGTAACAGCATCAGCGAAATTATTATTCCCGCTACTTTTTTAAATCGCGTTTTAATACCGCGTCCCTGACGTTTATTTTTCAAATGTATCATTGTTGTAATTCTAAATAAAAATGTATTGGTTAAAAACTAATTTTATACTATTAATTAGACTTATTTTTATTAAAATCCAATAATAAATTAAACATGTAAACAATAACATATAAAAAAAGTAATTTCTTTATTCTTTTTTTTTTTGCGTTGCCGTAGGTGTTTTCTTTGAGGTCGAATTCCAAAATCGAATTTCGAATTCGAAGGGGTTTGTTTTTTCACTCACTTTTTATATGCATGTGAAAGAGACAGACCACAGTAAAATTCGAATGTTTCAAATTTATGGCTGAACAATGTCAATTCGTGACACTGAAAATTGAAAAATTAAAAAGCTACTTTGCCTCACGCTCGAATCAAAATCGCGTTTTGTTCACTGTTGTCTCGCAGCAAAAGCGGCATGTTTGAGCTGCTGTGGTGAAAAGTAATTTACTATGCGATTTGAATTTTATACTATTCGAATATCAAGCGCGCATTTGGATCGCAAGAAATAAAATTAACGTTTATATCTATAATATAAAAAATGAATCGCTGCATGTATTGCTAAGCGCAAATCTCGAGAAGCAGCTGAACCGATTTCGCTAATTATTTTTTATAATATTCCTTGAAGTACGAGGATGGTTCATACGGAGAGATAAAAAAAACGACTATTAGGCGGTACGAAGTTCGCCGGGTCAGGTAGTTTGTCATAGAAATGGCGTTTAAGCAGCGTTGACAAAAGTTAACCTACAATAATGTTTCTACGTACAACTCATTTTCAAACTCGTACTGATCCTACCTTTCTCACAGTAATAGGATGTATTAAACTATAATCTCGCACCATGCACGCAAAATACGCGCCAAGACGTGGAGTTGCGGAAACAGCCCGTGCAATCAAGTATCAATCTCGCACCATCAATCCCGTTTTAACACTTACAAGATTATCTAACTGCAATCCTATGCAGCTTCGAAGCACTCTTTAGAAGAGCTGGCGATAACTCACATTTAAACGACGAACAACCCTTTTATGTTCTCTAGTTTATTGCTACTACATAAATCTATGCCTGAATTAAATGCGAACTCTGAATCAACTTTATCTACACGTGTTGCAGTACCCGTGTAGTTCTCGACATCAGCGAGGATCGAAAGATTCAAGTTGCAAACTTCACTATTTTTCTATTCCTATTCGTAAACTAAGTCGGTGCAAAGTTTAACATCTGTTTCTGAACGTAATAGACCAGCAAAGGTATCTCTTGCAGTATTTTTATCTCGTTTAACTTGGTATAAGTTTGATCTCGCAATTATTTCTGCTGGATGCAGGCGATGTTTTAAAGTAATTTCTAACGGTAGAATTAGTGCTGAAGTTTTTGAAGTTTGTGATGGGCAATACGGGTTAGTAATTAAGTATGAAGTTTTAGACAATTAAGATTAAGAATAACTTAAATTTGATAAAAGAGCGACAGAACGTTTGAACGAGGCAAGCAAAGTCGATGACATGGCAGTCAGAAATGAACAAAACAGCTTCCAGGCAGCATTTGATTGAACGAAGGCATAGCATTTTGTCGCTGCAACACCCTAACGTTGATTGGAAGGGAAGGCCTCGGGCGCTTAGTCAATTTGTACATATTTGACTGTATGTAGATACAAAGTTCAATAAACAAATAAATTGGAGTTGGGATAAGGGGGAGAATTGATAAATGTGTTAAAGAAGCGATTACAACTTCTGGCTGTGGAACTAATTAAAACGCAACGAAATACAAATTTCAAGTAGAAGAAATATTATATTTCATAGGTAATTTAAGATAAAATTGGATTTGAAATAAATCCTATATTAACCCTTACTCTATATTCTCTTTTCAACTTTATTGATAAAAGAGTTTTACGTTACCTGTTTAACCACGACAACGTTGTTATTGATTATGGTTATTGAAAACTTTTGCACGGTTTTCAAGTATTATAATGACTCATATTACAAACTAAGCTTACCCTTTATCTCTGGTTAAATATATCACGTCAAATTATGCGTATTTTACGTTCACTTTAACAATTTTTGCTCAACTTCAAAAACCAACAAATATGCTATCACTTTAGCCATTTTTTGATCAACTTCAAAAACCAATAAATATAATAAATATTTTGCATTACATACCATTTGCTCCACAAACACCCCACACCTTTCAAATAAAATCCTCACTTGAGCATCTAAGCCCCCAAATAGATAGTGACCTCCCTGCATTCGATAATGCTGAATCATTTGCATCGAGCTACCGGGTAAGCCGCTTACGGTAATGTAAGCCTCCATGGAGCCACGAGAGTCAACGTTAGCATAACTTTGTTCGCTGCAGCGCTTTGTGAGAAATTGTTTATTCAATATTTGTGGAATTTATGGCAGTGCACATTTTTGCGGAGAAAAATTGTGAAGATGAATTTAATAGTCCGATGCATCGTTTGTGCAGGACTGGAAGTAATTTGGTTATTAAAGAGGTAATCTAAAGCTTATAGGTAAACATTGATAAAGGAATAATCATGGATGCTGCAGCTGAAATTTGTTTCGAATTCAGTAATAATAATGTTTAAAATAAAATATATGTTATTGCTTTTGAAATGATCACCAGTACTGTTTTTTTACAGATGTTTTAAAGCTATGAGAATAATTTGATTTGCTAGCTCGAAAAGATAGAATATTAGATTAAAAGAAAACAAATCGCCCAATTACTGATACAACTAGTGGCTGCTGCCTCACTGGTCATGTGTTCAATTCCCAGTGCAAACATTAGGATGATTGCACTGGGAATCGAACTCATGAACCTAAACAAAATTATTTAGACCACACATGTCTACCTAAGCACAAATTGCCAGAGCATTGTCGAGTAGGGCAAGCAAAGGCTGCAATTACTACCTGCGACTATCTTAGAACGACCATGCAGTGCGTTTGTTTAGGATATTGTTACGTAGAAAGCAATTAGTTGCCGTCTATTGTCCTTTCTAACAGAGAAATAGGTTACATTTCCGGATGAAATAAAACGCAACCGTATATCTTCTATTATTAGTTTATTATAGGTACATAATTATATATATTTACAGTCTACAGGTACATTCTTCTACCAAATAAACTAGATTTTGGAAAGGTGTTGGAACTTAATATAATGTTTAAACAAAATAAATGCATACCATTTTATTAACTAACCTCAGTCCAATACTAACCACTAAAGGGAATATCACTGCCAATCACATTTGTTTAAGTATACTTAGACTGTATTCAAGTAATCTTACTCTATTCACTAAACACAATACTTATAAAACAGTTCTCTACAAATACTTTTACTGCCCAATATTTTAGTCAAACAAACAAAATCTTTCGTACATCATAAAAGAAAACCGGTGTCCAATATGATTATGGCTTCTGTAGTTTAGGCTCTATGGTGATACGTCAATCAGGGCAAGTGATTATTTGAAATGATAAAAGATATATTTAAACAGAAATAGATATTATTTTTAAGCAGCGACGATATTACTAAATCTTTAATCCACTTGTATACTCAGTGTATGACGAACAAATTTGTAAGGGAGTCCCCACACTTATCTCTGCGGAATTTATATATTGGGATCGGCACTACACAAATTTAATCATAACGTAGTTTACATTCTTGCTGCTTAAAATACATAAAATACAGGAATAAAGTTCACAATATAATTAATAAATCCAATTTAAATATGTATATTTCTGAACAACTAAATTAGTAATACCTGTATAATTATGCTTTTAAACTGTGCTATCTGTCGCGTCCTCCAGAAACAATGCAAGGAATTAACCCAAAAGCATCCCCACGTATTGCAGAATCAGACATCAAGCTAATTTGTTCTACACCCTTTTGTGTGGAGTTCTGGCGAAAATTTTAAATATTTAGTCGTTAGAGACAGAACCCGTCTCATAAATAGCATATTACTAGCGCCCTCAATTTTACATGCATGGATTATTGAAGCAGGTTTTATCTACTCAAATAGATGTATATCTTAACAATTTAAAACTATTATAATTCCACTTCTAATTTCAACGTCGTAATATAGCATCTATTTTACAAATTGTCGTATATAAATACACATAATCTTAATATATAAAATCCTTGCGTTACTGACTGACTGAAAGACACGCTACAGCCGAAACTATTGGGCGCAGGAAGCTGAAATTTGGCATGTATGTTCTTTGGGGACCGTAGGGGGATTTCCCGAAATTTCCACGGGATTGGCCAAAATGGGTAAATTAAAAGAAAATGCAGTCATAGCTGCTGGCATCCTCTAGTATTTTAAACTATCGAAACATATTTATAAGGTATAAATATCTTTTACTATATTAATCATAAAATCGTAAAACCCGCGCCGATAAACCTGGGGTCGTCCTCATTTGAAAGCGTGGTCCTCTTTTATTTATATATTATTTTCCTCATGGGCTACAGCCATTACTTGTACAAATATTTGTTTTACTGAAAGCCCATTTGGTTTGTTTGTATTTTAACATGTTATTATGACGATGTTTTATCACTAGACGACCTTTGAGTCTTTACACAAAGGTGTATTATTGTAGTGTATTTTAGTTTATAGATGTTGCGACACTTGTTGGTTCACAAGTGGGTGTATTTTATGTGTTTCGAGTTGAGAGCATTGTTTCTTGTGTGGGCGCTGTCTTTATAAAGACTTGGTAAGTGACCGTCCACTTTACACTTATTGATATGTGTGTGTACATCTCTGAAAAGAGTTAGGTGGCTGTCTGCTGAGAAACTTAAATGATAGGACAATATAATATTGCCAGTTTACTTGTAATTAATTTGATTGAATATTGTCATAGTAAATAAGATGATAAAACGATATAACATGTATTAAATATTTCTTTTTATAAGAGTCGACTGCACGGTTGGCGTAGGTAGTGTTTTAAGCGGCCGCCTCGCCGCTTGACACTGCACCGAGTGTTGTGGGTTCGATTCCCACACGAGACAACACTTTGTGTGATCCATAAATTGTTGTTTTGAGTCTGGGTGTTAATTGTCCTCGTTAGTTGTATGTTTGTAAAGTCCCCCACCACACAGGATTTAGTCCTAATGCGGGAGTTGTATTTTCTAAAAAGATAGAAAAAAAGTACTGATGTACCTACTCATAACTTTAGCTTATTAAATAATTATCATATTTTCTTGGTTTTTGGGTTCCCACGGCGTTGCGGCGAAGTAAACCAACCATGATACGTGAGGTCTCACCATTATGGTCGTCGACGTACACTGCAGTAGTTTTGGTGGGTAGACTTCGAACGTCTTTTTCACATACATCTCCGCCTGCCCAAGAGGCGTTTTATACCGTAATCTGGTTTTCACCGTGAACACACAAAAAAATTGCCTCTGGTGCGATTTTACTAATAAGTGACATCACAAACCGCGTCCGGCATAAAATTACGCACACACGCACAAAAGCAGTAACATCTTCATTGTCATTGTAAGGGACATTTCTACATAGAAAAAAAAAGCGGATTGGCTACTAAAATAGTCAATGTCTGCCATGAAAGCTCGTAGTCGAAGTAAACAAGTTTTACAGCGCCATCTAACTGGATTACTACATAACATACATTTTTTATACACTCATCGGCTTTTATACTTGAAAAAACAAACTACGTTTGATGGTCCAATGAGGTTTTGTTACGCATTGTGGGTAACATTGCTTGAAGACTGCACTTTGATGGCTATGTTGTGGTTAACCAGTTTTCGTTAGAGATGTCTTTGATTTGCTAGTAAAATATTGATGCTTGGAAAGGTGCAATAACATTTTTGAATAGTCAATTCCTCACTTTATTTAATATGTAGGGTCATAGTGTACAGCATAATGTATACAATTTTTGCGGCAAAAATGCTATTTTAAAGTGCCCTGAGGTTTCTATGTATTGATGTAGATGCATTCGTATAATATATAATAAAGCATAAAAATTAACAGGCCTTATTGGCCTTTGCCCAGCAGTGGGACACTTCAATTAAGTAATAAAAAAAAGATAAAAAAAAGATAAAATAGATAAAACGTTATCTTGGACTGTCCAATTACAAAATAGCAGTCGACGACTTTTTGCTGCCGCTGCATCACTGAGAAGGTTACGCAATTTCCTTCCCATACCTACTAAAATTGCACTTGTGCAATCTATTCTTCTTCCCATTCTTGACTATGCCGATGCCAGCTATCTAGATCTCAATGAGGACCAGCTAGATAAACTTGAGCGCCTCCAAAACTTCTGCATAAGGTTCATATATGGTTTACGGAAATATGACCACATCACTGAATTTCGTAACAAGCTCAAATGGCTGCCAATCCGCCTTCGACGGAATACTCACATCCTTTGTCTTCTATATAATATACTTTTTAATCCCTCGTTCCCCTTTTACCTAAAACGACGATTCGAATATCTACATGACACTCATTCGAAGTGCTTGAGATCATCAGAGAATCTGAAATTGAAGGTCCCTACTCATTCTACAGTTTTCCTTCAAAAATCTTTTACAGTGCAAGCTGTACGTTTGTGGAATGCGTTACCCGAAGCTATCAGACGGGCTCAATCACTCCCTATATTTAAAAATCTGGTTACAAATCATTATTTATCACAATTATCTTGACAATTGTATATATTAATAAATATATTTATATATAGTATATAGTTTATATGAATATTATATTATAATATGTGTTGATTATAGCTTATTTATCTACTGTAAGTATATAAGTATTGGTTTGTTATTTAGTAATTTGGTATTAGTATTATTTTGTATTGTATGTACGATTTGTATGTAATATTTATATATATATTTTTTTTTTACTCCTGTACAATATTATGTCAATAATATGTACTATTATTTTCCTATTTATGACACTGTTCCTCATGGTACACCATAACCCACACTATTGTTCTTACATTTTAATTGTATTCAAACTAGGTTGTCTGGAAGAGATCGCATTTTGCGATAAGACCGCCCTGTTGTGCAACTAGTTTTAAGTTACTACATTAAATATTGTATCTCTAATGTTTACTGGTGTACAATAAAGTGTTAATCTATCTATCTATAAAAAAAATATCAGGGCTAGGAATAAAACAAAAACTTCTTAAGAAATAAAATATTTTCTAGACCATGGCCCCAATGTTTCGACCCCAAACGGCTCATATACATAATCTCCTATTAGATTTACATATTTGCGCCGTTTGAGTGTCTCCGCTGTAGCAGCAGCAGCGCCCGCACAACCTGCTGTGCTGGGAAGATGAGATGGCGCAAGGGTATCGACACATGTTGCGTCCCATACCAAAGGCCTACCCAGCTTCCACAGCAGTAACGACATCCCGTCTGGTCTTTTGCCATCGTCGCGTGCCGAGCCTTGAGGTTCAAGTTAGGCTGGAATGCCAGCGGTGGCAAGAGCACGGCGCAGTATGTCATTGAGCTTGGCGTGTCGAGAAATACGACCCGCGCTCCTGCTGCATGACAGGCCATGGTGACCAAGGCTATCGACAGCCTCTCCACAGTGACAACGATGCGGAGAGACACATGACGCACCTAAACGGAGGCAAGTAGCGAAGCGAAAGGTCGTATCGTCCAACATGGTACCTATATTGGACGATGGCAGTGCCTGAAGCCAGAGGCCCGATTCCCATTCTCCCACAGCCAGCAGGTGAGCACGCTCCGCAGCGTTGGACGATGTATTGAGAAGGTTTTCTCGTACCAAAAAAAAAAGCAAAGCGGCCCATCCCATTGCCTCTGAAAGGATAAGTTTCGGGGTAACTCAGTTCTTGGACAAGCATTTCTCCAAGCATTCAAGGCATCGGTCTTACACGGCACCTCAGAATCAACCAGTGTGGGAGCTAACATTTTCCTAGTCAATTCTGCAGTGCTGTGAACGCCGAGGCCGGCCAAGCGCACAGGTAAGGACGCCTGTAGCCACACCCGGTCGTTCAGGGCCACATTCAAAATTTTACTCAGGGTATTCTGTATAATTTTGTTTGGAATTGACTATTCAAAAAGGTGAGCACAGAATCACAACCGTCGTCTAAAATTGGGGACCCCAGGAGGCGAAGAGAACTTTTTTCAACTTGAGTGATATTGGGAGCCAAATATTGAAATTTTGAAAGAATAGAGGATTTATCTAGATTGTCATTAATAAAAATTTCACATTTGTTTGTATTCAGTTCTAAGCCTATGGATAAAAATTTTGATTTCAGAAGTGCTAGATCTTGATACACAGACTCTACGTCACCGCCCGGGGTTCCATCATCTAGGTACCAGATGTTTAATTTAGAATTTAGTTGGGTTATAACTGGATGGATGGCCAAACTAAAAAATTGTGGTCCAAGAGGGTCACCTTGTTGATAACCGACGGCAGATTCTAAAAGATGTTCTTTGTATATTAATTTAGAAGGGTGTCTATAACATTGCCAAAGAAAATTGCAAATTTGGGGTATTTCCAATTTAACTTGTGTCAACAAAGTGTCCCTGTTGACTGAGTTAAAGGCATTCTTTAAGTCGAAACATTGGGGCCATGGGGTCCAAGTGCGCGATCACTTTTGAGAGATCTCGCAAAGAGACTTGTAGACGCCTCGCGTGACCAGAGGGCTGGCACGTATTTGGCTCAAAAAATAAGTATAGCCATCCAACGAGGCAAAGCTGCCAGTCTTCTGGGCACGCTTTCAATTGACTGCGATGCGGATGAGTTTCATGACGCCTTCTAAATTTTAATTTTTATTTTTTTATATTTTCTCTTGTATGTATTAATTAGTCTTTTTTATTATTTTAAGACTTAATTTAATTATACTGTTAATCATTTAAATAATTATTGGATAATTGTAAAGGAATAAATTTATACATTAGGTAAATTACCTTACGTTTTCTAGACCATGTGAATGATAACTTACCTATACCATTCCAAGCAAAAGAAGGCGGCAAAATAAAATATCCATGTACACTATACTCATTCCTGTATATCAACTGACATAGATGTTTGTGACAGCAGACTGGCAGCTTTACGTGCTCTCCGAGGCACGGAAGGGAAGTGCTGGTAATGGCATAGGACCCGTCCAAGCGTGGACGAGCCACCTTGAGGCAGCCTTTATGGAAGTTTCACGGTAAACGGTAGGTGAAATCTCTCTGCACAGAGGTTAAAGTACTCTAAAACCTGAACATTTTGTATTGTGTTCGTATGAAAATGGTGGTTTAGAATTATTCTTGAGGTTAAGTTTTTTATGTTGTAGATTTCGGTGTATTCTTTGAATGTGTGGTTTAATATGAATTATGTTAGGTTTGTGTGTCAAAGATTCTTTATGTCTTCTTTCTTACCCAAGATATCAAGTACGAGACTGTAGAAATACTGGTATTCAATAGCACATATCGTTGTCAAAGCCTGTGTCTATACAGAAATTTTGATTTGCTTAGTACATTTATGCAAAAGATGAGTTTTTCAAGTTTCTACCGTGAAAAAGAAGAGTTCAGGATTCAATGTATGATAAAAGTAAATTTTAATAGGTATAGTAGATTTGTTTTGTCGCAGCCGAAAGTTACTACAATTAAAATTTCACTAACTATAATAATATTTCTAATTGCCTAACATCGTCATGTCTACATTTCATATGACTAATATGATAACTCGAAAACTTAAATGACGATGTTTTAAATATAAACTTATATTTGAATTACATTCTGTTCAATAGCAAATGTACACTCTACAATAATTCATTACTATTTCAAATTAAAAGTACTCAAGACAAAATATTTTTCACCACAGCAGCTCAAACATGCCGCTTTTGCTGCGAGACAACAGTGAACAAAACGCGATTTTGATTAGAGCGTGAGGCAAAGTAGCTTTTTAATTTTTAAATGTTCAGTGTCACGAATTGACATTGTTCAGCCACAAATTTGAAACATTCGAATTTTACTGTGCTCTGTCTCTTTCACATGCATATAAAAAGTAAGTGAAAAAACAAACCCCTTCGAATTCGAAATTCGATTTTGGAATTCGACCTCAAAGAAAACACTTACGGCAACGCAAAAAAAAAAGATATTTGTTTTATAGAAATTACTTTTTTTTACAGGTATGTTATTGTTTACATGTTTAAATCATTATTGGATTTTAATAAAAATAAGTCTAATTAATAGTATAAAATTAGTATTTAACCAATACATTTTTATTTAGAATTACAACAATGATACATTTGAAAAATACCTAAACATCAGGGACGCGGTATTAAAACGTGATTTAAAAAAGTAGCGGGAATAAAAATTTCGCTGATGCTGATACGTTAGGTATAGCGTAACGTGTTAAAATTATATTCATATAAAAATAATCTAAAAAGATGAGGGAAACTAGCGATGATGACTGTACTTTAACACCAGAAGAGTTAAATCAACAAGTGATTATGCAGAATTCAATCTATTCCTGTTCATTTCTTTGTCTCCTAAGTAATATGTATTCTCACTGCTGTGGTAAAAAGCTATGTGTGCTACACGAGAGCAAAGTTTTTTGTATCTCGTGCTGTTGAGTCCCTCACCACGCTCAGGATTCTAACTTTGATTCACTCGCTACGCTCGTGACTCCTTCGCTTGCTCGGGACTCAACATCAGCACTCGAAACAAAAAACAACTTTGCACTCTTGTTGCACAAATAACTATTGAAACACTCAACACCCTCAATATCACCGCACAATTGTATACGTAATCAAAACTTTACATGTACTGAAACCGTTTAGTTTAATAAATTCGTTACAAGTTCGACATTCCGACAGGTCGATTGTAACCAATATAGTCAGCTCCAAATTAAATAAGTTTGTTAATAAATTGAAGCATCGCAACGTACTGTAATTAATTTTCTGTAAGTTTAAATATGATGGCAACATTTATTTTATTCTTTTTAAACTGAAGAAAACACAACACTTGCTCTTAGAAATACGTTTCTTAGTTAGCAATGGAGACACAAGAGACTTTATAGGCATTCATCCAACGGATTCTAAGAACCAAGACTTGAACATAATTTTATTGGGCACACAAAATATTGTCACGTTTGGGTATCGAGCCTTCAACACATGGCGCTGTGATAAATGGAGAGCATAAAATTATTATTTTTTTTTTTTTTATTACTGATAGACTAGCGTTTGACTATGATCTCACCTGATGTTAAGCGATGATATGGTCTAAGATGGAGCACGCTTACCTAGAAGGTATTCACTCGCGACTTGAAAACACCCAGGTTGTACTCATCAGGAAACACAGACTCGGGTAAAGAGTTCCACACCTTGGTGGTACGCATAAGAAAGGAAGAAGCAAAGCGCTACGTGCGTATAAGTGGGATATCCACCATGTAACGGTGACGCTGACTCATGAGTCTGGTCGTCCGATGGAAGAAAGGGAAAGGAGGAATCAGATTGTGTAGTTCCTCTGCGCACTCTCCAAAATGTATCCGATAGAATACCGATTGACTGGCGACACTACGGCGATGCTCCAGGCTTTGGAGTCCTGCGTCAACCAATTCATTTCATTTCGGACATAAAATCCATTTGGTTAGTATACAAACATCTTAAAAATATCTTGAAAACTAGTGTTAATACTTACCATTACAAGTAATTATTGGAATTATTATACGCCACAGTAGCATGTAGGCGTCCAATGTCCGCCACGGTACTCAGGATGCTGTTGGGGCTGACGCGTACCCTGCGCATGATGGAGGCGCATCGTTTGCGTATGATGGCGTGAAAACCATTTATGCCCGCTTGTGCAAACATGCCAGAGGCACTGCAGTAGCGCGGCATCCCGGGCAGCACCCTGAATGTGTATTTGTATGTTATATTGAACGCGCAGAGCGCTGTATGCCCTCTGCGTGTAGTTAACCCACAGACTGCATGTATAGAAGGACTGACAATACGCTGTAAACAGCGTAGCCTTTACGTCAGTCGAGCATCTCGAAAATCTGCGAGCCAACATATTGTAGCGGACAGCCACGGCTCTGCGCTCGCGCTCAATGTCTTAAATCACTATGCCATCCATCCAGTATAAAAGTTATTATTATGAGTTAGCAATCGTAAGTCAGATACTAGACATTGTCGCTCCACTGTCCTGGGTTCGATTCCCGGGTCGGGCAAAAGTGTTACTGGGTTTTTCCAAATTTTCAGTAGCACCACGGAGTCTGGTGATGTGCCCGGTAACGGCAATAGGCTCGCCCCCTATTACGTGGGACCTAAAAAACCATGGTAAAATGTGGGTGTAATATTACACATCTGCCTACCCCTTCGGGGATACAGGCGTGGGTCTATAAATAAATTTAAAAAAAAAATTGTTTCATCGTGTTTTTACAAACAGTCAGAACGCGTTGGGGACGGCATTTTTTAATATTATGTATTGATAATACATATCATACTGTACTTAAACAAGACGTAGTCATGATGTTCAAGCACATTTAATACAACAGAAGAGTTTGTTTTGTTTTTCGTGTGAGTGTGTGGCCAACTCTGGTGTCGGAGTTTTCAGACCGCCCAAAGGCCTCCGACATGGCCTAACGACCCTTATCCATAGACAAGAGCCGGGACCGACAGCTTTACGTGCCCTCCGAAGCACGGTAGCGCTCAAATGAAAATGCCACACTTGGTCACCCATCCAACTGGTAACCTGTGCAAGCGTTGCTTAACTTTGCCGATCTGTTACGAACGGCAAGCCAAGTCTCGCTATGAGCGCTAACAGAAGAGTGAAAATAATATGATGAGATGTCCTCACACAAAACCGAAAGAGTTTGATTGAAAACATAGATTTGCTTGTTGTGAACATTTTTTAAAGAAAAGTTTGTCAGTAATTGAATTGTAATATTTTTTGGAACAGTTGACGCAATATCTAGAACCATCTCAATATTCTTAAAAGTACATACAATAATAAAATAGAAGGTCTTACTCAATCATAACATTTTACGATTCTTGGAAATATACTCAAGTACGTACTTACTTAAGGATGTCTTAAAAAATATTAGCGGGTTTTCTGACATTCTTCAAATCTAAATAGGCAATTAGAATCGTGTTCAAAATACACTTTGAAATTTCATTGGCATTCTGAAACGATCATGACAAAGCAAATTAAATCCTCCGCTTTTGTAATATAACTGCCATACTTCAATTTGATGCCCCTTCTAACGTACATTATGTGTGTTGTAAACCTAAATATAATAAAAACCAACGACACAACAGCCCGGTAATATCTTCCATTTTTCCTAAACTTCCGACCACACCAAACTTTAAGTACGTATTTCCCTTAAAATTGTAATAAATTAACATTACGACTCCCATTTGACTATTTCCACCACACATTTCAAAATGACAATGGACGTGGCGTACAGAAAATTACCCAGAAAATTGGGAAAACCACGGCTTTGAAAAAACTTTTTTAACGTTAAATAAAGGTCGTAAGTCCGAATTAGTTTTAAATGAGAATGGGCACAATTCTTTGGATGATAGAGTGCATTTTCGTTTGTACGTGGATGTGACGTATGAGGGTTGTTGAGGGGTAGGGTGGTCTCGGAAGGCTCCTCACGTTTCGTGTCGGGCACGTCACGTACTCAGGGCTGGCACAACGTTTATTATTCAATAGCTAACCGTTACAGACATGTTTAAAGCTACAGGGAAGTCTACATTTTAGTATGAGGACTTAGTTTAAGCCAGATTTTGGCTTAAATTGTAATATTTTATTGCTGTCATCCAGATTTTGCAGGCTTAGTACTTTCAAATGTTGAAGTACCTGGACTTTTCAAAAGCTCTCCAGTAAAAATATAAAATCGTGTGTATAAGAGTTTCAGCTATAAATGGCGGATAGACTTATCCAATAACATTGAAATCTAAGATAGTAAAAGTTGAACTCGTTTCTAACTTGGAGTGTAACAATAATAATAAGATGGCGGATAAGGATAAAACTCTTATCTTAAGATCAATGTAATCACTAGCAGCGCAGTTATTATCATGGGGTTCAGTCCTTGGGATTTAAGAAATCCGTGAAACCTCCTTGCTACGAATCTCTTGGAACATTTACTTTTTATTCGTAAGATTGGGCGGTTTCAGATTAGCGTTTCTTTTCTGCGCGTATACGGTCGTTTCAGCATACGCGCTTACACGCGCGCTACATAACGCGCTTCAAAAAACCAGACTCACGTAAACGGGCAAATTTCAGCGTGATCGCTCAAAGCGGTATCTTGTCAGTGTCAACATGGACTCTGACGGCTCGCGCCTGATACGAGCCTAGAAGCGCGTCAACGCTTATACGAGTTGCGCGTGTGCCAAAAGGTGCGCCTACACGCGCCAACATGCGCTTGCAAAAACGAGCTTATACGGGCGTATAAAACGCTAATCTGTAACCACCCTTAATTTCGCTCTAGTTTTTATCTATCAGTAGTTTTTCTGTTCTGTTCCTTTCTCTGTTCTTAAATTTGAGATACAGAAATCTATTTGTTTGAAAAGTCCATTATTAGTAAACAGAATATAATTTGAAGATAATTAAACATCTAAGGGTCATTCATAATAGTGCGGATGTTAGATTTGGTAGCCGTTACAATAATGATTTTAATGTCAAACCATATATATCTGTAAAATAGAACTGAACTGGTACATCGAAAAGTCCTAGAATATATCCTAGAAATCGCAATATTCGAATACATAATCTAAAAACTAGGTATAGGTATAAATAATCTCACCGCCCAAGAAAATTCTCCTTAACATTTTACAGTGCCCGTGAGATTCAAAAAGGTCAATTGCAACCTTCAAACCCAGAGTAAGAGTTTAACCGAAAACACCCCAATGTCTATAAAATCGATTTTCTGTCTAATATTCTTAAATAGCGCTTTGAGCTCTGGCTACAGTTCGAAGATCGTTTTATGGCGTTCATCTTTCGTGACTTCTGAGGTCAAATGTAATCAGTGTTATTAAACCTGACTCTGGCAAATTTGAGAGAGAAATGTTGAATAATTTTATATATTATAGATTCGGTTTTTCAAAAGACAGGTTTTGCATGTTGTCATGGCAATTAGTGATGGTTGTTTAAATTATGGAAATAAACCAATCATAATAATGTTAAATATATTTGTCTAATTTTAATATGTTATCTGTTTGACATTTTATTACCAAAGATAATTACATTATTACTGTACTCTAAATGTGAAATTAAAATTGTAGAACAGGGACGAGAATTATTTCTAATATTTGTATGAGTATGTGGTAAAATATTATATTATAATTACAATCATCATCATCGCACGGTTATCTCGGTTGCATCATTGATTGATCTGACAGAGTATTAGGTTTTCCAAGGAGCGAATTCCATCAAATCTCCCAGTGTCAGTTTATTTAAAACTATTGACTCCCCGTGAAGACTGTCAAAGGTCTTTATAACAGCCAAGACCGATAGACGTGCTCTCTGAGGTACGTGTCAAGCGATAATTAATCATTCAATACGCACATAAGTCTGAGAAGTCAGTAGTTTGGGCCGTGGGTTTTATTAACTGAGACAGAAATGTACCATTTTTGTGTCTCGGTATCTTTACTAAGCTGTCTCTCTAGACAGCGATAGCTAGACTATACATAGTATTTAAATGACTGCACGGTTGGCGTATTAGTTTAAACGGCCGAGCGCCGAGTGTTGTGGGTTCGATTCTTACACGAGACAACACTTTGTGTGATCCATAAATTCTTGTTTCGAGTCTGGGTGTTCATTGTGTCCGTTGATTGTATGTTTGTAAAGTCCCTCGCGACACAGGAATTATTTCTAGTACGAGAGTCGTCTTCGAATAAAAAATGATCTAAGTTCACGTTAAACTATGCAAATCGATTTAGAACTTTATTTCTGTATACAACTGTACCCAACGGAGTAAATTTTAATTAGTGACATAATGTGCCTACAACATTTTCTAGAATATTTTATTCTAAATTAATGGAATGAAGCTACGACAATTTTAGCAGTAACTGTTTTTTTTTAATAAAAGCTATGTTTCTTGGAACCTCTCTTAACCCATTATCTAGTGAAATATAATCGTGACGAAAACATTATATTATTATTCTCATTAAGCTTTCGTTCTTTTTACGTTTAAACATATTGTTTGTTGTTTGTTTCTTACGTCATCTCTTTTGTCTTAAAGATTACGTACTTTATAGCGGCGATAGCCCAGTGGTGTAC
The DNA here is from genome assembly GCA_944739405.2 of Euclidia mi. Classification (NCBI taxonomy): domain Eukaryota; kingdom Metazoa; phylum Arthropoda; class Insecta; order Lepidoptera; family Erebidae; genus Euclidia; species Euclidia mi. The sequence goes on along the minus strand of OX123198.2, from coordinate 5,790,415 downwards.
GTAACGGACTGCCGAGACGATGGTCTTGGGTTCGATTCTCAGGTACCCCGCGCACACACCTCTGACTTTTCAAAGTTATGTGTGTATTAAAAATGTTTATTAACTCTCGCTAATAATGTGCCCGGTAGATGGCAATAGGCTCGCCCCGTATTACATTTGGACTGAAACATAACTGGCGAAGTTTGGGTGTGTAATACACCTCTGCCTACTCCTTCGGGGATAAAAGGCGTGAAGTTATGTTTTGTTTATTACGTACTTTACGATTCGTTAACTACTTTTGTAGTTGAATAAGCGAGCAGAGCTAATCCAATGGTTATGTGTCCCACTCGCGTGTTGCAGATTTTACATGGACAATGAACATCGGTGCGCCGTTCGACTTAATTTGCCAATTGTTTATTGATTTAATGACATCATGATCGTAATCATTCGCATTCGAATTTCCACTTCGAATAAAGAAAATGTCCAAATGCATCTTATATAGTTAGCCTGGCTTATTATATCCGGAATTAAATTAAAGCGGCGATAGCCGAGTGGTGTAAGTAACGGACTGCCGAGACGATGGTCTCGGGTTCTGTGTGTATTAAAAATGTTACTTATCGCTCGCTTAACAATGTGCCCGGTAGGCTCGCCACCTGTGTGTGGGTGTGTAATACACCTCTGCCTTTATCCCCTTCGGGGATAAAGGCAGAGGTGTATTACAATACTGTTGATTATACAAATACTGTTGGTTATCTCAATACACTCTTACATGTAGATGATAGCTATGAGTATATCCGAGTTTCAATCCGTACCGCCTATTTAACATCGTTTTCCTCAACTTCAACAACATAAGTTTCACAAAAGCATTTTCTCATTGCCAATTTAGGCAACTCAATCGCCCGTACACCATTGAACTCAAAAACAGACCCGCTTATTAACCAAGAATCAATTACATCTTCGCCGCAAATTTTGTTCACAATCTTACTTGAGACGAAAATGAGCTCTATAATAAATTAACCCGGTTATTCTAACCTACTAATGGTTATTTCGACTCATCAATATTAAGAGGTTACGGAGGCATAATCGTAGGGATGCAGAGGGGTGTCTCAATTTAGCCACATACCCTCAGGGGATGAAATAATCAAGGGAAATTGGCTAACACTCTTTAAGGATAAATATTTCGCGAAGGTAGCGCCCATGTCTTGGGTTAGAAGATATTATTTTCAAGTTTTCAAGTATATTTAGCGTCGTGGGTGGATATATTTTAGACTTTTTGAGAGTTAGATAAATAATACGAGAGAAATTGGTTTGGGAATAAATGTTGAAGGCAAAGATGCTGTTGTTAAATTATTAAAGTTCGTAATCAACCAAGTTAAACAAAGACTAAAGAGTATTCAAGTAATTTTGATTTGTTTTTATCCTGTATTAAACAAGTCCGCTGGTAAAAGCCCCATAGACATAATCAAAGGACGCTAGCAACGAATCTCATATCACACAGTAGGTATCATCGAACTGACACGGTCCCTGTCAAATCGTAGAATTGCACGGTTAGCTTTATTTACTTAAAAGCCTTAATCCTCAATTTCATAAGCTTGTCTTCTGTAGAGTACAATAATTATTTTATCAACGCTACACCTGATTTGAACAACAATACTATTGTACCCTTAAAAAATCTGTGAGGTAAAAATATTATATCGCAGCAACGTCTTGCCAATTGAAAATAAGCGACCTTTTTCCAATTCGGTTGGTGACCTTAAACCAGATATCATTGTATTGTAGAAAATAAATGTCATTGAGTATCTTACACAAAAGCTTTGGTGCAGAAACGATCAGATTCCAGATAGACGGTCAAATTGGCGCGGCAACAAAGATGCCGAGCTTCGATGAGAGCGCCATTGATACCGTATCGCTAACGAACGTGGCGAAGATGTGACGTCACAGAGTGATGATAGATGCTACAGGTATAGGTAGTTTCAGTACAAACATGTGTGTCGCTGTAGATGAAATGCGGAAACTAGAGAGCCTTTTGAGCTTTTCTTAGGTTCCGTCCTCGCAACGTGCTGATAAGGCTCTAATTCTTAGACTTAGCTTGTCTGTAATTGACTTGTGTGCCATAAATCATACATAGTTTAGTTAAACTGACTGCCTCCTTGGTCTTGCGGCATAAATGTGCGCGTGGGATTGGGAAGTCTCGGGTTCGATTCCCGGGTCGGGCAAAGTGTTAATGGGATTTTCCGTTAGGAAATTCTCAGTAGCAGCACGGAGTCTGGTAATGCAATAGGCTCGCCCCCTATTTCGTGGGACCTAAAAAATTCATGGCAAAATGTGGGTGTAATAATACACCGCTGCCTACCCGATAAGAGAATATAAATAAAAAAGTTAGAGTTGAAATATTCTGTAGTTTTTAACCTATATAAAATCAGGCAAATTGTTGCCTATTTTGTTCTCAATAATTCCCTTTGATCTTAATCCGTAAATATCTCTAAAATACGATAAAATAAACAATATATATAATTATGTTACTCCTTGATAAATAAATATCCGTTAAATATTACAAACACACTATGAAGTGTGCTTTCAGCATCACCAACGCACTGACAATTTTAAGTACTTACCACAGCCACACTCATCGAAGCCGGCACAGAAATGGAATGATCCGACATGATACAAAAATATTTTGTCATCCGGATCCACATACGGAATAAAAACGACATGTGTTGTATTTATTAATCCTAATTTCTGTGATTTTGAAATCAGGACAAAAGTTTTTAAAACGTCATGTACAGTGTTTTATCAGTGTGTACTTTATAATCTATTTAGATTTATATAACCTATTTGAAGGTCTTTTCACAGTGTTAATGGCTTGTAGAATGAATTGTATAATTATTCAGTTTTATCAACCGTTCCGGCACGTTTGTCCTTAATGATAAAAATAAGAAAATTGGTATTAAATATATTTGGGGGCGTTCAAAGTGACATCGTAGCTACGGTGACGCTATTTTCTCTGAGACGCGACGCGACAACGCGACGTTGGGTACCAACCCAACCTTGGCCTCTTTATGCTTTTGTACTAATAACATGTATCCCATCGTCGTTGAGAAATGGCTTTGCGTCTCGCCTCTTACTACGCCCTCCGGAAGACAAGACATTGGCACGCCAACGTACTTGATAAACTAGGACAAATTTATTTTTGAAGTAACTTGTTTACTATGATCTACCAAGCCACTTCTTAAGGAAAATGAGAAAAATAGTTCGTAGCTTCATAAAATATTAATACACCTTCTATTGGGGCTAACTAAGAGGAAAATCCGATAAGTGTATGAACAGAACAGCTAAAAGAAATTGATTCGCGCTCTGATGACAATGATACTCAAAATGTAAGAAGTATGCTATTTAATAATAAAATTGGAGATTACTCTAAGTCTTCTGAGGAAGCCTCAGAACCCCGACCCATTTACATCATTTGAAACTTTACGTTGCACGATATACATCGATGGTATACATCGTGATTTCCCCGGAGCACGCCAACGATTACTGGAAGTGAATCGCATCCAATTTTTATCATCCACTTACATATCTGTTTCGGCTTTTTGTTAAATTGCCGTACAGTGGCGAATGATTCACTCAGCTTTACCGTCAATTTTTACGACAATTACCGTTTTGGCGGAACGGTATTATTATTTTTTTCTTTGCCATCTACGTTTAGTGCTTCCATTACAATAGTATTAAGAATTTCATTTCGTGTCTTAAATGGTCTGAAACTTTGTCGGGAAGGCTGTAAATAACCGGTAAAGGCTGTTATTACTTCTAGTTTTCTTTTGTGTTTAGCAACTATAGTTATTTAAGGATTTGTTAGTCTCGTAACGCAAGCTGTCACGACTGCGAGCTTAAAAAAATTAAAAATTTAATAGTACCTACACTAAATAGTTGCATTTCTGTTACTTTAGAACTCTGAAATTTTACAAAACACTTTATTATTTTATTTTATATGTAGAGTCACGGCTGTATCCCCGAAGGGGTAGGCAGAGGTGTTATATTACACCCACATTTCGCCATGATTTTTTAGGTTCCCCGTAATAGGGGGCGAGCCTATTGCCGTTACCGGGAACATCCGCAGACTCCGTGCTGCCACTGAGGATTCGGATAAACCCAGTATCACTTTTGCCCGACCCGGGGATCGAACCCAGGGCCTCCGATCAGCAGTCGCATACGTTATCCACTGGACCACGGAGGCAGTCTTAACTTTAAGACTTTACTTTAGCAATTTTGATAAGAGACTTTTTGAAGACGAGGTATGAAAACTGTAGTCTGTAACAAAATTGCCTCATACGGGTAACAAACCCAGAATACGTGAGCATAGTGACAAAATGACTACCTAAACAAACACCAACAGTTCAATAATAATTTTCTCAATACACTACATAATAATAAAAACATACAATGGGTATGTACATAACCTACAATTTTTTATTACAATGTGAAAGAATTGCCTGTAATAGGCCATTTTTCTTTGCAAAGTAGTCGTTTGCTAGGTCTAATAGGTCTGTAAACCAATTTTTCACGGTAAACTATCCATTGAACCTGTTGCAAATCAAAGCACTCGAAAAAATATATGTTTGTATAGGTCTTTGTTTGCACAATGTCCACAGTGATTTCTCTTTTGTGTGACAATCTTTTATACTGAACTAAACTTATATTGGTACTGCTGTCTTGTTGGTGTGATGGTAAACATTTGGCATGTTATTTATATGACTGCGCATTACCAGCGCCTCTTTATATTTCACGTCGGAACGGGAATTGCAGATGTCATGAAACGGCATCACTTCATTAGTCTATAATAATGAAGTGATGACGTTTCGTTTCACAACTAGCCGGTAGCACTCTCGATTCGTTTAGAGACTATTCTCTATGAATCAAGAGTGCTACTGGCTAGTTGTGACGTATTGCGGTGCAATGGCGGGGGCCGCTGACAGTGTTCGTGTGGACTTGTCTGGCTGGCAAAGGGGCATTCAGTCGAGTCGCTTGGTGGACAGTACATCATGAATCTGTCCTCGGTTCGTTAAAATACTTGAAAGTGAAAGCTATTATTGTTAAGATAGAGCCTTTCGTATTTTCAAGTAGTCAGTGTATTTTAGTTAGTGTGTATTCAATGCACAAGAACGCAGCTGCGCACACTTAGTAGGAACTGTGAAGTGTTTATATTGGCCAACAATCTAGCTACCCGCCTACATATAGATACTCGTTTTTGTGATCGTTTTTCAGCATAGAAAAGTGTAAAGGAGTAGGAATATATTCTATGAGACTACCACAGCATCATCATATTATCTCGATAGCATCCAAGAATTTCGCATTGAAATCTAGACCGCTTTCGAATCTAATTCAACTTCACAGAAGCGACTTAGACCTCCTTCAGGCAATAGCTCTACTCTATGATTTAATAATAGTGGCAGCATATTTGAGGGAACGGTTTCTCCGAAGATAAAGGCTTTTACCACTGGCACTGGTAGCTTCACGCACTCTCTGTTATATATGAGACCTTTGTACTACTTTCTGAAGCCAGTCATCCATCTGTATCTGATATAAGATAGTGATCAGAGCGGTGTAACGTCGCATCGAGCGATACACACCACAGCACTACCCCACCCCTTCGACGCATACATCTACGCACGCCGTCGACTATATATTCAAGTCCGACGTGAAGAGCGGTCCCTTTTTTCTGACTCCGGACACCACCGCTGCAAGCTAAGTGCTCCTCATATCCAGGAGCGCCGAAGTCGCGTCAGCCTGCCTGCCTACGCCCTGAGTTTTAGTCTTAGCTCTTAATCTAGTTGCTACCGGGTATATTTTATGTAACGCTTGCTCAAATAAACAGTATTTTGTAACCTGCAAATCCATATTTAATTTATCTCTAGTACACATTCCTACTAGGTAACTCATTAGGCATATAGTCTAAACATCACTAGCTACACACGTCAAGGATTCGATATTCATCGTCCTAGCGTTATTTTGATTGCATCTAAGAATTTCTCCTTATAGCTAGAGGTCCACTGTCTAGTCTACCAGATACGAGAGAATATTCGCTAAGTAAAAACTCACGGATAAAATTAAATCTCAATAAAACTGAAAATCTGTAATCCTTTCCAAAATTAAAACAAGGATACATTACTTACCATAGAAATCATATTATTAGTACAATATAAACACTTTAACAAAACAATATTTCAACCCCGTACTTCCCTTCAACAATGCCATCCTTCATAGAAACACCTCATCCTAAGAGCATTTCTTAGTTAACCGAAACCCGCTTATAATCTACATATTGTCCCACTCCATCACAACGGAATTGCTTACCGTCGGAAACAATAGGCTGTTTTACTAAAGGACTTGGACCTCAATATTACTTATCGCCACGTAGATGTTTATGTAAGCTCGAGAGAACGGGTCTAAAACGCAATAGATTGAGCCTCGAGAGCATGAAAGGCTTTCGATCAAATCTGTTAGAAAATAGAGCTCAGGCCGCAAAACAAAAGTCTTCGATGCGACCGGTATAACACTGGAATAACGAGGATGACAATTAATCCTTGACATTAAGCATGAAGCATGGAGTCAGTTTTGAATATCCTAAGAATCCTATCGGCGCGTATCTTGGTAAGAATCCACCATAAGCTATAGATGTAAACCATATCAAAGGCATTCTGTCACTATCGAATTTAAAAAAATAAGGAAACGGCAAAGAAATAACAAGGAGTCTCTCAGGTTTTAACTACGCAAAACTCTGATAATAGTCTAGTACTTCAAGTTATCGTTTTGCGAGCGGACGAGTTTATCGATTCGCATCCTAAATTATCGCCGCCTGTAGTCTGTGGACTTATTAAATAAAGATTGAAAAAAACATGCGGCATCGCGGCTGATAAGCATTAAAGGCTACCCCTTAAACACCAGTGAAATATAATTTAATTGAATTTGTATTTTTATATTGCATGCTGTATAGCGGAATATGTAGAATGAAGAATATTATTATGTTATTAAAAATATCTCCAAAACTTACATTAGTAATAAATATATACTGATTTTGATTCTGAAATAGAGAAGAGTTCTAAAACCAAGCAGCAATGATGGCGCCTGGTTTCTATGACATGCAAAAATGTAGAATAAGATTTATGTACTTATGGCCTAAATTACGGTGTGTACACCTCTGTCTACCCTCAAATACACAGAGGCGAGAAGTACTATTTACGTAAGCATCCACGTCCCCTATATCAAGAGGTCGATCCCATGATTTCCCCCGGCGCGTATTGCTTCGAAACGAGTTCACCGGCTACTTTTTGTGTGTCATTTTGTAAAACTTAGTTGAGAACTATCTAGATGATACAGTAGTTACGGGAGGTCATTAGTGAACCTCCCCGGACAAGTTTCGAATAAAATTCTTGTGAATAGTTTTTCTTCTGAGTGAACTAATATTTGTTTATTATTGCTGTGCCAGTTTGCAATTTTGTTGGTAAGATGCTTAAGTTTTTCGTAATATTTCGTTTAGAGGGTACACGTTATTTTGATGTATGAATATTCAAAATAAGTTGAAATTAATACTTTATGCTGAAGCATAAGTGGGATGTAAATTGAATGAAAAAACACAAAAGCTAGACTAATGCTAGTCACTCAGTCATCATTAATTTTAAAGGGTGAGTTTGGTGAAAGAAGTTAACAGAGGAGTCAACAAGTAGTTGAATATACGTGAATCATTTTATAATTAAAGTCAAAATAGATTTAGGCCGCGTCTAACACAGAGTGAAACCAATCGTAGAGCTTCGAAATAGACCTGCCGGGTTGAATCGGCCCGCAAATCGGATGGAAAGCTGATCGCAGGCATGGTAGGAATCCTGGCCACGCGCCAAAATACATTACGAGACGAGACGAACACGAATCGTATACGTGTCGTTACAACCACTGAAGTACAAGTATGTACGGTGAAACACCAGTAGACGGTTTTGCGGTTAATGTATAAACATGCATTAAAGTTGAAAGTAGAAATTCTTTTCCTAAGTACGGATTCATTCGACATTTTGTAGAGCTGAAAATGTAAATCTCGACGCTTAAATTGTAACTAGACAGGCTTACAACATTATAGTGTTCATACCGAGGAGGAGTAAGTCGATCAAAACTGGACTCTTAATTCTTAGTCCTTAATTTATTTTTATGAGAATGAATTTTCGACAACTAATATTTTTTTATATGAAATTATTTCATTACTGACTGATTGGCAAACACCGCACAGCTAAAATTAAAGAAGAGTGTAGGAGAGCAGAGAAGAAAGGATTATCAAATAGCCCTAAGTGTGTAAAAACAATCTACGCAGAAAGAATACTTGACAAATTGTAGACAAATGTCGTCTAACTTATTTATGTTTGCGTACGAAATTATTTGATAATTGGTTGCCACATTGGCCTTATAATGAAGCAAAAATAAAACACACAAGCATGAAACATATAAAACCAATCGCTTAATCAAGCTGCTTCAATTCAAAGAAGGAAATCCAAGGAAACACAACGACCTGAATAATATCAGTAGCAAGTAAATAAAAATCATATCCCGAATCAAGCTAACTTCACAAACATAATTAACGAAGGATACCCGAACTAATTACGATCAACTTGTCTATTTCACTTTCTACCAAGTAACACGTTCAAGGAAATAGAATCTTCAGAACAATAGGAAATTAGTACCTTGCATTTGACAAATAACGGGAGAAGACTTCCTATCTTAGTAGGGAACTTTATTTTTGACGCAAAAGGGGGTAAGCTAACAGTGAAGATTATTCGCTCCGGGCAGTTCTTGGGATCTAAGTGAAGAAACTTGGGCTTCAAACGAAAATGAACTTTGGAGTTTAGTTATAGGAGATGTTTTTGATTGGTTTCTGCTTTGAGATTGTAATGGTGGGAAAGATGTGTTATTGGTTAACCGTGGCGGTGTAGCGATGCCGGTGTAAATATTGTTTGTAATTACAATGTGTGTTAATTTAGTTTTAGTATTTGTCATTTCCTGAGGCTGGTAATTACTGGCACAATATTTAATGTTGTTTTGGTTTTGCGAGACAATTCGAGCGAGAAACTGAGTTAGAAGTATGTCACAGTATACCAACATTATGTAACTTACAAAGAAGATTATAAAATGAACATATTTATCACCAATGCAAGTATTGTAAGAGAAGTCTAACAGATATATATGAAGCGCTTTCTTAAGAATATACCACACAGTTACGCGTTTGGAAAGAGACCACCAACCACGTCTCGAAAATTATAATTCCTACCTTAGTATTTTCAATCTATTCGTAAAACTCCCTTTCTGGCTGTTGGATTAGGATGTTTCAGATTATTGAATATTTACTTAATTCTAAATATCGACTACCATTCTCGTGTCACGTTTTCTTCGTTTACTTGCCTCGGGGGTTGTGGTTAATCTAAATATTCTGTGACACACACCCAAATACACATAGGCCTATGTATCAACGTATCTTTAGTAAGAGTTTCTGTTAATTAAGACATTTCTAGCAGTAAAATCGATTTTAAAACACCAGATTAAGCAATTTGTCTGTAACAGCTACATTTAAAATTAAAATTACAATCACAAAATAATAAATTGTACCCGTCTTCAGAAGTAATAATTAACAGAATCGTGAGGAAAAAAGATGATTCAATTTATTCCAAAAAGGTGAGTCATAATTTAAAAAATAATGAAACTCGAATTAAGTCGATGAAAAAAAATACGCTATAGTATACATCTGTGGAGGTGTTAGACTGTGGATGATAACTTCCCGCCCTTCGGCTGTTTCCGGTCTGACTGGGCGGGCGGCGGCATAATCGGGAATTTACCGAACAATCGTAATAAGAGCGAAAAGGTTTACTTAGCGATGGAATCATTTAATTAAGTCGTTTAATTAAATTTGAACACTTTTATTACTTCCACGTGTTTAGTGGTAACTAGAGTACGTTTGGTAATTAGAACTATTTAATGTAACGGTTGTTCGGAAACTGATCTCTACGAAATCTGCCAGTTTTGTTTGTAATAACATACTTGTTAATTACAAACTCATTTTATACTCGCACCATTTAAAACTTGATATACATATTCAAATATTGGTTTCATTTTGTATGAATATATAAGTGACTAATTAAAACTAAGATACAATATCATGGGGCATTAAAACAACACCGAGAAACATACGTATTACACATATTATTTATTAAAGACATTTACAACGGAAATTTTATACTACGTGGAAAAACGGTAGATATCTGACGTTATTTCAAATACTGCAAAATGGCAGTCCGTAGAGTCTGCCTACCCCTCCGGGAGATAGTTACATAAAATAACACACTTTCACAATAAGCGAAGTTTAGACGCTTTTAGCTATACACTTTATGCTGCTATTATTCTAACACAACATCTTATATCTCAAGTATCTTAAATACAGATTACTCTGAAATCCTCTTCCAAAACTACCCTACGAAATAATGACCCGAAAACCTTTCGTAGTACGAGAGGAAATGAAATCTAGAACTTTCGATATTTACACGCAAAACACAGTTTAAATGGGGATCATGCTTTGTTTGCGTAGTTCGTATAACAATTGTTATATGCAAACAAACATTCTGTAATCATGAAGGATTTTAAACACAATATGAAGTTTTTATTTATGTTATAATATGCAAGTTTGTATTTGGTTGGTAGTTAAGTTGACCGTACTATTTGGATTTTATAGTATAATTATAGAATGTTTAAACGTTTATGTAGTATTGTGGATGTTATTCAAATATTACAAGGATGGAGCGAGCTGAATTTGGTTACTTATGTAGATACATATGTGTTATGCAATACAAAAATAATAAAATTGGTACAGAACTTCTCATGGGTTTATAGGGAATGGAGGTCAAACAGATAGAGAGTTATAAGGAGTGTGTTTGGAAATTCTATTCAATTTCATCAAAAATACGATCACAATGAAAAAGTCATTATTTTAAAACTACGTTTGAGGAGAAATGTCACTACATAGTAAAAAACAAAGTCTGTTTTCTGTCTGTCTGTCCCTATGTATGCTTAAATTAAAAACTACGCAACGTAATTTAATGCGGTTTTTTAATAGATAGAATGATTCAAAAGGAAGGTTTATATGTATAATTGACGCGGCCGAAGCTGCTGACGACGTCTAGTTATTCATAACCTGTTCTATTTTATCAACTCCAATGGTAATTAAAGCAATTTACCTTTACGGCACCAAGCACTCAAACCATTTTTTGCGTATAATTAGAATTTGCCAATACCCTCATCCAAAATCAACAATCCATCATTTCCTTAAGTTACCAAGTACCTTAGAAATTAAACATTTAATCCAGTTTATTTCCATTCGACCCGTTTAAAGGAACCGATACAAGACATTACAACATTTAAATTCAACCGTACCGTATTTATGTTTATCCGTTTCACCCGGGCAAAGTTGATAAAACCCAATATCCGTTGTTTATTTATCCGAAAGTGCTTTTATATCCGGTTCCTATATCGATCGTGGATACTCAGCATAGTTTGCTATTGCTTCGGTAATAGCTTTTTTTTTATAAAAGACAACTCCTGCACTAGGAATAAATCCGGACTTTACGAACATACAACCAACGGACACAATGAACACCCAGACTCGAAGCAACAATTTATGGATCACACAAAGTGTTGCCTCGTGTAGGAATCGAACCCACAACACTAGGCGCAGTGTCAAGCGGCGAGGCGGCCGCTTAAACTACTACGTCAACCGTGCAGTCTAAACTCTCTAAGGAAATATGTGAAAATATTTTCGAAGGGGACTAAATAGAAATGTATTTGGATTATTTGACACACAGCACAGCTTATACAAAATTGGTTTTGCGTTTGATCGTTATCTGAATAGTACGCGCTTGCGTTGACGAAATAAATTCAATCAATTCACCTTAAAGTTGAGCCCTGAAGACGAATGGAATGGAATAAACTTCTTGAACGAGGGTAATGAAAACTGTAGCCTTGAAGTGCCCAAAAGACTTAGGTGCGAATTCTAGTAGCGTAGAGATTTCTTCAATTTACTAACTTTGGTTTATAAATATATAAACCATGGAATATCGCTATCCCTTTGGATGGCGGAGGTCAGACAGGCAGTCGCTCCGTGGAAAAGCTAATATTCAGTCAAATCCGGTTAGACTAGTAAGCGGACCCCGGGTTGAAACTGGGATAACGCTAGGAGAAAGGGGAAAACTAACTTTGGTTTATCTATATCTTTAATTAAACCCTTATCCTTACAAAATATAGGCATGTAAATCTGAAGTACTAATACATATTATGAAATGAAGTCCTCTTCGCTTCCCGTCCGACGGTATGAACGCCATAAACTTAAAAAGTACCAAAATGATTTTTGTATGCTTTTCACCAAGAGATAGTGTAATTCCTGAGGAAAGTTAAGGCGTATAATAGTTTGGATCTAATGTCAGTGTCATACTCGTGTCAAAAATGCATTCCTGTAAATTAACTGATATTTGAATGTTATTGGAATGTTATCATGACTAGATCGTAAATTGAACAATGTGTCAATGTCCAACTAAAGAAGTCAAATTAGACTATAATTAGCAGAATTCTGAGTCAATTAAAAATCTAATCTCATTTCGTTCAAAACATAATTTCAATGTCATTTAAAATACGAGGATTGGCCTTCTGGTTTATTCTATAAATAGGTATACTGCAGTTGCTTGGTAAATATAATTTACCCATATAATATTAAGCCACGACAAAACAAGCTGTTAAAGTACGTAAGTGAAACAAACTTGGCATTCGGACCACACGAGGCAACATACCGATATAAATTTACCGCAAGCCATCAAATACAACTGTTTACAGTTTACTTTTTACGTAATCGAGTTGCCGAGTTATTACATAACTTCGCCGACAGAGGGCACAGGTAGCCGAACAAAATTATTTTACCGAAGTTTACTCAAAATAATTAAACCATTGAAATGACTTCTAAATTAATTTTGGCGAGTTCAGCACATTCCGTGGTGTTAGAATTCCGGCACTTTGTTAAGTATTTGCCGACGATTTATGTTGCATTCGGATATAGCGGACTATTTGCGGCTTATCGTTTGTGAGGGATTAATCTTCTATGTGAATATGTCAACCCATACATACATAGACTCACGTCTGTTTCCCGGCAGAGGCAGAGATGTCAACCGAACTAGTTGGATTAGACGTTTACTCAAAACAACTATTTCAAAGAGCTGGGTTGAAATCTTCCTTTTCATTCATTCAGCCATACGGTAAACGCAACGTTAAACAATACAGAGCTAAATGACTTATTATCAGCATCCAATAATAAGTAAACGAGATATTTACATCGTTGTGACTTTAAATATTTAAGTTATACTTAGACTTTTTATAAGTTAGACTTTAAGTTATTGCAGTCTTCTTTTGCATTATAAACATTGACTGATTACGAATACACCGAATATAATCAATCATATTAAAAATAGTTGAAGAGATGTTACAAAAAATTTAAGCAAGATTATATGCGCCATTAAAAAGAGATTGCTATGTACTCATTACATCGACCTACAATAATAAAATATAATAAATCTGCGTAGGTATATGAACATAGAGATTAAAAAAATGTCTTATTAATAAAAATGAATAGAACCAACTCATCACAAATTATTTGCAGCAAATCTTTAACCAAGTTTCTAAAACTCTCTAGTAAGAAGTTGGAAAAGTTCAGAAGATTTTGTTTTATATGAATGAAAACTTAGTTTAAATAAATTTGGTTGGTTAATTCAGGCTGTGCGGATTGAATATAAGGTGAATAAAATTTTAAATGCTTTCTAGAACAGTGATTATAAAAATAGTCAACTTTTCTCTTTTCACGAGCACAAAATAATATGAACAGTGTGGCTCAATAAGTCATAACAAACTACAGATCTTGCAAACTATTAAATAAGTGTTAAGTACTTTTGTACTACTGCTGCCTTCGTGGTCCAGTGGATAGCGTATGCGACTGCTGATCGGATGTCCCGGGTTCGATTCCCGAGTCGGGCAAAAGTGTTACTGAGTTTTTTCGAATTCTCAGTAGCAGCACGGAGTCTGGTGATGTGCCCGGTAATGGCTACAGGCTCGCCCTCTATTACGTGGGACCTAAAAATTAATGGCGAAATGTGGGTGTAATATTACACCTCTGCCTACCCCTTCGGGGATACAGGCGTGAGTCTATAAAAAAATGGTACTATTATTTATTCTAAACTCAAGAAAATATGACACTAAACTGCCAATATAAAACCAAAATATAAACTAGAACATTTCCCAAAAGCAACAACCAGGATCGTAAACGCTTAACGATCTAAGCGGACATTATCGGCAAACTTGCCACGGAGCATCACCATTAAGTACCAGAAATGATTATACCTCTTATAATACGTTTTAAGACAAACTGCCAAATAAAAAGGTGCACTCATCTGTCGCGATGCTGTCACAGTAGCGTAATGGTGCTGGCACACCTGAGCATTCACTTGTAACAGAACAGCGAGCAATCGCCGTTTTTTGTTTTGTCGAACTAAACAACCAACAGAACCAAACATTGCTACAATTTTTTTCACCATGACCCAATAAAAATACGGACTGCTGCGGCAAAATGAAGTCATATTTTCGCAACGACAACCTAACCTACTAGACACCTAATGTTTTCATTTCTACAAACAAAAAATTCTGTCAAAGCGGTGAGGTATACGGGGCAAGGGGGGCTACAAAAATGCTTTCTTATTGGCCGGTTCAAATTTGCGGTAGGTCATAATTCATAACTAGTGTTGGGATTGGTCTTATGTAAGACGTATTTAAGTCTAACGTGTTGTCAGAAAGTGTTCGCCTTACGTCTGCTTTCTAGTAGGCTAGGTTGTCGTTGTATTTTCGTAACTCGTGGCTAAAAATCATAGACAATTATCGGATTTGCGCAGGCCTTTATATATTTGGGTTACACTTGGGTCATGATTTTTACGACCTTTCTAGCGAACGCTCTAATCAGCAAAAACGTTAAAGCTTTACTGTCAATTTGCTAGAATGCTCGCCAGAAGCAAAGAGCTCAGATATTTACATAGAGGCACATTTCCTATGGGCGCTCTATAGACAAACTTTCTGCGACCCAAATTGCCGCTTGGCGGCGTGGCAGTCGCGCTGTGACAGCTGTCTCTACGAGAGCAAGAGAGACGAACCAAGGAGACGAACGTTCCTCCTGTGATCTTAACTACGAGAGCAAGAGAGACGGAGAACGACGCCAGAGCCGCCAACGGCGCCAACTAGTTTGGACGACCTGTTGGCGCAGCAGGAGTGTAAGCGACTGCTACGCCGATGGTCGCGGTTTCGATTCCCGCTCAAGTCAAACATTTGTGTGCATGAACATGGATGTTTGTCTTGGTCTGGGTGTTTCTATGTATAATATGTATGTATTTACAAAAACAAACTATATAATATGTACATATGTTTATCCGTTATCTAGTACCCATAACACAAGCTCTGCTTAGCTTGGGACTAGATGGTGATGTGTGTATATAAAAAAAAAAACTATTATCTAAACTGGAGACAGTCTCCACTTGGAATCGGTACTCGAAATCCTTGAGAACTGTGCTTCTATGTAAATCTATATTCATTGCTCTAATCAACAAAAATGACAAAGCTTTACAGTCAATTTGCTAGAATGCTCGCCAGAACGTTCGTAAGAATGCTCGCTAAAGCACATCCGTTTATTTTTCTGTTCTGTAACATTCGCAAGAATACTCATTACAGGTGAATGTTCAAAAGTATCAGCACCGTAACGTTTATTGCCGCCATCAAAAGTTAGCAACGAGATATCGTAAAACTCGTGGTGGATATACGTGCCCGAAATGCGAAGGTTTTGTGAGTTAAGTGACGAGAATAAGGACGCGAAAATGATGGGTTTCTTGATATTATTTTGCGTTTTTATTTTCATTGCTGTTGTGGAGTCGTTAAATTGATATGCCGAGCCTATTGGTTTGTACCTAAGTCATATGTCAAAATACACTGTAGGAAGCCTTCAAGCCTTATTTGTGGTAAGTAGATGCTCATCTTTCCCAGTCAGTTTGTAATTTGGCCGGACAGTTTATTATTATCTTAATGAGGATGAAAATGCTCTGCAATTTTTTAGTTTGAAACATTTCTGATTTTTATACAAGGTTATTTAGCGGGTTTCATGTAAGGCATTTATGCCTTAAATATATTATTTATCGTGAGTAAGACCCGCTAAATAACCTTGTATAATGTAAACTAATTGCAAAAGTTTAAAATCGTTTATTTCTGATTCTGGACGAAGGGGAAGACCTAGGCGGACGTTCTCTGATCAGATTGGAGACATCCTAAAAACAGGACAGGTGAGAAGTACCCTGAACAGAAGAGCATGCATGAGGAATCTAATGGGAGTGAATGAAGCAAGAGAGATATGTCTGGATCGTTGCAAGTGGCGTTCCGTGGTCTCTGCCTACCCCTCCGGGAAACAGGCGTGAGTCTATGTATGTATGTATTTCTGATTCTGTTCTTCCAAAATGAAAGTGAGAGTATAAAAATAAAGAAACTGCAGATAAAATGTAGATAATAAACAATTAACCTGCTGCTACTACTAATACTATGCTTCGGCCGCGGTTCCACCCGCGTGGAGGTTAGTCACAGCGGTGAAAAAGTAGCTTACGTCGCTCTTTAGCTTCCTAACTCTGGTCGCGGGTTCGATTCCCGCTCAAGTCAAACATTTGTGTGCATGAAAATGGATTTTTGTCTTGGTCTGGGTGTTTCTATGTATAATATGTATTTACAAAAAAAAAGTATATAGGTATGTATGTTTATCCATTATCTAGTACTCATAGTACAAGCTCTGCTTAGTTTGGGACTAGATGGTGATGTGAGTATTTGGTACAATATTATATTATTATTATTAACTATCTCCACACACAAAATTATACCATAATAATCCTCAGTTACGAAGTGAAAGATGGAGAAACAAATATAATTTAAAATTTCTGGATAAATCAAATTCTTTACAATTTTAACATCGTTACTGACAGACAAGCTGTCAACATTACTGATAGTAATGTTTACAAACTATGTTTATGTATTATATGTAATAGCTATAGGGTATAGGGTTCCCACCAAGAACTTAGGGTCCCAAGCCAACCTCACCTGCAAGTGGTGCACCTGCCAATCAACGGACGAGGCTCTGGCAAACAAAATATCCCGATGAGCAGCAATAGGCTCGCCACCACGTGTGATCAAAACACTGGCGAAAAGTGGGCGTTTTATATGTCTCTGCCTAGCCCTTCTGGGAAACAGGCGTGAGTCTATGTATGTATGTATGTAATAGCTGTGCTTGTAGGATTATATGTATTAGTTGACTAGGTATTATGTAAGTATTTGTTGTATTGTGAATTGTATATGTCGGCGATACGCCAGGTTTATGGTGTCCAGACTCCATTATAATAAAAACACTCACGTAATATTACTTGGTTTATTTTCAGACGATTTCTAGCACAGAATTGAATTAAAATGCGAACTACAGTCCTTTTTATAAACTAACCGTCATTACACTTAATATAACGTTAACTAATCAAAAATCGACATTAATATTGTAATGAATTTTGCACAACACCAAATTATTTATTTTACACGAATAACAAATTTATTTTATTAACCGAACGCTGCTTTACAACATTGTCAACAGATGGCGCTATCAACAGGATGCAAATATAAACGCATGTTATTTATTACCGTAAAAATAAGTGTCAGAATAATGTTATTAAATACTAATTGATTTTACTTTGAAAGTTTCTGGAGTTATCTTAATAACTAAGCGATAAATTAAATACTTTATAAAACAGTTAAGCAGCCAGTACAGTGTCTAATATTGTAAAGTAGTGAAGTTCTCAGTTCTGTGTTCACAAATAGTTATTTAAATATCAATCTTAAATATTATTGATATTTTCGTAACAATATAATCATTAAATATTAATTTGCGCCCATATATACCTAGCTGTTTGTATTGTATTTATTGTATTGTGCGTTGTATTTGGTGTGTCAATAAATGATTTACTTACTTACATACTTTTTTACAAGCCACATCGAAAAGTATTAGGCGCAAGAATCCGAAATTCACCATATATGTTTCTTGTCGATCGTAGAAGAAGGGTTTTCAAAAATCCCAAGGAATAGAGAGAATTTTAAATTAAAAGATGCGCTCGAAGCTGCGGGCATTCTACTGTAGAAAAGTCCTTCATATAGTAACCGCTACTGCACTTTGCATCCAATCCCCTGAAATCCAATACTATCACATCGATAACACAATTGGCAAAAACCCATTCAGATACAAAAACAATAACAATACAGCTCTCGTATCTTCACGCCTCAACAAAGCAGAGTTGGCAGAAAGCCAGACGACGGTACCGTTACATAAACTACCAATCAAATATTTTATTTTTTATGCTGTGAATTATGAATATGAATGTCATTGAAGAGTATTTTGTTTACGCTTTTAAAGATGTAACTTTAAAATATGATGTGTGACTTATATCGTTGTTGTAAAAGTGTAATCAATTTTGCAGATTGGCTAGTAATTTACTGTAGCATACATACATGATTTAGCTCCAAAAAGTTTATTATTACCACAGATATACATCGATACTATATATATTTTTTCAACATCTCATGCATAACGACTAAACCCAGTGTCGTGGTCGATCTTACAAACATACATATAATGCTAACAGAGCACAGCCGGACAATAACAACAATTTGCGGAACACATAATTATAAGTGGTGGGTGCATTGGGTTCTCACCTAGAACTTAGGGTCCCAAGCCAAGCTCACCTGCAAGTGGTGCACCTGCCGATCAACGGACGAGGCTCTGGCAAACAAAATATCCCGATAAGCGGCAATAGGCTCGCCACCTATTACGTGGGATCAAAACACTGGCGAAAAGTGGGCGTTTAATATGCCTCTGCCTACCCCTTCGGGGAAACAGGCGTGAGTCTATGTATGTATGTATGTATAATTATAAGTGTTGTCTCGTGTGAGAATCGAACCCAGAACACTCTCAATATGCCGTATGTGCAGTATAGCAATACTACCCTTCAAAACAATTGTAAAAACTGTATCATTATTTGCCTGACTATTATTTTGAGGTCAAAGAGTTGAACACATCGATTTTATCTTTATGTGAAATTTATAAACATGGATTATGTCCATCACTTCATGTAAAATGGACGAAAAAGCCACATTCATATTTTGTTTCAATTTTACAATACATTTTTACACAAAGCTACCTACTGAATAAATTTAAATCTATCTAGGTCGTACTCCAACAAACCAATTAATTTATAGAGCGTTAAATTCCATCGTTTTATTCATATAAAATGTAGCTGCAAAAATAATTTGGTTAAAACAATTATTGCGACAACTGTTAAATTTTCCAATGGAGAATTTTGTTAATTTTACAACGTTAATATTTTGACTAAAATTATAATCATTTTAAGCTGATTTTAAAACCAAATAGTACCTACAACATATTCCAAAATGTATTTATGAGATGTCAAAGTTATTCCGTTCGTACTCCGCTTGTCCTATGTGACGATTACAAAACTGGTTGTTACATATTCTGAAGAAGATATTCTTAGTTTTGAAAAATCAAATCAATACATTTAGGTATTTTTCCGCTACTGACTGACAGACAACGCAGGATGGGGAGTGTAGACGTGAACAGAGAAGGTATTTCCCAAAATTCCCACGGACTAGACAAAAATCCTTAACAATAACAAAATTAACGAACGCAGCTGCGGGCACCTACTAGTCAATAATAAAACGTAATAATTAAAGATCAAATATATATATATATTATCATATCAGATATATAAGGCAAGTGTGGAAGGGACAGGACGAAGGGGAAGACCTAGGCAGACGTTCTCTGATCAGATTGGCGACATCCTAAAAACAGGACAGGTTAGAAGTACCCTGAACAGAAGAGCATGCATGAGGAATCTGATGGGAGTGAATGAAGCAAGAGAGATATGTCTGGATCGTTGCAAATGGCGTTCCGTAGTCTCTGCCTACCCCTCCGGGAAACAGGCGTGAGTCTATGTATGTATGTATGTATCATATCAGACATAACAAACGACTGGAATAAACGAAACGTAAAAGAAAAGTCGACAACCGCTAAACTGCGCACCAAGCTCAAACTAAATATTTAAATCTGCGCCAATTTCTAGCAAATCTCGTTGCAGTGCTAATAACCTCTCTTTCCCTCAAACTAGAAAAGATAAAGTCAACTGCGATGTTACTGGTGCTCATCTAAAGAGAAACGGGGACTTCATAATGGAATAATTTAAATTATATACCGTCAAAACCTCAGAGAAGACTACTATAAAGAAAGACGTAAATATTTCGGAGCCTAATCCCGTAGGCCGTGAATTTATAACCGCTGAGATCGCGTTTTACCCGGCTAGTCCGCGAAATTCTCGTGTAATGACGTTACAGTTTGACTTAAGTAATCTATGGGATTCATTGACTTATCGTTCGAGAGTTCGACATTAAAGACCGGTCTTATTGTGTGAATTTCATTGACTTGTTTTTTCCTAATTTCAGATAAGTCAGCTTAAGTCTATTTAAGTAATATATAATAATAAATTCTCTGGGCAGAAAGTAACAGTACGTAATTAAAATGACAGATTCAATTGCTGTCATAATCGATCTAATCAAAGTGTGTTTGGATCTGATATCAATCTGTCAAGAACATCTAGATTTTTGTATAACTACTTTCATCTCAGTAAACAATTTCTTTACGATGACATTTATCAACAAAACAACACACGAATGTTCATGAATACTTTTAAACTTTGGCGACTTGTACACCTAGCAATGTTTGTGTAACGGGTGTAACGACCACTTTTAATATGCGATTTATCCATGGATTTAGAGATACGAGATACACGTTTGACATAATTAGTATAGAGCTTATGTCAAAAATGAATCTTAAATTTTGAAGATATGTCTAGATCGAATATTGAATTCAACGGTAAGTCAGATACCAATATCCAGACTGAACGTGAGTTTTTTGCCTTAGGTTGGCGAAGTGTACTTCTATTTATAAATTAAGGGTGGCAAAGCGACTGTTCGTTTGATTTTAAGTGGCTAACCACCCTTAGACTCCAGACACGTCAGCTAAGAGTCACTCGCGAGTTGCCACCCCAAGGAAAGGGAAAATCGTACCATTCGTACCTAATATGCGTACAACTCATCACAGTTTAGAAATATTACCAATAATAAATACAACTTAAATCATCATCATCAGCCTTTAACAGTCCACTGCTGGACTAGGCCTCTCCTTTGAAAGGAGGAATTGGCCTACTTTACCACGCTGGCCAAACGGTTGGTATAAGGATTGTATCAAGTTTTCCTTCTCTGATAGTGTTGTTCAGTGCATAATATGCTCCCTCTGTCGGCTCTTACGTCACCCATGGGGTGATATGGGGTGGTGACATTTCGAATTCTTAATCCGTCACACACGGACAATACAACTTAAAAAAAAACGACAATACCCAAGTATTATGCAGTAAGATCTTGATAGACGCATTGCGTGGTATATTACGCTCATTCACTGCAGCGCCATACAATGGTAAAACATTGGACTTGACATTGACAAATTGGGCCGATTACATACAATTTAGTGGCATTGCATCCTGGCAAACAATTCTATACTAATTACAGTAAATTCTATACTAGTAAGTAGCCTGATAAATCTATATTTATTTGATTAGACCCCAGCTAATGAAGTCACGGTACTCTCAACTAGAAAAGCCAGAAACAAAACATGAATAGAATTCAATACAGCGATCCGTATAATCCGGCCAAGTTGAAAAGCTGAACTGGCACCCAGCCAACGGTAGCCGACTCAATTAGTAGCATAATAGCTCTTCGGACCCGTATTGATTTTCATATTATTGAAAATTACTTATTATCGCCAATATTCGGAAGGTAGATAATTAAATTTGCGGTTTGTGTTACGTGAAGGTATTATATGAAAGTTTTTAGTTTTAAGCGAGTAGTAGAGTGTAGCTAAGCATAATATTATGGTATTTGAAATGCCGTATAATGCAAGTCTGCTTTTTATGATGCAAATTACTTATACAGCAGGTGGAGATAAACTTTAAATTCCTTAATTAAGACATGAACTATCTTTGCCGCAGGAATCAAGACACATGTTATGTTTTGGTAAAAACCTTAATACTAAATCATTAATAAAAACAATTACAGATTATGAAGCAGTTATTGTCTTCTGACATAATTTTCACGAAAAGCACAGTTGTAAGGCCATGATCACGGTTGTAAGAACATCTGACATAAAAAGGTAGGATGTACACAATCCGAAAGAAAACTTGTGAGTAACCACAAAAGTAAAATTTGTATATTATGAAAATATTCACAGTATTCTATGGAATAACGCTAGTGGACAAAAGTAAAAAGCGTTAACCTGATGTTTAAAAACAGTTCACAAGACTCGGCTCTAAAGTGCAACCGAAGCGAAACCTCCTAAATGGGGCTGCGGAACATCTCCTAACCCAAATAAAATTATAACGTCCCTTTTAATTATTATTTACATCATCACGAAAGTTTGACACAACAGTTTCGTAGGTGGCAGCAAAACCCCCTATGAAAACAAACTCTACCCCAGTATTATAACCCTAGCAGGTTGCATCGCTAATCTCCGATGCTTCATCCAATTTACTCCGAACAAACAGGTGCAAACTGCGATATTTCACGTGATATTATGGCCTAATTTTGTACGCAAACACCGTAGGCTTCGGTTGGCTTAAAGTGAATAGAAGAGTTTGGTTTTCAGTTTGCTTATAAACGTTTCAGTATACGAACCAGTGAGAGGTAGCGATAGCCGAGTGGAGATACCAAAAGACTGCCATGCAGAGGGTATCGGGTTCGAATCCACGGCGCGCACCAATGACCTGTCGGAGTTCTGTGCCTATTGAATTATTAATTATCGCTTGTCCCGTGCCTAGGAGAGCACGTTAAGCAGTCGGTCCCGCTTGTCATGAAGATCTTTAACAGTCGTTACAGGGCGTCAGTACCTTCTTAATCAACTGACACTAGTCTAAACCATGGAATATCGCTATCCCTTCGGGTTGCGAAGGTTAGACAGGCAGTCGCTCTGTGGAAAAGCTAATATTCAGCCAAATCCAGTTAGCCTAGTAAACTGACCCCAGATCGAAACTGGGATAACGTTAAGAGGATGATGAGGATGATGATACGAACCAGTGTATTGGATTTTACGTGTAGAAAAGATTGTAAGTTTTGAAAAATGTTTTAGAAAGACTTAGTAATAGTAGGCATAGTTGCATCTCTCTCATTTGCAAGAAAGAAAGGAACTAAAGCCAGACAACAACTTCTTAATTTTTAGTGATGTCACACTCAAATCCACACCCACGGCGGTGATTGAGGCATATCCTAACGTCTCACCTAAAACGACGCAGAAAATAATATATTAAATCAAAATTCCGCTCGTTTCTTGGTTGACACGCCTTGACGAATCACCTAACAAAACGTAGAAATTTCATTAAACTGAATTTGATAGATCTTATATATTTTGTCTCTTTCTAACTTCAGTGAGACATCAGCAAAAGATGAACTTAAGTCAACCACCAACGGAGTTAATAATGTAGTATAATATTCGGAAGGGTTATATTCTAATATAAAATTCAGGGCATAAAATTATTTCACTTTAATTTCTTTTTAATTTAGTTATAGGTTTATAAGTATAGTTTTAGCTGTAAAAACTAATTAAGTAATATTTACTAAAAATGTAATTAGTTGTAAAATAATTGAATTGAAATAAACACAATGATAGTACTTTCACTTCACATCGTTAGCTGGATGATGTTACATAGCCTGTTAAATCCAGTAGTGATTAAATAATCCGCGAAACTAGTGCCACTCAATATAACCAGTACAGCATGAAACCTATACACATTACTGGATTAAGCTTGTAACGGTATGCATAGTATCTATAAGCTTCAGTCAGTTGCAACAAGCTCAGACCTCAGTCGATGTTAAGCGAATTCTTGGAAAGGATGTAACAGGCTAATGGGAGGAAACAACCTACACCTCTTGACGTTATTTTCAGTATTAGATATCATTATACCTATGGTATTAAATTACAAGTTACATATACTTTTATTAGTGTAATGATATTAGGTTAGTGTATTTTGATTGGTGCCGAATGCTGTCAAAAAAATGTTGAAAGCATATTATTTGCCAAATACTTGTTATCAGAAGTGTCTATGAATATATGAACTTGTTAATGACATTATTTGTAAAAGAAAGAAGACAGTGCAACAAGAAAGTAATAAGAGCACTCATCATCTTCAAATACACAAATTATGTTCACAATTAATACAAGCGTTAACAAAATAAACTGTTACGTTTCACTCATAGACTTATGATTGGTCTCGCTCAGCGAAGCGATACATACCAATCATTTGTCTAGGGTTTCACTGTTATTTAATAAGTGTTTAATAAATTCAATGCTTAAACCTATATACTAACAATGGGGTAGAGGTGCACTACACTACACCATTTTAAAAGCCGCTTACACCGGGAATAAATGCTGTCGCTCCCAGCTTTAAAAATGTTCCAACAACGGGCGGACTCAACAAGCAGCCAGACTCAGGACGAATATTTCTGGATCGCACAATTTGATGATATGCTTTACGGACGAAACACGTAAAACCTAACTCAAAAGTTAGGCCTCAAACTCAAGTCATCTGCTTAATAGTCTGTACACATCCAGTGGGTTATCGTCAAGGCTTACGATAAAAAATTTCGTGAGCCGCTACATTTTTCACGAAGTAGAAGGCAGGTTTCCCTTCATTGTGACTCTACTCACGAAAGTAACAGTTACATACATTAAAACCGGCTTCATTAAGTGCTGAAGGGCGAAACGAATCCCACCTCGGTCCCCGCTGTAATGAAAACGTACTGCCATTTAGTTCAGTGATAATGGCTATTAGCTCCTTAATGTGCTTTCTTTCTACTCCTTTGAAATGAATTTTGTATAATGATGTGGAAGTAGGGGGAATACAAAAAGGAGTTATATTAAAACCAAACTTTACTCAGATGCGTGTGTCAAGTCTGACTTTACATGTGCAAAGTCAGCACTACATGAGTAGAGCCAAACTCAACAAACTTAGGATTAGACTCTAGTTATCTAGAATCATTGTACAACCTGAATACCTAAGACCATTTTCACCTTTAAACATTTCCACGTGCCATTTGATAAATAACGAGGTTTTCATCGATGTTTATAATACATACATACATACATAGACTCACGCCTGTTTCCCCGAAGGGGTAGGCAGAGGCATATTAAACGCCCACTTTTCGCCAGTGTTTTGATCCCACGTAATAGGTGGCGAGCCTATTGCCGCTTATCGGGATATTTTGTTTGCCAGAGCCTCGTCCGTTGATCGGCAGGTGCACCACTAGCAGGTGAGGTTGGCTTGGGACCCTAAGTTCTTGGTGGGAACCCTATGCATATGTTTATAATGATTATAATAATTCACATTACGCCCTGCTTTCAGCCAATTTATATATAAATTCAGGCTAATGCGAACGATACGAACTAAATTACCTTGTATTAATTTCAGAAATGGAGACGTTTTACCAAAATCCAGCCAATTATAATATCATTGGCGCAATTACAAAGCCACAAATTTCACAATAGCTTCGAAGCGTACATAATTAATTTATGCAGTAAAACTTTTACATTATACTCCATCCATCGGACCACGGAAGCGTTTCCATCTGTATTATATAAAATCCTTGCGTTACTGACTGACTGTCTGACAAGCTACAGCCAGAACTATTACGCGCAGGAAACTGAAATTTGGCATAAATGTTCCTTGGGGACCATAGGGATGCACTGCGAAGGGGTTTCCCAAAATTCCCACGGGATCGAGCAGAAACAGTTAAATAAAAAAAATGCGGGAATTTTATATATAAATGAGAAATACATTAAATAATTCGGTACGCCCATTAACACCGTCTAATACTCGGTGTTCCCGTCACTCGGACATTCGGTACAAATCCGGTTCCTTACCGGTTTTTGTGACGTAGCTAGCTTCTGTCATGGCGGGTGTCCGACCCGCGTCAATCCCTACCGAATCGGACGTGCGTTGAGTTTTTTATGTGTTTCTTGTGTTCACCTCATTACGGCTTCGTATATTTCTGTGTAGGGAATTAGGAAGTTGATTTGGCAAATTTTTACTTGGTCTCTGATAGGCAGATATGATGTTTAAAGGCAATACTTCAATCATAGTAATATTCTATTCTACCACATACACACAACACCATCTAGTCCCAAACTAAGCAGAGCTTGTACTATGGCTACTAGATAATGGATAAACATACATATATACCTTTTTTTGTAAATACATACATATTATACATAGAAACACCCAGACCAAGACAAACAACCATGTTCATGCACACAAATGTTTGACTTGAGCGGGAATCGAACCCGCGACCTTCGACGTAGCAGTCGCTTACACTCCCGCTACGCCAACCGGCCGTCATAGTATCTGTATGTATTTCCATGCAAACTAAAAAAAAACGTCATTCTTTGTTTCGATTAGTAAAACAATCTCAAAAACTTACCTATATTGGATATCTAACTCTTCTGCTTCAAGCTAAACGCATTTGTCTGAGTGTTTCATCGATACTTAGCATGGCGCTCTAAAATAGCGTAGCTATGGGAATCAAGTGTATTTCGCTTGTACGGAACAAAGCACTAGACTGAAAGGCTTAGACAACTTGAACATCGATAATTTGTGCTCCTTCTATATACTAAATATACAGCTATAGTAAAGATAATATAATACTATACTAGTAGCTTTAGTTTCAAGGCAACCTTCACTTCTGTACACGAATGTACATGTATAGTCGTTGCAGAAAGCGTTTACTAAGCTGTTCATACAAGCAACTGAAATCCTTTAGTTTGCAGTGTATCCTGTTTGAGAACGCAAACACATATTGCAAATTGGATAATCCGGTACGTATGTAGTAATATATGCATCCATAGTATCATGTTAATGTAGATTTTATGCATTACTATAGGACGAGACCTTTTCATTGCACCCCTTTATTTTCCAAGGACATAGATGCCAGCCAATTCAACTTCTTGCACAATATAGTTTTGTTATTCTGTCATATTTTTAATTTTAACGTGGATTCCTAATCATCAAGTTTCAGTGCAGAAAGTCTATTAACCATCTGTGTATGTTATAAGTTCAGAGAAGGTATATTGTCTAAAAGCTATTACACATTCCAGACTTACAAATATATTTTACATCGGAAATCGAACTTGAAACTTAAAAATCCCTTCCAAATTCTGCCACAAAACAACATAGCTGTCACGAAGACCAAATAATACAGATATCTAAAAAACTCGTCGTTAACAAATAATTTATAAACTGTCAGCGTTCATAAAAATATTTGTGTTGCAAGCAAAAAATGGCAATAATGAGAAGTAAGGGGCAACATTTATAAAACGCGGAGTAAGCCGCGTGGACCCGTGTCAACGGTATAATGCGCTGAGGGCCCGAGATCGAACTACGGTGTAACTTACAAGCCGAAGCGAATCGCTACCCGCTCTTAGGTTATGCAAACCTATTTATTTTAGGCAGATTGCTTCCTGATGTCTGCTATAACTACTGTATCGTGGGATAATTTATAGACTTTCTACCAATGGACGCCAGAAACACAGGGATTCGACGCAACAATTTGTAGATCGAGAACAGACCTATGGCGTTTGCGGTAGATTTAATATTGAGACGATGATATAAGAAAAAAACGACGTGTCTTGTCTCAAATCCGGCCTTTTAAGTCTACTGCAGGTACTCATATAGTGTATGAACTATTACGGACGATATTATTATTATCTGTCAGATATCAAATATTAACTTCGGTGCTTCTACGTAAGCAAAGTTCACTAATATATAAAATCCTTGCGTTACTGACTGACTGACAGACAAGCTATAGTCGAAACTACTCGGCGCAAGAAGCTGAAATTTAGCATGTATGTTCCTTGAGGACCGTAGGGGTGCACTAAGGCGGGATTTTCCGAAATCCCCACGGGGTCGGGCAAAACGGGAAATTCGAAAATATGTGCGTGCGAAGCCGCTGGCGTCGACTAGTGTTGTTATAATTCTTCTCATTCTCGGCTTCACATGCAAAAGTTCCCTATTAGCAGTTATTTTTAATAACTGAACATTAAAATTTCAAAGCATCTCACAAATCTTGTTGTTTTCTACACGCGCATAATATTTTACAGCGCTCCCCGTTGACTTATGGCAATACGCTGACAACTATAACTTGGACCGTATAGACAGGATTTTCTTATATTCCGCTGTTATTTTAGCAGCACCGGTATAAAAATATTATGTTTTGTGTAATCAGCAGAGCTTGAAATATAGCATGTAAACAATATCTTCGCGGTTGAAGATTTATTTACAAGGAAAAATTTGAACAGTTTTAGTGTTGGTGAAAATAATTGAGTTACAGTAAGAAAATACGGGTTTTGCTTATCGCTAAGCGCTCTATGGACAAGGCTCCCAGTATTTTCCTCTACGCCCAAACAAATTAATAATTTTAAACAAACAATATTATTTGTATTCCAGGCTAATATTAAAAGTCATATTTCATAAATGCAATGACACTTCACCTCAAAAAAGTACTAGCGTGAAACATAAAGTACCGTACCATTTATGGGCCGCTATCAAAAAAGATGATCTACAAAATAACGCAACGTGAAACTCGGGAAAAGAAAACATAAAAACAATGCAATAATATTCACCCCTGAACATTTTTCTCTCTGAGCGTACTAACAGCATTAAGTACAATCGCGAACAAAACTCAACACACATAATTTACGTACACATTTTTATAACTTTATAAAATATATTATATTTAAATTGTGCTAACGCTGTGGTAAGCTTTCCCCGAAGCTTTGGGCGATTTATGAGTGTACTGGAGATACCAAACTTGGTTCGCAAAATAAACACCCGTATATCATTTAGTTTATTTATTTTTCGTTCCGGTACCGATTGGCTTGGTAACAGTTTTGTAAATTATTGCAAACATGTTTGTAACTTAAATGCGCCACAGCTCAGGTACATAAAGTATTGTTCGACCTATACAGCCGAACACGTCATATAGTTCGTTGATAAAATAAATTGAAAAGAGTGTAAAGAGAATTGATGCCAATTGCCTACAGTTGATGTTTACTTTGGTATAATAATATTATACCAATGACTGAATATATTTTTAATGTTTGTATTAATCCAGTAGCAGTCAAAATGTTTGTTTAAATACATTCTGTA
Organism: Euclidia mi; assembly: GCA_944739405.2. Taxonomy (NCBI): domain Eukaryota; kingdom Metazoa; phylum Arthropoda; class Insecta; order Lepidoptera; family Erebidae; genus Euclidia; species Euclidia mi. The sequence goes on along the minus strand of OX123198.2, from coordinate 5,760,959 downwards.
GTAATAATTCGAGATCAAGTCTTCAAAAAGAATTTGGGGATGCAGTCTGAATTTGGGGTACGAATTGTTCGTCCGTTGGACCTTTAAGTGTTCATGTAAATTCCTTGATTCAACTGCCGTAGTACTGGCAATAATTGGCTTTGTTTTTGTAGCGAATATGAATTTTCAGCTAACGCGATCAGGTTTGAACATCTCAGGACCGAAAAATCTCAGCAGCTTTTTGTACTACATGTTTCAAGGAACAAATCTACTTCAATTAAATCCGCTTAAGTACCTTCGGAGGGTTTCATTAATTAAACGTTGGTGCTTGACGCGCAGTCCTTAAGAGGCTCTTGCCAGCCTTCACTCGAAATAATCGCCGTCCGAAATTATTCCCTTTGATTGTCTATGAGATCCTTCGTCTTTGTATTATAATTGCTCTGGATTATGGACGATTACTTCTGCGTTGTACGTTGACGACTTGCGGGATCAAACGATATAGCTTCATTAAAGTTAGACCATAGCGACCGCCACTATAAAGGGATTGATAACTAGACGAGGATGGAAGGTATGGGTATGAAAAAATCTTTGTTTACCCGAAGGAATGGATCCGTTATATACCCTTGATCCAAGTTTTTTTTTTCGCAGCACCAGCCATTTTATCCCTGTTCGGATTCAGCAGCAAATTATCAAACAAGAAAGAAAGAAAACTGTTTATTTGTGCCTCACAATAATAAATGACAGAAAAAACAAGCAAGATAAAATAACATAATAATAAAATCTAATAACAAATTAGATGGAACAGCATTATTGAGGCCAAAATTGGAGCCTGCCTCAGCTTGACGTTGTATCTATACATTTGTGCTTAAGAAAAAGTCACAAGAGCTGCAAATTTTGTCGGGCATTGCTACTAAGACCAAATTATTATGTCCACTAAAAGATACAAAATTCTTATGTCTACTAGCTCTCCCGCGCTACAAAGCGACTAAAGAGATTATCCTTCAGCACTGTTACTTAAACATGAAATATTTACCACACTCTTTTCCCCTAAAATAAACTGGATTTAGTTTTCAGCAGCTCGCAAGAAATTCGGTTAACCCGGCAATTTGGCCACTGTACATTTTTGGACATGAAAACTTAAAGAATTTCGCTGGTTATTTATGTTTTCATAGCTGATGAAAAGGTGATAGATATTATATTAAATACCTATATAAAAAAATGCTGTATAAAAAGTACTGACATACGTTTTAAAATGTGTATATTATTTAATACGTTATGCTGTTTCAGATCTCAGATATTTTATCACGCATGTACTTTATGGCACATAATTATTATCGTTAAGGCGAGGTTGCAGTACAGTGCGTAGCTCGACCTCACCCCCCGCAAAAACAAAAACACGCCGGTGGCGTCAGCGAGTGAGCGGGGGGAGGGGAGGGGTGGTTTCGTGTGTGCCTGTCCCACAGCGCAGCGTAAAAAAACCGTAGATGAGTTATGCGAACTTCAAAAGTGGCACATTAAAAACAGGCTGAATGTCTCACTTGGCTTTAGTCGCGTACGTGCTGCGGTTGGAAGCGCTCGCTCTTTTACTCGTGTGTGTGTACGTTACATTTGAAAATGCCGTCGTGTGTAATGAGATTTTGCACAAACTATAGTAGGAAAATGACTAAAAGTTATGGAATCACTTCTCATTCATGAGTATTACAATATTACAACGTTTTATTTACAATTTATAATAAATTCAGTATCACAAATAATAGAGTGAATAAAAAAATTGGCATTTAGCGAGTGTAAAAGAGAAGCAGTATTGTGCGTGTTCAAAGACTAAAAAACAAAGTATCCAGATGGGACATTCGTAATAATAAAAAACTGATGTGTGTTTTTGTCAAGTAATAAAAGTGATTTGGTGCTGAATCAACACAATATATTATTATTATAGAAATACAAAAGCATACGTAAGTTACAAACATTGACGGATGATCAAAGTCCATTCACTTGTTCTTGTTTTTCTCCTTTTAGTATTAAACAACTAAGTAGATTGTACTGCACAGTTTTCGCTGCCGACTCACCGTACCCCTGGCAGTACCCCTGGCAGTACCCCTGGGGGTATGGTGGGTCTTTCAAAGCTTAACCGTACTCCCAGATAATATTGTTGTGTAATTAGTTTATTAATTTCAGTTCGTTAATTTCATTTTCTACTATTTTGTGCGATCATTCCCAGTATAGTAGTAGTATTGAACAATTCTATGATAGAACTGTCCTAATTCTATTAGCACAACTTGATGAGGAGAACAAAACTAATGGGATAAGTAATAGGAAATGTCCCAGTCTAGTTCTATGTATGTTTTCACAAGGGTATTCAATAGAACTACTGGGAATGATCCGTAGTGTCACGATATCGCGCTCATATATCCGAATGAATATATTTTGTAGACGTTCATTTGTTTAATGTGTAAAACAAATGAACGTCTACAAAACAAATGAACGCCTACAAAACAAATGACGTCTACAAAACAAATGACTTACAGAAAGTGATCAGCTATCAATAGTGATTGCAGAAAACAGGTGCATGCGATTTTCAACCTAATTGACATTAGTCAGAATTTATAATTTTACTACCCTAATATTGCCAGAAAGCAAGAAAAAAGCAAAAAAGGTTTGTCATGAATTGTCAATAAGGTCGAAAATCGCATGCACCTGTTTTTTGCAGTCACTATCGATAGCTGATCACTTTCTGGTAGTCATTTGTTTTGTAGACGTTCATTTGTTTTGTAGACGTTCATTTGTTTTGTAGACGTTCAATTGTTTTGTAGACGTTCATTCGTTTAACACATTTTTATACATACATATTTATTCGGATATGTGAGCGCGATGTTGTGACACTACCCTTGTAAAACATACATAGAACTAGTGGTAAATTTCCTATAACTGTTTCCCATTAGTTCTATTCTTCTCATCAAGTTGCGCTAATAGAACTAGTGGGAAAAAGTATCACTAGTTCTATCATAGAACTGTTCAATAGAACTAGTGGGAATGATCCGACAGCGCAAGGATGATGATGATGACGGGTCTTCAACAGTACCACAGATTATACCTATAATATACAAAGCATTATAACCATTAGCAGTACTATCTAAACGTTTTATTCTCTAATTTATCTCCTTGTTGCACTATTTCATCGTACTAGCGCTTGTCTTCGCTTGTCTAAAAATACAAAAACGTAAGTAGTAAGTCATTATCATACGAGAGATAACACTGTTCAGTTTAATGTCTACGTAGCACGTTGGTATAACACTACGAGCATTTCAGCCAGGAGTACGGTTAAGCTTTAAAAGACCCACCATACCCCCAGGGGTATTGCCAGGGCTACGGTGGGTCCGCAGCGCACAGTTTTTATACTAACGTACTGTTTTAGGTTTCCATTGAATGAAATGAGAAGAATAAAATGTACTTTTTTAATAAATGTTATAAATAAATCACATCGACTTTTTATTTCCCTACCTTAAATGAATTAATTAAATTTACTTTGAGGCGAATTGAATTTACTCAAGACAGACAAAGTGATCATGTCGCATCTGAGTCAAATTATTGTTTGTGAAACGGTCAGAATGATGTCACAATGCGCGTCGGTCCAGAGAGTAGTAATGTTTATCTCTATTTCGCGCTTGCGATTAGATGTGCTATCTCACTTACACTTCTTATCTAATTCTTAGTGTGTCGTTTTGACATATTTATATTAGTGTGCGTACGCTTTTCGCGATGCGTGCTACTCGTAAGCTCCGTCATGTTACCTTGTCAGTAACCTGTCTACGGTTTCTTACTAGTATGTCTATGGTTTGAACGATTGAGTTTGGAATACGAATTACTTTGTACTTTTGCGAAAACGTACATGCGGGGGTGGAGGGGGATTTTGCTGAGCACCGACGTACGTCCGCCCTCAATCACGCCTAGACAGGCACTGATGAACGGCCGGCGAGCGATATAATGCCAACATTTTGACAATTTTTTTTCTTGGAGAAAAATGATAACGAAATTACGAAATCTGTTTTTACCATTTATTTTTAAATAAAGAGCTGTTTCTATTGATAATACTTTCATATAAATTCATTATGGAATCTCTAAGAAGTACACGTTTAAAATTGTGATTTAGTGCCATGTTTGACATTTTTTTAATCGAGCTAATAATTCCAAATCGTGTTTCTATCTTTACGATTTACTAGAAGATATGTTCAACTTTTATACTTTAATTTTTATTCATTAAAAATATCATAGTTTATGCGACTTTCAGACAAAAATCTTAAAAAGTACTGCAACCTCGCCTTAAACAAATAAAAGCTAATAATATCACGGCCTGATGAAACCTGGAATGCCAAAAAAATATATTTCCACTTATATTTTACTAGAGAATATCCGGAACTACGCTCGCACTTTTATTTTCATGTAACCATTTCTGACCGATCTCCTCAGATATTCTGGCAATCCCTTCTTAATGCTTCCTTACGGTGCCCAAGGAACATACATGCCTAATGTCAGCTTCTTCTGGTTTTGGCTGTACATCTGACAGTCAGTAACGCAATTTTTTTTTATAATATACAGATCTGAATTAAGTTATTTAATTAACCCAGCAAAAAGACTCCGCTCCGTGGTCGACTGCATCCGTGGTCCAGTGGATAGCGTATGCGACTGCTGGTTGGTGGTCCCGGGTTCGTTTCCCGGGCCGTGCAAAAGTGTTACTAAGTTTTTCCGAATTCCCAGTAGTGCCCGGTAACGGCAATAAGCTCGCCCCCTATTACGTGGGACCTAAAAATTCATGGCGAAGTGTGGGTGTAATATTTACACCTCTGCCTACCCCTTCGGGGATACAGGCGTGAGTCTATATATAAAATAAGCAAAAAAGCTCCACTTTCTTTTTTACGTAATAAATCACCAGTTTAAAACACATACAAGTCTTGGACACATACTCAGTGCAATTCCCCACTTCGAGATCAACTTGATAAAGTTTTAAGTACTTTACAGTTTTTAGCACGTAAACAGATAGAGAAGTAGCGAGTAGACAAGTTTCCAACACGCCTTTGGGGAAATCTAAGTCTCGGTCACATCGTTGAGCCGTTACCGTATTGCTAATAAGTGTTATGTGTTTAGTTTGGCAGAGAAATTATTTTGGAATTAAATTACGAAGTTGGTGAAGAGGGTGGGGGAAATCTTCATGACATAGAAAAATGAAACTGATCTTAATATTATAGTATATAGGCATTAGTATTAAAGCAGCGATAGCCTAGTGGAGATACCAACGGACTGCCGTGCAGAGGGTATCGGGTTCGAATCCACGGCGCACACCAATGACTTTTCGAAGTTAAGTGTGTATTAAATTGTTAATTATCGCTTGCCCCATGCCTCGGAGAGCACGTAAAACCGTCGGTCCTGGCTGTCATGAAGATCTTTGACAGTCGTTACGGGGAGTCAGTACCCTCAAATAAACTGATACAGGTCTTAACCATGGAATATCGCTATCCCTTTGGGTTGCGGAGGTCAGACGACAGTCGCTCTATGGAAAAGTTGATATTCTGTCTTATCTGGTTAGACCAGTGAGCGGACCTTGGGCTCCAAGGCGTAACCGGGATAACGCTAGGGCTATGATAATGATGATAGGGCTTAGTACTCCTTAGGTAGATGGCAATAGGCTCGCCCCCTATTACATTGGGACCTAAACATAATTGGCGAAGTGTGGGTGTGTAATACACCTCTGCCTACCCCGTTGGGGATAAAAGGCGTGAAGTTATACTTCGATATACAAAAAAGTTAATTGCCTTTACTGCAAAGAGAAAGGCATAAAAGTATTTTTGCAGTTAAAATGCTGTCAAGTCAGCCTCCCTGCGCCCTGTTTTTCAAAATTACTTTTAACGAAACCAAAAAGTAGGTTTTAAGATTCAATTTATAATTTTAACTACTCAGTGCCCCTTGCTTTTTTCACGCCTATGCTCCAAAAAATGGCAAGCACGAGCTTAACCATGCACTTCAAAGAGCTTATTTAACTGAGGGTAGACGAAAAATAAAAATACTTTCTTAAATATTGAGCATTGCGTACAATCGTGCACATCACAACTAGCTCGCAACAAAAGTACAGTCGGGCACAACGTCACCTCGCGGTACCACCACAGGAAGCGGACACCGGCTGTCGTTTACCGCGCGCTCCGCGCTTCCGCGCCGCTTTTATCGCTGGCTGTGCACGACTGTACCGCTAACTCATAGGTTATTGTAATATTTTCTTATTATTGGAAAGTTTTCTTTTTTGTATCGTCATGAACAGTCTGTGTATGAATAATTCAGGATTACGCAACTTTTTTATTTGTGATTTTGGTGGAGGTGAATAATATAATCTTACAGAATAGCGTGATATTAATACTGAGTACATTTCTCACAGTAAACATGTTTACATAACAATTTGCAAATGGGATATCTGTAGAGCTATGTTCTCGAGACTATGTAATACCTGAAGAGAGAACTGTTCTTTAACGACTTCCAGAAACATTAGATAGTAATATCACTGGCGCCTTTTAATGTATGAGTGTTTTCTGATGCTTACATAGACAGGGTGTCACAAGACCCATCACCAAGCCGAAGTCTATTCGTTGTGGACATCATGCCAAGTCATATTAACCAAAAATAATACCTGGGAACGAACATTTTTTAAGTTTTCCCATTTTTTAAACCGCAATTAAAAGCGCGCGCGTGCAATGCTCGAAATACCTATTTATCCATGGGGTCATAGGGCGGGGTAAATGCAACAATTTTGCACCTAATTAGAAAAATTCTAAACTTACTTTGAGCCTTAATATCTCCTGAACCAGTAATTTCCCAGGTATGGTGCGGAAGTAAAAAAATTTCGTAGTGATTAGTACAACATGGGATTTTAGTTTTCTTTAAGGGTCTTTTTACACCCTATAGGTAAAGGATAACCAAAGCCATCTTCCGTGGATATATCGAAATCCAATGTTAATAATACCAGGTGCAATGTATACGTAATAAAGTTATTTCCAGGTACCATTTTAGAAGTTTATGGGTGCGACCCTTATTTTACGGTGGTCATTTATGTGATCATATTTTATACCATACACATTATGACGTAATGTCTGTGTAAAATTTAATATCTTGGCCTCTGAGATCCGTTAAGACATTATAGTAAAGGTGCACACTATAAAGTGTTTGAGTGTAGCATCTATGTTATTGGGTGATTGCCACTTATGGCAGTAGTTGGTCACCACTTATGAGGGCAGTAATTGGTTAGAGGCTAGTTATTAGGTAATGATATTTATGAACCATTTTCATATCCCAATATAATAGTCTATATTATCGAAATGTTATTTTTAATATTTACTGACTGCTACGCAGAGGGTCCGAGTTCGAATCCACGCCACGGCGCGCACCGATGACTTTTTGGAGTTATATGCGTATTAAATTGTTAAATATCGCTGGCTAAACGGTGAAGGAAAACATCGTGAGGAAACCTGCATGTCTGAGAGTTCTCCTTAATGTTCTCGAAAGACATGTGAAGTCTGTCAGTCAACCCGCAATAGGCCAGCGTGGTGGACTATGGCCTTATCCTTTTCATAGTGAGAAGAGGCCCGTGCCCAGCAGTGGAACAGTATGGGGTGATGATAATATTAATATTTGGGTTCAGTAAACCCCTATTTTGTTTTATTCATTACAAATATTTATGCCATAACTAAATTGAAGCTACAGATTGCAAATATGACAATCACTGTCATATTTGCAATCTGTAGCTTCAGTGTAGTCTCTCACTCACACTACTCATGAGTAATATTCTCTAGATCTGTTTCTATACCCGAGCCCGCTAGTAGCAGTGTAGGGGCATCCGGTGGCTGACCAAGAACAAATCAGTTTTACATTCTGTACTTTTTTACCAAAATACATAACCGTCATCATCATCATCAGCCTTTAACAGTCCACTATTATAATATTTAAAAAACATCTGTGATGTCGTACTTTTTGCAGATGATACGTCACTTATTTTTAAAGTAGACAGGAATAGGAATGAATTTGATGATGTAAATAATGCACTTATACAAGTTACACAATGGTTTACAGCAAATAACCTAGTACTTAATTCTAAAAAAACTAAATGTGTTAAATTTCCCTTACCTAACGTTAGACAACTGGGACCTAATATTATGCTAGATAGGGAGGAACTTGAGACAGTTGACTCTACAGTGTTTCTAGGCATTACATTAGATAATAAGTTACAATGGGGTGCACATATAGCATGTCTTGCAGGTAAGCTCAGCTCTGCAGCGTATGCTGTCAGAAAAGTTAGACAACTTACTGATGTTGACACAGCTCGTCTAGTTTATTTTAGCTATTTTCATAGTGTCATGTCTTACGGCATTTTGTTAAGCTGGAGCAAAGCTGCGGATATTCAGAATATCTTTGCTCTACAGAAACGAGCGGTACGAGTAATGTACATGTTAGGTGCTAAAGATAAGATTAGGGAACGCTTTAAGTCTATAGAAATTCTAACAGTAGCCTCGTAGTTCTTATTTGCTAATATATTGTATATTAGGGCAAAATATAGGTTTATTTACTACAAAAAGTGACATACATAATATAAATACTAGGAACAGGCATAAGTTATATGCCCCTTATCATCGTTTACATAAAGTTAACAATTCTTTTGTAGGGCTAGGTATTCGTATTTACAATAAAATACCAATTAGTCTCTTAGAATTACCATTTAATACGTTTAAAAGTAAAATAAAAGACTGCCTTATTAGGAAAGGTTATTATACTGTTAATGATTATTTTAGTGATAAGGATAGATGGTCACTTACACTAGACAACTCATGATCTACTACTTATTTAGAATTTATATAGATACTTAGCATTTTTCAGTTTATTATTATATAACATTTCTAGTTCTTTTAAATTATTATTCGTTTATTATAATTAGGTCACTCCACTTACTACATTTACATTTGCATTGTTGTTCCACTAATTTTATTACAATTTACTGTACTGTAAGATGTAGAAAACTCGGTATCATGGTCTGTGAACTAACGTTTTTGTGATTTTGTGTATTCATATATCGTCACTTCTGTAACATACATTTCCACCATAGTCCTGAACATGGTCACGAGTTGTATACATTATAAGTCGTAAGTGGATGCTCCTGTTACACAATATTCGCTGTTCGCATTGGAAGGCTAACTAAAACACATAATTTAGTAACTGCATTAATTGCTTAAGTATTACGTCTGTAACTATTACTATTTACAAGTAATTTAGTACAATGTGTAACAGTTGCAGCTCCTTACAAAAATAAAAATATGTACCATAATATTGGCGATTTAAAAGAGTGGCCTCGAGTTTTATTGCCCGTTCTTTCTCGTGGCTCTACCTATTGCTTTGCGAACGAGGCAGTAAATGTAAATGTAGAAGCATTAAGTAATTTAATTTTAAAATTGACGTTCATAAGCGTCACCTTGTGATCTAGATGAATAAATGATTTTTGACTTTTGACTTTGACTTTGACTTTGACTGCTGGACTAGGCCTCTCCTTTGAAAGGAGGAATTAGCCTACTATACCACGCTGGCCAAACGGGTTGGTATGGGGTTTGTATCAAGTTTTCCTTCTCTTACAGTGCTGTTCTCTGGATAATATGCTCCCTCTGTCGGCTCTTACGACACCCATGGGATGATATGGGGTGGTGACAATCCGTATTCTTAATCCGTCACCACATGGACGTCCCCGGGACTTAACGAGTGTCAAAATTGGCTGTCATCAATGGTCACTGTTGCTGCTGCTTTTTTACCAGATAACAGAAAGTACAGCCTAATCTACTACTTCACCTACAAATTATAATCAATGCATACTTCGTATATATCAAATCTGTAACCGAACGTACAACTCGCCATCTTATAACATAAACCCAGTACTTACAATCTCCATACGCCGAAAGCCAAGCAGCGGATTAGCTCACAGACGGTAATTAATTACGCATAACTAATATTCAATATGATATGTATGCCAGTGAATCCTTAAGAAGTGATTAGGGATTATATGGCGAGTGATATTACAATGTCAGACGAATTCTTGGCTTAATTGTGGAAAGAGATAAATTATGGCACAGATAGGATAATTTTGTGCGTGGTGGCGGTTCTAAAATACAGTACCATTCCATTTAATTCCTTGGGTGTAGTAAAGGGCATTTAAGGAAAACACAAGAAGTGACTAACTCGACTGCCTCTTTGGTCACGCGGCATAAATGTGCGCGTGGGATTGGGAGGTCTCGGGTTCGATTCCCGGGTTGGGCAAAGTGTTATTGGGTTTTTCCGTTAGGAAATTCTCAGTAGCAGCACGGATTCTGGTAATGTGCCCGGTACGGCAATAGGCTCGCCCCCTATTACGTGGGACCTAAAATTCATGGCGAAATGTTGGTGTAATATTCCACCTCTGCCTACACCTTCGGGGATACTGGTGTGAGTCCATAAATAAAAAATTAAAAAACAAGAAGTGAATAGTATCATTGCAAAGAGATGAATATCTCGTCATCGCACTCTATACCAACCCAGCTGATCAGTGTGGTATGGTAAGTCAACTCCTACTATTGGGTTACAATGCTATTGTCTCGCTTATTAGACTGCGAAATGCTCCTTGAGTATCGGTATCATCAGAATAAGTATTTCTTCAAAATAAGCTGTTTCTAAAACTCCCGATACGTTTATGTTTCTAGCATCATACACAGATGATATTTTCTGTTTTTTTGTGAAAGTGTAGTGTGTACGTTACGATCACAGGATTCTTGTACTACATATACAGTCATGATGCACTATGCGCTTGAGAGTAATCTCACCTCTTACATAGTCTCCAAAAAATGAGTTAAGCTGCCATTTTTTTGTACTTAAGAAAATATAGTAGTTCTCACAAACGTATCGATGTAACCTAAAGCTACAAAATACATACATACATAGACTCACGCCTGTTTCCCCGAAGGGGTAGGCAGAGGCATATTAAACGCCCACTTTTCGCCAGTGTTTTGATCCCACGTAATAGGTGGCGAGTCTATTGCCGCTTATCGGGATATTTTGTTTGTCAGAGCCTCGTCCGTTAAAAAGCTACAAAATTTTATTTACAATATGAGAATTTTACTAAAGCCCTCGTGGTAAACCGCATTAAATATCATTACCAAAATAAATAGCCTTAATGCGCTTAAAAATAATATATACGGCTGTAATATCATAAACACTTTCACATTCCCAATAAGTGGACAATTTATGGTTATAATTATATGAACGCTGTAAAATTACTGTAATGAGCCGTAAGCGGCGCCGGGTGCGTAATAATAGCTATAAATAACAATAACTTCACTCTCAGAGAATTATGGTTGAAGTTTTTATTTTTTTATTTATTATGTCATGGTTATAAAGATCTTCATTTCCCTCGGGCGTCGTGGCAAGATGTTGTCAGTAATGATTTTTTAAATATATTTTGTTTCTCCAAGGACATCGTTTTGTTCAATTTTAAATTGTTAATTCGTTTTGATAAGGAAGTTTCCCTTGTTAATTTGATAAGATATTATTTTGTGGTTTTGTAATTAATCGTAAAATGTTGTTAGACAAAACCCGAATGAGAAGGACCAACGTCGCAGGATATAATTTTATGCTTGAAGCACGAAATAAATAATATCTGAAAACAGTTTTTTTTTGTTCCAGTTATAGATATCGTCTGCAATAGATTGTTCTTTTCTGCAAAGGATAATCATTCTAAACAATCAACTAACGGATGTGTCAGTTGGTTAAATATTTCATTGAAAGAATACACCCAGACTCGAAATTACTATTCTTGGACCATACACAGCATTGTGGGATCAGACTCAAAACACTCGACCTACGGAATTCAATATTCGAACTATAGATAGATCTGTAGATTTTAGATTCGTTTTTGACAGTGACATAAGCTCCATACAAAATATGTCAAACACGAATCTAAAATCTACAGATCTATCTACAGTTCGAATATTGAAAATGGCCGTAAGTGCTAAGCGGAAAGGCGGCCATATAAACTACTACTTCATGAGTGCTATTATCAGTCTACTCATCCAATGATAATGTAATCTTAATATATAAAATCCTTGCCTTACTGACTGACTGACAGACACGCTACAGCCGAAACTATTGGGCGCAGGAAGCTGGAATTTGGCATGGCATTTCCTTGGGCACCGTATGGGTGCACTAAGAAGTGATTTCCCGAAATTCCCACGGGATCGGCCAAACGGATAAATTGCAGTAATGTGCGGCATAAAAATGCAGGCGTAGCTGCTGGCGTCCTCTAGTTTCAAATAAAGTTCATAGATATAGCATATAGCCATAGCAGTCCCTGAATCGAAGTCAAGTCTAAAATCATTTAATCACTAAGGCCACAACGTGCGCAGTTGAATGCTCCACATTTACCATGATTATGGTAGTAGTAGTAATTATTGTAATGCACCTTACCTATATTCCTGATTGATATATTATCAATACTAAGTGCGACTGTAAATATATTTTGTTTCTATTGTTCGATTATCATTGTAACTTCAAAAATAATTGCGTTTCTTCATATGAGTCATGAGTCAAATCTAACATTTCCTTAAAGTACATCTCATGAAAAAGATATCTGGACATCTACAAGAATCAGAAAACTCATTACTTTTAATGTAGTAACGTGACACCTTTGCCTACTCTTCGTAACATCGGCAAACTTTTTTTTATTTTTATTTTTTTAATTTTTTTTTATTTATAGTCTCACGCCTGTATCCCCGATGGGGTAGGCAGAGGTGTAATATACACCCACATTTCGCCATGATTTTTTACGTCCCACGTAATAGGGGGCGAGCCTATTGCCGTACCGGGCACATTACTAGACGCCGGGCTGCTACTGAGAATTTCCTAACGGAAAAACCTAATAACACTTTGCCCAACCCGGGAATCGAACCCGAGACCTCCCAATCCCACGCGCACATTTATACCGCGAGACCAGCGAGGCAAACTTAAGATCACATAACCCAAGAACATCAGAGCGATACAATGTTTCAAATGGTACGTAAAGCCGTTGTTTTAATTATACGAATCGTCAGGCCATGTCGTAGGCTTTCGGGTGACCTGTAAACGCCTCCACCAGAGTTGGCCACTCACTCACACGAATAGATAGACTTTTAATAAACATATCTTCGTTCAAACGCTTGGTTCACGTACTAAGTTAGGCGATGACTTACGAAAATCTTTCACAGCAACTGCTGTTCTAGATTTTCTAAACTAAGTTACCGACTTCAGAGTAACATACTTGAGAACATTTTAAAAATTCTCATCCCAGCACAACTTTACCAAACTGTTCTAAATCGTCTGTAGTTTAAGATCAACTGTGACAGAATTCAGGATTCACTTTAAAGATTATTTATCTTGAAAATTTTCTCTATTACGGCGAAGTGATGTAGTTTTGAACACTAAGAAAATACGCGTTGAAACTTTGGTTGTCTTTGAAGTGATATCGAAAGTGATTCTATAGATTGCACAGCAACTATTACAACTTTGGTTTAGTTTCCTATCACTATTGTAGTTGGTATTAAGAATATCACCAACTAAGTCCACTTCTAAAATACACCGACCATTAATCTCTGCACCACTCTAAGGTAGACTGGCAGAAAGTGCCTATGGCACCTTTATACACTTTGTGTACATACAGACATTCATATGCTCACGCCTTTTTCCCATCAGGGTAGGCAGAGACAACAGATCGCCACTTGCTTCTATCCTTGCAAACCTCACGCGCTTCCTCTACACTCATTACTGTTTTCATACATGCTCGCCGATTACGGGTGTTTCGGACTTTTCCGTTTTTCAAGACGTCCCCAATTTGGTAGACGAACGTCTTACGAGGTCTGCCGCAACCGGCTGGCCCATACACCTCTGCCATATATATTTGATTCGTCAATCTTTCTTCACTCATTCGCTCCACGTGTCCAAACCATTTCAGCATTCCTTTCTCAATCCTTGTCACGACATCTTCTTTCAGGCCACATCGCTCTCGTATTACTGCATTCAGAATTCTATCAATCAGTCTCACCCCACACATCCTACGCAGTGATCGCATCTCAACTGCGTTAATTCTGCTTTCATGCTTTTTCTGCCATACCCAACACTCACTTCCATACATCAAGGTGGGCACTAGCACTCCATTATGAACCGCCAGTCGCGCCTTTTTAGGTACGGTTTGGCCGTTCATAAAGGCATGCAGCGCTCCATTCACACTGTTCCCCGCAGTCACTCTTATTTCAATATCACCTTCACATCTTCCATCTCTTGTAAACATGCTTCCCAAATATACAAATCTTTCAACTTGTTCCACATTTTCACCTTCAATCGTAATATTACACTCAGTCAAACTTTCATCCTTCTCAAACACCATCGCTTTCGTCTTTCTTGCATTAACTTTCATACCTTTCGCTTTAAAACCTTTATTTATTTATTATCTTTATATACACTATGTGTATATAAAGATGATAAATAAATATAAATAATGCGACTCATCAACATGATTTATCTACCTAAATGTAATGGCTCACTACATGTTTTGGGCAACTGTAAGTGTAGTGAGCACTTGTACTAAACAAATCAATAAACATCACGACCATAACAAGTACGAGAGAAACTCAGTCTTTGAAATATGACTAAAAACGAGTATTCATATAAACAAAGTCTGCTTACGAGTAAGAGTTAAGACAGTTTAACTTTCCCCGGGACTTCACGAGTGTCAAAACTCGTTGTCATCAATGGCCACTGCTGCTCAACCTGCTATATAAATAACTCTCCCAAGTACATGATAAAAATCAATAATAAAACGGTACATTTTAATACGGACCCTATGAACAACCTTCATTCGCCTTGATAAGCAAATTCGTTGACGATCCCGTATATATGATTTTTCCCAAGTAACACCTGATTCAATAAAGGGAGACAGGTAAGGCCGGTGTATAACAAGATTCCTGGCATTTCCACGTCCCTTTTTCATAATAAAATTGGAAATCCCACTCAATAAGGCCCTGACCGGAAGCAGTCTTGAAAACTTCGTCCAATTAAACAAACTGACGATGGAAAGAAATTGTTTGAAACGTTAATTCCCTTTTGATGTATAAAGGATTTTATTCATCTTTGAATTTTTTATTAGCCCCTTGAGTGTTCTTTGTTTTTTTCAATTTGGAGAGAAAGGTTCCTATTATAATTAATAATGGCATTGAATTGCCGGATCGCTTTGATTTGTTGTCAGTCAAAGCATCGTTATATTGGTTGTATGATGCTTAAGGACCGATAGTTACTCAGAGTTTGACAAAGCACTTTTTCTTTTTGTTCCTTTTTATGTTAAGGACAGTTACTCAAAAATAATGAATTGAATCAGAGATATATGCTTGTAAGCAGCGATAGCCTGTGGAGAGACCGACAGACTGCTACGCAGAGGGTCCGGGTTCAAATCCACGGTGCCACCGATGACTTTTCGGAGTTATGTGCGTATTAAATTGTTAATTATCACTTGCTAAACGGTGAAGGAAAACATCGTGGGGAAACCTGCATGTCTGAGAGTTCTCCATAATGTTCTCGAAAGACATGTGAAGTCTGCCAACCCGCACTTGGGCAGCGTGGTGGACTATAGCCTTACCCTTCTCATAATGGGAAGAGGCCCGTGCCCAGCAGTGGGACAGTATAAAGGGCTGATGATGATGATGATGATGATGATATGCTTGTGCTTTTTGTTAAGTGTAGCCTGTTGCGGTGCACAAGAATAAATATGCTAATATCGTATTACACAGAAATATTCCCATTTTAGGACATATTTGGCAATCGCATTGAACTGCAAGTCTCTTGTCTCTAAGTAAACTATTAAAATTATGGCAGTAAACCATTAAGACGATAAAAAGCTTAGATGGATAGCAAACAGGGGCCTAATTCTCCTAAATAAATATAGTTTCGATATCATGTCAGTGTCATACTTACGTCACAAAAAGCGTATTCTTCTAAATTACCTGATAATTGAACGAAGTTGTAGAGAGATCGTAAATTGAAACAAGTGTCAAAATATGTGTCAACGACGAACTGTTTATTTCAAATTATACGATAATGACATTAGGTTATCAGAATACTACGCTTCTGAGTCAATTCAAAATATTATATTTTGAATTGACTCAAAAGCGAGTCAATTCAAAATATAATATCAATGTCATATAAAAATAGGAGAATTGGTCCCCAGGTTCCTAAACAATCTGTATTATTCAAATTCAAGCATTTAGCAAACGATCGACTTGACCTATTTTTGATCTACGAAATCAAATTTTCGGTCCCAAATATTTTATATTCAAGACTACTTCAATGGCATAAAATGATTTATTCAATTCTAATATCGCCAGGCGACAAACGACTTAGGCGGAAATCTTTAACAACATTTCTCATACCTGTCAGTTGCGGTAATTTCTCGTAATCAGATTCAGATGGATTTAGGTTCAGATTTTGAGTAGATTTCAATGTTTGTTAATATTGTTAGGTCTCAGTCTTGTTTAACTTTGTGTTTTAGTTTGTGATTGACAGCTAGCCAGATTTTTACGTGTTTAATGTAATATTTTAGTCGAATGGTTTCGTTTTGGGGTTTAAGTCGATTCGTGTCATGTTGTTTGTTTTGTCGTAAAGTTGCAATGCACCTAGCCAGAAGAACCGATGGCCGCTGGAGCAGAAAGGTTCTGGACTGGCGGCCACGCCCCGAACGTCGTAGCAGAGGTCTCGCGCAAGGTGGACCGACAATCTTGGTTGGATCGCGGGCTGTGGATGGATGTGAGTGGCTCAGGATCAGTTCATGTAGAAAGACTGGGGGAGACCTATGACCAGCAGTGGACGTCATTCGGCTAATATGCCGATGATGATGAAGTTTGCAATAATGTACTTTTACTAATGCCGTTTTTCACACTCTTGTTGTATATTAGTCTATATACAATTAACGATAATATAACTTTTAAAAGGCGAAGATTACTTTGTAACCTATTAAATTCTTATTTTTGAATTTCAACCATAAATTAAATAAAAATCATTCTCGTAAGGAATGTTGTCAATAAACTTTCTGTAGAAGATCAATTTATAAACCAATATCATGGTCTATAAATGTCTTACATTTCTCAATATAAATCGGACTTTTCAACCACATTTTCAATGCTTATCAGAAGCAAAACTTCGAAAACTCAATTATGATACATAAATTTGAAATTTTCAGACCAAAATGATTGGCAAGTGACAAAATCACTGCGTGGGTGAAATATAAAAAGTTTGTCGATTTCAGATCAAAGTTGTTGAAGAAAAATTGTTTCCTTTTGAAAGTACTCTCATGCTGTCGAGCTATGTCACCACTAGGGTGTTAATAAATGACTTTAATGAGCGGATAAGAAAGTATAATCCTCTACATCATTTAGATAAAATTTGCACGTCACTAAATTGTAGTGTTTGAGTCTGTAATAGATCTTTCTGCGAGCGAAACAATGAAGCACAAAAGGTGTGGCGATTGAAGTGCCTATTAGGAATACGCCCATAGCGTTGGTTATCTGCCCAGCCGAGACAATATTTAATGTGATTCACAAATAGTTGTTTCTGAGTTTGAGGTTCACTTTGTGTTAGTTATTTGAATGGTTGTGAGGTCCCCAGTATTACGACCATTCAAAAGCAGTATTATATTGGTGGAGTTTGTTCAAAAGCCCTTCATTCATCTACTTTATATTGTCAAATAACATGGTCCAGTATTTAAAGACCATTAACAAACCACTGTTTTCCTATTAGTAAAGGACTATTTGTCATATAACAGCTGTCTTTTCCTTAAAAATCATTCACTCGAAACACAACCTTACCCGCGAACACGACTGACCCACTCGTCCAAAAATAATAAGTCACCCTACCGGGACAAATCCGTAACATCAAAAACGGATGGTGACCCTAATCGTGACGTCGCCATCCCCTCATGTTGATATTTGACAACTTTATTGGTAGGGTAATTGAATTTTCACAAGCTTTTATACTGATAAAAATTGGTACCTATATTGAAGAACGTTCGCGAGCTCGCTCTAATTTCGCCGGCGTTAAAAAGAAAATGGAAATATTGACAGATATTGTATTGAGAGCTAATTTTATATATTTTAGTAGACATCGATTTATGGTTAATGAAAATGTTTGGTTGCTTAATACGGAGTGAAAATGTAGTAAGTAATGCGATATATTTCAGAGGGTTTTGTTTTTGGCGCTTTATATTTCAGCGATCTTGTAAAGAAAATCTTGTACCTACGTAATAAAGTAATTGAAGTTCTACACTGTGTCAGCGTTTTATAAGAGGTATTTTAGAGCAAATTTATGTATCTATTTGAAACCCAACGACAGAAGATTCTAAATGGACCTAAACTTCAAGTTTATGAAGTATACTTTTATATAACTTATTACGAGCTTCGATTTTATATACCTAATATAAGATGTTATTCCAGACTTATATGCCTTAATTTAAGCTCATTATTTTGTTAAGTAGATTATCTTTATTAATATTAATTTCTTTAATAATTTTAAGAAAAGAAAATTATGTTATATGACACATCCTCTGCACAGTAAAATACGAGATTTATATGGAGACGAATTTATCGAAGCTAAAAAATTTTTTATCCCACACTAAAGATACCCCACAACATGCATGTCCTTATCTTCAAACTAAAACTTTTTATTAAATTTTGAGTATTATTTTACAGCGCATAAAGTTCTTTATTGAACCACAAGACTTTCTAAGATAAACAACGATTTTAAACGTTCATTTCTACGCCACAAAATCTTTAGCACGTACTTTCAGCAGTCAGCCGTAACAGACAGTAGGTACTTGAAGAGGTTTAAATCTAATAAAATGTTCACTGCACATAAATTTCTCACTGACCAAGTTGCAGTATTAAGAATTCAACTACACTTAAAATCCGGGCAGGTGAAGTGCAGTATATACCTATTGTTCAAGTTACCAAGTAAGCGGTAACAGCATACTGCAGTTTAGCTTGGTTTCTTTAAATAAAGACCTCAAGTTGTAGCGTAGTGAATTTTAAGACTTTTTTAAGTGATAAAAATATACCGCCTACTTGGTATTTGGATTTTTTGGAAGTGTGCGCAAGTTTAAATTAATTTTGTAACTACTCTTGCTGTGGTGAGCTTAAGTAGCTTTGTGGTGTTTAGAATATTAATGTGGGCGTGTAAGTGTTTTAGTATCATCTTAGTCTATAAACCGATTAAGAGATTGCTATATGGATTTTATAGCCAAAGAAATTTATTAAATACTAGCTGTCGCCCGCGGTTGCGCTTGGCTTAAGCATCCTCTCTTTATTTAACTCTTTTACAGGTGGAATATTAAAAACAGGGCTTTTTAATATTCCACCTGTGACTGTGGGTGCCAAGGTCATGAAAAGACCACTGTCCAACTTTCATATTTCAATATTAGTACCTAATTTGGTCTCTGCGATGATATGTTAGTCAGGACAAGTAATTTTATTTATAAGATGATATTACTGCCTCGTTGGTCTCGCGACATAAATGTGCGCGATGGGAGGTCTCGGGTTCGATTCCCGGGTCGGGCTAGGTGTTATTGGATTTTCCGTTAGGAAATTCTCAGTAGCAGCACGGAGTCTGGTAATGTGCCCGGTACGGCAATAGGCTCGCCCCCTATTACGTGGGACCTCAAAATTCATGGCGAAATGTGGGTGTAATATTACACCTCTGCCTACCCCTTCGGGGACACAGGCGTGAGTCTATATATAAATTAATAAATGATAATAGACATCGCGTTAAAATACTCTACGAACGTAAATGAAATATAGGTATAATACCGAGGGCTATATAGGAATTTAAACTTTCGTGGTCATTTAAACTTATTTGGTGGTATATATACCGAAAGACAATTTAAAATATCGAGGGCTGTCTTTTCAATTCGTGACTCTATATTATTTATATAAAATAATAATACCAACTGCCTTCGTGTTTTTACTGTACCCCTGCCTTGTTGCTAGATAGGAACAAAACTACAGAAAACATTTTCAAACCCCACGAAAACCGAAAACATTACCTCACCTAAACCTTCCCATAAAACATCCAATCTTTATATTCAAAAAAATATAAATCACGATCCGAATCTGCGTCCCATCTACCTACAACCTACACTAATGCGAGAACGAGACAGAATATATCACTCAGAGCCGCCTTTAAACGATCTTGATGGGCCATTAACGGTTCAAGTTATCGTAAGTGACACTTGGTACAAATTGGGCGAAAGGCCGAGTCTTCCACACGGGATGTGCTATGTTCTACTTGATTCCTTGAATTATTTGAACCGTTATACCTACGCTTTTATTTGCGATGTTCCAGAGATTTTCCGAGGTGTTCACAAATTGGTTGTAGGATCTTGAATCCCTGTGTGGATGGCACACCGTTATGATATTTATGTTCTAATAACTACCAAATGATAAAAACAAAATTTATCTACAATAAGGAGCCAATCGAGTACCAGAGTCCTTTACTTCTAAATTAATTTCCTCAGTAAACTTATTATCATCCCCAATTCTTAAAGTAACAATCAACCGCCAGAAGAGCAACATTCTAAATACAAAACACCAAAAACAAGATATTCATATCTATTAACTTCTCCTTAGCTCGTTTTAAAAACCTCAACAGATTCTCTCTGGTAATTTCTGTAATACTTTCAAGCTAGATTTTTCTAGGACAGCGTTAAGACAGGATTACAAAGGATACGCCGCTGGCGACTGGAACGGGGTTTAGTTCGCGACTGCGGCTTAGGGGATCAGCAGAACTCCTGCAATACATATTAAATAAGACAAGGATTTGTTGGTGTACATTTTTGAATATAGGATATAAGTAGAATTTAATGGATGCCTTCGAAGCATTCAATTTGGCAGGAACTTTTCCAGGATGCTTTATATATGGATTATCTTAATTTTCCGTCTGATCGTTTCTGCCAGATCCCGTGTAAATTTACTTATGGTGCAAGGAGCACACATGCCAAATTTCAGTTGCTTGCACCCATTAGTTTTGGCTGTGCATTTTCTGTAATTCAGTCAAATTTCATATACTTAAACAGATTTAGTATCTTCATTTTTATGAAGTAAAATATTAATATTAGAAACACGGACGGTGCGCATAAATATAATTCGCATAAAATTATAATTTCTATGCCAATTGGTATAAAAAAGGCTTGGTCCGTTGTATTGTTTTTAGCAAGAAAAAAGGGTTACCGCGTAATTGATAACCTGAGCACGGGAAGGGTTGAATATAAAATTATGTACAGAAAAAAATGTTCTTCCGGTACCGTAATGTTAGAAAAAAGGTCTTATAGGTTTGAAAAGCCAAGGATACTGGTCTAATTATTTTAAGAGGACTGGGCTTTGATATTTATAGTCTTTTTTGCGTCGCGGTGGAAATGCTTATAGCGGGTCCCTCTCCAACAAATTTAAGTTTAGAGCACGGTGATGGGGGTGGATACAAAATCAGATAAGTGTTCGGCCAGCGCCTAAAACCGCGGTGTCCTCTATCGCTTATGTTGCATGACATGTGAAACTCCAAATATTCATTGTATTGTGATTTGACTAACAGTTAATCTATGACTTCAACCAGTTTCGTATAGCAGCTTGTATGATAATGTTAGCATTATCAGACAAGCTGCTAGCCCAATGGTGTACGTAACGGACTACCGTGACGCTCGTCTCGGGTTCGTTCCCCAGTTACCCCGGGAACACACCACTGACTTTTCGAAGCTATGTGTGTATTCAAAATGGTAACTATCACTGGCTTAACAACGTGCCCGGTAGATGGCAATAGGCTCGCCCCCTAATACATTGGGACCGAAACAAAACTGGCGAAGTGTGGGGGTGTTATACACCTCTGCCTACCTCTTCGGGGATAACGGCGTCAAGTTATGTATGTATGTATGTCTACATTCTCCAACAGAACATTGCCAAGCTATATTTTATTTCATGATCGTAGTTGTCACATTGTCAGTTCCACTGCAACCAACAAGTTGTACTGTATGCAAAAACCGATACCAAAGGATGATAGTCCTATCGCCGATATTATAGATATTCGTTCAGCAAATCCTATTAAAAAATGAATAGGAATAGATGATGATATGTTATTCGCCATATAATGAGTCGAGAAGTTAATGCAATAGACTTTATAATTATAGTATGATTGATTTTGCACTGGCATCTAAAGTTCATTTAATGTTAGACCAAGTCCAATTTGAATCAAATTACTATTATATTACTTGAGCAGCCAGTGTCAGCAAAAGCTATCATAGAAAACAAAAAGTTTTGCTCTCTTGAAGTACCGGGCAGGCCAAACTGTCTTATTTGGAACCAACATCTAATTGAATCAGAAGTATTGATATTAGATAGAAGTAAATAATGCAATACCTTAAAACAAAAAGGTGAAATGGCTATGTTATGAAGTATACCTGTTTGTAATAATAAGATTGTGTACAAACATAAATACAACCAAGGAAAGAAGTTGCCAGAATAGGTAACCTATCGAAAAATAGACTGCTTGAGCAGTGCTATGCCTCTACGTATATCGTAGAGTCATAGAAAGCCTGTACATGTACAATAATATAGACCGCTTATTTTAAAAGGTGTTAACTCGCAAAAGCTTTTGTCTTTAAACTGCAAAGAAAATACAGCGTATTTTAAACTACAGCATTAACACTCTGGAAAATTTAGCTTAAAATATACAGCTTTATTTATTCCACCCGGCACCACTTCGAAATCAAATATTTGAGTCTGGCAACCCGTCCAATTTAAAAAAGTATCTGCGATCAATCCTTGATCTGTCGATAGCAGGCTTTTTCTGAAAACAATTATTTTCATAAACAATAAAACAATTTAATTCTTCACTCTAAGCGGATGGAATCCTCCAATTCTTGTTTGGCCATCGTCCAATTTCAGAAAAAAAAAACAATTAAAGCCGACGTTTTTGTTCACAATGATATCTTCGAAAACTAATTGTATATTTTTACATAGTAATATTTGGAGCGAGAGACTGGTCTGCCAAATTGGAATTAAAAATTTTCTTATTCTCTCCTTTTTAAATTGAGTTTTCAGTAGCGTTTCTTGTTAATGGCATTAGAATAAGTGATTTAGGTCTCACCTTTTTGTATTTTCATTTTGTATTTGTTTGTATATTTATCTTCTAGAAAACGTTTTGGTTTGTTAAGCTTAATGAATTATATCGATCATGCATACATTAATTAAGCCACATGAATTGAGAATATGAAATTCATCATTCGTATATTTTAGAAAATCCTTTATTTCAAGTATTATTGCTGTTTCTGTATTTTCAAATAAGTTGAGCTCAGGTTGCGCTTCTGTTCAGTCTATAATAAAATAGCTTTTTCTGTGCTCACCTTACTGACTTCATTTAACACCTCATTATTTCATAAACCTGGCACCAAAAAGCTATATTTTCACAAAAAAATAATAATATAGAACGTACCATTGTCATCGGCAATCGAAATTCAAAAGTCGGACTCCAATATGGCGGATAGAAAAAGAAAATAGAAACTGCGAACAGTGATTTATAAACGTAGACTAGTCATGGCGAAGTACGAACCATTTAGATTGATTTTGAATTTATTGGCAAACTGCTGGCAGTCGGAAGATATAGGGTGCTTTCATCTAAGACGGACGATTTATCTTGCATGCAGTGGATTGGAATAGAACGTATAGCCGATATCTTTTTGTGATGCATCTGAACGCGATATACTGTAATGTTTATGCTCGCGTTTGCCTTATTTTATAAAATATCAGCAACTTATTTTCGCGTGTTTGTTTGGCTTGCCTCAATAGAGATCATCATTTATAAATGCAAGGTAACGATGCTTTAAAAGAGCCATCAACTGTTCGAAATACGATAGTGCTCAGTGGTCACCCATCCAAATAGTGAGTGGTGTTAATGTTGCTTAACCTTGCTTACCTTTTCTGAAAGATGAATTTGGCTTCTTTATAAGCTACTTACCATTTTTCTTCCGTAGGTTGGTGTAAGGAGCTAATAGCTGATATGGAAACGTACCTGCAACAAAATAGATTTTATTAAATTACATAAACAATATATTTTTTCGTATTTATTGACACTAGAACAAAAAGAAAAAGAATGCTTTTTCTGCCACTCAATTCACTGTACAGCAGACTGCTAAATGAAACATTTTTTTAAATAGATGATCTTTGGAATGACACATTTATGGAGTTTTATGCTGGCAATATACTGCAATCGATATTAACTCAATTTTCTTAAACGTGACTACACCTTTCTGATTGGCTACATATAATATCATTAAAATATTTTTTTTAATAGATGAAGTTTGGAATGACACATTTATGGAGTTTTATGCTGGCAATATACTGCAATCGATATTAACTCAATTTTCTAAAACGTGACTACACCTTTCTGATTGGCTACATATAATATCATTAAAATATTTTTTTTTTAATAGATGAAGTTTGGAATGACACATTTATGGAGTTTTATGCTGGCAATATACTGCAATCGATATTAACTCAATTTTCTAAAACGTGACTACACCTTTCTGATTGGCTACATATAATATCATTAAAATATTTTTTTTTTAATAGATGAAGTTTGGAATGACACATTTATGGAGTTTTATGCTGGCAATATACTGCAATCGATATTAACTCAATTTTCTAAAACGTGACTACACCCATCTGATTGGCTACATATAATATCATTAAAATATTTTTTTTTTTAATAGATGAAGTTTGGAATGACACATTTATGGAGTTTTATGCTGGCAATATACTGCAATCGATATTAACTCAATTTTCTAAAACATGACTACACCTTTCTGATTGGCTACATATAATATCATTAAAATATTTTTTTTTTAATAGATGAAGTTTGGAATGACACATTTATGGAGTTTTATGCTGGCAATATACTGCAATCGATATTAACTCAATTTTCTAAAACGTGACTACACCTTTCTGATTGGCTACATATAATATCATTAAAATATTTTTTTTTAATAGATGAAGTTTGGAATGACACATTTATGGAGTTTTATGCTGGCAATATACTGCAATCGATATTAACTCAATTTTCTAAAACGTGACTACACCTTTCTGATTGGCTACATATAATATCATTAAAATATTTTTTTTTTAATAGATGAAGTTTGGAATGACACATTTATGGAGTTTTATGCTGGCAATATACTGCAATCGATATTAACTCAATTTTCTAAAACGTGACTACACCTTTCTGATTGGCTACATATAATATCATTAAAATATATTTTTTTTAATAGATGAAGTTTGGAATGACACATTTATGGAGTTTTATGCTGGCAATATACTGCAATCGATATTAACTCAATTTTCTAAAACGTGACTACACCTTTCTGATTGGCTACATATAATATCATTAAAATATATTTTTTTTAATAGATGAAGTTTGGAATGACACATTTATGGAGTTTTATGCTGGCAATATACTGCAATCGATATTAACTCAATTTTCTAAAACGTGACTACACCTTTCTGATTGGCTACATATAATATCATTAAAATATATTTTTTTTAATAGATGAAGTTTGGAATGACACATTTATGGAGTTTTATGCTGGCAATATACTGCAATCGATATTAACTCAATTTTCTAAAACGTGACTACACCTTTCTGATTGGCTACATATAATATCATTAAAATATATTTTTTTTAATAGATGAAGTTTGGAATGACACATTTATGGAGTTTTATGCTGGCAATATACTGCAATCTACATTCACTAAATTTTCTAAAACGTGACTACATCTTTCAGATTTGCTACATATTAGGTATATCATTAAAGAAAACTATGCAAAATCATGGGTCATACCATTGGCAGATGCTGCTCAATTTTATAAAAGCATGATACATAGTTATAGAATATAGTTTGAAATATTTTGGAAATAATGATACTCAATTTTTTTTAACTCAATATTAACGATTAATTGGAATTATAATTGGCATTCCTGACCTAGAACCATTGGCTTTTTAACGCTTATATTTTAAAATAATAAAATGTATTTTAGAATGCATTTCTATACATTTAAATAACCGTCTGTTTATTTTGAAAAGCAATAAAATCACTGGATTACATTCGTTTGATGTGTAATTTGTAGTAATTTATCAAAATCATGAAAGAGCTTTTTGAGCGATGAGTATTAGATATGCATATAAATATTTTAATTAGAGGTATTTTGGTGACAAAATTATTGAGGTTATTTTTATTTAAAAGGGGCCTGCCGATGATAGGATAGACAACGAAAATTTTGTAATGAAATTTATATCAGGCGTAACATTTTTATTTTCTTAAACAGCCAAAGTGGTGAGTAAGGTAAATAATTAATGAAGTATTACCTTTGGCTGTACACTTATTCACTTAAGTAACATCAGATCTAATAAAATATAAAAAAGCTAATAGTAATTAAATTATTTATAAAACCAAATACTTCGGTATGATCACAATTCATTCTTCATAAAAACCAGTCATTTTATAAGGATTTTTTTTTAACTAAACCAATAATATTTCACTATCCGATATACCTTCCGATCTATTTTATATTATTTATGTCACAAAAATAAATTTGTTAAATGCCCTATTCACCGCACCCAACCATTTGCCGTAATAAAACCGACAGAATCCTATAAGGAGCGCTGCGTACTGATCTTGATTTATACCCAGCCCCAGATTCAATAAGCACGCACTTTGTTTGATTACGTTTGAGGAATGGGTATCTGGCACGCCAAAGGTGATTCATTGCGTGCCAGTACAACGCTCGGTGAATTAGAGCCACCGTATCAAATGCCGGAATGAGATTGTAGTTGTGCAGGCAGCTTAACAATGGTACGGTTCAATTTAGTGGACAGAACATGAATGATCATTTGAGTCTATTAAGTGAGTCAGTATCCCATTGGCACCATACACATTTTTATACCTTAAATATGCGCATCTTGGGGAATTCGGCTTGTTTTTATCGAGGTGAAAATTTCAAGAATTTAATAAAAGAACATTTTTTTATTAAATTCCTGAAAATATGTCCTAACATAAATATAACTCAAAAAGGTGAACTAACTTAACTTTGTTGTGCATAATATGGTCTCCTAGAGATTTATATGACATAACGTAACAGAACTTCACGCCTTTTATCCCCAAAGGGGTAGGCAGAGGTGTATTACACACCCACACTTCGCCAGTTATGTTTCGGTCCCAATGTAATAGGGGCGGGCCTATTGTCATCTAACGGGCACATAGATTTATATATGAGCCACAATTAATTCCAAAACCACAAATATAAGTTTGTAATCATAAAATAAGGTCACGTATTTCTGTGTAATTCATTAAAAATACTTTATACGTAGGTATATAATATTAATTTTGTAAGTACATCTTTAGAAACGATTTAAACAATAGGCGCACTAAATACAACTTTCAATGCACACATAAATCAAAGCCGAGGCTTACTTAATCGTATAAACGGGAGTTGCTATCAAATGCCAGTTTCAAAGACGCCAGTACTACCACAAACCGAGCCCGCAAAGCTGCTGTAGTTTTGCCACAAGCCTTTACGCAAACGGACAGTCCTATTTAATTATAAATTAGAAATCTTCTTGTAGGCTATGTTTTAGAACTATGTAATTGACATAACTTATTATTTATACTGTTTTTGACGACCGGTTGGCGCAGCGGGAGTGTAAGCGACTGCTACGCCGAAGGTCGCCGGTTCGATTCCCGCTCAAGTCAAACATTTGTGAGCATGAACATGGATGTTTGTTTTGATCTGGGTGTTTCTATGTATAATTTGCATGTATTTACAAAAAAAAAGTATATATGTATGTTTATCCATTACCTAGTACCCATAGTACAAGCTCTGCTTAGTTTGGGACTAGATGGTAATGTGTGTATGTGGTACAATATTATAGTCTATGTGTGTAGCGGTTGTCATATTGGTTCTAGCGGCCGCTTGGCCGCATAACACTGCGCCGAATGTCGTGGGTTCAATCCCCACACGAGACAACACCTTGTGTTATTCATAAATTGTTGTTTCGATTCTGGGTGATCACTGTGTCCGTAATTTATATGTGTGTAAAGTGCCCCGCGTCACAGGATTTATAACTAGTGCTGAAGTTGCCTTAAAAAAAAATAGGTTGTAAGTTAATCCTTATTTTAGATGTCTAGATAAACGACTGCAAGTGAGAATTTAAGGACCTAAAATTCCCAAGTAAAGTCAGTATTCAAGGTCCAATTCAAGCACATTACAAGCACCTATCTCTGGCAAAGTGTCGGTGAAGACTGACTACGGGAAAACGTGTGCAGTTTTCGACGTGGCGGTGAGATTGTACAACCGTATTACTGGTACAAATAATGATGAAAATCTTAGTAGGAAGCTATTGGATGCATATAAGGCAGATCGGTCAGGTCACTGTGTCGAACCACTGAAATTCTTGCAGTTGAAATGCCAGCAGGTTATTTCTGTAGTTGAGTTTATGTAGAAAAATCATTATATAAAACTAGAACTCACGTCTTGTTAGTTTGGAAACTAGTGTGCTGATAATAAAAAGATTAAATGGCATTGATTCTGTGATGATAGTCCAATATTATATCGCTTGAGCCAATATGAAATAATCTTCAAAAACCAAAGTTGTTTTAAGATAGACAATAAAGTAGCAAACTAAACTAAGCTCTGCCATAGTTCAATACATTTTGAAAGCCTTGCTTACTTATGTTTCGCTTGAGGCAATAAGCAGACATGGAACACGTGTAAAGTTAGGCTTGCCGACGTCACGTGAACACGCGCTCTGAATAACGTGTTCTTGGTATTTCTATGTAAATTGTTAGTATAAGTAAGAGGTTTGCTATCAGTAAGTCTCTAGAAACGTGGATAATGATTTTGAGTATATATTTTAGATTATGGTAAATAAAACGTTTTTTTAAGTATTCTTCAACTCAAACTTTGGGTACAACTAGTGGAATAGAAATTCTATGCGTAATCTGCTAGGTCGTAAACCTATAATTTATCAAAAAAGGAGTTGTGACATACAACTATCCAAACTTTGAAAAGTATACCGTCTTTGCGTGTGTAAATTCAAATTTAAACTAGTGAAAGTTTTTTAATGTATTCAGATCATTGCTTACAGAATTCGGTTTTGTGATACCTACTGGCCTCTAAAGCCGACAAAATTGCACCTGCCCATACCGTATACGTATCCTACGAATTGCCAAATTCGAATGTCGATTCTCGTTATAATTTGAATGCGGTTGTGGTACCACTAATTAGGCTATTTAGTATCTTGGCAATAATAGCTTCCAACTAAACATAAATGGAACGCATAGAATTTCTATTCAAAGCAAATTCAAATAGAGAAGCGAACAAAACGTCATTTCCGTGAATTTGAAAGTTTTAACGGACGGGCAGAATTATATTCATTCGTGTTGAAGGTACATTTATATAAGTTGTTTGCACGTGTTCTCAAAGCTGTATTTGAATCACCCACACCAGCTATATTTACATGATATGATAATATTTTACAAATTTCAATGCATGAGTATTTGGATGATATTTTATCAAACCATATTAACAACAAGCATACTCAAACTATAAAGACATTGTCGTGGTCGTCACTGTTTGATTAAAAAGAAGACACGTAAAAGGTGGCAGAATATTTACATAAAAAGTAAAACCTTAGCAGGATTATTTTTCTGGCTGTAGACTAGAAAATATATTGGTGTTAAATTGTTAAGTCTCGCTTGCTGAACGGTTAATAAGAAGATCGTGACGTAACATGCATGTCTGAGAGTCATCATAATGTACTCGATAGACATGTGATGTCTACCAACTTGCACGCATTGTAAAAATTCTTATTAAAAGTAGTAAAAATACTGGCTTATAAATTCATTACTTAAAAAGTAAAGCTATTTTTTTAATGGCTAGTTTTGAATTCATTTTTTAGAAAAACCTCCAAAATTTTTACAGTCAAATGCGAAATTGCCATTCGTACTAGGACGGCTTTTTGTTCTGAAAGCATAGTTGGTAATTTTATCACAAAGCTCAACTCTATCCGGCAGCTAATATATCATATCATTATTTATCACACAAACAACTTTGTTTGCACAAAACGAAACATCACAAAACATATCCTTTTCATATCTGAATAAAGCGTTGTCCACATAGAAATTCAGTGCAACGTGATTTTCTATCTGACTGACTTTGTACGTAAGGAATAATTTGAAAACACCCTGTGAAGTGGAATTGTTCTACATAGACAATAGGATCATTATTCATCCAACATGAGCTAAGTTACGTTGACAAATGTTGGTGTGAAATAAACTGTGTTGTGTAGTTGTTGGTTTACATAATTGGATGTTACTTTTATCACGTGATGTTATTTTACTAGCAGGTTTGATGCATAAAGGTAAACCGAATGAACTAGCAGCTTTTGATACATAGAAAACGAATGATGTGACTTTTATGTCATATTGCATTTGAAATTTTGTGATGCCTTTATCGAATAACAAACTGATGATAATCAGACATATTGTTGCACTACCTTCTACAATTAATGATTGTTTTGGTTCGGATGTGTGTTGCCTTCATTGAATATTTGCATAACCAAACGTCATAGAATTTATTCTTAGTAGAAATTAAATAAAAGCTAATGAGCTTTTGAGAAATAACCTCTAAATAATTATATATTTACTCTTTTTTTAATAATATTTTATTAATGAAATCGATATTTCATAAGTTTG
This sequence comes from Euclidia mi, assembly GCA_944739405.2. Taxonomy (NCBI): domain Eukaryota; kingdom Metazoa; phylum Arthropoda; class Insecta; order Lepidoptera; family Erebidae; genus Euclidia; species Euclidia mi. The sequence continues at coordinate 5,730,085 of OX123198.2, read as the reverse complement.
CAAAAGCTCTTTCAAGAGGACAACTTTTGTTTGTTACTCCACATGACTACCACATGCTTATTCATAAAATATAAATGCTTACACAGCAATATAACCAGCTATATACATGCAACCAGCCCACGTAAGCAAATCAGTTGATAAGCATTTGGAAGAGGTCCAACTAGCGGCGTAGTCGATTGAAATGGGATGTTAATGAATTCGTAATTATTACATTGTGTTACTAACAATAACCATATACGTAATTAGCATAATAATTAGCATACACGTTCACTATCAGCGTCGTAGTTCAAGCTTTATACGGTAGCATCTAAGTCATTTTCTACAAGCCTAAGTACCGCTTACTAAGTATAACGATATTTGCCAGAATATTGGCTTAGTAAGCTTTCACGATCTCCTAATATAAAGCGGTCATCATTATCAGTCTACCGTAGTCCGCTATTGGATATAGGTCACCTTGGAAAACACTCACTACGCCTATCCTACGCTACGTTTACCAGTACGCAATCTCCACTTTAGAACAGGACTAATTCAACGGTTGTCGTTTCTGAGATCAGCACTTCAACTTGCCAGTTCTTTAGGACTTTCGATATTTTCTATACATCGAAGAAGATATCATATTAATGTCAGTTTAAAGCTGAACTATAGATGCCTTGTCATCGAAAGTATGTCTTAAACATTTCAGATTGAAGATTGGGTAATACTCGAGGTCCATAATGTCCAATATTTCACGGGGTTTGATATTGTCAATATTAACTTTTACAATTGCTAGTGTAATCCGATGGTGTGACAGATTTCTCCCACAACCTCGCCCATTTATAACGAGTTCCTGTCAATAAAATTAAAAAGAAATGAAACCTTTGTCTCCCACCTCTCCACTTTATACAACGTTTGTCTAAAATCAATCTAGAGACAGATCTTCGAAGGATTAATTACAAAAGGTCAAACTTAGTACAACAAGCGAACTGAACAAATAAAATCGTAATTGAAACTACTCCGTCTTCTTCAAGCAATATTGAATACAACAGAGCCAAAGTTTTGTATGAAACAATCAAGAAAATAATATTGTAGAACAATTCAAACAACTAACAAAGATAAAATACGTGTAACTCACTGTCTAACTTAAGTTTCGAGTTAAGATAAGTAAGTTGAAAATTTAAATCAAGTTTCTAAGAAGCTGCTTTTAAAGTATGATGTATCAAAAAGTTGTGGTCATATTACAAGTTTAAAGTTTGGTGGTTGACTTGAATTCTTTAGACGCCGAATTTTGAAAGTTAAGGTTATTTATCTGGTAATAATCAATGTAGACTTTAAAACGTATACATTTGAGATTCAAAAGAAGGCCTAAGATATTGCTGGTCTTCAATAACCGGGACCCATGGCTCTTTGAAGCACGGTAGCACTCTGATGTAATTACCACAACGAGCGATCAACCATCCAAGTGATGTCCTGTGCCAACGTTGCTTTACTATACCAATATACTACAAATGGCAAGACAAAACACACTACGCACGCTACATTTGTTCACTAAGCAACTTTACCGCAGCTAAGAATAGAAGCTGACCGTATCTATATTCTTTATGTATAAGACCCGTCGTTGCTCCATCGTTATATTTTTATAGTACTCACATTTGTTGCCATTCCCTTTCCTGTATCCAATCCTTCCCACCTGATATTAGATATGTTATAATTCTACAGATACACTGCGAAGGTGTCGTCACAAGTCTATTGTACGAACACAGATAAGCCTGCGTGAATAGAACCTCCGATCCGCAGTTTACCAATATTATTGTACACACACAGAATATAAAATATCGCTTGCGTTTAGGGTTAAGAGTTATGGGGTCTTCTGTTAATGTCAAAATTTGTAAAGGGTACTAATATTGGGACTGGGTTTCGCCTGAAACATATTTATCAGCTTTAATTTTCATTTCACTGTTTTTGTTTAGGGCGTACAAATAGCAAAGCGCAGTGCAGCGCATTTTTCACTGCCAAGCCCTTTTATCTATGAAAGCAATGTTTAGAATACGCGTGCAAACACAAACATTATATACTATTTGATTTTGGACTTTTTCAAAATGACCACAATGTCTATAATAGTTTGACAGTAAAAAATGCTCTCAACTGATGAGAAAATGTTATTACATGCGCGGGCTCTCACACTAGATTATGTCGATGCGTAGCATAGTCTACACAATCATTTAAACAACGGACTAGGAGAAATCTCATCCAGACGAGCAACAACAATTTATAGACAGCAAAAGGAGCGTGCAGTCATTCAACCTGTGACACGGGGACGCTTTAAACCACTGCCGCAGTCAATACTATATGTTGCTGATGCCATAAAAGAGGTGCATGAGCATACTAACAGATGATAAAGCAGTAAATAAACAATTGCTAGAGCTAATACAAGCATGTGATATGTATAGGTAGGAGTATATCCAGTTCAAATTGAATTGATGCTGATTAATGTAATTTAGACTTTAGTTTTGAATGGTTGAGTACAAAATAGACTCCAATGCTCCATGCAACAGTGAAAATCAAGGCACCTCAAAACTACGGAACATGATACCCCAATAAGCTTTTTAATTACAGCTTTCAGAATATTTGGGTAACATTGGTGGATGCACGACTAATCCCAATAGAAATATGTATGTCAATTCCCTTTAAAAAAATTTCTTACTCTCTCTCTCTCTCTCCCTACCTAAATTATGCACTGTCATTAAACTTTTATTGATAAGTTGGGATCACTAAAGCACGTCACAAAGCTTATCAGCCGCATATTCACCCGTTAAGTGTCGCCTAAACTACTGACGGTCACCGCGTAGATTTTATAGTCAAATGAAATAAGTTATCCACACTTTATGTTTGACGCAACGGGATTGTTAATTCTTTAGATTTATATTCATCTTTTTGTAGTATGGAGCAAGTAGCTATTTGTTGAGATATTTGTATTTTGTTGCCGCTAATAAATGTGTGACACAGCCCTAATCAAATCAAAGAAGGAAGCGAAACAATTAAAGAGCACAAGTATCTAAATGGAAGCACCCTCAATCTATTATAATAAAAAGTGAAGCCAGTTTTTTATATACGTGTAGGTACGTTAATTAGTTGGTGTACCGCCTGAAAGTCTTTTATGTCATATTTTCGCATCTCTCTCTGAATATAGGTCGTTACTATATTTACTTTCTCCCATGTTCTGAGATTGCATCGGAATCTTATTAGCAGACGTTCGTCTAGTACATAGGTCAAACACATTTTTTTCTTTAGTACACCAAAAAATCATCATATTAATGCTCATCAACTATACTATAAACATAAATCCTTTAAAAAACAAGTCATTAGTAGTAATTAAAATGTAACCAATTTTGATTAGGATTAAATTTTACTAGATTAAAATAAGTACATTTTGAAAACCAATCAATTAAATATAAAATCTGTTTGTTTAAAATCTCAAAACTTTATAAATAGTAAACCAATGAAATACCAATTAAGCTGAATGTCCACATTTAGCTTACAAATGGTTTTATTGCTCCAATACATAATATCTTTTCTAAAACCATTTTATTTCGAACGAAACGAGAGCTTTTAAACGTAATCCCTGTATACTATATGTTACAGTTTATCCAACCAGTAGACTGACGCGAGCTGAATTTAAGTCTCGTGTATCCTAGATGCTACAGCAAGAAATTTAACAGACACTATCTAAAATTTCTTGCTATGTTGCAGCGCGATAGTTTTATGGTTTCAGTAGCCTGCTTCTTAAATTATCGTTGTTCCAATTTTGGTTTCATGTATTTTTGTATCAATTGAACTAGGATGAAGATAAACACAAAAAAGGGAAATTTTTGTATTTCTATATAATAAAGCGAACCCTCATAGCATCGTTTTTTTGCTTCGTTTTTCCGCCTGTTTTTCTTTCAATGACCAAATGTTTCTAGAATATGATTTTTTCATGATATCTGTTTAGGTCTATGGTACCAGGCCATATAAAAACAAGCTGTTATTTTAAGTAGTTGCCACGCATTTTATAAATAGGAATAGAAAAATGTACTCTTGTTCTAAAATATGTAATTATTTTAAGGAACACAACAAAACCTTGGCTCATCCAAAGATGTTTAAGCCAAAATCTGTCAACATTTTCAGTAATTGACTAAGCGTGGCTCGATACACGTAACAAATAAGTACCTACCATAAAATGAACGCTATATTCAATACAAAATGCACCGAACATGCATAAACTTGCCTACTTTATCACTTTATCGTAGCATTAAGTTTCGAACGTTAATTCTGGTGGTAACCCTCCAATATACCGTGGTGTACACGATTAGTTCAATCGCCGATAATTATCGGATAGTATCAGGTTACGCCTGTATCACGGCACAGCTTACGTCCTATACTGTACTAGATGTTGTGAATAAGATAATGTTATGTGGCGATTAATCTGAATTGTTTGGTTATCAATCATATGGTAAGCAATCATGGTTAGAATGATTTAGTTACTATATTGTCAGTTATGAGGGTTGAAAATTGTAATTCTAGGGTAAAAAGAAAATAAGATAAAAATACGACAAAATTCATAATAATAAAAAGCGGCGATAGCCTAGTGGTATACATAACGGACTGCCGAGACGATTCCCAGGTACCCCGAGCACACACCTCTGACTTTTCGAAGTTATGTGTGTATTAAAAATGTTAATTATCGCTCTGCTTACCCCTTCGGAGATACAGGAGTGAGTTTATTACAAAAAAAGAAAGTAATATTCTATACAAGATGATTACCCGACTTCGCGCGGGTGAAATGTTACTCATATTACACATGTAGGCACAAAATGTAGGTAGACATTACCAGTAAATAACTGAGCTGTTTGATATTACTGAACATGTTATTCGGTGTCAGTGACGTTTCGCTAGAGTAGAGCCAATATGGTGACTGCAATTAGTCTGTCGGAACCATTAGAATTTAACTAAATACTCGACAATCCGAATTTTGCGGATATATGTTGTCTCGAAATCTTTTTAGAAGCTCGTTTATTTCTTTTTTTAAAAGGTCGGCAACGCACTTGTCATCTTTCGGGCATTGCTGGCGCCTATAGGCGGTAGCAATCAATCAGGTCACCCGCTTGCTCATTTGTCTCTCTATGCAATAAAAACTCGCAAACAAACGGATGCGCGAGGCATTAACTTCCAATATATGTAAGGATTTGAAGCTGGGCTCCAAGACGAAGGCTTGATCGCCAGTGGAATTACCACTCCGATGATGATGCTATGTCTAATTGTGTGACGACGTATACATATCGATGATGATGTTGTAAGGACATGTATCCACTTGTACCATCACATCGATATATATTGACATTAAGGCAAAGATAGCCTAGTGGAGATACCAACGGACTGCCATGCAGAGGGTATCGGGTTCGAATCCACGGTGCACACCAATGACCTTCGAAGTTAAGTGTGTATTAAATTGTTAATTATCGCTTGCCCCGTGCCTCGGAGAGCACGTTAAACCGTCGGTCCCGGCTGTCATGAAGATCTTTGACAGTCGTTACGGGGTGTCAGTACCCTCAAATAAATTGATACTGGTCTAAACCATGGAATATCTCAATCCCTTTGGGTTGCGTAGGTCAGACGGCATCCGCTCTGTGGAATATTCTGTCATATTGTCTGGTTGGACCAGTAAGCGGACCTCGGGCTCCAAGGCGTTTCAGTCTTGGATGCAACCGGGATAACGCTAGGACGATGATGATCGATATATATATATATATTGACATCTATATCGTCTACCGCAGGATATTAGCCATTGTCAACCAGTTGTAATATAATCAACGGTTGCTCGAATACACTTTAATTAGTACGTATCGTCAAAGAGATTGCGGTGCGGTTCAGTAAACTGCTGGACATACAAGCCGCATCAAGCTGTTTAGCAATAATTGTCATTCAGACTATTAACGGTGCAAACTTTAGTATTTGGTTTTTAACTAACATAAGCTTACACACACGTATGTGAATTTCACATATCGTGTTTCGTGTGTGCTAAGTTGTAAGTGTATATATTTTAATTGCCACAGATATTACTTTTTATCAGCCTTAGTGTGTTTTTTTCTTTTTAAAAACAACATATTATTAGGGTAGGGCCTAACTCTTAAGAAGGAAACAGCGGCCTCACCTAGCTCTAAAAATTACTTTGTGTTTTTTTTTGTTAAATCTATGAACAAATAAATAATTTAATGCCGCCGTGTTCCAGTGGATAGCGTATGCGACTGCTGATCGGAGGTCCCGGGTTCGATACCCGGGTCGGGCAAAAGTGTTACTGGGTTTTTTCCGAATACTCAGTAGCAGCCCGGAGTCTGGTGATGTGCCCGGTAATGGCAATAGGCTCGCCCCCTATTACGTGGGACCTAAAAATTCATGGCAAAATATGGGTGTAATATTTACACCTCTGTCTACCCCTTAGGGGATACAGGCGTGAGACTATAAATAAATAATTTGTCTTTGACTATACTGATCCACTGGTTTATATTTTTTGCCTTGTGTGTTCCGAAGCTCCATTCTAGCATAAAGCGAAAAATATAAGATTTTCTAGATGTATTTTAATGGAGGTAGGTAATTAGATAACAAAATTACAGTTTCAAACTGTCCGTGTTTATCTATCTTCATCTATCTCTTGAAGTTGCTTGTGGGAATTTTTACTCTTAGATTACAATTTCATATGAAAAATCCAATTATTATCTTTGAAATAAAACACAGATTTTAATTGCCTTAAATACTTCACATACCAAGTCATGTGCTAATTGCAAGGTAGAAAAATAATTAACGAGAGCTGTAATAAAGAGAATGGCATATTAATTAGCTAGAGTAATTAAAAATCTACACCAACTCGTTAAGAACAAAGATGTCAAAGTGAAAGCAAAATAAAAACAAATCCTTTATAATTAATAAATCAATAAAAAATGTAAATGAGACTGCTGGCGATATTAATAGAATTTCTAATTAAAGTATAAATAAAGAATTGATGACAAAAAATAAAATTTATAAATGAACCGCTGATGGCGCGCTTGAAAGCAAATTGAGGCTTAATAATTTTATGATGTATTTTTTATTTATTAAATTATATTAAACTTGAACCGGTGCTTAGTTCTTAAGATCGATTGAATTAAAGGGCAGAAAAGGAGAACAATGATCAGCATAATTGAGAACTGACTGTACAATAGCGTACTAGTGTTTACTTCATTGTATAGCTTTGTCTATTTTAATTTTCTCAAACTTTTTCTGTGTTTTTCTTTCTTTCTTTCTTAACGGGTCTATATGGTGTTGTTTTTCAAATAAATGTTGGCACATACAATTACTCTTATTTTCCCAAACGTTTTGGCATAGGTTATACCAACTGTGGCCACTGGTTGACTAAATTATGTTTACATGATATAGACCTGTTACTTAAACATAAAAATAGTTTGTGTAAATTTCGCGGAAGTTTGAATATTTGTATAAAAGGGCTTTTTAAAATTGGATAGTCGCGGATTATTACCGTATGATAGCCGGCTTAGTATTGATGTGGTGTCGGGCATCATATCACTCTAGATTTGCGAGGTTTTATCACTAAGAGAATGTAAAATCACCGCATTCATCATCATATCAGCCGCAAGACGTCCACTGTTGGAGATAGGCTTCCCCCAAGGCTCTCCACATAGACCGTCCCTGAGCCACCCGCATCCATCCGCTGCCCGCGACCCCAACAAGATCGTCAGTCCACCTTACGGGTAGCCTACCTCTGCTACCACGTCCTGTGCGTGCCCGCCACTCCAGAACCTTTCTGCTCCAACGGCCATCGGTTCTTCTGAATATCTGTCACCACATTGCTTATAGTGATTAGGTGCGAATTCTGGCTGGGATCTTTAATTTTAAAGCTATACCATACCCACAAAAATGCTTTGATCATTCCTGTCCATCCCAAGGTTGCCTGGCAGAGATCGCCCCTGGCGATAAGGCCGCCATTTGTACATGAAACTTAGCTTTAAGTCACTAAATAAATGTAATTAACTTTGGTGTGCAATAAAGAATATATCTATCTATCTACCCGTTCCGTAATTCAAACTTCGGGTGATGGATAGTGTCTGCTGCTGGTGTATGTCGTTATTACGTTTGCGTTTATGTAAAGTACTCGACGAAACGTCATGTGTGCCCACGGACGTAAAAAGCGCACAACATAACCTGACGGCTGCTATAAGTATATCATCAGACCACCAGTCAAAATTTTAAGAGTCATGTTTGTAATCAGGGTAATGGAAAAAATTGCAAACACTATACTGTTGAATCACTCACAGGAATACCTAGAGCCCATTTAGAACAAAACGAAAGTTAACAACACCTCATACTTAAACCACGTTCACCAAAACATTACAAATTCATACCGCACGATGAACAAACCGGTAATGGTAAAAAACCAAGAAAATTTCATTTAAAAAGAATAGATTCATTACATTAAACGAAGGCGACGCAACACAGCAGCAAAAACGCAAATGAATGAATGAGGCATTCAAATAAACGTAGTCATGAAAGCTTGAATCACTGCACCCATTTATTCTATTACTACCCTCCTTGAATTGAAAAAAAAACTTTTAAAACGAAACATTTTACCCGCAACACTTAACTCTACCATCTCTACCATTCCTACCATAAAATGTAAAGCCAATATAGAAGATGGGAGAACCATAAGAGCTCTTGTAGAGTGCCCTTAATATAAAGGGGTTATCTTTAGAAGAGGCTGTGGTGGAGACTCTCGATTGTCACAGGATATCTACGCGAGGCACTTCCGGGGCTTTGCACTGGCTTTTTAAAATATTTTTAGTATAATTTTCTGTACACTGTTCTCTGAGGCATTCTATACTTAAGCCTTAGTTATAAGCGTTTCGTAAAAACACAATGAAGACTGTGTATGTTTTTTTTTTTTCTTGGAAATGTATTATACAAATGGATGCCAAACTTAAAGTGAATAAAAATGAAATGAGAAAATAATATCGTCTGCACGATTGTGGATATGTTTCATACAGCAAGTTTTATGAAAACTTGTCTCCTGTTGCATAATTGTTTGCAGTTATTAAAGAAGATAATAGTCTTATAAATAACTTTTCCCAATCTTAAATATACATTCAAAAGGCTTTTCACAGATTCTAAAAACATAGCTGTAGTAAAAAAACAAAGCGACTCAACAGATGACAAAAACTTCAATAAAACCATTTAGCAAGAAAGCTTAAAGAAATCCTCACTGAAATTCGAGTCTGCCAATCTCTCACAATCATCTTTACAACACGAAAGCCGCACCTGAAACAGATTCCCGTCGTGTACCGTTGGATGTTTCAGCAACTCATTTGCTATTCTGAAAACTTTCAGCCGAAGGCTCTACGCTTTGCCCCGGATTTACCCTAAGACCTGACGGTGCGTGGCTCTCAAATTTTTATTCCGTACACAACACTAACGGATTTGGAGCTCAAACGTTATATGGAATGCAGAATTTTATTTGCCCCTTGTAGAATTCTTGTGCTTAATTGTAGTTTTTGGAAGAGGTGTTGGGAGAGGCCTATGTCCAGCAGTGGACTACGATAGGCTGAGTGAGGGAGAAAGTTCTTATTTATTATCTTTAGCAGGACAAGGCACTAGGAATAAACCTGTATCCAGAAGGACTTTGCAACCATTAAAAAAACAGACACAACAACATCAACATTATACGAACTCACTACTTTTAGAGACCACTGAAATCATAACACCTACCTACTGTTAGTGCAATCAGGAACCTGAAGATATTGCGACTGACACAATGTAGCTTCAGTTATTCGATAAGGAGTTTTTAGACTGACATATCTAAATAAGATTCTGCGCCAAAAACCACACAACCCAAGAATTTCTAGGCTCTCAAAACTTCAGCCAGTGGCTCCTATTTTCTTGAACCAAATATTCCCTTTTTATTTTATACCTCATCAGAAATTCCTTCCTAATTTTCGGCCCAACAACAATGCATATTGTCTCCTAAAATCTTGACGGAATCGCTTCCAAAATTCTTATTTTTCCCTCCGTTCAATGTAAACAGAGAATAAAGGGCCCGAACGGCTTGGTAATACTGTTTTCTAATAATCCCTTACAAGATCCGCTCTTAGGACCTCTTAATTAAAACATAAACGAGTTTCCTATGGGAGAAGGGGTCTGTTTTACGATCACCGTATTTCAGACGTGAATTGCAGTTTTTTTAGGAGGTCTCTTTGTAAATGACGTGTTTATTTCATTAAGCTGCCGTAAAATATGGGGTTATAGTAGTATTTCGCTGAGTTTTTAGTATGTAGTCAAAATGTCTTAACTATTCCGTTTACTTACCTTTGTGATGAGGAAACATAACGATGTAGCAAATTATGTTTTTTATCGTGTTTTTATTTTATTGTTCTTCGTTTTTATAGTTTCTTTGTATCCCAATTAGGGCAGCGAGAGTTACTTTCTTTTTAAATGAGTTGTTCATTTAGATGACTAATAAAAGCCCCTTATTCACTTCAAATGTTAGTTTGCCAGTGGAACCTTGATAAAGATATATAGTAGCCTAGAAAATTTTGGATTTTGTGTTTAAATTAGGCTACAAGGACAACGTAGAGACTTGGGCCTCTTAATATTTTAACAGAATTTATTTGTATTATAGGTCTTTAGGAATATAAATACAAATTAACATTAAACCGACCAACGTTTTACTAAGATATAAGTTATTAGAAAAATATAACAATGATATGACATTCTACAATTTATTATCGCACAAAGTACGCCTAAACTTAAAACCACTAATAGATCACAAACAATTTGTGGTGTTCAACACTTAGCGGGGCTTAATGGACAGCCGACCACTCAAAACATACGCTAAACATGCCATTAATTTAAACTAGTTCATATTAGACATATCTTCGAATTGCCAAATATTTGTTAGCTAAACCTTCATGCAATTTAATAATCTGTAGGAGTCTACTATTTTAAAAATGTGTTAAAATAATTACTTATGTGGGAAATGTTCTGTATAAAATTTCCAAACTTCTCGATAGACACCGTTAGTCATTATCAAAAGCATCTAAAATTTAGATTATCTCGCTATCGTTAAATTTGATTTCATCCTCTCGATTTGCCACAGAAGCTCGTCTATTTATTTTAAAGTGATAGTACAGCCTTTTTTTAACATGTCATTTGTAGTACCTACGTTGTCCTTAAACGTCTTTTATACGAAAGTAATCGAACATAATTTTTATTGTCTTAAAACAACAGAACATGTCAATAAAGTATAATTTCCCCACATATCCACTATTTTACTTATCACCAACGTCTGTACAAAAAAAAACAGACTAGCCGAAGAAAATATTTTATTTACGCAAAGTGGTGTACTGATGTCCGCGTTATTTATTCATATAATCGTTACAAAGGAGTTCCCCTTCTTCTCGTATATTTTCGTAAATTTGTTAGGTTTTATTGTCGAACCGATAAACGTGATATGATATAGTACATCCCGTGGGTATTGTTGGCGTCGCGAGCAAGATATTGGCTGCCTGTTACAGGGAAAATCCAGGCAGTTTTCTTTTACATTTTGCTGTGAACGCTTAGGATTCATGTAAAATTCGTGTAGAAAGGTAGTTTTATAGTACGAACAAAACATACTCGTATGTATGCAGATGTTATATGTGGTGACGTTTGAATCCAGGATATCTTGATCGAAAATGCCACTTCAAATATTCAATTAAATGAAAGATTGAATATGGTCTTGATTAAATTTTTATTTATTTTAATAAACTACCTTAGGCTATATATTCATCATTATGCTTTAGTTAACATACATACATACATAGACTCACGCCTCTTTCCCCGAAGGGGTAGGCAGAGGCATATTAAACGCCCACTTTTCGCCAGTGTTTTGATCCCACGTAATAGGTGGCGAGCCTATTACCGCTTATCGGGATATTTTGTTTGCCAGAGCCTCGTCCGTTGATCGGCAGGTGCTCCACTTGCAGGTGAGGTTGGCTTGGGACCCTAAGTTCATGGTGGGAACCCTATGCACCATATAATTATTATAGTTTGTATAATCTATTGAATGTACGGCTCCGTTGACAAGTATCAGAAAATTAAACAACAAGATAGGAGAAGGACTGATTCGCGGCCTCAAGCAATCTTCTCCAATCCATCCGATCTTCAACAATCCATCAAACTAATATCATACAACCCATCCAATTACAAATCCGCAACAAACACCACTCCCGCCATCTATGCTTTAGTTAAACTTGGATAAAATAGCTTACTACCTATTTGTGTTGTGGAGTACCAAAGATTGTCACTGTTTAAAATATAAAATATTCGATCAAGGATGGAATGAAATAGAGCCCAAGACAAAAATACAGAATGCAACTGGGACAGCGCCAGAATAACGGCCGTGACGATGGAAGATCGGATACATTGATTTCATTTAATTTGACTGAAAACAGTTACCTTCTTGCTGTTAATATCAATATTATATTTCAATTGTTTTAACAAACTTTCAAGAAACGACTAATTAGCAACTATTTCGACCAATATTTCTTCAAAGGCAAGCTTCTCAACGAAAGCAACAGCTTCACCACACAGTACACAATTTTATAAAATTCTTATAAAAACAAAACAACCGATTGAAATGCGTATCTTTGTACAACCTTCAGACAGGGTGACTTCGCCTACTTCAGTGCTGCCAACTCACAAAGCGAAATTTATAAAGTCGCCTTATTTAAATCTCCCTCCGGTACGGATTTTAATTTTATTTGCAGAGTAGTCGTAGTATGTGGTTTTGCTTGCTAAGACTAGCCATTAAGACGAGTGACGGTTCTACCAACATCCTTTTATATAGTGCCACTGTTTTTTCGTTTTTGTATGCAGAGACAAAGTGATGTTGGCTATTTTAATATGCGTTTCCTAGACAATAATGGATATTTTTCTTTTCTGTGAAACTGTGGTGAAAAAAATAATATTACGAGAGATAGCTAGGTACCTACATATTTTATTTACAATAGACTCATAGCGGTTGCCTTACTAAAGAGAGCGCGGCCACACATGACTACCAGAAAGGGTTGACCAATCTGCGGATCTGACTGCAATTTTTAAGTTATTTATGCAGACGCGATGCATATTGTGTCACCTCAGGATTTTTTATTTTTCAGATTTTACCGTGATAACCTGTATTTTTTTTTTTTTTTTAAAAGAAATTGACTTAGCTATTTCGACCGACCACTGATGAACAAATGAATAAAAATACAAAAGATGGGTTCACAACATTAGGCACCGATGTATGAATAGGTATGACTAAATGTACTGAAATCATTATATATGTCCATGTTCCATAAAGTAAGTACTTACTTCATACTCTTCATAGTCTAGCTACTTCAGTTTGGCTTAGGATTATTCGGTGCCTCACCTCTAAAATCTGACTTCAAATAAAACAGCCACAAGAAAATTGTGATCCACCTGCATTCATTACAAAGTACTATACACCCATAACATAATAAAACAAAAATAATAATGACAAAAACATAAAATATTTCTAACAAAAACGTACCCCTCGGTACCCTAATTTGAACACTCATCACTAGGACGGAGTACGGAAACAAAGAAAGTTATTAATGTCTGGATCTATTGTCTACATTTCTGACTACCACCAGTATAACTAGGCCCGCCGTGTACAACCGCGTCGTAAGAAATACTTAAAGAGCTCCAGCTCAACTTGTCTGGTCAGTTTTGTCGGGCAGAACATACCAGTTCCTTTTGTTTCGCGAGGGATTTTTCTTACAGTTTATTTTGCTCGTTTCAATTGCAGCGTTTTGTCTTTATAAATTGTGTTGATTGACGCTATAGTTAATGAATGAAGATCTCTACCTCTATAACTATGCTTGAGATATTAGGAGAGTAATAAATATAGAAACTAACAAGGTAATTAATTGTGATGTATGGAATTGACACATGGATGACAACTGGATCTTTCACCCTATATTGAGATAGATTTATATAAATATAAAAGGAACATTCACCTTGTATTGTCGAGATTTTGAATGACATATCGAAGTCAACTGAGATCTAGATTTTGATTAAGATAGTTTTGTATACGAAACATTTCGTGAAGAGACATACTAAAACTGAAATACAATATGTAAGTCTAATCATCATAAACCGTTTTATTTATTTGACATTCTATTCATTCCAATAAATATGTTTGTCCTTATGACATTGCAGTGCTCCCTAGTAAAATAGATTTAGGAGATATGTTTAATGTTTCTTCAGTCTGTATTACATTACATACTAATTGTACCGTCTCATTTGCACTGTAGTGTCTATACTTATACACGCGCGTGCCGTATCATCATATCAGCCGAAAGACATCCACTGCTGGACATAGGCCTCCCCCAAGGCTCTCCACATATACAGATCCTGAGCCACCCGCATCCATCCGCTGCCCGCGACCCCAACAAGGTCGTCAGTCCACCTTGCGTGCGTCCTACCTCTGCTACGACGTCCTGTGCGCTGCCGCCACTCCAGAACCTTTCTGCTCCAACGGCCATCGGTTCTTCTGACTTCTGACTATTCGGAAACCGTACCGTATTCAGAAATATAATCAGCGTTATAATACAAAACCAAGTCAAGTTTAATTACAGTAGATTTCCATGCCAATTAATTATCTATTTACCCAAAAAAGTAACAAAATCTCATTATTCTTGAACATGGACCCGTGATACAGGAAACAGAATTTAATCCTTGTGAGACATTTTAACAGATTTACCATAATAATAACACGCTTCGTAGCGTACGTCATAGAAATAAGATACGGTTCAGACCACATAAAAAATCAGTTTATAATAGGAACTTTTTAGGTATGGCACCCAAAATATATAATAGACTACCATCATGTGTTTTAGAAAGCGACAATATAAAAATATTTAAAAAACAAGTAAATGACATATTAGTAAATAAGACATACTACTCAATTAACGAATAGTTAACTGATAATAATATTAATAGATAATGACATTTCTTTTTCTCATATTTTTCTTGTTTTATATTTATATTCTATTTTTATATTCTATGTAAAAGCAATTTATGATTGTTATTGATGAAATGATTAAATTTTATTAAAAACTTTGCATGCCTATAGTGGTAGAACATAGTGAACTGCGCATTCACTCAACATCTTGCAATGTATAAAATAATGTACCTATGTTCAGCAATAAATGATTATGATTATGATATGTACTTTTACTTTTTTCTATTATTTCAATAGTTTAATATAAGTGTTGTTTTGGCAAATTAAGTAAAAATAAGCGAAGCAAAAACTAATTCCAATTGTATTTGAGATTATTCCTTGTCGTACCATAATTTCGTGTTTAGATTTTTTTTATAGACTCACGCCTGTATCCCCGAAGGGGTAGGCAGAGGTGTGATATAACACCCACATTTCGCCATGAATTTTTAGGTCCCACGTAATAGGGGGCGAGCCTATTGCCGTACCGGGCACATTACCAGACTCCGAGCTGCTACTGAGAATTTCCTAACGGAAAAACCCAATAACACTTTGCCCGACCCGGGAATCGAACCCGAGACCTCCCAATCCCACGCGCACATTTATGCCGCGAGACCAACGAGGCAGTAGATTTAATTATGTTATATTTAAAAGAGTATTTAGATTTTTCGTTTGTATAGCTTCTGTAACTGGCTGAAAATTATAATTTAGATATACCCTAGTATATCTAAATTATAATTTTACTCGTAACTATAAATCAAAGCCATCTCTACATAATGCGAATCTTGCGTTATAACTATACCAAAGTATTCCATCGAAAATACAACAAACAAATTACCATAACATCCAAACCCGAAACCCACTCATTACTACCAAAAGTAACATATTATTGATAACGCCATTGCTCGTCCAAAATACGAGCTGCGAGAACGAACACATTATCTCCCAAAAGACTTACTTAACTGCTTACCCCCCATAACTGTCTGGACATAACGTATAGCATTCTGTTAACAAGCATAACTGCCTTACAAACTACGTATACTGACCATTCATGTGCTCTGAAAGGACAACCAATTTATTTGAACCTCATTTGATACTGTACTGTTAAAATAAATACTGAGAGTACTGGTATTGGGACTCTTTAATGGTAGGTTTTTTTTATGGTAATAGGCGGCAAACGAGCAGACGGATCGCCTGATGGTAAGCAATTACCGCCGCCCATGGACACAAGCAACACCATAGGAGTCACAAGTGCGTTGCCGCCCCTTGGGGTTGAGAAAAGGGATAGGATGAGGAGTGGGATGAGGGAGAAGGAATAGGGGATAGGGCCTCAGTTTAGGTACTGTTACTTTACGTCGATTTTCTGTGAGAGGGTAGTACTACCCCGGTCGAGCCGGCCCATTCATGCTTAAATCAGCAAGGCTCTACTACCTTGAAATTTTGGTAGAGTTATAGTGTATTGAATTAAGTCTCAGATTAGCGCATTTTTCTGCGCTTATACGGTCGTTTGAGCATACGCACTTACACGCGCGCTACATTACGCGCTTCTAAAAACCGGACTTGCGTAAACGGACATATTTCGGCGAGTTCGCTCGAAACGGTAGTGACATCATGTCAGTGTCAGCATGGATTCTGACGGCTCGCGTTTATACGAGCTCAGAAGCGCGTCAACGCTCGTATGAGGTGCGCGTGTGCCAAAAGGCGCGCCTGTACACGCCTGCGTTGCCTACATGCGCTTCCAAAAACGAGCTTAAATGCGCGTATAAAACGCTAATCTGAAACCACGAATCGATCGGTTGCAGTAAAAATGGTTTTAGAGTAAAGGAGTAACCTTGCGACCACGGCTAGTGCGACCTATTCCAAAACGTTGTGGCTGTTCGAACGTATGCATTTCAACCTTATTTTTAACCATATTGCACGCTTGATATCTTTTAAATAAATATTAGATCTGTTGCAAAAAACAAATCACAGTAGACGTTTAGTATGGAGTTTTTTTTGTTTTATAGTCTTACGCCTGTATCCCCGAAGGGGTAGTCAGAGGTGTAAATATTACACCCACATTTCGCCATGAATTTTTAAATCCCACGTTATTACGTGGCATCTAAAAATTCGAGGGGGCGAGCCAATTGCCGTTACCGGGCACATCACCAGATTCCGTGCTGCTACTAAGTATTCGGAAAAACCCAGTAACACTTTTGCCCGACCCGGGAATTAAACCCGCGACTTCCAATCAGCAGTCGCATACGCTATCCACTGGACCTCGGAGGCAGTATGGAGATACTAGCTATTAAGACCTATACTATGTATCACATATATTTTTGGCAAATAAACTATTCTATTCTAGCTTTAGCTTTTCCCATACTTTCTTATAAGTATTAATAAGATGCTTGTTAGTAGCTCAATATTAAAAGTAAATGCAATGCCATTGTCTCGATACGATATACAGGGTGTAAAAAGACCCTTAACGAAAACTAAAACCCCATATTGTACCAATTACTACGATCATTTTTTACTGCGGCACCATGCCTAGGAAATTACTGGTTCAGGAGATATTGATGCTCAAAGTCAAGAATTTTTTTTTTTTCGAATTATTCCAAAATCGTGTTTAGAATGATAAATGTAAACGTTCTGCCGAATAAACATAAACGAAATTTGCAATATTGCCCTAAAATAAACGGCTTTAAAGTTCCCTAAACGCAGTGTATGCCTACCAGCAATCAGCTGCGAGGTCATTTCCCTCGACCGCGCGACCACGTGATCATAAACTGCCGCCACCGCGGCGCACGGTGTAGGTAGATACGGCCGGCGTAGGTACGATGCATAATTCTCGCGCTATTTTTTTCTGCAAGCGCGCGCTATACATTGCCGCTGATAAAATGTGTCTATTTTTTAGGCTTAAAAACATATTTTGTTTCCCAATTATAATTTTCGCGTAGTATGACTTGGCATGATGTGCAAAACGAGTAGACTTCGGCTTGGTGATGGGTCTTGTGACACCTTTTATGTAGGTTTGTTAGCCTCAATATCTCCTGAACCAGTAATTTACCAGGTATGGTGCCAAAGTAAAAAATGTTCATAGTGATTGGTACAATGTGAGATTTCAGTTTTCGTTAAGAGTCTTTTTACATCCTGTATTTATATACTAGGCATTCCCCGCAGTTTCAGCCGCATTATTTTCGATATATTGATAACAACGCCACCTACTGGGTCAAATTACAGCCTATAATACATTTTGTAGCCCTTCAAAGCCCTATACTATTCCATTCAAATATACAATTATATTTTCCATACGATGCATTTAGTAATATTAACTTGTTATAAATAAGTATATGTATCTGTATTTCCATAGGATTTAGCGTATTTCAAAATATCATACATGTATCTTTCTACAACAAAATAAGGGACAATTACACTATTGTCTTAACGACCGCTAAGCAGTCCCTCTATTTTGTTAAACTCCGGTTGACATACTATTGATAGAGGTACCCGGTTTCCTCCGTAATGTATCTGAGCTTCGCACATTATGTGGGCACAAGTTTCAGTGGAGGAAATGCGTTGGACGACATATTCTGTTTTATTAGGGTCCTGCAACTCAGAATTACTGTATGTTCATTTAATAGAATGATAATTATTTGCAACGTTTTTGAGGCTAAGTCAAAATGTACTGTAATCCAGAAGGCCAATTAATTAATAAGCTAATAAAAAAAATTAATAGGCCAAAAATTTTTTGTAAAACATTGAAACTATATTTTGAACGAAATGACATTAGATTTTGAATTGACTCTGAATCGGTAAGTATTCTGCTAATTTAATGACATTATCGTCATTCAAATTCAAATCGCCTCTGATCATCAGCTCTCGCTCTCTCTATATAAGCGGTCTCATATCTGGGTACCTTCTTTTCTCTATGTGTAATGTTAAGCCATAGCTCACTACACTGACCAATTACATGTTGATGGGCTTCGCATGTTTTTAGGAAAATTATAGAGACATCTCACACATGCAGGTTATTTAGCGATGATTACCTTCATCGTCTAGCAAGCTATCATTTACAATTTTGACGGCCGGTTGGCGTAGCGGAAGTGTAAGCGACTGCTACGTCGATGGTCGCGGGTTCGATTTCCGCTCAAGTCAAACATTTGTGTGCATGAACATGGATGTTTGTCTTGGTTTGGGTGTTTCTATGTATAATATGTATATATTTACAAAAAAAGTATATATGTATGTTTATCCGTTATCTCGTACCCATAGTACAAGCTCTATCTGCTTAGTTTGGGACTAGATGGTGTTGTGTGAATGTGGTAGAATATTATTATTTCTTCCGCATATCACTTCGAAAAGTTAGCATGCACCATGGGTGTGAACGTGACAGATTGTTCGACTATAGGTTCCTTTTCGCTACATTTTATAGATACATCAGTACATATCCGCAGCCACAACTTATCTATATAAATAAAAATTAATCACTAAATGGTTTGTACGCGCATAACTATTAAACGACTGCACCGAATTGGATAAATCTTTCTTTTACATATTCGTTATTGTAAGGAGAAGGATTGTACAAAAACAAAATATAAAAAATTCATACAAAATATTAAAAAATACATATTCACCGGGCAGCTAATTTGTTGATAAATTCAAGCGTTTCAGATAAATATTTTATAACTTTTTTATAACTTTCTGTGACCCAAATTGCCGCTTGGCAGCGTGGCAGTTTCGTTGTTACAACTGTCTCTACGAGAGCAAGAGAGAAAAACGTTCCTTCAGTGTATCCTAACTGCGAGAGCAAGAGAGACGGAGAATGACGCCAGCGCCGCCAACTGCGTCAACTACAAACTAAACTGGAGACAGTTTCCACTTGGGATCGGCACACGAAATCCTTAAGAACTGCGCTTCTATGTAAATTTGTATGCATTGGTACTACTAAATCTTAGTACTAAGTAGTTTGCATGTGTAAATACTTTTTACAGTTATACTTCATAAACAGTTAAAACGACAAATAAAGAAGTATCCGCCCAAAAAAATCGATAAATAAAACATTCTGATAGAATTTCATTATTTATCGTACTATATTTAGGAAAAAAAAACATTTATCTTTCATCAATCATATAGGAAAAAATAAATAATGAAAGCTTTCATCAGACAAATTGATATTTCCTTTACAAATAGCTTCTATTCTAGGCTTTTATTGGAAATTCTTTTTTTTCTATTAATACGTTTTTCTGTCAATACGTGGTAAGGTTGTATTACAAATAAGCAGTGCCTTTCAGAACATGACAAGCAACAAGTTTTAGACTCCATATCTTGGTGTAATTTGTCTACGAATTGTATGTATGTATTTACAATTATCTAAGTAATGTAATGAAATATGATATTATAGATTTTTTTGGCAATTAGTTAAAACAGGTACACGACTACACGTGTACGAATATTGCATCGGTTGCAACTTGAAATTAGGTACTGCGCAATAAGAAATTATTGTACTTTATATTTAATAAGTTTTTGGCATTCAAATAAATGACACTGAACGAGTAAGACATGTTTTCTTCACAACACCTGAACACCCATCATATTACATGGCAGCCCTGCCAGGATGATCTGCTTCCCATAGCACAGGCTATGTCAAGTTTTGGGACCAGATGATAGTCCACGACTGGTTCAAGCCACGCCGAAATATCGGTGGAGCAATAGGGTGCCAAAATCTGAGTTCAGTTGTAAAAGATCACCAAGGCACCAACCTAAACTTAGCGTTGTAGTGAGTAAGCCATCGCCTTGCAGCCAAACTGCTTTGCCCGCACAAATTACACAACAATGAAAGTGTTTCTCTAAGGTTTTCATCAGCAGTAATTAGTTGCAGTATTGATAAGTTTTGGTCAAATGTTTTAAGTCCTTTTAATAGTAGATCACAGATTAAGCGAACTCCACAACACTTTTATTGCGACCGTGAAGTACCTACTCCCACAGCAAAGAAATCTGTTGAAAAAAAGGTCACTATCTGCTTCAGGCGTATACAAGCAAACGTTTTATATGCAGAAAAACTGTTTTATATTATGAAAACTACAAGTGATACATAAAGCCAGTTTACGATGCTTTTTTTTAACGAGGTAGAAAATCCCTTCGGATCTCCGACTCTTGGGGAAATGAGAGCCGGAGTATGTGGTGTGACCACTAAAATCCATCTCGACTTTCTCATGTACCCGTGTGTCGGAGGATAGGGTATCGCATAAGCATTCGTCGCTACCCCCTGACGGGTATTGGCCCGCCAGATGCTCAGGCGGGCCCCGAACAAAACCCCCTTGGCGGCGGATTAAGGTGTTGGCCTCCGCCGCCAAAACACCCAGCGGCCGCAGAGGATAGGGAGGACGGCAACGCAAAACCGCATCTCCTCTTCCTCTGCGGCCCCACCATCGAATGGTGCGCCCCCATTTGGTCGCGGGAGATAGGGCGCGCAGCAACGCAACACCGACACGCCTCTCCTCCCGCGATCGCACCCGACTGCGAGGGACAGACAAAACTGCCCGCACCGTTGGACGCATCCTGCGCAGGCCCACTACCAAGCCCACGCGGAGCGTCCACTCCAGGGATCCTTCTTAGCTTCACCGCGGTCTTCAAAGCCGCGGTTGCACTGAGCCCCCCACCACGACAAGGTGGAGATCCCACGGGGGGGATCATAAAGCGGCCTAAAGCCACTACGAATATATTCAGTGGCTTCTCATTATTATGAGGGGAAAGCAACAGCAATTTTATCTAAGGAAGCAAAAAATAAAATTTTGTTTCAAATAACAGTATCGCCGAATATGTGAGTGATCACGCGAAATAAATTGCAGCGGAAATATTCTTTACTTTGTGAAAATAAGCCATGACACCGCCCATTCTGTCATATTCATATTTATTTGTTATTAGTCCATCTAATAACATTTATTTGTTAAGTCCGTGTGGTGACGGATTAAGAATACGAATTGTCACCACCCCATATCATCCCATGGGTGTCGTAAGAGCCGACAGAGGGAGCATAGTATGCAGAGAACAGCACTGTAAGAGAAGGAAAACTTGATACAAACCCTATCCCAACCCGCCTGGCCAGCGTGGTAAAGTAGGCCAATTCCTCCTTTCAAAGGAGAGGCCTAGTCCAGCAGTGGACTATTAAAGGCTGATGATGAGAGAATGGATCGAGTAACTATACCAGCAAAATTTTGCCACAACAATTGAGCTCATGGCATATTTTATCAATGGATATACGTATCACCATTAATAGGTACCTAAATATTAAGTGCACTTCAAATGCACGCGATAAAATCGAAAACTGCCACATGCTATCGCCCCTCGATATATTGCTATCACATTTAAAATTTCATTTACAACTTATATAACAATGCATCTTCCTAACTAGTTTGAAACAGAAAATCGATCCTTCAATTTCCACAAGCGGGTGGCACTAGTTTCAAAAAGTACCTACATAATGACAAACGAGTACTTCAAGGCAACTCTAATCTATCTTGGAATTTGTGACGAATTAAACTTTTGAATTTTCCTTCAACAAAATGGGAAAAAGTTCTTTCTCAAAATGGGAAAAAGTTCTTTCCCACTATGGTAGGAAAATTTCAGCGTTTGTGAATACATCTGAAAGCTTCTGTGCTGAAATATATTTCAGAGAGCTCTGCAAACATGTCATGTGAGATCCCATTACAGAAATTGTTTTATAGGTTACTCGTGGAATGTTTTTAAATTTAGTTTTGGATGTACATTTTAAAATTCTTGCTATTTTTTGCGTTTATTTTTTTTCGTTAATTTATAAGCTAAAGTATCTCTTATTTTATTGTAACAAGATAATTACTATTAGCATTAATTAAGTGATCATTATAAGTGTTGCCAATGGCCTATATTATATCTCTTACAATGTCTGTTTGTCGATATTATTATTAAAATACAATTTAGTTAGCCTGTTACATTGTGTGGAGTACTTATCGTCAAATAGGTCTTTCGAGAATACTAAACTTACTATTTAGAGATGCGTATATTAAAACGGTACAGTAATAAAGATTATACATGATAAATAAAGGTACATAGGCTAGCTTATGTCGCGATAACTGACACCTTGTAGTACCTAACACTTATTTCACACAATTTACGTGGTCAAGCGGCCACGTAATATTGTACTAAGTAACTGTCTTATCTATGCACGTGTCAAAACAAATACGTCAACTTGTAATCCCAATCTATCAACACAGCCATCTATACTGCCTAACCTCAATCGTCTGACACAATGACAAGAGATGTTATCACGGCCCCAGTTAACATTCCGGACAGGCTGCCCTACAATCTGCCTCCATTTCATCTGTCCAAGTTAGATTGTTAGATCAGCTTCGTGAACTGTAGCTATAAGTTGTGTCGGAGTATCGCTTGCGGGTCGATACAAGCTTCAAAGGACAGTTTCTTGAGATGATTTGAAGGTACAGATAAAGTAGATGGCAATCTAAGAACCGATTTCGTAGGGTCATTGGACTGTTGATCCGTACATCTATACAAATAATTGCGAATGGGGCGTGAAGTGATAAATTTGATTTTTCGTATCAAAGTTTCAGGACTTTTTTTTCAATCATAAAAAAGCAACTGTGGCCTGATCTATATCGTCTATAAATTAACAAAAAATGATCAGAATCAAACATAAATAGTCAAATTGAAACACAGACGTCTTTCACTGAATGACGTCTCACAAGACGTCGTAATATTTTTGGAGACAAATAATTCTCGGAGCAATTAAAAATTCTTGACAAATCAGTCAAGAATTTTTAATTGTTCCGATAAAACGGACAACATTTTTCATGCTTAACGAACTGATAAATATTTGTGAGGATTTGGCCTCGAGTCACGTTTCAGTTTCAGAGTATTTCGATAAAAGCCCTGTACTATGATTAATTGACTATATTCGCCTTTTTGGTGATTATGTACAACCATAATTGTAGGCATGACGCCTCTGATAGTAAATCTTTCCCGATCCAAATCGGACAAGCTTCACTTCCAATGGGGTGGAAAACATACAAAAAGTTGATGAAGTAAAAAATAGATTACATGGATTACATACCTTTTTTTTTTTTTTTTATTTTTTTTTTTTTTTTTTTTTGTTTTACGAGGTGGAAAATCCCTTCGGATCTCCGACTCTTGGGGGAAATAAGAGCCGGAGTATGTGGTGTTTCCACTAAAAACCACCTCGACTTCCGCCATGTACCCGTGTGTCGGAGGGTGGGGCATCACCAAAGCACTCGTCGCCACCCTCCGACGGGTATTGGCCCGCCAGATAGTCAGGCGGGCCCCGAACAAAACCCCCTTGGCGACGGATTAAGGTGTTGGACTCCGCCGCCAAAACGCCCAGCGGCCGCAGAGGATAGGGAGGACGGCAACGCAACACCGCATCTCCTCTTCCTCTGCGGCCCCACCGCGACGCATCGAATGGTGCGCCCCCATTTGGTCGCGGGAGATAGGGCGCGCGGCAACGCAACACCGACACGCCTCTCCTCCCGCGACCGCGCCCGACTGCGAGGGACAGACAGAACTGTCCCCCGCACCCGCACCGTTGGACGCATCCTGCGCAGGCCCCTCCAAGCCCACGCGGAGCGTCCCCTCCTGGATCCCTCTTAGCTTCACCGCGGGTGACCAACCCACGGTTACTGAGCCCCCCCACCACGACAAGGTGGAGATCCCACGGGGGGGATGGATTACATACCTAAACTTAATTTATCAATGGCGTGTCTTACTACCAAACTCAATATCTGTATATACCTAGTCTTGCCATAAATATTAATATTTTTTTATTTTAAATTGTAACAGTATTTATGGCCAGACTAAGTATAAAATTCTTGCGAAACTAACTGAACGCAGAATTGAGGAGTAAAATAAGCACAAAGAAAGGATTTTTGAAAATTCTCATCCTAAGGGAGTAAAATAGTGCGGGGTAAAGTACGTGCGGAGCCGCGCGCTATATCTAGTTCATTATAAGACAGCAGTAGAATATGAAAAAAGATTTTACAAAATAGAAAAAGTTGTTACCATAGTATTTTCTTGAGTTTACTCGAATGAGTTACACATTGAAATTAAACGCAGTTGAATCCATAAACTGTAGTTTGATTTCAATAGAAAAATTGACCAAGTGCGAGTCCGACTCGCGCACGAAGGGTTCCGTACCATCACCTATAAAAAAAAATCACGTTTGTTGTATGCCCCCCTTTAATAACTACTTTTTTATTTAATTATTTATTTTGAAAGGTAATATACAACTTCATATTCTGTGAAAATTTTCAGCGTCTACCTGTTACCGTTAGTAATATCACAGATTACTAAATAGTTACATAATACTGACCAAAAAATACGAAAAAAGCACGTTAATTGTATGGGACCTCCCTTAATATTTCTAATTTTTTTATTTGTTGTTATAGCGCCAACGGAAATACTTAATTTGTGAAAATTTCAGCTTTCTAGCTATCACGGTTTATGATACAGCCTGGTGACAGACAAACAGACGAACAGCGGAGGGTTAGTATATCCCCCCCGTTGGATCTCCACCTTGTAGTGGTGGGGAGGCTCAGTAACCGTGGTTAGGTCACCCACGGTGAAGCAAAGCGAGATCCCAGGAGTGGACGCTCCGCGTGCGCTTGACGGAGGCCTGCGCAGGATGCGTCCAACGGTGCGGGTGCGAGGGACAGTTCTTCTTGTCCCTCGCAGTCGGGCGCGATCGCGGGAGGAGAGGCGTGTCGGTGTTGCGTTGCCGCGCGCCCTATCTCCCGAGAGCAAATGGGGGCGCACCATAGTTGCGTCGCGGTGGGGCCGCAGAGGAAGAGGAGATGCGGTGTTGCGTTGCCGTCCTCCCTATCCTCTGCGGCCGCTGGGTGTTTTGGCGGCGGAGCCCAACAACTTCATCCGCCGCCAAGGGGGTTTTGTTCGGGGCCCGCCTGACCCTCTGGCGGGCCAATACCCGTCGGGGGGTAGCGAGGAATGCTTCGGCGATACCCGACCCTCCGACACACGGGTACATGAGGAACACGGGTTGGTTTTTAGTCAGTAAGAGTCTGACAGTCCTCTTCGCCCTTTCCCCCAGGGCGGAGGAACTCCATGAGGCTTTTCCAAGCAGATACCAAAAAAAATAAAAAAATTAAGGTTAGTATATTTATATCCCGTTTTTAACTTTTAGGTACAGAACCCTAAAAAGAAGTTCTTACATGTCACCAAACCACCCAACTGCTAACACTGCAAGTGTATATCTCTTACTTAGAATCAAAGCCATAGCATACTGCATACTGCCCATTTCAGTAACCAAGCATATTGTGGCAACTTTCACACAATTATTGATATTCTGATATCTGCTTGCGATATTTGGAGTACAACACAACTAACATGGCTTATTCGAAACACAGTTGTTTTGCTTCGAGCCGACACATGTAAGACACGACATCTCCAAACGTTGCGCTTCAACAACAGACGAGATTCGAGGCAGACATATTTGGATACCAAACGTTTTGATTGACAATACGGAGCTTATTGTTTCTTTGAATTGAATGAACACGTCTAAAGAATAGACATTAATTAAGACGAATAATGTGAATGAGAGATAGTAATGGTTATAGTCTAAAAGCCCACTGCATGATTTCTACATTCGTGTTATGTATAATTTTTAAATAATTTTTCTTTTCTTACCATTTAATATTAAAATTCTAGACTACTTTTCTTACCATTTAATATTAAAATTATAGATGACGAAACACTGACCAAGCAGATATATAAGGCAAGTGTGAATGGGACAGGACGAAGGGGAAGACCTAAACGGACGTTCTCTGACCAGGTTGGAGACATCCTTAAGATAGGAAAGGTTAGAAGTACCCTAAACAGAAGAGCATGCATGAGGAATTTGATGGCAGTGATTGAAGCAAGAGAGATATGTCAGGTTCGTTGAAAATGGTGTTCCGTAGTCTCTGCCTACCCTTCCGGGAAACAGTCGTGAGTCTATGTAGGTATGTATTTATATATGTAGACTACTTTGCTTCTTTTTAGAACCATAGAAACCGTTGTTAGTGACCTTCACTGTCACTTTTAATCAGGTAGTTTAAAAGTAATTTTCATAGACCGAAACCAAAAAAAGGGTAAAGAAATAAATTTAATAAAAAAAAATATTATTTAATTTAAATGGAAATTTTACCTTGAAATAAGCCAGAACCCTTAATTACAATAATGTTTTTCTGCAGTTTAATCATCTGTCTGTATATATAAAACCCTTGCGTTACTGACTGACTGACAGACAAGCTACAGTCGAAACTATTTGGCGCAAGAAGCTGAAATTTGGCATGTATGTTCCTTGGGGATCTTAGGGGTGCACTAAGAAGGGATTTCCCGAAATACCCACGGGATCGGTCAAAAAAGGATAAATTAAAAAAAAATGTGCAGGCGTAGCTGCTGGCGTGGTCTAGTATATTATATCACAGCCAAATGACTAAAGAAAACATTTTCATAAATTTAACAGATTCAATTAATATTTTAAAGATTGCGTCTTAACATAGCTTGAGAGAGATTACAAGGCAAATACCAATTAAATTTCAATTTCTACGGTACTATACTAGTTAGGCAAAATTGTGTTTTACCTTATAAATATAAAGGTGGAAATTTTAATGGCAATTATGGAAGGTTTCTAATTAATTAAACATTATTGGAATGTTCTTGTAGAGGTGTTTGTAGGGAGCATGAGAGATACTTTTTTTAAGTGAAATAAAGTGGCACTTCGTTGTAGCTGGGAGTGGGGTGGACAGGAAAGTTGCTGTCAAAGTGAATTTTTAATTATAGGGAGGATTTTAGTGACGAATTTTCTTTGAGAGTTCGTTTTTCTTAATATTATGGATTTTACTTATAAACATGTTTTATTGAAGATAATTATAGCCTAGAATTCAGTTACAAATGTGTTTTTTTGGGTGTTATTATATTCTGCCTCCGTGGTCCAGTAGATAGCGTATGCGACTGCTGATCGGAGGTCCGGCGTTCGATTCCCAGGTCGGGCAAAAGTGTTACTGGGTATTTCCGAATACGGAGTCTGGTGATGAGCCCGGTAACGGCAATAGGCTCGTCCCCTATTACGTGGGACCTAAAAATTCATGACGAAATGTGGGTGTAATATTTACACCTCTGCCTACCCCCTTAGGGGATACAGGCGTGAGACCATAAATAAAAAATAAAAGATTATTTATAAATGTGTTGTTTTGGGTGTCATTATGACCATCACATCACAGGTGCGGTACGATCTATTGATCGGCATTATTCAGTAACACTATATACATATGTACCGTTATAAAACTGGACCGATAAAGCCTTATATGTGAAATAGGCTTCTTCTTCGAAATCCCATAATTTTTATATTGTTAAATACAAACAACATAGTTAAACTATATTCAATTTTTTTTGTATTGACTTGGAATCAAACGCACGACCTACTCATTTTTCGCCTCAATTCAGAAACCCTTTATCTAACTCCCTGTACATTCGATCAGGCGAAACTATAAATCATCTGATATCTCATTACTATGATCCTTCCATTAACGATAACTCCATATATTTATCCTAACGGGGTTTTCCCCTAAGCCTATCATCCCATATCGGCGAGGAAAGGGAGAGAAAATAATCTGTTTGGACGGGAAAGAGAAGAAACATAATTTGTTCGCACAATTAAGTCGGTGTAATGCAGGTCTGCTCACCTAGGTAAATCACCCGTCGTAATTATAGTGAGTATGGGTAATAATAGTGCGCTCTTTGGATTCTTATCTTACTATATAAAATCCTTGCGTTACTGACTGAATGACAGACACGCTACAGCCGAAACTATTGGGCGCAGAAAGCTGAAATTTGGCATGTATGTTCCTTGGGGACCGTAGGGGTGCACTAAGAAGGGATTTCCCGAAATTCCCACGGGATCGGCCAAAACGGGTAAATTAAAAAAAAATGCAGGCGTAGCTGCTGACGTCCTCTAGTTTTTTATATGTTTGGACGTGATAGAGGCTTTATTCGCATAGCAAAGATAAAATTCTTCATGACTTGCTATGAGTAGGAATGGCGATAATCCTGAGTGTATTTTTATTATACGTAGTGTGATATAATCCTAATACCCTTTTTATAAATATTTCTTACACCCTTTAGATGATTGCCAGTCAAAACAAAACTAGAACTTCACGGTAGTAGAGCCTTGCTGATTTCAACATAAATGGGCCGGCTCGACTGGGGAAGTACTACCCTCTCACAGAAAATCGACGTAAAGTAACAGTACCTAAACTGTTGCGTTTTGTTCGATGAGTGAGAGTGCTGGAGGCCCTATCCCCTATCCCTTATCCCAACCCCAAGGGGCAGCAACGCACTTGTGACTCCTGTGGTGTTGCTTGTGGGCATGGGCGGCGGTAATTGCTTAATATCAGGCGATCCGTCTGCTCGTATGCCGCATAATACTTTAAAAAAATAATTGCAGAATACTTTATAACTAAGTCCGACTGTTGAAATTGTAAGCCTACTTAAGCTATGATAACATCCAAAAGTGACAGCTGACGTCTCATTAGTGATTGAACAATTTCTAATCCCTGTTCAATCGAAAACACTTACTTTTCGTTTTCCCTCATCTTCGCATTACAGAATAAAATTAATTTCACGTTTGACGAACAATTTCACTGGATCGGATATGAGGTTTGGTGGCAAAATCTCTTTGAGGAAAACGATCAAATAACTGATACTGCTAACATGATATTATTAATTCTGAAGAATCGTGAATATTATATCAGATTTTTGCCTTGACGTCAAAAGACTACTGACTACGTAGTTTGAACAAAGTAATAAGATTTTCTCAAGCGATTTCTCTATGTTTGGAATTTTCGACAAATGGAAGTTCGATTAACGCTGGTGCGAGAAAACACTTCTGCGTCTCACCATAGTTTGAATGTACGTTCGTGGCGAAACTATTAAAGGTCGACATTACTTTAAGTTTAGGTTTTCTTGTGACCCTGCACCCGAAAATAGAAGCCCTGCAAGGCAGAGCTACGTCAAGTTAGCTTATAAGAAGACCTTTTTATGCTAAATCAAACATCTAATACTAATATTTAAGCTGACGAGTTTGTTTGTTTGGTTGAACGCGCTAGTCTCAGGAACTACTGGTCTGATTTGAAAAATTCTTTCAGTGTTAGATAGCCTATTTATCGAGTAAGGCTATAGGCTATATAACATCACGCTATGAGCCACGGGAGCGAAGCAGTAGCCTTTAATAACGCGAGTGTAACCGCGGGCTCTTCTACTTTCATATAAACTGTTATTGTCTGACACACAATGCCCAACCAAAACTACGAGACGCAAGAAGTTGAAATTTGGTACATATCTTCTTTGGTGATAGTACATACATAAATAGACTCACACCTGTTTCCCGGAGGGGTAGGCAGAGACTAAGTAACCAGGGGATCGTAGGAATGCATTAAGAAGGGATTAGCCGAAAATCTCACAGAATCAGGTGCGGGGGCAAAACAGTTAAAACAAAGTTGTTGTAATGGGTCGTAGCAATATCTTTTTTTTTGTACGCCACTGTATGAGGCTGAACATATACGAACACTAATCTCTTGACATCCTGCATTCAATGTATGTATACCATGTTCAAACAAAAAAAAACATTACAAAAATATTTGGGTGTAGCAACGGGCATAATCTAGTGATACATAAAAATATTTAATTTTAATGACGACCGGTTGGCGCCACGGGAGTGTAAGCGACTGCTACGCCGAAGGTCGCGGGTTCGACTCCCGCGCAAGTCAAACATTTGTGTGCGTGAACATGGATGTTTGTCTTGGTCTGGGTGTTTCTATGTATAATACGTATGTATTTACAAAAAAAGTATATATGTATGTTTATCCATTATCTAGTACCCATAGTACAAGCTTCTGCTTAGTTTGGGACTAGATGGTGTTGTGTGAATGTGTTAGAATAATATTATTATTATTTATTTCTTATTTATCAGGCGAACTTTTTAATATTCAAATGATGTAACGTCTCTGGCATCAGCTAGAGCTGGCAGTTTAATGCGAGGACTCTTGATAACCTAATTACAGATTATTTTGTACCTATCTTCACATTTGTACGGATATTTTTGGCTGAATTATGTCAAAGTGCGGGTAGAATGATAATTAGAACGTTAGCAAGTACGTGAAGGTCTATGAAGGAAAACTGTCAGCGCAGTTAACTTTTGGTGTCGTATGAACCTGGGTAGTGTAAATAGATTTTATTTTATTTTTGTATTCATCCTCTTTATATTATTATGTGTATAAACCACCAGTATAAATAAAAAAGGACTTTATAACGCAACTAGACGTCGACAGCGTCAATTATACATCATTTAAACCTTCCTCTTGAATCGTTTTATCTATTAAAAAACCGCATTAAAATCCGATGCGTAGTTCTTAAGATTTAAGCATACATAGGGTCAGACAGACAGAAGACAGACTTTGTTTTATACTATGTAGTGATATTATGATTTCTGGTATTCCATTTTTGTACCAGAACAGCAGCATTATACTTGATAAGGGGATAGGTAGCTACACACCTATTTTACTTTTGATGTTCACATCACTTAGTATATATGTATCTTCAATTTTACATTCATTTCTAACTTTAAGATACAGCACCCGCACATAAAATATATCCTGTATCGTGAGGACTAACATTCAACCAATGGCTACAAAAAAAACCTAGACTTGAAACTACAATTTTAGTGGCAAACAGAGCGCACACTCTACCTAGAGTCAGTTCGGAAGGCAGCCGCTAAAACCATTATTAAATCATTCGCGCAGTAAATGCTATAAAAATGAATCCTCTGCTAAATATATATGTAGGCACAACTTACCGCGGCTGTATTTTTGTAAAATAAAACACTCCTTTATTTAATTTGTCCTCAGCTACAGACATTTTATAAAATTATTAACTGATCAAAAAGAGAGCAAAACCTTTACATTAAAAATGTAGAGCCCCATTAAGGCAGAAAAATATGCTGTAATGAGCTCAAGCTCCCTACCTTTATAAATCCAAAAGGCTCACTCAAGAACTGATGACATTTATGTGCAATTTTCGCAGTGCTTCACAAAGGACTTTATTTTTATACTTATCATAATAAATGAGAGGAAAATTCAATATCATTACTTATGTTTAAACTTTGATAAATGTACGAAAACGGTGCACCTGCCAGACAATAAGGTAATGGACTCAGTACATTGCGCGGTACATCCCTTAGGTTGATTAATGGTCTGCCGTGAGGCCACCAGTCGATACGATAATTCGAAATTGGCTCCGGTTGAAGCTGATATATGGGAGTTGCTGAGTAATCTACATTTTCTTAATCGAGTTCGGTTTAAGTTTCCTGTGAGTTTGCGGTTTGATTACTTATAGTTTGGTTTATGTGTAATTTATTTTCGTTCACGAGGATTAAGTAGGCTGAAATATAAGTTGGCACTTAAGGAAGTGTGGCATACATTGCGTGGGTTCGGTTATCGATCTTAAATGTGACACGTGAAAATCAATGCGGCACTTATCTTATTTCAGTAAGGTTTATAATTAATAACTTACACTAATATGTACTATGAATATAAATATGTATCAACATACATACATATATACATACATATCGTCACGCCTTTTATCCCCGAAGGGGTAGGCAGAAGTGTATTTCTACACCCACTTTTCGCCAGATATACTTTAGTCCTACGTAATAAGGAGCGAGCTTATTGCCGTACCGGGCACATTTCCAGACTCCGTGCTGCTACTGAGAATTTCGTGACAGAAAAACCCAATAACACTGCCCGACCCAGGAATCGAACCCGGGACCTCCTGATCCCACGTGCACATTTATGCCGCGAGACCAACGAGGCAGTCGTATAGGGTTTGATGTCGAGTTTTCCGTCTCTACGCAAAGATGGTATTTGCATCGTGTTATCCCTTAGTCGCCTCCTACGACACCCACGGGAAGATAGGGGGTGGTGACACTTGTATTCTATGCCGTCAGCCACACGGCATGTATCAACATCTCAACTAAAATACGTTCACTGCTGGAAATTTGCTCTATTAAAATGTTCTACGCTATATAAGTATTATAAATTAATAAAAGGTATTTAAAAATATTTATATTTTAGCGTAAATCACTCGCTATATATACTGAACCCTACGAAAGGAAGAACCTTTAAAGGAGCTTCGACAAGACATATTGACGATAACTGGCCCGTTCAAATTATATTTTTTTAGTAGACGAATGTTTTCTATCTTATATTGAACATCTGTTTGTTGGCTTTCGATTAATAAAATATAAGGTTGTTGTGCTAGTATTATAATAACTACGAATTATTATTATTTCTACACGCATACAAATGATTAAAAAGCATACTTAGGTATCATACAAATTTCAGAAACAATTAAAATAATTCCATTTACTTTAACGAGATACAAATGTAATACAAGCTCTTTAAAATAGCTATTTGCTCAACAAAGAATATCAGTTAACATAAAAAGCTATATAACAAAAACTTTACTTATTATTTACGAACTTGAAGTTTTAAATTGGACAATATTAAATTTAATTCATTTGTCAGAGCAGATGGTATTATAATTTGTTAATATTATATTTTATTTCTAAATGTTGAAAGAGCTGTTATGAGCCCCTACAATTTTATTATAGCCAGTCTTATTATTCCATTCACTGGCAATCGTATTACGTTCATAATTTTTTTACCTGTGCTTTCAATTTGAGCTGTAATCATGTTTTAATAATGAAGTAAAATGTTGTTATTTGTAGGTATATTTTCAAAACATATTTATCATGTAGCAATGTCTCAAGTTTAAATTCGTTGAATCTATTTTTACTCTCAAACCTCAATAGCTCTTTATTAACATTTATTCTTTCTACCTGAGGTAATTTCGTTAATCCAACTTTAACCATTAGTACTTGCTAACTAAAATAAATAGACAATTTAAATTTAAAGTCTTAAGGTCTATTACGATCTTTTATTCAAGCCTAATCTTCTGCTCTCAGTCCATTATTAGTTCTAAAAAAGCTCATATTTTATTCTCTAACGCTTTCTCTTAGACTTCATCGCAGATAATACGATCCACCCTAGCCTATTAACATTCCCGAAGGCTGGTACATTATGCGTGACTCCAAGCTCCCCGTTTAAGATAAATCTTCGTTCTTCGTGGTGAGTTCATTAATATCACCGCAATTGATTCCAGGGATCAGAGATAAGTGCATATGAAATATTTTATTCTTTCGCTTTGTAAATTTATTCTGCTATATGAGCTAGAGGTAAGAAAATCTGTTAAAGTAAGATACAGAATTCTACGGATAGGAAGTTGTAATTTGGTTGCACCAAAATACTAAAGAAAGGCAGATCTTTCGTAGTTTAGTAGTGTCAACGAAATCATAATGTGCAGTTTGTTATTGCTTAATCAGATGTCTATAATATTAGTAATAAACAGAAGGTACATCATCAACCATCTTAAAACACAGTTAACGAATCAATCAAAAATTTAAAAAAATTGTGCCGCTTCTGACCCATATAATAAAAATGACCAAGTACTATAAATATTTTTAACACTAAGAGAATGTGATATTTTTAACTATACACCCAAATAATTTCAAACCCTTGGTTTATAAAATGCCAGACAAACAACATCTACTGTCATCTACGAATTTGCCAGAGAGACTTATTATTATGTCTGAAAGCGACCTTATTCGTAGTCAAGGCCAAAATCCTCATACTTGCACTGACCTTCTTAACTTAATCGCGAATAATGCGATCCTTCTCAGTCCTATCAACATTATTTCAGCCCGGATTTGTACATTTGTCTACTTCTTTATTCTTTAAACCTGGGTTAATACACGTGCCCAACCCTTATTTAAAAATAAATATTTTCTCTTTATATTGAAGGGGTTGAATATATTATAATTAATTCCTAGTATCGCAGGCCGCTAAACTTCAGGAAATCAGATTAACTACACTTGAGTGGACTTTATATAATAAAGGCAACATTTCTAGTTTCATATTTAGCTATTCTTTATATTTGAGCAGCAAAAACAACTCTAGAACAAGAAAAAGAAGTGATATCGTTTAAAGTTTGCAAACTTCGGACAGACGTTCTACCGGTAGTAAGGCTGCATAGATCGGATAGTTGTGCTTTTGTGGAATATGATAATCAGTCTCAACAGGTAAAACTAGATGCCAACCGGCTTTATGCTGGAAACTTTGGCCAATACTTGTATAAACAAGTATCCTCTTCAAAGCTGAATCTGAACAGATTAGTAATGCAACAAGAAAGTTAAAGAACATTAACAAACAAAGGAAGTTTTAAGACAGCTAATTTATACATGACAGCTTTAATAGACCCTGCAAATTAAAATTTAAAAGCTAGGAACTTGTTTTCAAGTAAAATAATTCAACTCGCAAACACCCACAAAGAATATCGCATAAATTTTCGAAACTCAAAAAGAACCTTAATTTCCTCAGCCAATAAATTTATAGTCACGTTAAAAAAGTAAAAATCATAAATTTGAATAAGACTCATACATTTTAAAGTTTTCTCAGCGATTTTTTTTTGTTATCATCGCAAACATGCCTGGGATTCCATTTTGGCATGCAGACTCGCACTCTCGCCCTGGCAATGGTCCAAGCACGTCTTGGAAGGTATTTTTGTATGCCTCAAGGTATAGGCGATGAATAGAATATCACGTTTATTTTAATATCCTTGCCCAGTGTGCATGTTGAGTTGAAAGGTGATCTGCAATAGAAATGAGAACGCTAGAAGAATTTAATAGCAGGCCGTGTTCGTGTTGGTAAGGATGTATGAAAATGTCGAAGATGAAAACATAAGTTTGCAGCGTTGTCCATTCCTATTTAAATGCAAAAATAAGTTTGATAAAAATTTCGCAACACTTGATTTATTTTCCTACAATTTCAGTCCTATCCTAGCTTTCATTGCCTAAACATAGGACACCAAAATAATTATGTTAAGTTTTATGCTTTATAGTCGAAAGTACTACTCTTGGACCGTATATCTCGAGACTCACTGACTGCGGTAGAAAGATTGCCGCACGAGGTAGCTAGGCAGTAGGTGCTATTCAAATTATTGTCACTCCTTTTAAAATGAACTACATTTGTAAAAATAGCAAAAGCAACGGATTGACATGTACATACATTGTGAAGAAAGAAATTCATTTTAGCACTTTAGAATAAACATTATGTGTTTCCATCGAGTAACTTGCACGTATAATATATTATTTTCTATACTTATAATTTGATAATTATGTCCTCACCAAATATTACGGAACCAAATTCTCAGGAACAGTTCTTTTGTTACAGTTGAGAATAACATAATTTCATTAACCACGTGAAAGAGTTGTTGATGACTGTATTCAGCGTTGCGTAATTTTGCTAAACATGTCTGTCTACTTGGCTCTCTTAATAAAACTCCAATATAAACCGAATCAAACCAGCTCAAAGCTACCCACAATTAGTTGTTAACTCGGTCCAGCCTTAAGGCAGTGCCTTCCAAACTAATTTACATACTTTCTCACTTCAAATTTTTTCATTATCTTTTAATTAGTTGTTCAGACATCTTAACGTAGAGTTTATAAGTCCTTAGACTTGGAGGGGAGGAAAACAAAAGAATAGGTTACAAAGCTTCATTAGCTGAGCCTATTATTTTTCCTTTTCCTGTACTGTTTGCAATTTCTGTATTAAATTATGTTCATTGATACAAGCTGGAGGGTAAATATCAATTTAGCACGTTCTTGTACCAGGAAAATATAAAATATGTGTAGAAGGATTTATGATGACTGGTGTACCACAAGGGACGATTGCGGGCCCCAACGATGGGACACATAAATTTCTTGTTATGTAATACAGTGTTTCTTTTGGATAATTTATGGTGTTTGGATGGCAAGGTGTTTGATTAATTTCCGCTCAGATTTAGGGGAAAATTTGGGGCGTCAGGTGTTTGCGATTTAGACAAGTGGGAAGTGTCGTCTGGAGAGCATTGCTACCGTGGGTGAGTAAGCTATGGCTTAGTAGTTTGTTTTGGTTTATAGGTTCTCTGGTTTCCCTTTGAGGGCGCAAATGGGTAGGTGCGTCGACAGTCAGATAAAATACGTAATACAAACTTATAAGGCGTACATTGTCAACTTACAAAAAAAAACGTCAACAAGCAACACAACATAGGGCAACTCATTAAAAATAGATTTTTTAAAGAAAATTTAACCTTGACCTAATTTCACCCACAATAAATCATTCCATCCATATATCAACAGCATTCAAACAACAAATTACAGTAAATGTACAAAACGTTGGTCGTGCTGAATATCATCGATTATCGCAGTCATTTTAATGGACGCCTTTATGCCTGTCCGAGTGACGTCAATGTGAACTGAAATCAAACGAGCTAGTGAGGCGCACAATGTAACCGTCGGTAAATTGTTTATTTTGATAATAAAAGGTGTGTTTTACTTTATAGTGTACATGAATACGTTTTATATTCCTGATGATTGTAGATTTCGTGTTGTAAAGTTGGGTATACCAGACTTCATAAACGGTTAATAAGGCAAAGTAATAGGAACGACAAGTAGATCCATTATTTGCGTTTATTGTCACAAAATAATTACCTATCGTGAATGCCAAAATACCTCAAAATATTTTTGTAAAGGACACTTAATATTACTTATGTAATCGTTCTGTATGAGATCATCATCATATACATAGACTAGCCGTTTCCCGCGGCTTCACCCGCGTCCTAAGGGAACTACTTCGCGTATCCGAAAAACCCAAATATCTTACGGACCCCTATTTTTTTCTAAAATAAAATATAGCCTATGTTACTCGCAGATAGTGTAGCTTTCTAATGGTGAAAGAATCGGTCCATTAATTTTTGAGTTTATCCATTACAAACAAACAAACAAAAATATTTTTTTTTCCTCTTTATAATATTAGTGTAGATTTCTATATATATCGCAGAGCCTAAATTACTCAAGCTAGAAACATGACATTTGGATGGGTGGGTACTTTATAAGTCGTAGGCACATAAATTTGTTGTTATGTAATACAGTGTTTCTTTTGGATAATTTATGGTGTTTGGATGGCAAGGTGTTTGATTAATTTCCGCTCAGATTTAGGGGAAAATTTGGGGCGTCAGGTGTTTGCGATTTAGACAAGTGGGAAGTGTCGTCTGGAGAGCATTGCTACCGTGGGTGAGTAAGCTATGGCTTAGTAGTTTGTTTTGGTTTATAGGTTCTCTGGTTTCCCTTCGAGGGCGCAAATGGGTAGGTGCGTCGACAGTCAGATAAAATACGTAATACAAACTTATAAGGCGTACATTGTCAACTTACAAAAAAAACGTCAACAAGCAACACAACATAACACACATTAAAAATACATTTTTTAAAGAAAATTTAACCTTGACCTAATTTCACCCACAATAAATCAATCCATCCATATATCAACAGCATTCAAACAACAAATTACAGTAAATGTACAAAACGTTGGTCGTGCTGAATAACATCGATTATTGCAGTCATTTTAATGGACGCCTTTATGCCTGTCCGAGTGACGTCAATGTGAACTGAAATCAAACGAGCTAGTGAGGCGCACAATGTAACGGTCGGTAAATTGTTTATTTTGATAATAAAAGGTGTGTTTTAATTTATAATGTACATGTATACCTACGTTTTATATTCCTGATGATTGTAGATTTCTTGCTGCAAAGTTGGGTATAGCGGACTTCATAAACGGTTAATAAGGCAAAGTAATAGTGACGACCAGTAGATCCATTATTTGTGTTTATTGTCACAAGATAATTACCTATCGTGAATGCCAAAAGACCTAAAAATATTTTTGTAAAGGACACTTAATATTACTTATGTAATCTTTCTGTATGAGATCATCATCATATACATAGACTAGCCGTTTCCCGCGGCTTCACCCGCGTCCTAAGGGAACTACTTCGCGTACCCGAAAAACCCAAATATCTTACGGACCCCTATTTTTTCTAAAATAAAATATAGCCTATGTTACTCGCAGATAATGTAGCTTTCTAATGGTGAAAGAATCGGTCCATTAGTTTTTGAGTTTATCCATTACAAACAAACAAACAAAAATATTTTTTTT
Organism: Euclidia mi; assembly: GCA_944739405.2. Taxonomy (NCBI): domain Eukaryota; kingdom Metazoa; phylum Arthropoda; class Insecta; order Lepidoptera; family Erebidae; genus Euclidia; species Euclidia mi. The sequence goes on along the minus strand of OX123198.2, from coordinate 5,690,863 downwards.
CCTCTTTATAATATTAGTGTAGATTTCTATATATTATCGCAGAGCCTAAATTACTCAAGCTAGAAACATGAAATGTGGATGGGTACCTTATAAGTCGTAGGCACACTATGACATAAAATATACTTTTGGTAATTCCATCCCCAAATACTAAAATAGGAGTCGACATTTTGAGTTCAGTGAAGTTGCTCCCGTTTGCTTGTTTTATATAAATTTGGCATGTCTACTTTATAATATTACAACCGAAAGCAGAATTATACAAATTACGATAACGATTCAAACATATCCGACCAAATGTCCATAATTCCTTTTGAACCACCATAAAATTCATGAATCGGCACAAACAGATCACGTTTTCCGTTTGAGAACGCTATAGAATCCCATACATTATAGTATTGACATGGAATATATCTAAAAATCCTTTGTTTCAATACTGAGTAATATCGTACATTGGAGACAATAACATTAAATCATCCCTTCGTATTTTTTACAACCCTTACTCTGTAATAATCCAGACTCCGGTTTTTTTTCATCTTTACCATGCTATAAAAGTTTCGATGACTAAGATTTAGGGATTGGGAATGAAATGACTTTGAAGGATATTCTTTATTGAATTTCTGCGAAAGGTATTTGGTAAGCTGGTAGAAATTTGTTATTTGCATCAGCTAGTAAATAATCCATATTTTAATATAGATGTAGATTATTATCGTCCTATAATTTTTTATGATAGAAGTATTTGTGAGGACGACAGAAATTATCCTTAACGTGGTAAGGTGGAATAGAGAGCGATACGTGCTGAATATTCATTGCTGTAATTGCTTGACAGAAAAGCTCAGTAACTAATTTTTAATTCGGGTATCAACTACTTATATTTGCTTAGAGCAAAAATAGCAATCTGGAGTAGTAGTAGTGGAGCCCAAAGACAAAAAGTAAATTTGCATACATTTATATTTTAAACAAATTATTTTATGTTATAAATAAAATAATTGGTTTAAAATATAATTACTTACTCGTAACTAATATTTGACAAACAAGCTTTTAATAAAATTTACAATAAACTGCAACAATGTCAATAAAAGGAAAGAAATGAAACTATAATATTTTTAAGATTTCTAATTTCAATCAAGTCATACAACATCGTATAGTTCCTTCATCGGTGTTCACTCCATGCTTACCAGATGTCACAGCATCAAATTGCCTTAACTTTACTTAATCACGTGAGCTTAATAGTAAGTATATTTTTTCCGTATTATCAATATCAATCGCGTGTTTACAGGCATATTGCGTTACGAACGTATTAATCGAATGCGTGCGCTCAAGCACTCTTTGTTTTGACCGATTCTAATCAGGAGCGTATTGTTTTTGCCTGATTGCATATGTGGTCGGATAGTTGACAGCTGCAGTACAGATACAATCATTCATATAAGTTAAATTGTTTAATTCCACGCTAGTTTTAGAGCCATTGCATTTGTTTTAAGCATAGTTTCAATATTCTAAATAGCCATTTTGAAAACTTCACAAAGAATTGAAATATCACCACTTCGCCCAAAATGGTCGTAAATAAAAGCCGAACAAACACATTTTTTGCCTATAAAAAAACCAATGGCCATCAACAACATTTTTTTGCTGAACTGGAACATTTCGACACTACGACCATTAAAGTAATCGAGCATCACAAATAAACTATTCAGTGAATTTGTTTAGTACACACAGCTCTGGACCAATCAAATAAATGGTGCACAAGCTGGTAAATTGCAGCGCTTCAGCGCATGCCCCAGTGCTTCAGTGTATGCGGTGACGGCGCTGACAAATGGAGTAGACGAGTTGAGTCTTAGTGTAACCGATCCTGCTGAAACAGGGCTTGTAAAATAGGCTAATTTATTTCTGTACTTTATTGAGATTTTACTGCAAACTGTTTAGCACAGTAAGTATTTTTATTTTCACTAGTCAGCTTTATGATTTCCTCGTTTAAAATTATTACAATCATCTTATTTTGCCATTATATTAATTACTTAATTACCTACCATTAAATAAATTTATTAACTTTTCTTTCAGTTCTTAATTTTATCGTTACACGATAAAAAAATTGATATATACTTCAGCAATAAAAACACATTCAATTTTGATTTCAACTAAAAATATTGTCCTTAGGCTGTACAAGAAACTTAATAGAGCAGAATTATAAACAAACGTGGGTGAAATAAGTGTGGGCGAACAAATTTCTCTCTCGTCTTTTGTAACACCAGCTTCAAAGATATTTTCAGTAACGTTCTTTTTATCTTGTATTATTATATCTTCATTGACATTTTGATCTATTGGTTCTCCAGCAATAATTTTCAACAACTTTGAATCTAAAATCAGACAGAACTTGTCGGACATTCCTCAACCAAATTGGGGACGTCCTAAAAACGGCAAGGTCCAAAGTACCCGAAACCGGCGAGCATGTATAAAAAGAGTAATGAGTATAGAGGAAGTGCGTGAGGTTTATAAAGATAGGAGCAAGTGGCGTTCTGTTGTCTCTGCCTACCCCGATGAGAAAAAGGCGTGAGTATATGTATGTATGTATATTGAATCTAAAATTTTCTTATCCAGATATTCTAGATCTTTTCTTATTTCATGCATGGCATGTCGCAGTTCAGTAGTATTCTTTTACATATATATTAGTTCTTCAGTAATAATTTCAACGTTGAATGTAAAATAGTCTCATCCAGATATTCTAGTTCTTTTCTTATTTCATGTTGCAGTTCACTAGTACAGATGCTTGTGGTGGTGACAAATAATGTGCTTTAAGCGTTAATACAAGTACTGGATTCTGCGACAAATACACGCCGGTAACAAATTCTGTTTATTTGACTTTGTTTTGCTTCCTACTGTTGTTGTGTGGTGCCGTTTGGCAAGATTACAACATTTTTTCTCGTGTGCTATATATCTTTAGGTATGCTCGTATACTATAGTTGATTATTTTTATTTGTTTAAAAGTGTCGGTTAATATACTTGGTTTAACTAATGTCCTTTTAAAAAAATAACAATATTTTATTTTCATTAATGAACATAATTAAATGCCACACACAGATCTGTAATAGCTGTAGAATATTTTGTACTCATAATACCAACAGACTTTCTCAGAATCCCATTCCTTAAATTATAATTAAAAAGACTTTCATATTTTTTATGATATTAAACATTATAAGGAATGCAAATAGAAAACATTTTAAGAAGAGTGTAGGCCGGAGGACTACGTTACTTGAATGTCAAGGAGGCGTCTTTTAATTAAATATACGACATTTTACATGTATGGCTGTACTTGGAAATATTAATATACTACATTTAGATCCTATTAATTAATTTAGACGTTGGAGTCATCCGATTTGTATGAAAATGTAGGTAAATTTTAGATGATGGTTTGGTATGTTAGTGATTAATCGGCACCTGACCTAATCAACGTCGTTTCAAACCAAATATGCAACATTTGACGACCAGCGGGAGTGTAAGCGACTGCTACGCCGAAGGTCGCGGGTTCGATTCCCGCTCAAGTCAAACATTTGTGTGCATGAACATGGATGTTTGTCTTGGTCTGGGTGTTTCTATGTATAATATGTATGTATTTACAAAAAAAGTATATATGTATGTTTATCCATTATCCATAACACAAGCTCTCCTTAGCTCGGGACTAGATGGTGATGTGTGTACGTGGTAGAATATTATTATATTATATTATAACATATAATGCCTTACAACCGTTTTCAATATTCTAACTTTTGATGAATTTAGCTACTAGAGAAAGATATTTGTCAAATTTTGTATAGACCCTATGTCAAATAACAAAGACCTAGCTCTAGTAGCCAAATTCATAAATGGACAAATGAATGAAAACGGGCATAAAATAACAGAACACTTACTGAAAAGACTGCCTCGTTGGTCTCGCGACATAAATGTGCGCGTGGGATTGGGAGGTCTCGGGTTTGATTCCCGGGTCGGGCAAAGTGTTATTGGGTTTTTCCGTTAGGAAATTCTCAGTAGCAGCACGGAGTCTGGTAATGTGCCCGGTACGGCAATAGGCTCGCCCCCTATTACGTGGAAACTAAAAATTCATGGCGAAATGTAATAGTACACCTCTGCCTACCCCTTCGGGGATACAGGCGTGAGTCTATAAAAAATATATAATATAAATATACTTACTGAAAAAAGATCGAACAAAGAATCTGGTTACCCAATCAATACAATTATATCGAAAGCCGTATCAAATAAATGCACTACAGTAAATTGTGCCAGTTCGGATATGTCGTGTAGCCGTCGTGTGGGAACGGACGGTGACAAATGAACTCTTGCAGTAAAGCTGACGCGTCTTAGCGGTGGAACTGTTAACTGTAGATAAATAACATTGCGCCCGACAGATGGCGGGAGTGGTGTTTGTTGCGGATGTGTAATTGGATGGGTTGTATGATATTAGTTTGATGGATTGTTGAAGATTTGAAATTGCTGGAGGCGACTCAGTCCTCCTATCTTGTTGTTTAGTTTTCTGATACTTTTCAACGGGGCCGTACATCAACTAGCTTATACAAAATTTAATATTATATAATCAACAAACAGGTGTTTAGTTTAAAATATTATTTTATATTTTATATTATGTCCGAAAATATATATTAGAATTATCGGACAGTACTGAAGCGCACGCTAAATCACAAATGTAAAGTAATACACCACACTGCAGATTGGATGAACGATTTCTGGAAACTGAACTGGAACTCAACTGGGTGTAGTCGGTTTCCGAAAATATTCTCTACTCCTTTAAATTATTCTTTTATATTATACTAGAGGACGCCAGCAGCTACACCTGATTTTTTTTTAAATTTAGCCGTTTTGGCCGATCCCGTGGGAATTTCGGGAAATCCCTTCTTAGTACACCCCTACTGTCCCCAAGGAACATACATGCCAAATTTCAGCTTCCTGCGCCCAATAGTTTCGGTTGTAGCGTGTCTGTCAGTCAGTCAGTAACGCAAGGATTTTATATATTAAGATTGCCACAAAAGTCTTACCGTTTCCAAAACAAAAATAATATTGAACCTAAGCAATCAGTGGAGATCTCACGAAGTCTCCACAACAAAAGTAAAATTTTTCGTATCGTACGAAAGACAAAACCGTAGCCGTAGCGTCTAGCTAATCTATTACCGCTATCGGGGATCTATGCTGTGTCATGGCCACTATTACGTTAATGCAACCGCATCCAGGCGAGTCACGCCCTATACCGGCCAATAATTCATCACAGTCTATTTAGAGCTTAGATTTTTTACCAAGTGCTAAATGGCAGATGCTTTTCTTGAGATTTATAGCAGGCTTTGTGAAATAATGAATATATTATTAGAGGCAGACAGTTAGGTTGAAATATGTAATATTATTATGTTTCAACAATTTTAGGTGGCTTCAGCTTATGACGTGAAGGCCTTTCATATTGTGATTTTCTAAGGAGATGGCCTGCCTCTTCTTCTTACCTTTTCACGAATATTTTTAGTAAATATGCCACTTTAGTAAAAAGTTTTTTTGAAATTTATATCTATTCCATTAATATTATATTGCCTTTCCTTGCGAAATAACTATAATGAAGAAACTTTTTTATTGTAACACTATCATCAATGTTGGCGCAGCAATGCATCGACTACTGGAGTCACTACTTATTAGTGTCAAAAATATGATTGCAAACATTTTACAACTCAGGTAATATGACGTCATGCACCCACCACCACAGGACCACGCCATTTGGCGTGTGATATCACTGCGTGACAGTCCTCCAGACCCTCGCCTTCACTAATATCCTAGTGATGACGTTACGAACCTCCGGACTACATCACTGCAGTCATATTTCACCGCCGTTCGCCTTCACCTATGACACTACGAGTGATGCAAGAAATGACCTCAAGCACCCTTGAACCATGCGACATTCCGCACGCTACCACTGCAGCCACATTGCCTCGCCTTCACCTATGACAGTGACGAGGTCACTCAGCTCCGGACGCGGCGAGCAGGCCGTGCGCGCTACCTCTGCAGCCACATTTCCTCGCCTTCACCTATAACAGTGACGAGGTCACTCACCTCCGGACGCGGCGAGCAGGCCGTGCGCGCTACCACTGCAGCCACATTTCCTCGCCTTCACCTATGACACTGACGAGGTCACTCACCTCTGGACGCGGCGAGCAGGCCGTGCGCGCTACCACTGCAGCCACATTTCCTCGCCTTCACCTATGACACTGACGAGGTCACTCACCTCTGGACGCGGCGAGCAGGCCGTGCGCGCTACCTCTGCAGCCACATTTCCTCGCCTTCACCTATGACAGTGACGAGGTCACTCACCTCCGGACGCGGCGAGCAGGCCGTGCGCGCTACCACTGCAGCCACATTTCCTCGCCTTCACCTATGACACTGACGAGGTCACTCACCTCTGGACGCGGCGAGCAGGCCGTGCGCGCTACCACTGCAGCCACATTTCCTCGCCTTCACCTATGACACTGACGAGGTCACTCACCTCTGGACGCGGCGAGCAGGCCGTGCGCGCTACCACTGCAGCCACATTTCCTCGCCTTCACCTATGACACTGACGAGGTCACTCACCTCCCGACGCGGCGAGCAGGCCGTGCGCGCTACCACTGCAGCCACATTTCCTCGGCTTCACCTATGACAGTGACGAGGTCACTCACCTCCGGACGCGGCGAGCAGGCCGTGCGCGCGCAGCAACGCCAGCAGCAGCAGCGGCAGCAGCGGGCGGCGCCGCATGCCGCGCGACACCGCTGCGCCCGCGCCGCGTCGCCGCTCGCCCCTGCGGTCGCCCTCACCTGACACACAAACAAAATACTGTTAAGATACTGGAAGAGATGCTACGATGCGACCTACGAAACAAACAAGGGGGCCAATTCTGCTATTTTTATATGACATTGATATCATATTTTGAATGGATTTAAAAGCGGTATTCTGATAACCTTATGTCATTATCATATAATTTAAAATGAACAGTTCGTCATTGACACATACTATCTCGTTACAATTTCATTCAAATATCATATAATTTAGAAGAATACGCTTTTTGTGACGTAAGTATGACACTGACATGATATCGCGACTATATTTATTTAGCGGAATTAGGCCCAAGATATCTTTGAGAAGGTGAATATGGAGGAGAAAAGATATTTGTAGTCGAAGAGCTTACGTTTTCTTTTAAGGTTTGATTTTGGACATCTTGAAAGAAATAGAGAAATTACTGGTATGATGCAGAAAATGGATGATGGTATGGTATGATGCAGAGATGCTTGTAGTCGGAGAGCTTGCGTTTTATTTTGATATGGGATTTTGCACATCTTAAATCCTAGCTTATAAATTCCATGTAGTTTATTGCATATTCAGTCCAGGAAATAGTATTCTAAAATTTCCGAAACACAGCGATATGTTATATTCGATGCCAATTATAGACATAAAGGTAGGTCGAGAAGACATCAGAAATGTATATTTAAAATTCACACAGCGTAATGGCTGTAAAACTTATACAGATCAACAATTGCGAATAGCGCATATTTGGATAGATAGAGATAGGTGCATATCATACCAAAACAAGCGCTATTTAAAACCAGCACCAATTTAATCACAAGTGCGGTGCCACAAGTATGCTCATATCAGTGCTGCTGATACCGACATTATTTATTTTAAATGTACGATTTATCAAATAATGAAATCGTTCAGTCTATTTATAATATTAATAACCACATATTATACGATCCCTATATTGCCCCTGACATATTCAACCGAAACATCACTTTCAGGAAATAGACTTATCGTCTTCAATAAGTCTCCCCTTCAAAATTATTAACAAAATAATAGAATTATTTACACTCGAAAAATCTTTGCAGAATCGGCTCCAATCGACCACAAAAGGTAGTCTCAAAAATATAATGGAAACACCACCATTGTCTAGTTCCGTTCATACGGAACAGTCCCAAGTTCCAGATTGGAAATTCGGGGAAATTACCTTAAACATTTTTACGAGTGGGACAAAACAAATTCTTGGAATTGCCTGATTTTTCTCCAAAATTTTTCGAGCGCAGTTACAGTTCCTCCAAACGGTGGTTTCCTGGTATTATTTTATTCCACCTTTGTGCCTTTGTATTATATTACATACTAGAAGATGCCCGCGGTTACACCCGCGTTATTTAAGGCAACTGCTCCGCTCCTGTCACTCATAGCGCGATGTTATATAGCCTATAGCCTTGCTCGATAAATGGGCTATCTAATACTGAAAGAATTTTACTAATCGGACCAGTAGTTCCTGAGATTACCGCGTTCAACCAAACAAACAAACAAACTCTTCAGCTTAATATATTAGTATAAGATTAAAAAATATACAGTGGCTTTTAAATACAATCTCTTAATGGGAATATCAACAGCAGATAATAATTTATATTGGATGCACAAAGATGTACATTTTCCAACAGTCAGATTAAAAATTCCTTCGAGCAATACAATTATGAAATTTATTTTATAAGTCTTTATTTTTCTTTATCTTAAGCGGTTTATGCTTCTCCAGCGTCACTCTGGTGGAGAAAAAGGAGTACAAATGTGTATCTAGTAAGGTAAACAGACTAATTATCATACATGCGTATAATAATGTTGTCACTGGTCTTCAAGTAAGTGCATTCAATACGTGACGTACGTGACCATCTCTATGCATGTTATAGTAGGAGATAAATATACACACAATGGCCTAATTTGGAACCTAATTACGGATACGTCGACAATGATCACGTTCGCTACACAAAGTACCAAAGCAGTAATTTATCTGAGTGAAGCAGCTGCAAAATAAGTAACGCTAAACATTTTTTAATACTACAGAAAACGCTAAAACGTTTGATTTATAGAGATCTCAAGTCTAGTCTGTCCGGAGAGCGAGGAAAAACCTAAAGAATGATGCCTGCGTTCCATTCCCAATAAAGAATGTGCGGCGAGTCTTATCTAAATAAACAACCTTGTATACCAGTTGCCTGAAACCTTTGAGTATTTTTACCCTCAAAGCTTTTATGTAATAATGGAATCTAATATTTTGGGTTTCAATATTACAAAGGAAATTAGTTTATCGATCCTTAATGGTAAAATAATAGACATTGAAAGACATTTTGTTTTATAGGGTGATGTTATTTTTGTATTACAGTAAAACTAAATATTAGATCCGTACGTAAAAAGAACATTGGGTCTTTTTCAATAATATAAACAAACGATATATGTTATTCCGACGCTTCCGTAACCTCGAGAGATTTCGGTAAAGGTATTACTCCCAGATTTAGTTTTTCATTATTATTCTTTTTTATGGTTTTGTAAGCAGCGATAGCCTAGTGGAGAGATCGACAGACTGCTACGCAGAGGGTCCGGGTTCAAATCTACGGCAGGCACCAATGACTTTTCGGAGTTATGTGCGTATTAAATTGTTAATTATCGCTTGCTAAACGGTGAAGGAAAAACATCGTGAGGAAACCTGCATGTCTGAGAGTTTTCCATAATGTTCTCGAAAGACAGGTGGAGCCTGCCACTGCCAACCTGCACTTGGCCAGCGTGGTGAACTATGGCCTTACCCTTCTCACAGTGAGAAGAGGCCCGTGCCTAGCAGTGGGACAGTATAAAGGGCTGATGATGATGATAATGATTATTTTTTGTACTACGATATTGTTCTTAACCACAATATGGTATACGATGTACGCAGAATTTTACGATGCCAAAAATCTATTTTATATGTATTAGAAAACAAGTAACATTCACATACATACACACAACACCATATAGTCCCAAACTAAGCAGAGCTTGTACTATGGGTACTAGATAATGGATAAATATACATATATACTTTTTTTTTTTGTAAATACATACATATTATACATAGAAACACCCAGACCAAGACAAACATCCATGTTCATGCACACAAATGTTTGACTTGAGCGGGAATCGAACCCGCGACCATCGGCGTAGCAGTCGCTTACACTCCCGCTGCGCCAACCGGTCGTCGAAACCGGACATTAAAAAGGTAGAGCTACTATTTGACAGATTTAATGGCGTTAGCGACGGTCCGAAGCCAAAAATGTCTGCAAAAATAAAATGCCGGAATACACGTGCCATAAAACTAGATTTATTTCAATTCAACAAATCGATGGCCCAAATATCAAAAATTACACCATTGGAAAGATCCATTGATTGTAGAATATTCAGATTTGTTTCAGGCTTTGAATTCTGTGCGTACGTTAGTACGGAAAACGTTGCATTTGGTTTGACTCTCATTTTTTGTACATACAGAGTGTTGCCTAATCTGAGTGTTGTTTTTTCTGCTGTTAGAATTATTATTATCAATTTCGCTTTAAAACAGTGATATGCAGTAGTTCTTTGTGATATTGAAGTAAAAAAAACCTGAACTATTTATGTATTTTATAGTCTCTCTCACGCTTGTATCCCCAAAGGTGTCGGCAGAGGTGTAAATATTACACCCACATTTCACCATGAATTTTTAGGTCCCATGTAGTAGGGGGCGAGCCTATTGCCGTTACCGGGCACATCACCAGACTCCGGGCTGCTACTGAGTATTGGAAAAAACCCAGTAACACTTTTGCCCGACCCGGGAATCGAACCCGGGACCTCCGATCAGCAGTCGCATACACTACCCACTGGATCACGGAGGCATTCCGGTTATTTATTTTTTCGTTACTTGAACATTTAATTGTTTTATTTATTGTATACCTCTATGACCATTTAAATGTGTTGTTAATTAGTACGTTAATTTATGTTAAGTCTATAACCTAGTTCCTACAAAATGTAGGAATTAACATTATGGGTAATATTCGAGTATTATACAATAAGTACTTTCACGGTAGTATAGCCTTGTTGATTTCAGCATGAATGGGCCGGCTCGACCGGGGAAGTATTACCCTCTCACAGAAAATCGACGCAAAGTAACAGTTCCTAAACTGTTGCGTTTCGTTCAGTGAGTGAGAGTACCGGAGTGCCTATCCCCTATTCCTTCTCCCTCATCCCACTCCTTATCCTATTCCTTTTCCCAACATCAAGAGGGAGCAACGCACTTGTGACTCCTATGGTGTTGCCTGTGTCCATGGGCGGCGGTAATTGCTTACCATCAAGCGATCCGTCTGCTCGTTTACCGCCTATTATTATAAAAAAAAAGTAATTGTGTTCACAACACACTATGACTTATTTGTCACTGGTACTATGTCCGTCTTACTACCACCTTCACAGTAATATCGGCGATCAACCCTTTTGGAAGTACTTCCATAAACTGTTGTACCTATATTTTGTTGTATGTATCTTTTGTAGCTGTATTACAATCCTCTGTCACGCTCTGGCTTGTAAAGTGAAAAAAAACTATTTTAAGAGTAGAATACAGCCTACATTCAAAATCTCAAAAACAACAAATGTCTTACGCAACCGCAGTATTTCCTTACCTTGAGGAGAGAAGTATTGATCAAAATTCATACAATACCGACAGCAAATTAAAAGCAAAATAAACAAAACAACCTGCCTCATACATTCCAAGAATTCCGTTCCAATTTCAAAAAACATCCGCCATATTTCTTTCCAGTCAGTGTTGTTTTCCTAAATCAAAAGTAGCACGACGTCAAATCGAGTTTGGCTTCCGAAAAGGCTTGATATAGAAGTGAAGGTGTATTGTCGAAATCAATCGCATGGAGGCTCAATATCAGAAACAGCGTGGCCTGTTGTTTGTAATTGAATTGTCAGTTTATAGGGCCCTGGACGTTTGGACTTCAGGCGTTTAATTTAAGAGAGGACTGAGTACTTTTCGTGAGATTTATTTTATTTTAGCTACGGCTTTTCTATTAAGACTCAAGTTGGAATTCTTCTTTTAAGATTTGTGTTAGCCACTGATATTATTATTATTTATAATGATAAAATTATATTTAAGTTAATTAAATATGATTTTGTTAAAAGTAGCCAGTAAGAAAAACAGCTTCTCATCTGACTCTAATATTTTTTTTATTTTTCTCATCTGAAGTATATTTTGCTATAAAGAGTAAGTACAAGGTTTAAAAATTATTAACAGAAAATTTTATCAAAATATAAAATGAAGTCTAAAGTTAAATCAGCCCTAACCCAAACTCCAATCCGCTATCTTCTTCATTTAGGGCCAAACTCCAAGCGACCCTCAAGCGAGAATCACCTTCAGATAAAAAAAGATTTCTGAAAAGGTCCCGTACTACGGCCTCTAAGACATTGTTGTCTAACTGCTTTGCACACTGCCAGCCGATGGGCGACCCTACAAAATATTTCCATAATATTTTGCCAAATAGCGAATCAATGATGAAGGATTTGGAAGGACAAAATTGTTTTGGGAAAATAAAGGAGATTTTAGTGAGCCTTTTGTAGGGAAATGTTTTGTTGGACATGTGACTTATTTTGTAGAGTTCGAAGGCTGTATTGAATATCCGTATTGTTCAGATTAAAGTAAGTCTATCTATCACTATCAAATATTCAGTATCCAAAAATGATTATTTCTGTTCTTCATAATTATTTGTAGATGATAATTTACTGGCGTTTACGCTTACGTTACTCTTAATAAAATTCAGATTTGATACCTCTACTAGCCTGAATATTGGTGATGTCTTAGAAACAAAGGTTACAATCAGTCAAAGGTAGTGAAAAGACATTTCAGTCAAAATATACAGACACAAATCTGTTGTAATTAAGACTCTTTTATTGACATACCGTTTTATTTGTTCCTTCACGAAATTGGTTTCTTTGCGCTAACAGCTACGAATTACTCATTTTATAAATTAAAAAGCAGTATAATATTAACCTTGATTGCACGACTCATCCATTTAAGTCTCCAAATCTATGAAGAAAAACAACTTGTAATTGGAAAAGTTGTGAAAACAATTTGTAACAAATATTACTTGGTATAAAAAACTTACAAAAACTATACATTAATCATCATTTCAGTACTGACTTTTATAACTAATATGAGTAATGACAACGAACATCTTTCATGCAAATAAACTAATATAAAAGATATTGTTTTAGACGATTTATCAAAAGAAATGGCGTTGAATGTCACTGTGGCACAAGAAATGATTAAATGGAAATAAAGGAAGCTTAGGCTTGTAATGAAAGAAAACATTCAGTGATCGTTAGTCGGACATTAGAAATCAATGGACGGAAATTGTGATAGTCGTGACGGAGATCTCTGATAAGAAAGTCTTAGTGTATCTAATTAGATACATTTACTTAGCTAAGGTACACATTCTTAGTTGTTATACCGCCATTAAACAGTAATTTTCGCAAATATTGATCTGCCTGTGGGTGAGATATTTAGACATTCGTACATACATATACATCCATACATATCGTCACGCCTTTTATCCCCGAAGGGGTAGGCAGAGGTGTATTTCTACACCCACTTTTCGCCGGATATACTTTACTCCCACGTAATAAGGGGCGAGCCTATTGCCGTACCGGGCACATTTCCAGACTCCGTGCTGCTACTGAGAATTTCGTGACAGAAAAACCCAATAACACTGCCCGGCCCAGGAATCAAACCCGGGACCTCCCGATCCCACGCGCACATTCATGCCGCGAGACCAACGAGGCAGTCGTATAGGGTTTGATGTCGAGACATTCGTAGCGTATAAAATCGAATTCCTAACAAAATTCTTTCTAGCGAAGAATAAATTGAATCAATACTTTGACATTCCTTGCTTCAAATTAGTCTTCCTGTATCATCTGTATTGATAAAAGCCTTACGTTACTGAGTGACTGACAGACAACGCACAGCCGAAACTACAGAGTGAAAAAAGGCCAGTTTGTTCCTTTAGGACTGTAGACTGTAAAAAAAGTTTTGCGAAAATGCCTACGGCTTCAAGAAAAACCTTTACATTAAAATAAAATTTGCGGGTGTAGCTGCGGGAATCCTCCAGTTAAACATAAAACTAAAATAGCATCATTGCAATCCTTAGAACAAGATAGTCAAAACTTCAGTACAAAGTATACGAGTGAAATACGAAGAAATCAATTGAAAATGTTCTCAAAACGATAGTAAAAATAAATAAACCATAAAACGAAGGAGATAAAACTGATACGTAAAACGCATACAAAGAGCCGATCCAAATAAAAAGAGGGCGAAATTCTTAAGCATCGTTAGGCAAATCGCTCTCGCTGACTCAACCTGAAGACTTATAGCTGATGAATTAATCATATATGCTGACCAACTCGGCCACATCTGAGTGTAAATGAGGCAAAAAGTCTTGAAACGACTAAGGAGTCTATGAGAAATCGATATGTGGAATTGGGGTTTAGTTTGGTAGAGTTCGTCGGTGTTACATTAATAGAGATGAGACAGTTGCCGATGTTAAGCCTTCTTCGTTCCTAGATCCTCTGCTTAGCAGAATATTTGATAACATTATAGATAACTGTTGAAACAATCTTAGGTAACTCATGCAAGCCGGTCGAACCGGTGCGTCGCGGTGCGGTGCTGCGCATAAACGTGTATGAAGTAAACAAATAAGATTTCGGCGACATACATCATTACCGTTTTCCACGTATCTCAATATTTATAGTTACAAAGATATTCTTTTCGATTGAAGGTAGGGTTTCTTAAAGCGTCCATATAACAGACTGCGAGCTTTGCCCAAGTTTAACCATTTACGTAGTTTATTTGATAAAGAAAATGTTAGATCAATCATGTTTGTTTAGTACACGCGCCGGGTGATTTAGCGTCCCTAAATATTGACTCTCGATAAAACGGGCCGAATTCTTTTGATGAAATATGTACATAACAAGAAATTTGATAAAAAATATCTTAGCTATTTAACCTCCCACTCCTTTTGTATTTTGAAGACTAGAATGTATAAATAAGTATACTTTTGAGATATATTTTATTTAAAATTGTATTTCACTTACATTTATAATTTCATTGACAATATAAGGCGTAGCAATAATGGCTCATAGAAGATTAAAGAGAAGACCAGTTTAGCGTAGGTCGTTTCATCTCAAGATGGATGTTATTCAATGAAGTTACACAAATGAGGTTCTATTTTTACTCAGAGTAATCGAATATTATCAACAGTAATAATCATATGAAATGCTTTGAATTAAAATATCTTAGCAAAGAAAAAATTTATTAAGTAGAATAGTAGCTTGCTGAATTTAAGCTATGAAGGATGCAAAATTTGGATCATGCAAAACAAACCTAACTGAAGCCTGTTCAAATGGAATACAACATAAGGAACCCTAATTTCTATAGCCATAATCCAAAACCGCCATTATAACCAAGCTATCAAAACATTACTGGTTAAACTAATAACTATACTAAGTACAGTAAATGAAGAATGATATTCTGAAGGTGAACTAAATCGTAATAAAACGGCAATAAAATTGGGTAATAAAGCAATTTTGTGTACACAACTGACATTACTGCCATTTGAACAAAACAAAGGAGAAAAGTTAGCTTGTAACACGCTGGATAATATATTGTGTGCTGTCGACTTTCTAGGTACTAAGAATAATGTTTTCTAGAATATTCTTGTCTTTAGAATGAAGATAACTGATTATAGCATCTGTTTTTGTTTCTTCGGGTAAGTAAACATCTTTATCAAGGTTAACTGTGATTTTTCTGATTTTTTAACATTAAACCAAAACACTACTACAGAGAACAATATTACAGAGACCGCATCCCAAAATTATACACCAATATAATTTTGGGATGCGATCTCTGTAATATAGATATAAGGAAGCATATTTCATTGAGTCACTTTGTAGAAGCTTATCGTGGATAAACAAAGAGATTTCTGAAATTGTACCCTAAGCTATGAGAGGCTCTAAGTATACAAAAATGTATGTAAGAGCAGAAATTAAACCTGCTATTGACGACAAAATGGCTTGGGAAGTTACCGAAAGAAGTAACGGAATGCTTTCACTTACTACTAAATTAATTTGTATATTTACGTTGCTTTTATTTTTTTAATACACATGATGCTTTTAGTAAGTGAAGAAAATTGCAATAATAACTATTTAAACTTTCGTCTCATTAAAATTTGTAATATTCTGCAGATATAATTTTATTTAAATTGTAGACGTAAATTTAAAATTATCGCCATGCTTGCTGGATATAAATACATACATACATACATAGACTCACGCCTGTTTCCCCGAAGGGGTAGGCAGAGGCATATTAAACGCCCACTTTTCGCCAGTGTTTTGATCCCACGTAATAGGTGGCGAGCCTATTGCCGCTTATTGGGACATTTTGTTTGCCAGAGCCTCGTCCGTTGATCGGCAGGTGCACCACTTGCAGGTGAGGTTGGCTTGGGACCCTTAGTTCTTGGTGGGAACCCTATGCACCCTGCTGGATATAAAGAATCCACGTAATCTAATTAGAAACCGATTTTTAGAATTAGTGCCAAAATTCAATCCCCCAAATGGTTTTAGAAATAGAGGTGTGCTATCGCTACTAGCTCGCGGTGACGTTATTACGTTCGAATGTGATAGAGAGCGACCCTGTCACCATTTGTCGGGCACGGTTCCAATCTAAAATATAACTCAGAATTTTACGGTGAAACTGAAATTTCGAAACCTATGTAGAGGATATGTGGAGGAATTCTGACCTTATAAATGGTGATAAAAAATCAGATCTGATATTTTGAGCCACGAAGATCGAAATAATTGGACATTGCCTTTATTTCTGTCATAATGTTTGGAAATATCCATTCTAACAAATTATTGTATAAATATTATGCAAATGTTTTGGCTTCTATTTTAAATTGTCCAAAATGAGTTAATACGTATGATGACCTCAAGTTGTTAGTCGTTTGCTTTTCAGAACTCATATCAACTAATGGGATGGTAAAAGCTATATCAAACAAATGTAATATGCTAGAATCCAAATTAAAGTGCAAATAACGTGCGGAGCAATACTAAATTTTACATATTTGCACAAAGAGCAAAAAATCAATTTTCTATAACAAGTTTACAAGATAGTATCTGTGTAAAAGTTTGCGTTGCCTACAGATCTCCTGTCAGATCCCTGAACCGTTTTATCGCCTCTCATTTCAGCTCGTTGCGAGTACTTCGGCCGAAGTTTTTGCCGGCACCGGCCCGCCAAATTGTCTGGCACTTTTTGTGAGAAAATCTAGATTCGACGAATATAAAGGCCAGAGATTTCGTTGAACAAGGATTGTGTTTGGCATTCTATTTGTCATATTTTTTTTTGCTTTTATGATTATGTGAGGAACAATAACTGGAAATGTCCAAAATAACATCAGGCTGTGAGCTACGATTACTTTAGAAGGTGCTTCAGTAGTATTTATTTTTCGTTTGTAAATCGTTTGTTAATCTATGTTATTGTAGGCTCAAGCTTTCCTAATTTTTTTAACAACAATTGGAACCTATTGGATTGCTTCCTTAATTTAGATTCAGATGTAAAGGACAGAAGTTAGAATATTTTAGTAGACGAGACAGATTTGTGTTCCAATAAGCATTTGTGTTTACTATGTCAGTTAAAACTATCATATCTCATATCCCGTCTCCCAATGTGCCAAGCTTAAGTTTGCCTGAATTGACCATTTTCCTTAAAAAATTGATACACCAACGATTATGTTGGATCTTTGGCCCAGTCACTTAAAGTTCTAATCAAATTCCACGTAAGCAGAGCCAAAAATGCATCTATTATCTAACATTGTATTCGAAACCTCACTAAACCTTTATTCGGATTTTATCTGCAAAAGACTGTCTTTATTCCTTACAGATCGCTTACCACAAAAGCGTACACTGTTCACGGCGTCTCAGATGCTATAATTACACCACACAGGGATTGGTTCCCGGCGCACTATTTTATTTGTGCATTAATTAGAACTGGTGCCCATCCACCGTGGATAATCCCTTTGTCATCTTAGACACGAGTGAATGACGACAGTGTTGCGAAGCTTACTATTCGCGTCTTCGAAGTCTTTATGCTGACTAGCTATAGTACTAGTTAGATGAGTTGCTTTTTGTGTTCTGAATATGAAATGCTTTTTTAAGCAGTTACGGTGGTGGTTTATAAAAATGTGAAGGATTGACACAAGGGAGGAAAAAGTAAATACATTAAGGTAACAGCGTGCAATGGATTTAGGCAAATTAGAAATGACGCAAAGTATTATATAGCTACCTGTATAATTATTCAGAGAAAAATTATAAGGCACGTGTTCACAACCTTAATATATAAAATCCTTGCGTTACTTATTGACTGACAGACACGCTACAGCCGAAACTATTGGGCGCAGGAAGCTGAAATTTGGCATGTATGTTCCTTGGGGACCGTAGGGGTGCACTAAGAAGGGATTTCCCGAAATTCCCACGGGATCGGCCAAAACGGGTAAATTTAAAAATATTGCAGGCGTAGCTGCTGGCGTCCTCTAGTATGAGCATATTATTACAACTGATAAAATTGACGAAGATTGCACAACTCAAGCAGTAATTCTAAAAAACAAATATCAGTTTTGATTTTGTTACTCAACGTAAAAATAGCTGACATACTAATATGTTTTGAACACAGACAGTTGATTGAATGGATAAATATCATCAGCTCATAAGTTCTTTTTACCGACAAGCTACACAGCCAGCAGTTATTATATAATCCCGAAGCCTTACAAATGCTATTCCAACACTTCAATATCGAACTAACGGTACTTCCTAGTAAATCTTACCTAGAGATAGATAAGAACTCAATTTACTTACGGCCTGTAAGCAAAGACGGGGTCAGTTAATCTTCAACTACATCGATATAAGATCTTTAGGAGCCACCTTCGCACTTTTAGCTTCACTTAATAAATTAGCTTTTCAACTTGAAGTTGGATCATTGCCAGCTCGACTGACTTATACGTAATTACTTCTCGATTCGGAATCTTGGCTCATGAGGCCCCAAAATGAAGAAAAGTGTCAAGGAAACTGCTGAAGTGCTGCTGTCCATTTTGAACTTTAGTTTCGTTGAAGCTTTTTGTCACTTATTGGTATTGTACTATACATTGTTTCTGTTCAGATCTGTACTGCCAAAGTGCTTTCATGGAAAGACTAGAATACGCTTGCGGCTCCATATGGGCGTGTCTTTTTACACCCCTATAAGAAGAATTCCCAAAAATCTTCTCTTAGTGCTCATTTACACTTACTAAGCGACATACATGCCTAATTGCAGCGTTTTACGCTCACTAGTCCAGGCTGTGCGTTGTCCGTCAGTCAGTCAGTCAGTAACAGAATAATTATAAATGGGTATTTTTGATTTTTAACGTGAATTAATATTTTCCAAGTAGTAAGTAAGTTTTTTTTTCATCCATACATATTCTCTTTGCTCAAAATATATTTTCTTGTATAGCTTTATAACGTAAGGATAAAATACGACGACTGTTCATTCCAGCATCAAGATACCAAGTTTTATGGTGTCTCAGTATGATGGGTCGTATTTATAATAAAGAGAGCGTGTAGGGGAGAGCACGTGACACTGCATACGTATCTATTCTGATTTATTATGTAATATATATGAATCAAGAGACCCTCTAAATCATTCTGACACATCTCGTCAAAATATATGAGAAACCTAAAAATGTCTGTCACTTCATTTGGCTTTTCGCCTTTTGCACGGCCCCTGTAGAGATATGTGTCCTATCCTTTTATTTATTTGCAGAAAGGTAAGGAATTTAGTTTCTAAATAAAGCGTAAAAGAGACCAGCCAAAGGTGCCTTTCTGTAACATTCCTTCTGACAAAGTGTGGACTGAAAACATTAAAATTTATCAAGTATTGTTTGCCTAAAACATTTCTCAGTCAAATCAGCTATAGTGGATGAGATATGAGGCTGTCTACGTTCGTCGGGATTATGGACTGGTTGAATGAAAGTTTTATTGACGACCGGTTGGCGCAGCGGGAGTGTAAGCGACTGCTACGCCGAAGGTCGCGGGTTCGATTCCCGCTCAAGTCAAACATTTGTGTGCATGAACATGGATGTTTGTCTTGGTTTGGGTGTTTCTATGTATAATATGTACGTATTTACAAAAAAAAGTATGTATGTATGTTTATCCATTATCTAGTATCTACCCATAGTACAAACTCTGCTTAATTTGGGACTAGATGGTGATGTGTGTATGTGGTAGAATATTATTATTATTATATTCTTTTCTTAATCAATTGCCATACTGTCTAATCTAAATCAAGGCGGCTGCCTGCTTGAAAAATCCAAGAGCGTAGCCCATCAGCGGCAAATTTTACAAAGCTATCTCTTAAGTAATAAAATTAGACTACTTCTTGCTTCAAGTTTAAACAGACCGAATTTTCCTATTTTTGTATCTTAGATCGGATTAGCTCTAATCCACACAACAAACAATTTCTCAACCCAACATACAAGACAAGGGGTTGAAACAGAAATAAATTCTCAATTACTGAACGTCTTACATCCAACACAAATATTTGTCAGGTGCGAGTTGGCGCCAATGTTGGTGTTGCGAACTTGTACTTAATGTAATCGCAAACACATTACACTGATTCCGTTCGGGTCTGTTAAATGAAATTGTTGGTTTGAAGTTTTCTGCTAAGTATGGGCTAAAGCTTGTCCAGCGCTGGTGGATCGGGTTAAGTTACGTTATGTGTGGTTAAGTTGGTCCGTGTGGTGACGGATTAAGAATACGGATTGTTACCACCCCATATCATCCCATGGGTGTCGTAAGAGCCGACAGAGAGAGCATATTATGCAGAGAACAGCACTATAAGAGAAGGAAAACTTGATACAAACCCTATACCAACCCGTTTGGCCAGCGTGGTATAGTAGGCCAATTCCTCCTTTTCAAGGAGAGGCCTCCTTGGAAATGAGGAATTGGCCTACTATGTCTAGTCCAGCAGTGGACTGTTAAAGGCTGATGACGACGTTTAAGTTTTGGATTGGTCACTTTTGGATAAGGCTGATATTTGATGGAAGTAAAGTGAATTGATCTGCTTGAAATCTAATGGTCCATTTTATGGGGCTTATAGTTCAGTGTAATATTTATCTTTGTAACAGAAACACGCAGAAGAGCTGCAAGCTTTCTTTACAGAATTTTGGATGATCTACACATCATTTAGGGATACCTAACGGCTTATTCTTGCGGTGTACTTGCCGTTTTAATCTGAGAGAACATAATTTTTTTAAGTTCAGCCATGTTCTTGACACACTTGACAAAAAATATCGAAATAATAAAGTTCACTCAAAATCCAGAATGCTTATTTAGCACAAAAATAAATTGCAACAAAAAATAATGGTACATTTTCCGAACGAGCTGATGAGCACAGATTACCAAAGAAATACAAGTAAGGCGTCTAAAAAATACTTCGCCAAGCAAAATTTGTACAATCATAGCAAACTGCAAATAAAAAATAAACGCTTATTGTCACAAAAATGCTTTAAAATTAAACGAGAAACGTCAAAACATCAAATTCAACTTCTCTCGAAGAGTTTCATTATTTTAGTGGATATAAAAGATTCCCATTCATATTATTTTAACAAAGAACTCCTGAATACAGACTTGGTCAATAACATTTAGGTTGCTTTCAACAAAAATAAAGCAGAGTTCACCATACTTTTGTTCGTCATGTTTCACGAAAATACACGTTTTGTAGGCGGAACAAGAAATTGTGAAGTCTTGCGATCTCTTGCTCCGGATCCAATTGTACAAATCTATGCCTGAATTAAACGCAAGTATTTAATGAATGTCTTGAAAAGTGATTTGGTCTACAATATTAATTATAAGTATATTTGAGATAGAAAATAATCAATTTAATTCTCTCCTAAGCAATTCGGCAGTAAAAATAAAAAGATTTGAAATGCTTCATCATCAGCCCTATATATAAACTGTCCCACTGCTGGGCACGGGCCTCTTCTCACTATGAGAAGGGTAAGGCCATCCACCATGCTGGCCAAGTGCGGGTTGGCAGACTCCACATGTCTTTCGAGAACATTATGGAGAAGTCTCAGACACGCAGGTTTCCTCACGATGTTTTCCTTCACCGTTTAGCAAGCGATAATTAACTTAAATCAAGAAATTCTTAAGGATATCTTGCTTTGAATTCATACATCTTACAAAGAACTTTAAAAACATAAGAAACGTAACCCTTTCAGGATACATGTATTCACGATACACATAATTACACCAAAACATATCCATTCATATTCCATCCACAAAGGGCTTCTAAATTTGAGTCCAAAACATTAAGAACTCGGTAACACTATTCAGCAACTTGTCAAAGAGAATGTTATTCGTGTTGTGACGAATAAAACATTGTAATGACTTCAAAGTCTCCAAGTTTGTAACATAAACAAATCTTATTTGTAACCTTGGCGCTTGGTAACTGTTACAATGTTGGTATTCATTGTAATGTAACCTACGAATTTGTGTGTTACGTACATTTCCTTGGTGGATTTTTAGAATTGGTTTGGATGTTTTTGGTACTTGGGTTATGATACAATTTGTATACATAAACTTCTTGCATTCATCATCAGGCTTTAACAGTCCACTGTTGGACTAAGCCTCTCCTTTGAAAGGAGGAATTGGCCTACTATACCACGCTAGTTAAACGGGTTGGTATAGGGTTTGTTACAAGTTTTCCTTCTCTTACAGTGCTGTTCTCTGCATAATATGCTCCCTCTGTCGGCTCTTACGACACCCATGGGATGATATGGGGTGGTGACATTCCGTATTCTTAATCCGTCACCACACAGACAAATTTTTGCATTACTGACTGATAAGTCATAGTCAAGAAGCTGTAATTTTGCAATTATGTTCCTTAGAAACCCTACGGTTCTCAAGAAACATAATTGCAAATTTACTCATTGGGGTACACAAAGGAGGGATTTGCCAAAATTCCCACGGGATCTTTGTGTTCTTGATTTACGTCGATTTTCTGTGAGAGGGTAGTACTTCCCCGGTCGAACCGGCCGATTCATGCTGAAATCAGCAAGGCTCTACTACCTCATTCCTATAAAATGGTTTGTACGATACTGCAGGGTCTACACGGCTTATGTAACTGTTTACCATCAGACATACTTCATCCTTTTAAATCTAATAAAAACATATTTTATAATATTCATTGGCATTATAATCTGATTCAGTTCTAGAATCAGACTTTGTACTCTGTTGTGAAAATAATAGGGTGCAAAATTATGTTTAATGTCAGAAAATAAACATAAGACATTAAATGGTCTCTGATATAATGATTCGTTCCGATCCACTTGCTCTATATTTGTCTCCTTAATGCGATTAAAATACTCCTTTTGATTATATAATTAGGGATGAGCCATAAAAACAACGGGTAGCTTATACGTCTTTGCTACGTGTCGGTTTCATCAGTTATTCTCGTAAAACTTTTCGAATATTTTACGACTGACCAGGCCTGCCTCCGTGGTCAAGTGGACAGCGTATGCCTCTGCTGATCGCAGTTTCAGGCTTCAATTCCCCGATCGAGCAAAAGTGTTACTGATGTTGACTGTTTTTTCGAATTCTTAGTAGCAGCACGGCGTCTGGCAATGGGCCTGGCTCGCCCCCTATTACGTGGGACCAATAGTGGGATAAAATTAATAATTATTACACCTCTGCCTACACGGGGACATAGGCGTGAGTCTATAAAAAATAAAATATATCACGACACTAGTCACTATTTTGTCGCATTCAGAAGGTGAAGGAAAGGATTATTTTCTCCATAATAACCACAAGGTGCCATTTCAAAACAAATAAAGGGAGGATACTCTCGCTCGTTTCGTGGCCACGCACTCCCTCGGGAACAGTAAGCTTATTAAAGATGTCGCTACCAAAGACTGGTTTAATTCAGAAAACGACGTCCCATTATTACTGTGCAGTGCTGTTTTGTGGGATAAATGACGCTGGATTAGCTAATAAGTGTCAATTTTGTGAAGATTCAAGATAACTGCCTGATAATGGCGTATTTGCTATTTATGTGACTTTTGGTAAAAATTTCTTTGTGTATTCTGGTAGGGTTTTCTAGAATCTTCTTTGTGTAAAGCAAGGCTATTGTTAAATCACTAGGTGCCTGCTATAGGTGGAACTAGAAACTTGTACCTTCTAATAACAGGCTTCTCAAAATTCTACCTTGAAGGGGTTTTAAAGAATCAAGTGATATATGAAAAATAATGTGTTCTTGTAGTATACAAGGCTACGAAGTCGTAGAAGATAATAGGCTTGTGTCCTAAAATGTAATTAGCGATTGATTCGTTGCTTTATTAGATGTTAAACTGAAATTCCAGATTTTTTCTTCAAAAATCGATCAGCAATATTACTAATTACGGCTTTTTAAAAACCTTTTTGAATTTGACACGAAAACGCTGTAAACCATCATGGCGGTTGAGTGATATCACAAAATGCAAAACTAACCGTGAATGAAGTCTGGTCTGATGTACCCACTATTATTTTGTGATATTCGATTTGACGGGTAGAAAGTTTGACGTTTTAGTTGTATTTACTACTAAAACGTCAACAACAAGAATGGCGGTCGTACTGTTTGACGGAATGCTCTCTGATTGGTGTTCACTGTCACAAGAATAAATAAATTATTTTTAGTTTTAGAATCCTAAAAATAACATTAATCTTACCTTTTTATAATAAATAATAAACTTTATTGACACCTTAAAATCATAATCAATCTATAGATACTACAATCAAACCGATTTATTCTTAGTGGACAAGCCTATTATTTATATTTATCTTGCAGATAAAATGTTAAAAAATATAAGTCACAATTCGTGATTACTACCGCTCCAATGCAAGCGAAACATCGGGAATTAAAGAGTTACGTTTGTTTATGCCTTAAAACACGTCATTTACGGGATTATCGCTCATTAAAAACAGTATATTACTATCCCTGTTTCCTCATTAAAACCAAACTTACGAAATTTCATACATCCATTTTGCTTGAAGATAAAATAATAAATAAAGAACTGGAAACAAAAGCCATAAAAAGCTCCGTATACTTAAAGTATTTTATGTTTTGTCATAATTTTAACATCAACACGATAAGACGTGTTCTCATTATGACTCTTTCAGTGTATTGTTATGGACACTTTTGGGGATTCCTATTGTAAAACGTATATATACGTCCTTGGAGAAGTAGGTCGTATGTGAGAGTATTATGTCGAGAAGTTAATTAAGCTTTAGGGTGTTGCCAAAGATCGTCTTTTTATGTAGTGAGGACTTTAGTATGAAGCCGTATGCAGTGATGTATTCGGTTTCATTCGAAAGTCCTGTTTCTACCACACTGCGAGGCAAATGAGTTGTTTATGTCTCATGCGCATTGTTTCAACAGAGTTACACGCTAATTATCAGAGGCCAGCCTGCAGTGGATTGCAAAAGGATGTATGATCATGTTGAAGCGCCCATAATACATAAACTATGGACTCCTCCTTCTCACCATCTACAGAAATACCCCCCATAATAAACAGCAAAACTTTACTCCACAATGCAAGAACTTAATAAAATAATAACTTCACCAACTTTTCGCTATCAATAAATGTCTGTGCGCTTTAATTACTGCGCAGGTGTACTGGGTTGCAACTTCTAAATAAGTGCATTTATCAATCTAACTTTAAAAAGTTCCTATTAAAAAGATAGGTCGGTCCGTGGTGAGTTCGTGAAAAATGTTTCACAGTGAATTGCCATTGTTCTGACAACTTAAAGTTTGGATTTTGCTTTTGGTAGATGTGAGGCGGTTCTTAGTATGTTTTGGTAGAATGTGATATGATTTTGGTATTTTTATTTGTAACTATGTATGTGCTAAGATAAGCTTAAAATTGGCCTATGTATAGGGCGTCACTGTAGGTAATCAATATTCAGTAGGCGGCTATCGAATGATATTATGGTTTTATTGAATATTGGTTGAAAGAAGCTAGACTTATGTGGTGAATAATTAAGCAGTTATATGAAGAATTTAATAGAAAACATACTGATCATCATCAGCATTTAACAGTCCACTACTGGATTAGTAGTAGAGGAGACGTAGAACATCGACCTTCACCGATCTGATAACCAGATGAGACGTAGTTTTTATGTAATATAATTTATAAACATGTACGCCTATAATAACTTGCCTATCAAAAAGTGCTCATAGCTATTTTAAATTTTAAGTTAATTGTTATCAACCGCAAATATAACTTTGTCGTTTAAACAAACACAATGGAAAACAAAGTTATTTTTGGTAATGAAAAAGCGATCGTGATATTTGGATAGGTGAAGATAAAGGGTATGTTAAGTGTTAAGGCTGATGCTAGTAATTAATAAACGAACACGGAAGCAATATAGCAATAAAGATCAAACAATTAGATTAAGTGCGAGTCCCGTAAGGGTCCCGTAGTTCAGGTATCCACATAACATACCCTTTATCTTCACTTAACCAAATATCACGATCGCTTTTTCATTTACCAAAAATAACTTTGTTTTCCATAGTGTTTGTATAAACGACAAAGTTATATTTGCGGTTGATTACAATTAACTTAAAATTTAAAATAGCTATGAGCACTATTTGATAGGCAAGTTATTGTAGGCATATTTGTTTATAAATTATATTACATAAAAAATACGTTTCATCTGGTTATCAGATCGGTGAAGGTCGATGTTCCACGTCTCCTCTACTATAGGCCTCTCCTTTGAAAGGAGGAATTGGCCTACTATACCACGCTGGCCAAACGGGTTGGTATAGGGTTTGTATCAAGTTTTCCTTCTGTTACAGTGCTGTTCTTTGCATAATATGCTCCCTCTGTCGGCTCTTACGACACCCATGGGACGATATGGGGTGGTGACATTCCGTATTCTTAATCCGTCACCACACGGACTTGTACAGTAACTTAGACTGCAATAAATATGTCTTTTTTTTAAGAGACTACTCTCGCACTAGGTAAAAATCCTGTGTCGCGAGGGACGTTACAAACTTACAACTAACGGACACAATGAACACACAGACTCGAAACAACAATTTATGAATCACACAAAGTGTTGTCTGTACCGTGCAGTCAATGTATCCAAAAACACTTAAAAAATCACATTGAAAGAGAAAACATTCTGAACACTATAATACATTTGGATAGCTGCGTTGGTCATTGCTCTGAGAATTAAACAAATAAAACACTAATCTGCTAGCAACAAAATAATAAACAAAAGTGTTAGTTTCAGTGTAAGCCGCTTGTAATAAGCCACTTGCAAGCCGTTTTTTATTCGCAACTACGCTTGTCTTGCAGAGAGGCGAAGTACTCTATTTTAGCTCCACCCTGTATACATTTCTGTACACAGGCTGGAGTGAAAATAGAGGAACTGCATTCTAATTAAGTGGTGCCTGAAATTCTCTCGTCTTATGCTACGTGCAGTGTTGATTTACTAGTGTGTGATTACAGGTGTGATCATTTTAACGGAGCGGAGCGATTTTTATCAATACTTATAAAGTCTGCCTCCGTGCTCCAGTGGATAGCGTATGCGACTTAAAAATTCATGGCGAAATGTGGGCGTAATATCTACAGCTCTGCCTACCCCTTCGGGGATACAGGCGTGAGACTATAAATAAAAAAATTAAATATAAAGTTCTTACGTTACTGGCTGACAGACAACCCACAGCCGAAATTATTGGGTGGAGCAAGCTGAAATGTGGCATGCATGTTTCTTGGGGACCTCAAGGGTGCACTAAGAAGGGATTTCCCAAAAGTCCCACGTGTTTGGGCAGAAACGGTAAAATTTAAAAGATGTGGAAGCGTACCTGCGGGCATCGTCTAGTTTTTTTATTTTATAGACTCACGCCTGTATCCCCGAAGGGGTAGGCAGAGGTGTAATATTTCACCCACATTTTGCTATGAATTTTTAGGTCCCACGTGATAGGGGGCGAGCCTATTGCCGTTACCGGGCACATCACCAGACTCCGTGCTGCTACTGAGAATTTGGAAAAACCCAGTAACACTTTTTGCCCCACCCGGGAATCGATCTCGGGACCTCTGATCAGCAGTCGCATACGTTATCCAATGAGCCACGGAGGCAGTCGTCTAGTATTCTATATTATTCTACCACATACACACAACACCATCTAGTCTCAAACTAAGCAGAGCTTGTACTATGGAAACTAGGCAATGGATAAATATTATACATTTTTTTTCGTAAATGCTTATATATTGTACATAGAATCGCCCAGATCAAGGCAAACATCCATCTGAGATCGAAGAGAGCAGTTTCTGTGTGATCATTTTAAAACAGGTTATAATTGAGCTCAGATTTATTTTTTATTTCCCATGACCAGTCTAGTAAATGGCGAAATGTCGCTGCAAATTAAAAAATCTCATCTTTATTCTCAAACAAATTCTATGCCGCCGTATATTATCATGAAATAACAATAAAAAAATTAAGACGCAGTCCAAAGTCGCTTCGCTTCTCGCTGCGTCCTACTCACTACTGAGCTTTATACATTTTATTCAAACATACGTGTGAATTTTACGGGGCGATAAAATTTTCGCTGGAAAATTCTCGCCATTTTCAAAGAACATAATGTTTTCGTGTATTTTTTACTAATTATTACATGTGTGCTCTTGTTAAGACAATAATGACGTTAGCTGGTTTATTTATTAAGTTATCTTGTGGTTTAAGTTTTGATTCTGACGTGTGCTTATGGTTGGTTGAATAATATACTGGCTCTGCTGCGAGGGTTAAAACAAAAACTTATTAGACTGTATCGCTATGGCAAATATGATTTAACGTGGGAGTCGAACTAATGGCAAGCAAGAAGTCTGGCTTTATTTATAGTACATATTTCAAATTCAAAACAATTCAAAATCAATACAAAAGGCAGCGATAGCCTAGTGGAGATACCAACAGACTGCCATGCAGAAGGTATCGGGTTTGAATCCACGGCGCGCACCAATGACTTTTCGGTGTTATGTGCGTATTGAATTGTAAATTATCGCTTGCCCCGTGCCTCGGAGAGCACGTTAAGCCATCGGTCCCGGTTGTCATGAAGATCTTTGACAGTCGTTATAGGTCGTCAGTACCTACGAGTAAACTGACACTAGTCTAAACCATGGAATATAGCTATCCGTTTGGGTTGCGGAGGTCAGACAGGCAGTCGCTCTGTGGAAAAGCTAATATTCAGTCAAATCCGGTTAGACTAGTAAGCGGACCCAGGGTTCAGGCTGGGATAACGCTAGGAGGATGATGATTTCAAAATCAATGTCAGTAATTTGCCTGACACATGCTAATCTACATGGGAATCTTCTGTTTGTTCTCGTATTTCCGTTATTTTGTAGCTTTTGTATATCTCTCTCTCGTCTTATATTTTGTTAATATTATTGTTGTGTGTTTAAATGCGCGCGCTTTAAACATGAATATTTTCCGTCCTTTATCTAATTTCTTACTTGCCATCTAGAAATGAATCCTACCATAATTGTCATCTTTTCAAAGCCTGAACATACATATTCCTAACTGTAATTATAATTTCACTAACATCTTATCTTTTCATCCAAAGATCTTATTACGTGGCCTTAATTATACAAATCAACAAATATACCCATTTACAACAACACACAAATATTTATCTTATTCAAACACATCACATAAACACGGAAACGTCTAATTTCCAAAGCTCATCACTTAATTTTAGGTTAATGATCAAATTTCCACAAACACAATCCCATTTAGTCAGTGTGAAACGGAATACGTTGTGCTTCAAGCGTATTTGTACACTTTGATCTTTAAATGTGATGCTTAATTATACTTAACAACCCCCTTACTTTGCCCCCCTTACTTTCTCCTACCTGGACGAATTTGATGAAAGAAAACGCTTGGCACAAAGGTGACATTCCTTTAGATCAAGAATATTCTAGACTAATTCAAAATTGTGCCATAGATGAGAACCCTTATATTAAAAGAAAATTTAAAAGCAAGTACAGTAATTTGATTGCACGGGTGGTGTAGGTTAAGGATTCAACATTTTATTTTATCTACAACTTATCGTTACGAGACTGGGTGTGATTTGTGCTCTGAAAAAAGTTTCTTAAAAAAGTCACCTACAATACAGGATTTAAAACGCTTATATTGTGTTTAAAAGTTTATTTTAAAACATGGGTTGTAAGGTGATAAAACTAGGTATATTCTGATTTTGGTACCTAGTCAATAAATTATTCCAAATCTAGTAGAAGAGAACGACTACTGCTGTATTTCGCTATAAACAAGTCCCTTAACACAAAAGAATAAACTCGAAACTATAGCTGGGATTTTATGATCGTAAGTACGCTTAAGCCTTTAATATACACGTACTCAATACATTTAAGCCATATCAAGTCCCGATGAAGTAATTACTCGTAATCCAATATTACCAAACATAAACTGTTACATAAACACAGCGTATTTTCATCAAATACATCTTGTATTTAATTAAAACTGTATTCGAACATGTACACGACAAAGCCGCAACAAATGAACCGCACATAGATTAAGATACGCCGCGATACTCAAATTGTTATAGCTGCGAGTAAATTTACTTTATATAGATCACTGGTATTTGGAACAGCTCCATTGTCACTAGTATTTGTATCAGTTACTTTGTATCTACTAAGCAAATTGTATGGTGAAGTTTTGAGTGTGCGTTATATACATTACAATATATGTACCTAAATATTTGCAATTAGGTACTTAATAGAACAAAGAATATATTTTGTGCTTACTGACATTCAGAAATAAATAAATAAGACTACCTAACTGAATTACGTTTTAAAATTTTAACGCAAAATATCTTTATATTTTTTAACTCTTTTCTTTCTCCTATTGAATAAAAAAACAGTAAAATCATATTTTATACAATAATCATTAAACATACCATTACCAAAGTAATTATTAGAACAGCTCAAATAACAGTTACTAGTAACCGTGACAACTGTTTGTAATACCAGTGAAATACTCGTATAATACCAAGTACCGTACAACACAGTATTTGTAATGAACTCTATAAAATTAACTCCTGTCTTTGTCTTATAACGCGACAGGAATCTGCCGTATTGAATGCCGTAATTCCATGTCCGGATTAGGAATTTCCACTTTCGCCTTTGTATGTTCGTTAAAGATATGTGTGTAATTTAGGATATTGACGCGAGAGACTAACGATACTTAATGCGACACAGCGTGTTGATGTGTTATTATTTTGAATGCGTGTGGCTAAAAATATTATAGGTGTCCTGGAGTGGTCCGTAGCAAGGCTGAACTTCCGCAAGGTGGATTGACGATCTTGTTGGGATTCGAAAAGCAGTTGGATGCGGGTGGTTCAAGTTTGAACTGTGCGGAGAGCCTTAGGAGAGGCCTATGTTCTGCAGAGGCGGCTTTAGGCTGAGACCTGATGAT
The DNA here is from genome assembly GCA_944739405.2 of Euclidia mi. Taxonomy (NCBI): domain Eukaryota; kingdom Metazoa; phylum Arthropoda; class Insecta; order Lepidoptera; family Erebidae; genus Euclidia; species Euclidia mi. Next base: position 5,659,471 of record OX123198.2, on the reverse strand, counting down.
GCTTTTTTTTTCTACAATCGCGTGAGGTCGATCTTGTTGGGATCGCGGGCAGCGATGGATGCGGGTGGCTCGGGATCGGTCTATGTGGAGAGCGTTGGGGGTGGTAGTGGACGTCTTTCGGCTTATATGATGATAATGATGATGATGTGTGATGTCAAAAAAATAAAAATCACCGGTAAATAAATTAATAAAAATACACAAAGACGGCACGGCACATCGTTAAGTCACTTATCCCTATTTTAGTTCTAATTTGCGACTACTTTACACGAATGTTCGTTTTGAGCGCAAAGCTCAGAACATGCAACTTTTACTAGCTTTTAAAGCCTTATAATTTTCTGATCGTCTATATATCGACTCGTTATTTTTTTGGATCAGATATTTTATATTATTATTGGCAATAAATTAATATTCATTATTTTAAAAGTACTCTTTAGTTAGTTATCGCCAGCTATAAGGTAAAGCGAAACATGGCACAACAAGGTTACCTCAACCATTAATTAAGAACTTTCTGCATTGTTAACACGTTTTCAATCTGTAATCACGTGAAACGTTCGACAAAAATTGATGCAGGCTCCGATAACTAGAGTTAAATTATAGACCACTAGTCGAAAACGAGTTGGCGAACTTTACAAATCTTGTAAAACATTAAAGAGAATGTTCTCAAATGCAGATTACCTTACAATGTTTTCCTTGGCCATTGAAATGGGATGTAATTAAGTTTTATGGTGAGGGTTTGAATGTTGCCACCTTAATGTCTTCGCGATAAGTAAATGCTTCTTCTTAATCAGATAGAGAAGAAAGAAGTTTTATACATTTGCTATCCGCTTAGCACCAGGGGGAATTCCTATCAAGTACATATATTTGACTACGCTTATCGAGTAGTTCATTTGGAATAATTGATTGACTAGGTACCAACTGCACTGATATTGTATATATTTATGGTATCTATTTATATGTATATTTTATAATATTGATACCTATGTATGTAGTAATATTGGTATGTAAGTATATAAGTATTATTATTAGTTCTGTTGAGCTTACAAAAATTCACTATTCCATGAAGTACACCATAACCTACCCATTCTCTCTGTAACTTAACCATTTATTCCATTCTTGGTTGTCTGGAAGAAATCGCATTTTGCGATAAGACTGCTCTTGTACCACTAGTTTTAAGTTCTTTATTTGATCATCGTATTTGTATATCTGTTTTTCTGGTGTAAAATAAAGAATTTTTATCTTATCTTATCTTATCTTACCAATTTCATTTCATGGAATACTTTGTATTACTGCAATGAACACTTTCTATATTAATATTAGAGATCGCAGTAAGTTGTTTTATAACAATTTTTTACATCACAACCTTGCAATTCCTTAGCATGAACATCCAAAGTAAAATTCCATTTAAAACTTAGTACTCGTAAATTATTTTTTAATTATATCAACGGAAGACAGGTGCCCTAACGAGTTACTACGAATTACGGTACCAACACGGTTGGACGTGTTCCAAGGCAAATAAAAGTTTATGGGAGACGAAATAAATTCCGAAAAGGATTATAAGCCCATTACTCAAATGAAACGGTAAGCTCATTGTTATGCCGGTTTTTTTATTTCCGTGAAAATTCCGTTTTTGGAATTTTTACTGTACGAATAATTTATCGCGGCTAAATAGATGTTTTCGTAAGGATTTCACAATATCGCCTACCAATTTTCCTTTTTGAATTGTGATGGAATGCTTGAAAAATATTAATTAATGAAGGAGTGCTTTACCTGGGAAGACTTAGATGCCAGCCTTTTAATTAACTTGTGCAGGTTTTGGCCACTAACGATATAAATGCAAAGATATTGTTATGTTCGTCTGTTTTCTGCTCATTGTGAGGTGGTAAAGATTTTCAGAAGAATAATTTTATAAAAACTGAACTATGAAAATCTCTCATTAAAAATCATGTGTTTTTATTGATTTGCTTGACACGTGCAGTACTATAATAATCTAGTTAATAGTGTAAGAAAAAGATTTGTTAGCATTTTACACAATTTAAAGAGCTAAGAAAATAGGTACTATCTTTATATATCTACTATCCCGTTATCTAAATCACGGGTAAAGTAGCTTGTAAAAAAGTAAGTAAGTAGCTTGTATCACCTGTGCTGTTGTACAACCGCGAGTGAATCCGAGAAAACAGCTAGTAACATACAAGTATGGATTTTCACTAATCCTAAGTAACTTTAATGAACATTAACATACACTAGAATTCCAAGAACAGCAAGTTGCTCAGTAATATTTGACCTTTGTTTGAGAAAGGTTGTTTCTGCAAATAGTTTGCAAACATGTTCCTAGTAATACAACGATTTGAATGCCTGTATTCATCTTTATGTATGTTCAGTTATGAAATTAATCATGAAATTATTAATATATTCGAATTTATATTTGTATACAGCATATAGGTCGCACGGCCATTTAATATAACATCATCATCATCATCAGCCCTGTATATATGTATACTGTCCCACTGCTGGGCACGGGCCTCTTCTCACTATGAGAAGGGTAAAGCCATAGCCCACCACGCTGGCCTAGTGCGGGTTGGCAGACTTCAGACGTAACCAGCGATAGCCGAGTGGAGAGACCGACCGACTGCTACGCAGAGAGTCTCGGGCTCGAATCCACGGCACGCACCAATGACATTTCTAAGTTAAGTGCGTATTAAATTGTTAATTATCGCTTGCTTATCGGTGAAGGAAAACGTCGTGAGGAAACCTGCATATCTGAGAGATTTAATATGACGCTGAGACCAAAATATGTATATAATTAAACAGACATTGTTTGGGTAGATTGATCAGAAAATTCCAAATAAGATTTTTATGTGTTTTTGGAGGATTTCCTTATCATTGCATATGTATGATTATGTAATCCAGTTTCAAAATCGATTATCAATTTCAAAATGGCGAATCCTCTTTTTGCCAGAAAATGCCAATGTGAAATGAAATTTATTCAGTTAGGACACAATGTAACGCTTATGAATGCGGTGGCTGTTTTTCATCAGATATGCCGTTATACTATAGTAGTAAGAGAAAAAACAAAAAATCCTCAACACGATACATAGCGTACACAAAAACTGGCACTATACACACCAGCAGCCACCAAATAGTAAAAAAAACAAACGCTCCACATTTAACACCCCACAAACCTTTGAGCTTTCGACCAAAAGTAACACAATAAATACTTTTTTGTCCACAAAGTTAGTATTTAACCCTCAAAAGCGATCGATCGTCCGCAGGTTACATTCCAACGGTTTATCCGCCAGATTAATACGTCGGAGGTCAACTATTTGGCGGCACAAAGCCCGTATTGAATACCAGGTGAATATTTGAAAGTAGTGGTCGCGTGATTCCCAAAATAGATATATCCTGGTAAAGGTTATGTGTTGTTACGCTGGCGGATTAAAATAGGCCAATATTCTTATATAGGCTTGCTTGTAATAATTAGTAGAGGCTTAATTTTATTACAGTGAAGACAATGCGTTTCTACTACATTGAAATGTTGAAATAAGAAAGGTAGGGCATTTTGCGATTGTTGTTTGTTTATACTTAATTTTAGAAAGATTTGGTGGACAAGATTAATTAGTCAAAAGTTTAGTATAAAATACACTTTGCAATACTCTTGAATATCCTTTTGGATTGCGGAGATCAGACGACAGTCACTTTGCGGCAACGCTAATACTCTGTCAAACTTGATTAAACTAGATAGCATATCCCAGAATCTAAGGAAAAAATCTTGGAAAGAGGCGTCAATGGTCATCATTTTGTTTTGAAATTAGAGGATACCTAGTTACGGTCGGATATAATTTTTTAATTTAACCGTTTCTTCCCGATTGCGTGGGAATCTCGGGAAACCCCTCCGTAGTGCACCCCTACGGTAACCAAAGCCAACTTTCTTTAATACTTCTTGCGCCCAGTAGTTTTGTCTGTGCGTTATCAGTCAGTCACTATCGCAAGAATTTTATGCATACAGATATCCACATATTGCTCATTTATAAAAATATTAACATTTATACATGAGGAATCTGATGGGAGTGAATGAAGCAAGAGAGATATGTCAGGATCGTTGCAAATGGCGCTCCGTAGTCTCTGCCTACCCCTCCGGGAAACAGGCGTGAGTCTATGTATGTATGTATGTATGTATTTATACATCATCATCATCATCAGCCCTTTAAACTGTCCCACTGCTGGGCACGGGCCCCTTCTCATTATGAGAAGGGTAAGGCCGTAGTCCACCACGATGGCCAAGTGTGGGTTGGCAGACTTCACATGTCTTTCGAGAACCTTATGGAGAACTCTCAGACATGGAGGTTTCCTCACGATGTTTTCCTTCACCGTTCAGCAAGTGATAATTAACAATTTAATACGCACATAACTTCGAAAAGTCATTGGTGCGCGCCGTGGATTCGAACCCGAGACCCTCTGCGTGGCAGTCCGTCGGTCTCTCCACTCAGCTATCGCTGCTATTTATACATATTGTGACATAAAAAGGTACCAAGAAATACACAGTCCATTTGTAAAAACTGTTAATACATCTGTACAAGATTAAAAATATTAACTTTTATACATATTGTAACATAAAAAGGTGCTAAGAAATATACAGTTCAATCGTTAAAAATAATTAATACTTCTGTACGAGATCTTAAAAGGAGGCGCTCTGGGATTACGAAGCGAATTTCATCAGAGGAATCCATTTGACTCCTATCTGTTGGATAATACGTATTGTTGTCCTGATGATGTATAAATAGATTTCCTGAGTGTCCGTTATCGGCAAACTGTCCGTGAAAATTGTACACCTTCGTCTATTCCGAAGGGAATACCTTTTCATATCTATCGGTAACAGACGTGACCGTTTTGTGTACTATTTATACGTACAGTTTATTTCCGTATTAATCTTGTGTTATTGTATTTACATGTATAATACAATTTTTGAGTCCCTCCGCACCACGGCTGTCGTAAGACGGTATAGTATTAATTATTATTATATATCGCGAGTAAAACACGTTTAATAAAATTTTATGAAATATCGTATGTATTTAGTTTTGCTCCTGTGATTTTTTATAATAGGCTGTGACGTCCCACTGCAGGGCCAACGCCTCCTAACTCTTCTTCCATAAGTCCCTGTCTTCTCTCTCCTGGAACCAATCCTTTTTGAAGGCGTAAGCTCATCCCGCAATCTCCGTCTAGGCCTGTCGCGATTTCGCTTGTCGCGATTTCGCCTGCCGCTTAAAGGGGTCCATAGGGTTTGTATAATTACCTGTGATTTGGTTTTGAAAATTAAGTACCTAGTAAATAAACGAAATGGATATAGCATACGACTGCTCGTACGGCATTGAGCTTTAAGCGACCAGTTTACCGCATACCACGTAAGAACTCTTAGTGTTGTGGGTTCGATCTCCAAACGAGACAACACTTTATGTGACACAAAAAACAAATTAAATCGGTGTCCAAATTGTTGACCGGGGTCTATATAAGTATATTGTATTTGTTTGTGTTGTGTGACCACATGTACTTAATTCACACCCGATGTAGGCTATGTTCTAGGTGCGGAAGCATTATTTTAAAAGCAATATTCATTTATATTTTATTCCTTATTTTGTAATACAACTAAAACTCGCGGGGGACTTTATAAACATACAACTTACGGACACAATGAACACCCAGACCCGAAATAATAATTTATGAATCACACAAAGTGTTGTCTCGTGTGGGGATCGAACCCTCAACACATGGCGCAGTGTCAAGCGGCGAGGCGGCCGCTTAAACCACTACGCCAACCGTGCAGTCGAATTGTCCTTTAAGTTGATTTACAAAAAAATGTTTAACTCTTACTCGCTATATAATATTGTATGATGTATACATACAAATCGTGAAAGTTTAAAATGTACTACAACATTATTTATCTTCCCTTGAACGACTCAATAAAACCTTCTCTTCTGTAATACCACACATAACACTGATAAATGTTTCTTCCTTTAATTCTATAAAGAAGTTATACTGCATAATAGTAAAGATACTTCAATTCTTTACTTTTTCTTGGATTCTACGACCCATGTCAACGTCTAGAAGGGTCAGGCACTAATATCAGAAATTCTGAGCAATATCGATTCAATTGGTCGAAATAGCATGATTGATTATATTATTAATCTAAGTAGTTTGAGGTTTTGTAAGGATATTAGTTTCACGAAGAGTTTGTCCGTGTGGTGACGGATTAAGAATACTGATTGTCACCACCCCATATCATCCCATGGGTGTCGTAAATTCCGACAGAGGGAGCATAGTATGCAGAGAACAGCACTGTAAGAGAAGGAAAACTTGATACAAACCTTATACCAACCCGTTTGGCCAGCGTGGTATAGTAGGCCAATTCCTCCTTTCAAAGGAAAGGCCTGTCCTAAAGGCTGATGATGATGATGATGATTAGTTTCACGTTTGGATGATCGTTGTTTTCGCTTAACAAACTAATTTGGAGATCTTGTGATATAGGTATCTTGTTAATCAATAAACTAATAATAATATCTAATATGGTAATACAGAATGATTTGATTCCAAACTAGTGGAGTTTGTAGAAAAATACTCTTACCAACTCGAACTTATAAACATACTTATATATTGTTAAAGACATATAAACTATAAATAAATACCATAAATGTTTTTTGCGGCAGACCTAGGCGGACATTCGTCGACCAAATTGGAAACATCCTAAGAAACGGAAAGGTCCGAAGTACCTGAAACCGGCGAGCATGTATGGAAAGAGAAATGAGTGAAGAGGAAGCGCGTGAGGTTTGTAAGGATAGAAGCAAGTGGCGTTCTGTTGTCTCTGCCCACCCCGACGGGAAAAAGGCGTGAGTATATGTATATATGTATGTATAAATACCACTTTAATAGACAACAAAATATTATTATGCTAGTCGCACAAAATTAATTCTGTTTGAAAATCGAACCATCTACCTCCGGCTTAAGACCTAAGACTATTCTAACTGGATACATACAATCGGTAGTCATCCAAGCAATATCGCGACAAACAACGTCTCAAGTCAGTACGTTCCTAGCCATAAAACGGCATTTCACTTACATAACACCAAACACAAATTAACTCCATAACTGAATATACTTGGCACACAACCAAATAACATCCTAGCAGGCACTAAGTAATTATACCCGTCTTACTCACACAAACATACTATTCATTGACTTAAATAGTCTATCTCTGTCACTCATAGTTGTGTGTTGATAATCTGGCCGATGTTCCAGAGATTCTGGAACGTTCCAGAGTGTTCTAGAGCCGTTCTACTGATTACTGACTGAATCGCTCACGGGAGGGTTTCGTCCTACAAACACGGATTGAGATGACTGGGCCTGACGCCCGCGAGTGCTGTGTTGGGCCAAGTCGAGGGAACTAGCGTTTTATTTTATTTCGATTTTAGAAATGGACTGTGATTTGTGGTGAATACATTGTTATTATTCATGATCGTGTAATTATCACGAATGATGTAGTAGTCAAATTAAGCTGCCAAAATTTTTTGGATATGATTTCAACGCAGAATTCGCATGATTCCAGTATGGGTATAAAAATTATCTTTGTAATATTTATGTCCATAGTGTTACAGTACCAGTATATTCATAGATCTTCAAATCATTAAATAATTGAGAATTAGGTGAGTGACGTTAACCAAAAAAAAACTCGTTGTTGGCAGCTTGGATTCTTCTCTATTTAAATATATTTTCATTTTCTACAAATTTTTACTTACTCGCTTTAATCACTCCTCCATATAAAGTTCAATTATACTAAATCATCACCATCTGCGAGTACAATGTTCTATAGACTAAAGTTTCTCATCACCTATATTACAATTAATCGCTACCGCTTATGCATTGCGGTGTGAATGAAGCGGACCGCGCGCACTTGAGGCGGGCTCGTGATTATGTCGGGTCACGTGCGGCCGGATCACAGCCGTCCGTACATTATTACTATTATATCTACCTACTCACAACCTAGCTATTGAAATTTTGTAATTATTATGTTCGCCATTTTGCATCTTGCTATTATCATAAACATGATAGATTGTGAGGATGGATAATTTCTTTTTCCTACTCTTTTACGCAAAAACTACTGAACAGATATTAATTATGCTTGGCAGGAAAACAGCTTCTATATCAGAATAGAAGGCTACCTTTTGTACGATGAGAACCATCTTGATCGTGACAGTTTCAATCAACAAAACTACTTCATGATCGGTCTGTTCGTTAAGGAGTTACGATGCCACAAATAGACATATATATAGATGCACAGACACGTGAAACTAAATACGTTTACATCCCTTTCTTGGCATCAGTTACCCCTTGTTTTAGTTACAACTGATGGGGTTAATTATTTGGTAAAACTGATTCCAATCGTCGTCAAAACAATCAACTTAAGTGGTGCCAAAAACAACTCTTATTTTTGGATGATTTGACTAGTTTATAACTTATTATGACAGTCTTACAAAGTAATTGTTCGTTCAAAACATCTTAAGAAATATGAACTCAAATCTTCAGACTATTGTTCTCTCATTATATGACTCTTTACGAGTTTTAGTCAATTTCTCAGGGACATAATGTTAAGAATAGATTTTGACCTCCTAACAAAGTTTTGAATAATATTGTCGTTGTAAGACCCTTTGGGCATTTTAAAAGGTCCCCGAAGATTGTCTGGGGTATAGTAAGAAAGTATTTTTTGAACAAAGTCTTCTTCAGACGATGAAAACTAAGTTAGTTTTGTGAGCATTACTTGAATTAAAGAGCTCATGCCCAAATTACAATTTTGTGAAAGGTTTTAGGTAACATCGCGCGTGTAGCCTTGATTAAGCAGTAATAATATTTGATTACTATATTGTATATGATCTGCAATTGTTGCTGTCAACTATTGTAGATCATTTATGAACATTCAAATTTTGTATTTAATCATTCTTCAAACATTCGGCTTGCACAAGGTTCTACTAAGCTGTATATATTCCATGCTGGCGTTACTGGCTGACTGACCAACAACCAAAGCTTTTGGGCGCAATAAGCTGAAATCCATCTTCTAGTTTGTTTGTTTTTTTCATATTTAATCAATAGGGAAGTTTCCCGCAAGTGCAATAAATTATACAAGTATTTTTATCTAGTGAAATATGTCGAAATAATGGTAGTTTCATTTATCAATTAATGTTAAAACTTTATTTAAGATTTTTTATCGACAATTTATTGATAATAAGTATTCTATTTGACAGCAAAAAACTATGACGTCACTAAGTCATATTTCATACAAACGCCTTAGCAAAGATCGCTTTTGACATTTCATTAAAAGTGCTTGATTTGACTGATTTTGGTAGCTTAAGCATATTTATCCAATTTTGAGGACAGAAATTTGAAGTCAATTACTTGTTAAAATTGTAATTGAACTACAATTGTAATGGGCTTCCTCAGCTCTACATCTACTTAAGATTTTAATTCAATTATTCACGAGACAGTCATTGTGAACTAGCCTTTGTACGCTGAAAACATTAGTATTCTGAAAAACGTCGCTTCAAATTAAGTTTCAAAGAAAACCACTTAGATTATTTAATTATTCTTGAAGTTTGGGAATTATTCGGACTTTTATATTTTTGTTACAAAATATTATAATTAAGATTATATAGTATTTCGAAAATAATTGTAAAATACATTAATATATTTATTAAAAAGTTGTATATCAGACAAGAGAACGTAGTACTTTAGTAACACGACACTTGTCTACTGTCTATGCACTGTACGCAATAGACAAATGTCGTAAAAAAACAGAAGTTTCAAGTTCATTGTGATTTGGATAATTATAAATCTGGATTACGCTATATTTTCGCTTTATGGTTAGAAATCTGATGCTGTGAAGTGTTTACCTAGCTCTGTGAAATATTCAAATCATTAGTGAACTTTATTTTTTTAATCGATTTTAAACTTTCGCGATTTGTATACATCATACAAACTAGATTAGCGGGTCTTAATCGCGTACAATTAATTTATTTAAGGTGTAAATACCTATTTGTTTCCGACGTTTCGCTCGTCTTGCACCGAGCGTGGTCGCGGAGAGACTGATGAGTGCTCAGCGCCGTCTTGTGGAAGTGCGGGTTTCGGCACCTACCCTCACTTGGTCTTTATTTAAGTTCGCACTGTCGGTACTCCGACACACTACACTAACGACGTCTACACACTATTGAGATTTATCACTGCGGCGGTGTTTACATTTGCTGATGACTGGATTCCAAGTAGCCGATAATCTATATCCATCCTCCCGGTTGAAATTGTTATATTTCTTGATTTCTACCGCTTCCGCGCTTGTAGTAAGCGGACCCCAGATTGAAACTGGGATAACGCTAAAAGGATGATGAAGGACAAAAAGCGCATAGCTTCTATATCATTCATTTAGTATTCTATAAAAGTGCATTGTTGGTTTAAAGTTTTAGAGAACTGAATTCGAACAGAAATCTTAAGCCTAAAACCTAACTGCTTATTCCTAATTCTTATCCCAAGGAGCTCCGAGGAATAAACCGTCGGTGCAGAAGCACAAACAGCCTTGATTACGTATTCGGCCCTAGGCGATTAATCAACTCGTTTGTTCCCCCGTGGACACGCTCCAATGACGGCTACACACTGCCGATTGACTCCTTTGATTATCTTGCCGATCAATGAATAATAAACATTCGGATATTTTCGGTTGTGCCCTCTGACCCGTGAACGTTACCTGTGTATTGGTACAATTGGGGAGTTATTGATTTTACAGTTTTATTGGAGTAAATTTGGACGTGAATTTAACTATGTAGGTATTTGTTTACTATTTTCAGAAATATTGCAGGACGATACAGGTTGCAAGAAATGCTTTCAGATGAGCGCAATCATTTGAGACTTAGAACAATTCGAGCCCGACACAAGGTTGTCCCATGTGGGAATCGGAGGCAGCTTGGCAGTAAGTCTGTTTATCCCTCTCGGATTACTCAAGCGTGTATTTGTTTTCCTATAAATTAGAAAATTTTGCAACAATTCCGGCACTATAAATTCGCTTTTCCCCGTGACATTCTAACACAGCTTCCATTAGCGGCTGGCATTTTATATTCAAATGAGAAGCTTGTCCAACAATTAATCAAAGCGGCTGCAATGGAAACGCATCTATCAACGGCACAAAGTCTGTCTTAAAATTCTACAGAGAACGCAATCAACCGTCAGCGGGGGAAGAATTGGTCTGAGATAAAAGATACAGCGGACTTCTTGGATAAATATATTTAAATATATAGTTGTTATAGCATACCATAGAAAATTAGGACAAATAAGTTATGGTTATTTCATAAGCAAACGTGAGGTTTTTTTTATAACGTCTATGTTATTTACAAGTTGACAAGTTGCGATGCATATCAACAAATATTTAAACTATTTACGAGTCACACAAAGGATCCGTGTGGTGACGGATTAAGAATACGTATTGTCACAACCCCATATCATCCCATGGGTGTCGTAAGAGCCGACAGAGGGAGCCTATTATGCAGAGAACAGCACTGAAAGAGAAGGAAAACTTGATACAAACCCTATACCAACCCGTTTGGTCAGCGTGGTATAGTAGGCCAATTCCTCCTTTCAAAGGAGAGGCCTAGTCCAGCAGAGAACTGTTATAGGCTGATGATGATGATGATGACAAAGTATTTGCACGCATGGCAAGACAACCGATGAAATGCGACGTATTGGCACTGGCAAGACGATTATTTCAACTACTACGCAGTACGTCAATATTACTTCTTAAAAATGTTAGTATAAGGCACATTTATAAGAGACATTCTTAACGAAAATCACAGTTACACTCATTAAAAAGATATCAAATACGAAGTTTCATAATAGTATAAGGCGCTCTCAGAAACTCGCAATTACCTACATAGTCAGGCGCACAATTAATGTATTCTTTAATATATAAGTGTACCCCTTACATAACAGACTTACACTTACAGCTTACAGTACTTCCTAATTCTAATATTATGAGTTTACTTATTCAACCAAATAACAAAAAAGTAAATAATTTAAAATCCAACTTTCAAGCAATCTTACAAAACAAAACTCTAAGTTCCAAGAAAATTTGAATGTACATCACCCGCGTCCGCCCAAGCCTTACCCCGCCCCCCGTTTGTCTGTCCATCAGTTGCAATACCCAATGTAAACAAGTTTCACCCCCATTGTATCAAAGAGGTTTCTCTTTGTGCTGCAATAACGTAGTTTATTTACAGCCCCTTTCAGCAATATCACTGGTATAATACACTTTTTATATTTAAGCAACTACGATATTAAGCCTTTTGAAAGGAACCTTATTTAATCAGTCGTTTTCAGCTTTTTTGCGCTTTGACTTTTAAGGCTTTTATTTGTTGTATTTGAATCGCTTTAAGTGTCAAGTCGAAATTTGACATGCTTAGACCAAACGAAATTACTCGTGGTTTTGACAAAAAGGTCGAAAATTTTCGTTTGTAATGTGAAAATATGATTATATTTTTATTTCGGATACAAAAATATGTGGCGCTGTATATGAAGTTCGCCTAAATTTGTTGTTGACAAAAGAAAATGGGACAACATTTTTCGTGTAAATTTAAGTTATTATTCTGTAAAATTACTTATAAAAGACACTTATGAAAAAAACTTGTTGCCAATAAAATACTTACGGTCTACAATTTTGATCTAGTTCTTAGAAGAAATATATCCAATACTCCAAGAATTCACAACTTGCGTTTACTTTATTTTACCACGAAAGAGGTAATAACTCTCAAAAGCTTTACTCAGACAATTTACTTAGAAAAATAACGCCATAATTTTCCTTATTTTATTCATTAATTATTTTCAAGAAACGCTAAATTCAATACTGACTAAGGAAAGCTTTTATCGCTGTGTAACATTTATTTACGATAAAGGAAACTGATAATACGTCACGCTCTAAACGTAGCAGACAGCCAGTATAAATTGGTCTCCACACATATCTTAATCATAGAAATTCGTTCGCACATCTCGATAATCAACACGATCGCAGAGATCAATGTAAAATGGTCAGAGGGAACATTTGGAATGAATCCAAAGTGTTTGAAACCATGCTAGTTACAGCGACATAATATTTTCTATAGTGGAAAGAAAACATGGTAAAACTAAGTATTTATTGTTAATTCAGCGAGTAATGTGTTTCGTAGTGCAGTTGCCGCGCATTTTAGCTCTTTTATTATGCGTTGCCTCGGCAAAAGTGCGGCAATTTGTTTAGTTACAGTCAAGTCCACTGTTCATTCTAATTTATAATCACTGCGACAGTTTAATGCTGCCGTACTTTAGTTAGGCCTCTGGTCTACTAATTGTTGAAACCTCAATCACTTTTCCTGTCATGTTGAACATAATATCCTGCAATAGACGAACGCTTTTAGACCGATGAAGTACGCAGCTTCTGCTAAGCCTACGTCAGTGTTGATTTCCGTGATAAAAACTTATGCTTAACCTCGCTAATCGGTAGTTTGACTACCCTTTGTCGCAAGCTTCAGAAATGGTATAACAAAATCTACTTACTCAATTAAACCATCAGAAATGCAAGAAAAATTATTTACACTTATCGCATTACTACTGTTAAACCTATAGCAACAGTATTATTTATATATATATTATATATATTTTAAAGACTACTCCGCATTAGGACTAAATCCTGTGTCGCGGGGGACTTTACAAACATACAACTAACGGACACAATGAACACCCACACTCGAAACAACAATTTGTAAATTACACAAAGTGTTGCCTCGTGTGGGGATCGAACCCACAACACTCAGCGCAGTGTCAAGCGGTGAGGCGGCCGCTTAAACCACTAAGCCAACCGTGCAGCATTTATCTACACATTATAATTCCTACATTTACAAAGTAAGAGAAATCTTTTTTAATGTAGCAGTAAAATTCCAATTACGTAAAGTACCAAGAAACCACAACCTATCAAGCACTATCATACACAAGCATCAAAACTGTTTTACCCAAAACCTTCTACGTTCCCAAAACACTTAGTACTATTCACAGCCGTTTCAATCGCGCCAAATCTATTTGATGAATGTACTATCCTTATATGCCAATTTAATCTAAAACATTATACGAGCGAGATAGATGTATAGAGAGAAAGGGACAGATTGAGATGGAGGTAAAAGCCGTCCCTGTGGCAGTAATTTAATTCTGCGCCCCCATACGTAGTACGTACCCATTTTTATTATGAAGACTAAATCATTTTATTATATACGTGCGTCAAGATTTCTTTAGAGGTACTTTACGGGCTCGAGTACCGAGCGTTCATGTTTCATCATTTTTGCTAATATAATTTTTAAATTATACGATAGATGGCGCAAATCGGCGCTGTAATATTTTCTAAGGGTGCTTACTTTGTCTTGTCGCATAAACCAGCTGATTTTTACTTTTACCGCGTGGAGGATTAATTCTCACATCTTTCCTTTTGATATGAATGTATGACCAACTCTGGTGACGGAGATTTTTTCGGAAAGCCTCCAATGTGGCCTAAGAATACTTGTGTCTGAAAAAGGTCCGGAGCCCGCAGCTTTACCAAGCCTCAGAAATACAACAGCGTAAAGTACCATAATCAGTGAGCTAACCAAGTAGCGCTCTATACAAACTTTGCTTCATTTTGCCTATCGATTGCCAATGGCAACTCAAATCGCGCTATAAGTGCTGCAATGAAAACAAAAATGGCACATACTAAAATTAATTTTACAGGTCTCGTGAGTGACCAATATTCTCTTGACCACTGGTGTAAGCCATGCCAAAATGGCGGAGCAAACATAAGGGATGACCCATTCGCATTTATTTGCACATACTTAATCACACTTTTCATTACCATAAGCTTGTATAATACCTTCATTGACTGCAGAATAATTGGCAGTTACAGCACACACTTAGTATCAGGCGTATAGCGAACCAAAAATCAATTGCTGCGCTGACAACGAAGCGAGTGGCGAACAAAATGCCTGAAAGCCATTCCAATCAGAAACACAATAGTTGAGTAATTCATGTATTCATGTATATAAATAAAAAATATTCACCGAAATGTTTGAACGCGCTTAACCTCCAAACGACTGCATCAAACTGGATAATTCTTTCTTTTATGTATTCCTTATTGTCAGGCGCATGTGTATTATGGCGTTAAATATGGCGGTACGATGTTTGCCGGGTCAGCTTTTTTACAATAATTTTAAGTCGGTGTGCTTTCAAGCACATCACCTTATATAAAAAGGTCCTGGATGGTTTCTAATCTATATTATGAGTATATAATTATTTCTAAGAACAGTTTATTTGTACGCTTGCAATAGAAAATAACCCTAACTTGGAATGGTTATATTTTATTTCTATTGCAGGCAATATGTTCTACTTTGATATTTCAGATTTTGCTATACGCTGAAATAAAATAGTCATAAACCAGTCCCATGAACGTTGGAAATGCTTTATCGAGGTATGCACCTGTTGGGTAACAATACAAAAATCTCGATTTAGAACAATCGTGAAGCACAACCTTTCAAGAATATTTCTGCTTAAAATATTAAATACATAATATATGAAGTGGTCAAAAAGCATTACGTCTTAATACGTCAATTCATACAATCTATTTTTAAAAGCAAAGCTCAATCGTCATTTCATACATTCATTAGTATCATTTTCATCGTTCTAGCTTTATCCCAACTACTTTCAACATTTTTACCCTTGGAGCCTTGGGCCCGCTTACAAGTCCAACCAGCAGGCCGATTCAGAATGTTACGATAAGTTATCGTACGATATGTCAAATTATTGTCCTCATCTTTTAGCCGCCTATCAGAGATATTTTGAACAAATATTCATTGAATTCGGTTTATTTATTAATTTACTACATACTGAATGCATAAAATTGATAGGCAATGCGATAGTTTTGACAAAAAATGAGCTAGCCCATTTGACAATTAACGGAATCGAATGTCAAATGAGATATCGAACGATTCTGAATCGCCCCCCAGATTTGACAGAACATTAGCTTTTCCATAGAGTGACTGCTATCTGGCCTCCACAGCGCAATAGGATTACTAAAATTTCATTAATTCATATGGATATGCCGACGATTCTTCTTTTCAGCATTATTAGTTCAATATGTACAAAGTTATTGATACACTACCCTTGTAACATAGCGAGCAACCTGTTAACCCTAAAATATCGCGCGTGAAGATACGTAGCGTTCTATTAATACGAAGGCTGTGGCGTGCAGCACGATAGCACGCTATCTAGTCAAAGCCATCGGCTAGTACTTTATTTATTAAATTGTTTTTCCTGAACATACACTATATATCATACACAGGTGTTCATATTTATAGCGTGTAATTCAGCCGTCGTATTGATAGAGGATAAAACAACTTCATTTACAGAGTGCGCTGAGGAAAATAATTTTTGAACTGGGTTGAAAATTTTCGTGTATATCGGAGAAGGAATTTTCAATCACATACAAAAATGTTGCGAGAGAAAAATCTCAACAATGGTTGGGATATTAATCATTATTTGTATTGAGGTATCAAAGTCGAAACATAGAGTTAAAACGTCAAGGCTCAGTTTTGCGACCTCTGGATAAGCATTTCCGCCAGAAACATTCAAAATTTGAACAAAATTTATATAATGTTATCTGCCAAATCACTTAAAATGTAACTTTTTAACAAAATGGCAAAACTGACTCTTAGTACAAATTTCTACGATAATATCCAGTCGTTTTATATATCATACAAAGTCCATTCAAATTTTGAATTTATTTGAGATAATGTTCAAAATTCGAACGAATGATGAAACTGACCGTTAACTTCCGATTTTTTAAATTTTTACTAAGTTGCTGGTCTATACGATGCCTGTTTAAAAGTGTTTAGCTCTGAATGTAATACTCCTGAATTGCCAGCTTTTCTTGTACTTATATTGAACCAGCGCGAGTCATTATTAGATCATTAACAGCTCGTATAGTTTCACTACAGACGCCAATAAACTGGATCTTACGTTCGCAAAACGACGCCAACGGGATTACACATAATCACCACCCATTATCACTAAGTTTCCCCGTATATTGCTTTTGTACTGTTTGAAATAAGGGTAGTAGTAGTGGTGTCCAAAGAATTTTCGTTAGATAATATTATAATTTTGACCGGCGAACCACGAACGAAGTTCTCAATTTTACAATTAATATGTGTCAATATTAATAACCAAATTTGGATGATACTATTTCGTTGAATAGAAGATAATTCAAGGTCCCATTTTCATTTATATAAAACAAATGGTGGTGTTTCTATTTAAGTGAGTTAAATAAGGCAAAACTGCCGAACATTACAGATTTTCTCACTTTCAACCGTTTCTGTTCGAATTTTGAACACCAAACCGTATTGTATCCTTGCATTTATATTCATAATCTCACACCTCCCGAAAAGTAACAATCCCACTCTAAGACAACACCACATTAAAATCGACAACACCGCCATCTATTATCCGGCCCTGTAAACTTAATAACAAAGCAACAGAATTAACCAGTACCCAAGGGAGTGCGCGTTTTCCTTCTATTCTCTGAAACACGGGCCAATTTATTATCAAAACTGTACAAACAGACTAACGAGGTAAAAAGAAATAGTAACCAATATGGAGGTACATGTGAGACAATCATGACGGAGGGCCTCGTACGGAGGTAATTTACGGGCCTCTGAGAGCAAAGGCATTACCAGGCCCTTTTATTACGGGAACATCTTCCCTCACGTTTTGTGGAACTTGTAAAAAATATTATATTGGGTGCCAAGTTGATAACATTGGACGATATTGTTTGGTTATGAGGTTGGTTTGTTGGTTATGCATTGGACACTCGTGTAGGTAAGTAGTGGATATTATCAGTGAACAAAATAGTTGCTGCGTTGTGAAAGATTGAGTTCGAGTGGTATAATATACTTCTGTTTTATTGATATTGAGTACTAATATATAACACACCCACATTGCTTCTTCTTTTTCGATAAATGTTCACAGGCTCACATTAAATGGCGATACATCCACATTTAGAACTACATATGTAAAGTTAATAAAAGATGGCAATTTTTCCGTCTCGACATAATTATAGACTTCATATTGCTCTTGGAATTCCCTGACAAGAGATATATATATATTTTTTTTTCTCTTTGTATCAGCAATCAGTCTTTGGACTATGAGCTGATGAGTTGTAGGCCATTAAGTTGTGGAGAGTGTGCACTCCAGTGAGAGCACTACTCGAGCTGTAGTTAGGCTACATCCTGTCTGGTAGCTTCAATATGTCGTGCCTTTTAAGCCGTTTTGGATAAGACTGAGTATTTAGCTGGAGTGCCAGCTCATTTGGATGTTCAGCGAGTCTGTGTTGATATTTTCCGGAGTATAGCCGGATTTCTTCTCTTACGGAATTCATTTTAAAGTTTTCGTGTATTTCGTCATTGGTGACAAACCAAGGAACATTGGCGATTGTACGTAGAATGGTATTTTGCATTCTTTGGATGATACTTATATTGGAGTTACTAGCACTGCCCCACAGTTGTACCCCGTAAGTCCATATTGGTTTGAGTATGATTTTGTATATTAGCAACTTGTTGTCAATGTTCAGTTTACTGTTACGACCCAACAACCAAAGCAAAGTCTTGAATTTTAGTTTTAGTTCCTCTCTTTTGGCTTTAATGTGATTTTTCCATGTCAGCCGCCTATCAAGGTGTATTCCCAGGTACTTTACGCTATCGCTTTGTGGTAACAAGTTGCCACATAGGTATACTGGCGGACAATTGCTCTTTCTCAGGGTGAATGTTATATGTATCGATTTGGAGGTACTAGCTTTTATTTTCCATTTGGACAACCAGACATCTATCTCGTTTAGTCCGCACTGTAGTAGTTGTGATGCATGGGCTGGATTGTCGCTACTAGCCAATATGGCAGTTTCGTCAGCGAATGTGGCTGTAGTTATTCCCGGTACCTCAGGCAAATCTGCAGTGTAAATTGAGTATAGGACAGGTCCCAGTACCGACCCCTGCGGCACACCTGCTTTTATGTCATAAAATTTTGAGCAGTCTTCGCCTTCTTTTACTTGAAATACTCTTGAAGACAAGAGATATATATATAGTTTAAGTTTTCAAAACGTTTTAGCTCATTATCGATAACATAATATCACCTGCCCATCACTAACAGAGCAACAACAAAAATAAAACATTCTTCACCAAAACAAGATACAGGAATTGCTCTGACATACACATTCCCCACCAATAGTGCCACTCATAATTTAAATGAAATAAAATAACGAGTATGGTACGCAAAACAACCTCGACGTTCGTACGAGCCGTCAACTCGCGATTTACGACATGATTTTATGCGTACCGTACATGATAGCGTTACAGTTGTATTATGTGCTGTCTCTACTGAGCTTCAGGCACATTATTTTTTATGTCTAAATATTCACTAACAGTTTTAGTTCTGAGTTTGTTTACGTTTATAGTCCTCTTAGAATAATAAATATAGAACGATATAAAATGAACGATTATTTTTTATGGTACTTAGGTTTTTTTAATTATTTGTCAATTGAATTCTGAAATTAAAATATTATAATATAATTTCTGAAATTAAATTCTGCTTGACGACTTCTTTTAATTTAAGATTTTACTCTAGCTAATAACTGCTTGATATTATTTTACAATAATAGTTACTTCTCAATCGGCCGGTTTCTGAATTGAGAATTTCAGCTTTCATCAGTTGAAAATTTCTGAACTAGTTGAAGTCAACTTAATTTTTTTCTGTTTCACAGGTCAGAGTGTTATTTTTTCAACGCACTTTCAACTGAGTTTTCTTCAAATCATGAATAACTTAAACCAAACAACACTCGTACGTTCCGATACAAGTAAAAAAACCGGTACTAACCATAAATTCGTATTAATTAACATTTTACAAACAAGCACACTTGTCAGTTAATTATTTTTATACGGAAACAAATAAAACGTTGAAATAAAGTTGTATTTAAAATTATTTCAACGATTATTTTATTTTAATGAACAGTTTGTTGAATTTGTTCAATTTGGTATCTTAGTGAAAACGGAACGTGTATGTTATGTCAAAGTCAGTTTGTTTTATTTTTAATACAAAATATTTGTGGCCAGGTATATTTGAGGTATAATTATATATACCTCCATGGTGGCCACCATGGAGGTATATAGAATTATACCTCCATGGAGGCCACAGCGTAATTATTTGGATTGATTTAACACGGAAATCTCTTATTTATATTTTCAATCCCTTCGATTTGTTCCTAATAATGTTGTAATCTATTTTTTGGCAAATATTGAATAGTCTTTGAACCTTTTTTCTATAAATTCTGTTTAACGACCTTCTTGTTGTGTAGACGTCAGTATGACATAACCGCTGCTTGGCAACCGTAGTGTGGACAGTTTGACATACTGGCTGTCATATTACTCGTGATCACGGGTTAAAAGACCAAAGTTGTATAATTATTTTTTTCTCAATTTATCAGTGCTAAGTGAGTTTTGACAAATGTCAAATGTTTTCAGAAACGCGAAAATAGAGTTGATATGGAGTTGATCATGAGTTGATCATATGTTGTGTCAAATTTTAGATTTTACAAGCACAAATACTCAAAATGTGCCAAAACAATTATTTGTGAAACAGAAAATTGATTAAGTAGTATATAATTAGTGTTTAAATTGTTTTAAACGCGAAATTCTCAATTCAGAAACCGGCCGAATATCATTATTTCAAATCTAAAAATATTTTGAATTTCAAATTAAAAAAGGCCGATAAGATATTCACTATGCTAACTTTTTTCGATAAGACATATATAAATACTAGACGATGCCCGCAGCTACGCTCGCCCTTTTTTTTTACTCTGCGATTTCTTCCCAATCCCTTGGGAATTTCGGGAAATCCTTTCTTAGTGCACCCTTATGGTCCCCAAGAATCATACATGCCAAATTTCAGCTTTCTGTGCTCAATAGTTTTGGCTCTAGCTTGTCTGTCAGTCAGTCAATAACGCAAGGATTTTATATATACAGATTAAGACTTAATAAGCATGGAACAGATCTTATTTCACGAAGACTCCGCGATAATTAACTCTTCCAAACACAGCTTAGCTCTACCTTCCTCAAAATCCAAACCAGTATTGCTTCCATCCATAACCCTTAACACGTTAACATGGTTTTATCATTTTTCCATATCAACAACCACCTCCAGCTTTTAACACGACTGCAGCATATCCTACATAACCTCATTACGTACGTGGTGTACGTAATGAGGTTATGTAGGATCCCCATCGAAGCTCATCAAATCATATCACCACAAATTCACTTATTTTTTACAACATCAACCTGCAGCAAAATTTTCTCACCTATCAAATGACAATTTACGATCCCTCATATTGGCAACCCCCAAAATTTTATTACCAAAGTAATATTGTCATGAAAATACGCCAGATTTCTGGGACCAACAGATTTTATTATACACTTTTTGTGGTCCTTTGGGCAATAGATTTTTTTAAGTTGCAGGTGACTGTCTCCTGATCTGATATTGTAGTGTTCATGATAATAATTTAAGCCAGTTGTACGGAAATACTGGGGAGGCGTTTATTTGTAGCTACTTAATATCTCTCTACGCAAAATTTTGTGTTTCTAGACTTTTCTAGACAACGTATTATGCAGAGAACAGCACTGTAAGAGATGGAAAATTTGATACAAACCCTATACCAACCCGTTTGGCCAGCGTGGTATAGTAGGCAAATTCTTTGTTCCAAAGGAGAGGCCAGCAGTGGACTGTTAAAGGCTGATGATGATGATGTTGATGATAATACTATAGTGGGTCAATTGAAATTTATCCCCAGTTGTACCAATTAATCAAAAATAGGAAAATAAATCAGTCTATCCATTTTTATTAATGGCTAAACATTTCACTGATTTTGATAGAAGGTACTGTGCCGAATTTAATGCGGGTGACGCTAAGTAGCAGATCATTAGGAATACGCGTACATTCGTTGGAAGTCTTTATTTTTTGCTAAAGACAACTCTCACGATGGAGATTAAGATTTAAACTAAGTGAGCATGATATATTACACCATTACATTTTACATTATACAATTCAGAACGACTTCACTGGTATATCGCTCTACATCCCTACAACCATTTCAACAAATAACACAATAACTACCGTATAGAGAGTACGTCATAAAGACTAACACGAAATGCTGCCAAATATTTCTTTTAGTGCCACTAACGCTTGTACTAAGTACCCCTGCGTTTAAGTACCTAGACATTTAAGTACCTAGGCGTTTGAGCTTAGCCATATCTAATGCCTAACCGTTAGGTGGTAATGTCATCGTTAACTTACACGTTACCATAAATCGCCGAGGAGCATCTAGGTATACCTAGTGGTAATCGATATCATCTTAAATGGTTTTAAGATTCACTTAAAGATTGGACTATATATTCACGACCGTTTCACTAAAGAGCGGGGTTCAGAAAATTACTTATAGAATCTGACGCATCTTTAGATTACAACACTCAACTTGAGCGCAAGATAAAACAGTCGCTGGATAATTATTAATTTCTAGAGGACGCCAGCAGCTACGCCTGCAATTTTTTTAAATTTACCCGTTATGGCGGATCCCGTGAGAATTTCGGGAAATCCTTTCTTAGTGCATCCCTACGGTCCCCAAGGAACATACATGCCAAATTTCAGCTTCCTGCGCCCAATAGTTTCGGCTGTAGCATGTCTGTCAGTCAGTCAGTAACGCAAGGATTTTATATATTAAGATTACCGCAGTACGTCGTTATACTATGGAATAAAAACTTTAATAATCAAAATTCGTACACCCGCAACCTATGAAATTTCCATGCTATCTACAAAGTGTACCAGAAATTGTCGAGTGCAACTACGCGCTCGAGAGAAAACTAAAACGGAGAGACGTTTTTAATCATCTCTTCAAAGAACTGAGATCGAAAAACCTGAAACACTATGTCATTGCAAAAAGCATTTTTCTACATTTTTATTATTTTCTAGTTTCTAAGCTCTGATAATAATTAAGAATTCACTAAAATACTGACAAACTACTAACAAGGATCGTCTTAATATTTTACGCATCTCACTCTTTTACGTTCAATAAAGTAGTTACGAAACGTTTAACAATATTATAAAACTACATGTTTCACCACTTATTATATTTTCTTAGGCTCGTATCCTGATTATTGATGAAAAATAATTCTTGATAATTGAATGATCTGTGAAAACAGCTTTAAGATTTTCAAGAGGAATCTTGGTCGAACAAATTAAATATAAATGTTTGCCATATTGTACTAGTACTGTTATAATAAAAGTAGATTTTAATTATACTTGGAAAGATATGTATTGTTGCAAATATTGAATTTTTCAAAGATCGATTATTTGCCGCTAAATAGAAATTGTAGTTTCTGAAAACCCAGCCCACCATAGCTCTGTCAAAACTGGGTCAAGGCAGAAAACAATGTTCTTTTTTGGTAATCATGCACTAAGTATAAATCCTACACCTTGCCTGCGTACAGTTGGCTATAAGAATGTAAAA
Source organism: Euclidia mi (assembly GCA_944739405.2). Classification (NCBI taxonomy): domain Eukaryota; kingdom Metazoa; phylum Arthropoda; class Insecta; order Lepidoptera; family Erebidae; genus Euclidia; species Euclidia mi. The sequence continues at coordinate 5,635,818 of OX123198.2, read as the reverse complement.
TGCTTATTAGTTTGGGATAAAATCTATTTTAATTGGAATCTGGATCCATCATAAAGCAGTTGTCCATGGAATATAAAAAATGATTTACTTACGAAATGGGACTATAAAAGAATCGGCAAGTTTCTATCTACCACTACAAAAATTCTAGAATACCGCAGTCAATTTTTAGTTCCTTCTTTCTAAACTCAGACAGAATATAAAATTATTTTATATATTTTGTTTAAGAATTTTCCGGACACTTTTCTGCCAAAAATGTGTGAAATGTAGCGACGTTTTAAGACTTCGCACATGAAAACGAACGACTTTTACTACGAGACGACCTTTGAAAACGCAATAGCGTATTCACTTACAGACATAAAATTGAAAAATCTTATCGGTATTTCAATAAATCAAAATTTATTCTCATTTTACTACGGATTTAAATTTTCACTTTAAATAAATATAGTTCCTCAGATTGATTTTATTTGATAGTTATTTATCTAATTTAGAATAGTATGCGTGATAATTATATTTGTGATTTCTTTTACAGCACCCACTTAGATTTTTACTGACTTGTTTTATATGAACTGAAGATTGACATGACCTAAATTCTTTTCAATTAGATATATCTACCGCTGACAACTCAGTAAATCCCTGCTCTCAAGGCGTGCCTTAAAAGGGCTCGGCATCTCTACTGGTTCAGTAATATAACGTGGTGAAACGAAAATTTTGCTTTAAAAATGTTGTTAACTATAACACTGCTGAATTGAACAGTTTATAAAAAAAGAGATAAAATAGCGATAGATATATATTTTCCACAATTGTTATATGATTCCGAGACCGTTGTCAGTTGTATACATTCAAATGTCGCATAAAATAAGCTCCCAGGGTAACAGCGCAAAACTACAGTGCATCCTCAAAGCAATACCTTTGTTCTGAATTTATTACTGAAATATTTAAAACTCCTAAACCCGATCTGCATTTAGGCATCCTCGCCATATTATTATAGTTCAAATTATCAAGATAGTCCATTTATCACAATCTATATTTGCAAGCAAAACAATTCTACTAATAAAGTCATAAAATTGTTTGTAACAATTTCAACGAGATAAAACCTAGCACAATTACACTGTACGCGATTTACGTAGCGCTACGCCGTAGCACTATTGCAGGTACCGTAGCACTAATCGCTACGGAGATTAGTTCCTACGACGCAAGGATTTGTCTGTATGTAGTTTGTGGGAACTTTGTGAATTTCACTTTGAGTAATTCTGAAATTTTAAGCTTGTATTAAGTTATTTAGTAAATTATGTATTTTAAGTGGAATATTCATATAACAGGATAGCAGTCGCTCGCGGGTTCTCCCGCTCTAATATTTCAACCATTATTATACTCCTGTAGGAGTGGAATATAAAAGAGTAAATTGGATAAAACTAATTAGTTTTTGTACGCGTTGTGCGTTTCTTATTCGAGTGTCCCATCAGCAAAGTACTAAGAGATGTGACTATCGGACAGCTGAACATGGGATTTAGGCGCTCTTTGTGATCATAGCTTTTAAACTGGTAAAATTTAATGAGACTTTAAGCATTCAATATTTTAAAGTATATGTATATAATCATATTTTAATAAAGTGCAATAACTCTGTCTCTATAAAAAAAATATAATTTTAATAAAATTTAAATAAAGATTTTTATAGAGGACTAAAAACGTCATAATAATATGTATATTCATACTTTCTCCATCATCGTCCTAAACGCCCATAATTACGTAACGTAGCTCACATCTACGGCGCTACAGCGTAGCACTAATTGCTACGCAACTCGTAGAGACCTACGGTTACGCTAAAGAGCGTGGGTTAATTGCAACGGCGATTTTCTACCCTATGGCCGCTTTACCTTACCCGGTGTAGTTAACGGTAATATTCTCTGTGGCTTCCACCCAACAAAAAACTTCGGCATTCTCAACGGAATACCGGCGAAAAATTTAAAAATATTTTCAAGCTAAAATTTATTTTAGCGGAACATTTTAAAACTGCATGTTTTTCTAATTAAAAATATTTTCCAGTTTACTGTCCATTTCCATCTAAATGCCGGTATTTAATTTATAATTTTAACAAATTACTTATCTAACTTTAAAAATATATAAATTAATATCAGATAAAATAAAAATTTCAGTTAAAAATATGTACTTTACACTTCTTTACGTTTATTTTATAAACTATTTATCGATATTAAATTAATTTCTTATATCTTAAAAACTATAGAAGTACGTCAGTCCAAAAAAAATTTTCCTCACAACAAAAAATCTACACTAACTACTCACCGATGATCACTATAAAACCACAGATTGGTCATTATAACTCATGTTTACGTTCACAAAACTTGTTACAATGTTGAACAATAAGGTAGCGGCCACACACTTCCACTGAACGGCGTTCTATCCAAACATCACGTATCGGTACTCAGTTCAGTCATTTCGCGAGAAACACTTCTCGTGTCATAATCGGCCTGGCATGACGCGTCAGTCGCGTGCCGCTGTCGGCCGCTGACTGCCGCGGACTGACTGAGTTGCCCCCGCCTATCCGGCAATGCTACTATATAAATTCTACTACGTAACAGTTTTAGTAGATTTTTGAATATGGGAATAAAATCTTTTGAAATATTTTAAACTCTTGCGATTTATATATGTAGTGTTAAATGTTTCAGACAGGAATGTATGTATTTGGTGAATTAGTTAAACATCAGGTAATAGTAGTATGTATCAATATTCTAACGTAAAAGTACATTTTTAATTTCGAATTTACTTTTTATTAATTATTTATCTTTACTTGATATCTTTATCTTTCCACTTATAAATGAATCAATATTCAATAAACCATAATTGCCTGACTCAACATCCGTGACACAATATCAATTTCCCAAACATTTAATATCGTCCCGTAATCCATGAAAAATATATCCAAATCATATCATTATTACGCACTCAAAGGTACTCAACGCTAAAATACATTTTCCAAGTACTTTAAAATTAAATTCTCAACAAGTAATTGTTCCTGGAATTATGGGTGAAATCGTATTTCAGCGGGGAATACGGGTAAATTCTGCCCGTTTTCTGTTTCGTTTGTTGGTGTGTTCTGCGCATGCGTGCTGAGAGCCCCGCCCTGCCCGGGTGTTAGCTTACTTCAACCTCAAAAGTTTCTCGCCGGCGAGTTGCTTGCGAGTTCAGTTCAGTTAGTAGTAGCTCCGTGACGTCATACAGAACTTCACACGCTGGTTTGCAGTTTAGAGTTTGTTGGTTAAGCGGTAGAGGTTTTGAAATCAGATATAATATAACTGTAATTGTAATATCTCTATATTTACTGCCTTATTCCAATGAGAATGTTAGAGGTCTTCATTTCAGTTACTCTTATCGAATTTTACCGCAATTTATTTTTCAACGGGCACAGTAAGTATTTTATTGACTCTTCTCCGAAGTATCATTTTCAGATTTCATAAATTTTAAAAGTTAAAATGATGATTTATATTATCGGGATAGAATACCGCAGTAGCACGAAAATTGGAAAATTTTATCCAAATTCTGAAATATTATTAATGGACAAATCACCTTATTTAGTGGACATTATTTTTATGATTTTTAATTACATTTCCGATCACGAAACCTGTGATTCATTATTATGTTCGAGTCAATCACTGTCGTATTTATTTACATACATACATACATAGACTCACGCCTGTTTCCCGGAGGGGTAGGCAGAGACTACGGAACGCCATTTGCAACGATCCTGACATACCTCACTTGCTTTACTCACTCTTATTTTTTTTTGTATGATTTTATTTTCAAAATACGCAACAGACTAGAAATTTCTTAATAAACGGAGTAATAGACTCAACTCCAGAACGCAGAAATCTCTACAAATACATGTATATTTGTAGAGCTTTCAAAAACGGATTTAATGCCGCTCAACTTTACCTGTTGGAGAAATCTACGCGTATATATAGAGCCAAACAAGTTATCTTAATTACGATTCGACACAGAGTTCTAATTCTGGAACCGGCCTTTTTCACATCCAATGAAACATTTACAGAAATAAATCAATGTTCAATTTTAGTTGAACAACTCTTTGCAGATTTTGATTAGAATCAATATTTGCCTATAGCAAGACCCACGCTATCTTTCAACAACCAAACCCGAACCCAAATCTCGGCTGCTAGCGTTATCGTAATGGAATGCTAAACCATTATCAAATTATGAGCAGTAGACATACGTCCACCCATCTCATGAGGGCATAACATAGGTGGAAGGGTTGTGGTTATTTCATTCTATCCCTTAAATTCGCTACCCTTTAGATTTATCAATGGATGATTTGTTCATTGAAATTTGGTACTAATATTTTAAGGTTGTTTGTTTGCCTGTATTGGCGTGAGAAATAGCACTAGAAGGTATCTACAGACATCTATTCGCATTGTAAAAGATACATATAAATTGATTACTAAGTTGCTTTAATATACTAAGCCACTGTAGAAACTTGAGCTGCAGATAGGAATGATTAACGTACGTGATTATTGACTTACTAGCCGGCTACGTTAAGTATTCGATCACAATTTGTGTCATGTGCGATACCTTTATTGCATATCTTTATCGTCATATATTTTTAATTTATTGTCTTTAATGGTATAGACACTACACGAAATCTTTCCTTTTAAGGACAAAACTACCAGGTATCACGACTTCACAAATATCAATACCAAAATTTTACCGAGTAAGAAGTCAAATTACTGATAAAAGGAAATCATAAATGTATGCGATATTTGGCATTATTACCAGAATGATTCTTGACGTGGCGTTAAATTTTATTCAGGTCATATTAACAAGTTTTATCATTTTGTTTTCAGGCTAAAACTATTTTATGCTTCTGCAGTGTGTAGATTGACAGGTACAGCTCTTGATTATTATAGCATAGGTGATATACAGATTTTCGTCCTTCGAGTTAACAGTCCTACAAATATGTCAATACAGTGTTAATCGTCTATTTTTGCTTCATAACACCAAAAGAAAATTCTCTATTCATAACATATAACTTTCATGAATCAGAAAAGCACCAACATCGCAACAAAGGCTCGAAAACATTCGTAATCCTGTCATAATAGAATTCTAAAGCGAGAAATCATATCGGGGATACTTAAAATTGTATGTAAGCGAATCGGTGCACCCCACACCCCTTAGGGGAGGCATTCATACGCGGCCCGAATATCTCAGGCCAAATGTTTTAATGATAGCTCTTTGATTGTAGAGAAAAAACGTGAGGAGCAAATTTTACACGCGTACGAAATTGTTCAAACTTTTGGGAAATGTAGATATGGTAGAGTCATATAGAGATAGTAGAGTCTTATAGAGATCTTCTTTGAGGAATGAGGAAATTCGTTTATAGGATAGAGATCTAAAGTGAAGAGATGATTGGTGCAATAGATCAGAGACATGGTAGAGTCTGTGATAGAGATCTTCTTTTTGAAAATTTTGGAGTGGTTTAAGCGGTCGCCTTTATCTTAATATATAAAATCCTTGCGTTACTGACTGTCTGACAGACACACTACAGCCGAAACTATTGGGCGCAGGAAGCTGAAATTTGGCATGTATGTTCCTTGGGGACCGTAGGGGTGCAATAAGAAGGGATTTCCCGAAATTCCCACGGGATCGGCCAAAACGGGTAAATTTAAAAAATTGCAGGCGTAACTGCTGGCGTCCTCTAGTTTTTAATACTGCGAGTGTTAGTACGATCCCCAAACGGAGCCTCACATTGTATCTTCTTCTTCCTAGCGCTTATCCCAGTTAGAACCCGGGATCTGCTTTCTAGTATAACCGAATTTGACTGAATATTCGCTTTTCCACGGAGCAACTGCCTGTCTGACCTCCGCAACCCAAAGCGATAGCTATATCCCATGGTTTAGACTAGTGTCAGTTTAATCATAGGAACTGATACCCTATAACGACTGTCAAAGATCTTCGTGACAGCCGGGACCGACGGCTTAACGTGCCCTCTGAGGCACGGGGCAAGCAACAATTTACAATTCAATACACGCACATAACTCCGAAAAGTCATTGGTACGCGCCGTGGATTCGAACCCGATACCCTCTGTATGGCAGTCCGTTGGTTTCTCCACTAGGCTATCGCTGCCTCACATTGTGTGATCTACAAATTATTGTATTGAGTCTGTGATATTTGTGTATATTGCTTGAATGATTGTTTGGGAGTTGATCTTAGTGCGGACGTTACTTTAAAAAAAGTATGAGATAGGTCTCATTTGATAGAAAGTGGAATGCGCACATTGAAATTCAACCCTAATTATGAATTTTATGAGTTACTGTGAAGAAGAAGAAGAATAAATATAACACTAGAGGATGCCCCCAGCTACGTCCGGCAGATATAAATATTTTTTAATTTGACACTACGCCCATTCCCGTTGGTCTTCGTGCACCGCTACGGTGTCCAATGGACACACACCAAATTTCAGCTTCTAAACTTAGCTGTGAGGTGTCTGTCAGTCAGTAACGCAAGAATTTTATATTAACAGATGATGTTACCGGTAGTGCTTGTCTCGGTTCGAACAGTGTGACACTTACCTGAAAAGATAGAAATCAACATTATTCTTCAGACTATTTTATAAGCAAACAATGAAATAAACATCATTATTGTGAACCATAAAAATATTTAATTAATATGTATGGAAGTATATTTCTTTTGAGTCATTAAAAAATATCAATGTATAAAAATTATTACAAATCAGGAAAATATAATATTATTATTGCGTTCAATAATTTAAATACACTTAAATAAACTATGGCCTTACCCGAGAGAAGAGGCCCGTGCCCAGCAGTGGGACAGTATGGGCGGTTTCAGATTAGCGTATTTTTCTGCGCGTATAGAGTCGTTTCAGCATACGCGCTTAGACGCGTGCTACGTTACGCGCTTCAAAAAACCGGACTCGCGTAAAGGGGCATAATTCAGCGTGTTCGCTCGAAACGGTAGTGACATCTTGTTAGTGTCGACATGGATTCTGACGGCTCGCATTTATACGAGTTTAGAAGCGCGTCAACGTTCGTCTGAGTTGCGCGTGTGCAAAAGGCGCGCCTATACGCGCCTACATGCGCTTCCAAAAACGAGCTTATACGCGCGTATAAAACGCTAATCTGAAACCACCCTATACCCTTCAGGTACTGACGTGGTTTAGTCATATCATAAATGGTGACGTGACGTCTCCCAGACAACTTAGTAAATAGTCGAAATAAGTCATTTATATTTAACCAGACGTCGCCAGCGGCTTCGCCCGCGTCAATTATACATATAAACCTTCCTCTTGAATCATTATATCTTTTAAAATAAAACGGCATTAAAATCCGTTGTGTAGATTTTAAGATTTAAGCATACATAGGGACAGCCAGACAGAAGACAGACTTTGTTTTATGCTATGTAGTGATTACTAAACAATTAATCGATTTTAAACTTTCGCGATTTGTATACATCATACAATTTAATTTAAACGGGTCTTATTCGCGATATTTAATTAACAACAGCCTTGGTCGCGGCAGGACTGCCGCGACCAAGGCTGTTGTAAGACGGCCAAAACGTCGGTAAAACATAGGTATTTATACCTTAAATTTATTAAATATCGCGAATAAGACCCGTTTAAATTAAATTGTATGATACTAAACTATTATATTAAATGTGTGGGCATAACATGTATGCGATTAAGATAATATATAATAATTGATAAATTATTATTGTATATTTAATCTGTACAATGTATACATGCCGTAAGTGTTGAAAATAATTTATTATTTGTTCATTCACGGCATAGGGGCTAAAGGTCTCAATAGAAACTTTACCTAGTTTGGGATTAGATACATGTAAGATTCCTCAGATATTATATTGGCAAACGAATAACAAAAGACCCTATTACGCTATAGCCGAAAAACCGGCCAAGTCTACAAAAATCCTTCTAAAATAGCAAGACTCCGCAATCAACATCTCAACGCACGGACCGGCGAGTTGATTTAAAGGCGTCCCGTATAATTTCCACTCGACACCCGCATAGCATGGTTGCATGGCAGTGCACGCGCCAAGTCTAGCCGGAGATAATAAATTAGCCGTCTAGTACTTATACTCGTACGCTATCGCTGGACAATGTTTCAAGTTGACTTGTCGCCTACTCAACTGTGCATACTTGGACTTTACGACGTAAGTTGCGAGTAAGTAATAGAAGCTTTATGGTAGCATGTTCTAAGTGTGCGTACAAAGGAGTTTATGCAAGGAATGGACTGCAATGTGTTGATTTAAGCAACCATACCAACGTTTCGCACTGCGCCTATTATTGTGGTTACAATCCCACTTTGTGAGATGCACAATAGTTGTTTCGAGTCTGGTTGTCCGTATATTGCATGTTTGTAGAGTATCTCACGATACAGGATTTATACCTAATGCTTAGTTATATATAATACTAATATATTAAGCTGAATAGTTTATTTGTTTGTTTGCTTGAACGTGCTAATCTCAGGAACTTGTGGTCCGATTTGAAAAAAACTTTCAGTGTTAGATATCAAGTTTATCGAAGAAGGCATTAGGCCATATAACATCACGCTTTGTTTTATACTGTGTAGTGATGATTTGCACATTGTTTAATTGTATTATGATTCGTTTATTATTATTTTATGAAGTTAGTAAAAAAACAACATCCTTTTCATAGGAGATGAGTATTTATTTGGTAGAAATGACGTAACCAATGTTTCACTCACCTAAAAATATATAAGTTACTAGCTGACCCGGCGAACTTTGTACCGCCTTATTTTATTTTTCTAGATATTTTTTTATACTTAATTGTGAATCTAAACCTCTCAAGTCCCCTTGAACACACACAAAAGTTTTCATCAAAATCGTTCCAGTGGTTTAGGAGGAGTTCAGTGACATACACACACACAAGAAATATATAATATAAAGATAATCTAAACGATAAAAAAGTTATTTGGAATTATTTTAGAAAATTTCATATATTTCAAACATTTGTCTTATTTATAGTACTGCTTAGGCAGCGATTGCTTTGACTTTGACACATTTTACATTGCTTTTGACCGACAACACTAATACTGACCTTACGTCTGAGAGACTACGCAGCTCCACAGCCGAATGTGTTATCGCACCGCTAGTGAGCGTTCGACTGATTGATGAACATGTTAAACCACGAAGGTACAGGGAAGGGCTTTGAAATTAGACTCATGTTTGTTAACTTGCCGTGTGTTAGACACCCACGTCAGTACTTAAAGGATGTATACAGGGCTGATGATGATGCATATGATACTACGTGCAGTTTTTCAATATTGATATATGATGTTTTTTTTTTACATACATACATAGACTCCCGCCTCCTGTTTCCCCGAAGGGGTAGGCAGAGGCATATTAAACGCCCACTTTTTGCCAGTGTTTTAATCCCACGTAATAGATGGCGAGCCTATTGCCGCTTATAGGAATATTTTGTTTGCCTGAGCCTCGTCCGTTGATCGGCAGGTGCACCACTTGCAGATGAGGTTGGCTTAGGACCCTAAGTTCTTCGTGGGAACCCTATGCGCCCTTCTTGGTGGGAACCCTATGCATATATGTCCACGCAAAAGTAGATTCTTCATTTTATTTATAAAGAGGTTTAAGTCGTTGCCAAAATTAATTACGTTACACACAACAGCTATAACAGTTGAAAAACTGATTATTAAGCAAAGTTGCTCAATTATACAGTAATTTTAACTATAATTTAGATAACATCTGGCTGATAGTTTGTAAGCATAAAACACCCATAATACGTCTAAAATAACCATAGATTTTTTATAGTCTCAGACCTGTATCCCCGAAGGGGTAGGCAGAGGTGTAAATATTACACCCACATTTCGCCATGAGTTTTTAGGTCCCACGTAATACCGTACAAGCCTATTACCGTTACCAGGCACATCACCAGATTCCGGGCTACTACTAAGTATTCGGAAAAACCCAGTAACACTTTTGCCCGACCCGGGAATCGAACCGGGATAATCGGGACCTTCGATCAGTAGTCGCATACGCTATCCACTGGACCACGGAGGCAGTCTCAAAATAACCATAGAAATCAAGTACAAAACCGGAACAGGCCGCTAGTATAACATCCACAAGTGAATGTATAACCAAAAAAAAAAACAGAATATACGACATCAAAACCAGAGATTCGATCGCCACAGACACCCAATTTCTATACGCGCAACACCCTAACTGTGTTCCAATCTATCACAGAAATTCATCAAAGTTAAAAGCAATATTTTCGACTAGGAGGGCACACAAATTGATTGTGACTGTACACGACCGGGGGCATTGGTCACGACGGAAATCGAATCCGCTACACGTCGGGCACCTGCGAGAGAAGCAAATTCACATTCGTCAATAGAGACCGACCTGTACGGTGATATTAAAGTTTATGGAATACAAGATGTGAAGGTAGATATATGTATGTAAATATATATTTGTTAGGGTGGCGTAGGATGGCCCTTTAATTGGGATATTGTTTTTCATTTAATTATTTTCTTGTTGATGAATTAATTAACATGGAATATGATAGATATTGATTTTGGCACTTATGTATTATGTGCTTAATATTTATTTTAAAGGTATTTTGTCGTTAGAGAAATTTTCTTAGCATTAAAGAAAAGGTTTCCTTTTGTGTCAAGACACTAAGAAGGAAAACTTATTGAAAGTATGAATTTACATACATACATAGACTCACGCCTGTTTCCCGGAGGGGTTGTATGAGACAAACGCCCACGATCATATCAATAGAAAAGAAAACCGTCCTGTCATTGTAAGTACTTTAATTTACTTACGTCTTCTAAAAATAGAAAATGTGATCAATAATATTAATATTGTGATGCTTGAGATCAAGTAACAAGTACAAAGTTCGACTTACAAGTCTGGCAATCCATCTTATGATATACTTACTCATAAAATAAAATATTAATACTAGTAAATAATAGTAGCTATTCCTTATTATATGGAACTTACTTTTAAATTAGCAGATGATTAATACAATAGATAATACCTAATGTATAAAGTGCCCAGTGGACTATAAATGGTATTTGAAAGTCTCACTAAGGTTTAAACTACAGCACTTGTTTTGTGAAGATTGACACATGTCTTTAGAGAATATTACGTAAAACTAACAAACATACAAAATGTTTCATGATGTATTCCAACGTATGGTTTAGCAAGCTAAATTTTAATACGCTTTTTAACTTAGCCAATTCAGTGGTAGGCGAGGGTACGAACTCAAAACACTATCCGCAAATCAATTAATCTGTCCGAGAAACTGATTAAATATGAGTATAATATACATAATAATAATAATATTTATTGACCAACAAGTTAACATTACAGAATACCAGATAAAACATATATTAAATTTTGTTGTTAATAATGATTCTGCACATACTATATGTATGTGCAGAATCATCGCGAAATCTCAGTATTTTGCACCAGTAAAGTAATATGTTTTAAAATTTATTACTGTATATTTTAATACGAATATATTCGGAGTATAGTCAAGGTACGGCAGATTTATTTGAAAATCTCGTCTTCATACGTGCGCTCACCCGCCAGATGAATATAAAATTTTACTGAGAATTATGGACTTTGGAATGAACCTTAGCACAATATAATTCATAACTTTGTACCTAGATTTGACTGCAAACGCGGCGTACACTCTAAGTGTAGTAGTGTAGTAGGTTCATTCCTTGGCTCAACGATTTATGTAATAAAGTAAGTGTTTTTTTTATCTGAATGTAGAGTTCAGATTTTCACAGAAATAGTAATAATATCCTAAGACAGTTAACAGATCCTCATTTGATCTCAAAGAAGGCAGATCTTCAAGGTAGTAGAGCCTTGCTGATTTCAGCATGAATGGGCCGGCTCGAAGTACTACCCTCTCACAGAAAATCGACGTTAAGTAACAGTACCTAGACTGTTGCGTTTCGTTCGGTGAATGAGAGTGCCGGAGGCCCTATCCCCTATTCCTTCTCCCTCATCCCACTCCTCATCCTATCCATTTTCCCAACCCCAAGGGGCGGCAACTCACTTGTGACTCCTGTGGTGTTGCTTGTGTCCATGGGCGGCGGTCATTGCTTACCATCAGGCGATCCGTCTGCTCGTTTGCCGCCTATTACCATAAAAAAAGATCGTGAACTATATCTACCAGATAACCCCTAGGCTGGCAGAGATAGTTATATCGGCGATAGGATGGGATTAGGACTTTGATCTGTATCCTAGGTGTACTAGAACTAGGATAGTAGTATGTGTGTATTTAAGAACATAAGCATAAGATAACCGATACACATACTATCGGTTATCTGGTACCATAGGACAAACATGGCCTAGTTTATTATAAGGTACGAGTTGTCTGAGGACATTATAATAATTAAAGGTAAACACATGAAAACACGAACTTTCCTAATAAAACTTCCATAAGACTAATAAACCGCATAGTTTACAACAACAGCCAAATGAACTTTTATATTTCATATTACAAAAACTATATCTGTCTATTAAAGTGTCTAAATTATTAAGACAAGTACAGCGATTCTGTTATTTCCTTGGATGCGGACATAACTCCTGTTTTATTACAAATTACCCTCGTTCAAACTAGGACAAAGAAAATATAGTAATTAATAACAGTTTTTATAAGTTTTCACGGTAGTTTAGCTATCAAACTCGTAGTTTTATTATCATTCTTGGGACAATTATTAAAAAGTTTTAAAACTTTTTATATAGAAAGCCTAGTAGCTAAATTTCAAGAACAAATTAGAAATTATTATTTATTTCACGGGATATAGGGATTATTTATGGTTAAAACCTGGCGATGAAAAAGAGTGACCGTGAGTTTTATTGTCTATTCTTTCTCATGGTTCTATGCCCTTGCTTTGCGAACGTGGCAGTAAATGTAAATGTAGAGTCTTTAAGTAATTATTTTATAAATGTATTATTTTGACGTTAAAGGATTTTGAATTTGAATTTGACAGGCATCATAACAGACCGTGAGTGTAGGGTCCAATTGACAGGAAATAGTCATTCAAAGTTATCAATGTACTTATAGGTAACGAGAAATCAATCTAATGGTAACCAATCGAACAACGGGATTACATTTTGAATACACTTGCATAAACACATGCATTCTTTATATATTGGTTTAACGATTGGTTTACGATGGCAGTAAAAGAAGAAAAACATATGTTTCAAATTAATTTATTAAATTCTCATTGCATCCAAATAGCACTGAAATTCAGTCTCAGAAAACCTTAAAAAAATATCTTTAAAAGATTATAAACGGCACTCAGACTCACAAAAATACAGTACTTTAAAAAAAGCTTTTTAAAATTTCATAAATTTCGGTAATTGTTCCCTGCTCATCGGATAAACCAAGGGCCGAGGGTGGTTTCCAGGCGACTAGCGCTCAAATCAGCCGTGCAGTGCCCGGTGACGCGGCTATGTAGCTGCAGAGGCTGCACATGGGAGTCAAAAGTCTTACTATACATATATGTGAAACAATAGAACTAATGTACTAGAAACGGAGATTGGGAATGAGTGGCCCGAGGTACGGAATGAAAACTTGAATATGACAATTTGATTTCACATGAAATAATGTTTCCGTAATTGGTTAATTAGACAAGTTATTTCACTACTTTATTCTATACCAAGTTTAAAACTACTGCTGTGGATGAACCTAAATAATTTATAAAGGAATCCGGCTGTTTTATTTAGAATTAGGTAAATCAAAATATAAAAGACTAGATGAGCCCGCGGTTACACCCGCTTTATTTAAGGCTACTGCTCCGCTCCCGTGACTACTAGCGTGATGTTATATAGCCTATAGCCTTCTTCGATAAACTTGCTATCTAACACTGAACAATTTTTCACATCGGACTACTAGTTCCTGAGATTAGCGCGTTCAAGCAAACAAACAAATAAACTATTCAGCTTTATATATTAGTACTAGAGGATGCCCGTGGCTACAACCGCGTTATTTAAGGCTACTGCACCGCTCCCGTGGCTCCTAGCGTGATGTTATATAGCCTATAGCCTTCTTCGATAAATTTGCTATCTAACACTGAACGATTTTTGCAAATCGGACCACTAGTTCCTGAGATTAGCGCGTTCAAGTAAACAAACAAATAAACTATTCAGCTTTATATATTAGTACTAGAGGATGCTCGTGCTTACACCCGCGTTATTTAAGGCTACTGCACCGCTCCCGTTGCTCATAGCGCGATGTTATATAGCCCATAGCCTTCTTCGATAAACTTGCTATCTAACACTGAACGATTTTTTCAAATCGGACCACTGGTTCCTGAGATTAGCGCGTTCAAGCAAAGAAACAAATATAGCTAAGCATTAGGAATAAATCCTGTATCGTGAGAGACTCTACAAACATGCAATATACGGACAACCAGACTCGATACAACTATTGTGCATCTCACAAAGTAGGTGGTGTGGTTGACGGCATAGAATACAAGTGTCACCACCCCCTATCTTCCCGTGGGTGTCGTAAGAGGCGACTAAGGGATAACACGATGCAAATACCATCTTTGCGTAGAGACGGAAAACTCGACATCAAACCCTATACGACTGCCTCGTTGGTCTCGCGGCATAAATGTGCGCGTGGGATCGGGAGGTCCCGGGTTCGATTCCTGGGTCGGGCAGTGTTATTGGGTTTTTTTGTCACGAAATTCTCAATAGCAGCACGAAGTCTGGAAATGTGCCCGGTACGGCAATAGGCTCGCCCCTTATTACGTGAGACTAAAGTATATCTGGCGAAAAGTGGGTGTAGAAAGACACCTCTGCCTACCCCTTCGGGGATAAAAGGCGTGACGTTATGTATGTATGTATGTACAAAGTAGGATTGGAACCACAATAATAGGCGCAGTGTTTAACGTTTGTATGGTTGCTTAAACAAATACATTACAGTCAATAACTAGCATATACCTCTTTTTACGCACACTTAGAACATGCTACCATAAAGCTTCTATTACTTACTCGCAACTTACGTCATAAAGTCCAAGTATGCACAGTTGAGTAGGCGACAAGTCAACTTGAAACATTGTCCAGCGATAGCGTACGAGTATAAGTACTAGACGGCTAATTTATTATCTCCGGCTAGACTTGGCGCTTGCACTGCCATGCAACCATGCTATGCGGGTGTCGAGTGGAAATTATACGGGACGCCTTTAAATCAACTCGCCGGTCCGTGCGTTGAGACGTTGATTACGGAGTCTTGCTGTTTTAGAAGGATTTTTGTGGACTCGGCTGGTTAGCGGTAAACAGTGTCTTTTGTTACTCCTTTGCCACAATAATATGTAAGGAATCTTACATACATCTGATCCCAAACTAGGTAAAGTTTCTATTGAGAGCTTCTCTTGAAAATAAATTATTTTCAACTCGTACGGCCTGTATACATTGTACAGATTAATTAACAATAATAATTATTTATCAGTCAGGTAGTAGAGCCTTGCTGATTTCAGCATGAATTGGCCGGCTCGACCGGGGAAGTACTACCCTCTCACAGAAAATCGACGTAAAGTAACAGTACCTAAACTGTTGCGTTTCGTTCGGTGAGTGAGAGTACCGGAGGCCCTATCCCATATTCCTTCTCCCTCATCCCACTCCTCATCCTATCCCTTTTCCCAACCCCAAGGGGCGGCAACGTAATTGTGACTCCTGTGGAATTGCTTGTGTCCATGGGCGGCGGTAATTGCTTACCATCAGGTGATCCGTCTGCTCGTTTGCCGCCTATTACCATGAAAAAAAAATCAATGATGATGATGATAATAGTAGAGTTAATCGCTTAGATGCCATGCCCGACATTAAGCTTTCCCTTGATCACAGATTCAAACTAACTACCACATATAATATAATAGTTTAGTAATCACTACATAGTATAAAACAAAGTCTGTCTTCTATCTGTCTGTCACTGTGTATGCTTAAATCTTAAAAAACACGCAACGGATTTTAATGCGGTTTTTTTTTAAGACAGAATGATTCAAGAGGAAGGTTTATATGTATAATTGACGCGGGCAAAGCCGCTGGCGACGTCTAGTATATTATTAATTATAATCCACTAATCCACAAGAAGATAGTGTTTTCCTTAATAGAATTCATAGAACTGGCTATCTTTAGAACTATAAATATATATTATGTATTAGGAACAACACATGAACGTAATAGAATATTAAATATTCTACGTTTGTTTGTATAGTATAATATTTTCATACCTGCTAAAGCAGGCATAACAAAATAACATACGCATAAATTCCACACAAACGCACATCATTTGATCTCGTAACTAAACCGCACGCTAACCGATCGTTAAGTTCAGTTAATCGGTACCTTTTTATCGTTAGTTACCTTTTGGCGATCGGTGTAAGGTATCTTCGGCCCTCGTGTTTGGCAGGTAATTAGTAATTTATGTAGTGATTTAGACGTATTGTTCGAATGTTTTTCTTTGTAGTTTAGTTCCAGAAATAAAGGTCATTGGGCATATCTGACCCGCTTTGCGAACAGTGGCGGACATTAACCAAAATAGTTTTAAACAAAGGGGAATAATATGACCTTTCATTGCATATAATTGTTTGATTAAAAATCTTCGAGAAAAATGTACAGGATCCTTTAAAAAAGAAAACTAACGGTATCAAAGGTTTTTATTTCATCTTATAAAGGCATAAAAATAATATCGAAATGAGCTAATGTTTAGAGATATGTTATACGCTGTCTCTTTCGTACATTGAACAGGTTTTTTTTGCATATTAAATAGCTGCGCCCATATCGCTAGCATTGTTTATTATCTGTCTTGGGCCATACACCAGGAAGCAACATACGCACATTTTTAAATGATCTTATGATTGCTTTGGATCATATTGAATAAAAAATATTTTAATGAATTAGCATTTTATTTTTCTTACCTATATCAGTTAATTAGCGGACGCCCGCGACTTCGTCGGCCTCATTCAGTGATCCCGCGCGAATATCGGTATAAAAGTAGCCTATAACCTTCCTCATTAATGTGGCTATCATACACAAAAAGATTTTTTCAAATCGGATCAGTAGTTTCAGAGACAAAGAGTATGCATATATACATAGATAACACTTGAATTTTTTGAGTTGCCCGTAGCTCACTTTAATGCGACTAATGCCATAGTAAATGAGAGCCACAGATGAATACATTCTGCTATATTTCGTTTGTGTATGCCATGGGTATGGTTTCCATACTAAGGTGCCCATTTACCTTTGTTATGTATGTAAGTACATAGTATGGTCACTACAAGTGAAGAATAATTATCAAATGATATCTGAAATACCGATTTTTGCTACCTAGGTTCACTCCTGCAAGATGACAGCGAAATTTATCGGGATGTTAGGCAACGAATTAACGCAGGATGGATGAAATGGCGACAGGTCTCAGGCACAACATGCGATCACACAATGCCTGTGAAGTTAAAAGGCCGCATGTATAAGGCCGTTATAAGGCCTGTCGTACTGTATGGAGCTGAGTGTTGGGCTACAAAGAAGCTGAATGTGAAACGATTGCATGTTGCTGAGATGAGAATGTTACGATGGATGTGTGGAGTGACAAGAATGGACAGAATTAGGAATGATTACATTAGAGGTAGTATGAAATTGGCGCCCATTGATGAAAGGTAAAAGGGAGTCGATTTGCCTGGTATGGACATGTTATGCGATGAGATGAGATGTACGTAGGTAAGAAAGTGATGAAATGCACGTAGGACGAAAAGGGAGAGGGCGGCCAAGGAAAAGATGGATGGACTGTGTGAAGATGAATACGAAAGAGAAAGGGATAAACGATCGGATGACTTGTGACAGAGAAGTATGGAAGCGAAGGACATACTGCACCGACCCCAAATAAATTGGGACCAGGGCAAGACAATGATGATGAGATGAGTATTTAATAGATAAGTTCCAAATATTGCTCAACCGCGACAGTGCAACCACCTTATGCATCCACCATCCACATACAAATGAACAAAACTTTAAAATTACTTTCACGTAGAAAAATACTAAGACTTGCCGTTATTTGAAACCTGTATGGCACACGTTGCCTAAACATTTTTCCATAGAATATTCCGGCACATTGTGGAGGTGTTATATTTGAGTGAGCCGTCTATCTGTACGTATATGTGTATAATTTAAGACCCGGCAATTTCCGCACATCCGACGGACCATCCGTGCAAAGGAGCGACACACTGGGACCGCAAGTAGTTAAGTATATTGCATTTATTAACCGTGCTAGATCCGTCTTATCTCCTTAAAACCAAAAAAAATAACGTATTTTATGGTTTCGATTTTTGCCAACGACAATTGCTTTTTATAGGAATTTAAGTCGGTTTCTCAAAGCAAAGGTATGTGGTAGATATATATCCCGTAGGAATACTTTTTTTATAGACTCACGCCTGTATCCCCATAGGGGTAGGCAGAGGTGTAATATTACACCCACAATTCGCCATGGATTTTTGGTCCCACGTAATAGGAGGCGAGCCTATTGCCGTTACCGGGCACATCACCAGACTCAGTGCTGCTACTGAGAATTAGGAAAAACCCAGTAACACTTTTGCCTGACCCTTACACAGAGTGTTGTATAGCGTGAGGATGGAAGCCAGGACTCCCCGCTTACTGCGAAGCTGAGTTTAACTAACACTACTTAACTCATCACTTATTTCTCACTATTATATTGTGTCTGATACTCTTACCATTACAGTAACATCCATAACCTATACTCTGAGAACAACGTGCCTGTCAACGCCTAGCAACATTGCTTGCCACCATTACAATCCAAAAACCCACATCCGCACAGCCAACAACGGAAAACCCAAAAAATATCTACGTGGCAACACAGCCCCGTAAGATTCAATGTTGCCAACCCAGAAATATAATGTGGCCGACAAAATTTATGAGAAACGGTATTTGAATATAAAAATGACATGTTACACGTTGTCACTTGTAACGTCCCATAGTAAGAAGCGTCTTATGGTGTATTTGTCTCGAGGGGGTTTTTGATGGGGCCACTGGGCCAAATATACATAAACGTCGTTTGAGAAATATCGTATTTTTTATGTTATTTATGTTAAGCGGTAAAGCAAAGAATTGTCTTAGTGCTTTCCTTTTACATATTCAACTGTTTATTTGAATATATTGCGTTTTGGATGGCAAATTATTGTATGGATGCTGAAAATTTGTTACTAAGCATTTCTGGATACGTAAAATTGCAGGTGCTTTTGGTGTTGCTTATGTTGAGTAAATGTTAACTTAGGGCATGAATTGTGTCTCAAGATATCCTAGGTACAACAGAAACACGAGAAGACAAGTACGATAAGTTTATTCACAATTTATCTCTTTTTTTAAGGTACTGGTATGTTTCGAATTCACAACACTTGGCGCAATTTTAATCATCGAGGCGACTAAAAAATTTCGATTGCCACTTACGTGCAGTCAATTCATTAGATAAAACACATCAAAATTAGGGTTCAGCTTAATATCATCATGAATCATCATCATCACATCAGCCTTTAATAGTCCACTGCTGGACTAGGCCTCTCCTTTGAAAGGAGGAATTGGCCTACTATACCGCGCTGGCCAAACGGGTTGGTATAGGGTTTGTATCAAGTTTTCCTTCTCTTGCAGTGTTGTTCTTTGCATACTATGCTCCCTCTGCCGGCTCTTACGACACCCATGGGATGATATGGGGTGGTGACATTTCGTATTCTTAATCCGTCAATAATATCCCAGTTAAATAAAAAGTATGAGCTCTGCAATCTAATGTCGGCTTTCAATTCCAAGCAGATTTGACGGACTATAATCTATTCTACAGAGTTAGAGAACTACACATAACAATAACTATAGATAATTATATTCTATAATTTTATCTAAAGCTTTATCTATAGCGGCGATAGGCCAGTGGTGTACGTAACGGACTGCCGAGACGATGGTCTCGGGTTCAATCCCCAGGTACCCCGGGCACACACCTCTGTAATTTCGAAATTATGTGTTTATTAATAATGTTAATTATCGCTCGCTTAATAATGTGCCCGGTAGATGGCAATAGGCTCGCCCCCTATTACATTAGGACCGAACCATAACTGGCGAAGTGTGGGTGTGTATTACACCTCTGCCTACCCCTTCGGGGATAAAAGGCGTGATGTTATGTTATGTTATCTAAAAACTGGCAAAGATCATCATGACAACCTAGATTCGTTGCTATACACGTGCGCACTCAATGGGGAAAAGAACTAGTAACAATATACCTACTAAAAGTTTGAAAAGCCTCTTATGCACGCTATGAGTTAAGACTAGGCCATATGTGTGGCAGATCTTTCCTATATACTATCATTACTTAAAAAAATACATACTAAAATGAATAGCTGTACCAATTATGTAAATAAACCTGTCGTATTTTTGCATGAAATCCTTCAAGATGACTCTCACTTCAAGAATCATCATTAAAACTAGAAAATCCGGATAACTTGTCTCACTCTATACCTTATTAAATAAAAGCACTTTAATGACCAATTAAATTACTTGTTTCCAGTAGCAATAAAAACTTAAACGTTCCAACTATTTCTTAGTGTGCCTCTCACTTTATAGTCCGCGATTTAAGGCAGGTGGTGTAGCAGAAACTGCAACACACTCACACTCACACTTACACACACATGCACACATATATTAAACACGCCTGCTTTGCTCGAGTGCTTAGATGCAAGGCAGTACGTCAATCCTGCATTTTGATTTGTTATGCTGCTTGTTGAACACCTGTACAAAAATAAAATAATACAAAACGAGTACATGCATGTAAGGTTGTATTATTTTGAGTAGTTATAAACTTTGCCATTTGTTACAGGTTTATATAGAATGGCAATTCAGAGACCATAATATTAGGTCAAATAACCGTGATGGGCTGATAATTTCTGATCACCAATCCACGGCCATAAAAACGTAATCAAGAAAAATTTTGAACATTGAATAATTACCCGAGATTAAACTCGAATATTGGATGAATAGTAGATTTTTTGAAATTAGGTGCGTATTATATTTTTACTTATCGCTTACTAAATAATGCAGGAAAATATTTTAAGTAAACCTATGTGTCTGAGAGCTCTCTATAATGTTCTCAAAAACATGTAACGTCTGCCACCTGCAGCTGTCGAGCGTGGTGGACTAACCTTCTCATTATAAGAAAAGTTCTGTGAGTCCACGACTGGCTGGTTGGATAATCACGGAGTTCAATATTCGATCTATAGATAGATCTGTAGATTTTAGGTTCGTTATTGACATAAGCTCTATACAAAATATGTCAAACACGAATCTAGAATTTCAAAATCCATGTATGGAACGAATATTGAAAATGGCCGTAAGTCATTAGAATAAATTTATTTATTTATTTATTTCATATAGGTCCTTCACTGCTGACAATACTTAAACTAAGGTTATTAAAATCTAATACTAATGATACAAAACCAAACGTACTAAATAGTCTCAATAATTTTCAACATTTTTACATTTGTTAATCGTCTTAGTATATTTCAATAGTTGCTGGTCTCCAAGCGAGGCTAAGCCGCGCCTTCGGTTATTATTCCGTGGTTATTTAAGCGTCCACTGGGAAGATTTAGTACCCCTGCTGTGAGAAAAGACGCTAGAAATATTTTGATGATTATGTTATTATAATGATGTAGGTTGGAATAGTGTTTAGAAATAGTGGCGTGAGTTTTTTACAGGTTCTCTCATTGCTATAATATCTATCCGAAACTGGGTAAGTAATTTTACGTTTGTAAATGTTACTATGTGACCTAAAAGAATTAAATGGCAGGATTTAAATCAGAAAAAAATCGATAGGTAACGTTAAAAGCTGTTTTATATTTGACGGGATAAGTTTACAATTATGATTTTGATCACATCTAGAGCGGTTGCAGACTAGCGTTTTATACGCGCGTATAAGCTCATTTTTGGAAGCGCATGTAGGCGCGTATAGGCGCGCCCTTTGGCACACGCGCAACTTGTGCGAGCCTCAACGCGCTTCTAAGCTCGTACAAGCGTGAGCCGCGAGACGACATCACTACCGTTTCGAGCGTACACGCTGAAATATGCCCGTTTACGCAAGTCTGTTTTTTGAAGCGTGTCATATAGCGCGCGTATGCTGAAACGACCATATACGCGCAAAAGTACGCTAATCTGAAATCGCCTCTATAGTTCAACATATGTATATGTTATTGAAGAGATTGCCGTTTGAGAAACAGAAGCAAAACGTAATGTTAAGAACTACCATTCACTTAATCTGTTTTGCATCGTCCATTTGAATTGTAGCAGCAAAATGAAATGACGTTAGTAAACAATGAGTAATGGCCGGTCGCAGTATTTGATCTATGCATAGATTTGGCTACGGAGCTTGTGTCAAATATGTATCTTCTCTCTATCGAAATAATAGCCAAGTGCGGCAACAGCCGGTCACAATATGTGATTTATCTATGGAGTTGGAACACATATTAAATACTCAACGTTTTCAAGCACACACTACTACAGTAGCATTCGTCATCATCATCATTCTAACGCCGTCCATGCGATCCAAGACCCATGCCTTAGATCCCGAGGTTTCATCATCATCATCATCATCCTGTCAGCCTAGAGACGTCCACTGCTGGACATAGGCCTCCCCCAAGGTATTCCACACAGACCGATCTTGAGCCGCCCGCATCCAAGAAGCGGTCCTGCGATCTTAACCAGATCGTCGGTCCACCTTGCGGGAGGCCTACCCCTGCTGCGTCGTCCGGTACGTAGTCGCCACTCCAAAGCCCGCCTGGCCCAACGGCCATCGGTTCTTCGCGCTATATGCCCTGCCGATTGCCACTTCAGCCTGGCTATTCGGATCCCGGAGTTTGCTAAATAGTATATAGTAATATTAACGTCACTGAAAAATTCATAACGATAATGATAAGCTCCATCTCAACTCGCTTACTCTCAACCTGGCTCCAGGCTATTCGAGGCTCAAAGGAGCATTTAAAATAAACAGCATAAAACATAAACGGATCTAATTTTATAACAGGATACGCAGGTAATCCCGGGAGATAACTAGATGGTTTGCCGGCTCACCCGCGTGTGTAAATGAAATAAACTATTTTGCACCAAGTAAATTTGAAAATTTGTTCCGTAAGCTCACGTACGTGGTAGGCAAACTGTTTCCTGATGAAACACGCGCTTATGTTGGTGCTTTAAAATGAAGGCTGTCTAATATTATGAGCGATTTTGAATTTATGAGGTTAATAAAAAAAAATAGTCAAGGCAGGCTTGGTTTTAAATAGTCCAGCGGCTTCGCAATTAGCGTGAACTGTATGTTGTGGCAGTCGCATCTATAATTTTAAAATTACTTTCATTAAAAGGAACATAAATTGAAGCATATTGATATAAATTAATACCCAGATAAAAGTCCAAGGATACTGTTTCATAAGCAATGATGTAGAACTGTCATCACAGGCAGCAGCTAGTCAGCAAGCCGACTGTAAGAGCAAACTGTCAGCTACATGAGGACAAATCCACACGCTTTTACAAATAAAGCTTATTAGCGATAATTATGTACCATTGTAGCTTTAATTTATTTGGCATTAAACGTTAGCGTTAATTTTCTGATATATACTTAATCCAGTTAATCTAATAAGCAGATTTTCAGCATATACTGTTGATGGCTTATTTCAGTTAGAATAAATATTCTAAATTGTATTGACGAGCACATGGTAAATTATTAATGTTTGTTGACAAGCTTGACCTGAGATTATTTTTAATAATCTTTAGAACGTTTTTGTTATGATATTTACATAATTTATCACAAGGGTTTAATACTGTCATATATTGTGATTGTATATAACTCTTATTTAAGTATTTCCTACAAATAATGTAATGTATTATATTACCAGCATTCCACGGCCACGAACTATGAGAACGTCAAGAGTCAAACACGCTGTGTGTATGTTGATATACTAACTACACATGTTCCTCAAGACCTATATGGCAACTCCCAGAAATGTAGGATTTCTTATGATGTACCCAAGTACCTAAGTACCAAGTTTCAAATGATGTACCCATGAAGTGACGTGGGTATTAACATATACGAGTAATACGCACGTCACTTGAAAATGTCAGCAGTGTGGGCTAGAACCTGGCAGTGTGCAAGTCGCTCCATTAGGCGGTCGCTGACTTTTAACAAATATTCGTACATACTTTTTAATAGCACTACTTCTACAATAACCGAGTTCTGCGAAAATAGTTTAAAAACTATTTTAGCCGTCTCAATTATTACTAAAAATATTTCAACAATTTCCGTCCGTTTCTCTCTTTATCTGTTAGCTCAGGCGTCCGCTTAAAATGAAACTAAATGAATTTTGTTCTACGGAAGCTTTTAAATGAACTTTAAAGTATTTGTTATGACGATATTATAAAACCTTGTTGCAGAAGCTTAGCCTTATGAGTAGAGATAAATAAATACCTTTTATATTTAATTAATTCCTCCACTTGTTTAGATTTGCTTCTGTTTAATTTACCAATAAATAGAATCACGTTTGCCTGAGTTTTTGAGTATAATTCGCGTGAATAAAAATGGGTCAAGTTTATATTTCGCCAGCTATAGCCCACCAAACTGGCTAAGTGTGAGTTGGCAGGCTTCACATGTTTTCCGAGATCACTATGGAGAACTCTCAGATGTGCAGATTGGCGTTTTCTTTCGGCGTTTAGCCGTGGTCTATTAGTCTCTCTACCCGTCTATCGCTTCTTTACAACCCTTACAAGCACTAAAACGAGTACTTTCACAACGCAGGCATCCAGCTCAGCATGTGCCGGGCGTCTAGAGCCTCTTACAATCTTAAAATGGCAGAGAAAAGATGACAAAAAGTGCTTCAAAACACTTTAAATCTGTATCAGTGTAACACAACGGTGTTTAGACGAAGTGAATTTATCGTCGCAGGCCCCTAAGCGTTAGCACTCTCGACTTTATAGCACAGCTTTATTGCCAATGAAATGGCCTTTAATTTTAAATTTTAACACCCCCCATTTATGGCGGGGGATAGCTATTGAACAGGTAATAGAAAAATTATCGAGGAAGCGCAGCAGTTGAGACAATATGTGGGTAGTTCGTTATTTTGTAAATATGATAAGAAGCAACCTGCAATTTTTTTATCAAAGCCATAACATCAGGTTTACCAATACGCATCAGATAAATGGTAAAACTGGCTCATAGGGACAGCTGTGCTGACTTTAGACCTCGTAATGTTCACAAATAGTGTCGACAATAAATAATAATATTGATAAGCGGTCTGTTAGAACTGTATTCTCGTATCTTTTTTCAGCTGAAGGATTAATTTCAGACTATTCAGGTGATGTAACTTCCGCAAGTCATAATCCAAACGCAGTTGCTTCTACAACTTGCTCTTGTAGCCCTTATGGATAATTTCAAGTCTCTAATTCTATAAAATGAAAAGTTGTTAAGTTGCTTTCATTTTAAATTACAATCTATTTTATAACTTATTATTGTTGTATAGTATAGAATATAATTACAAACGTTAAGCAAATAACTATATCGGATATAGACTGCCTCCGCGGTCCAGTGGATAGCGTATGCGACTGCTGATTGGAGGTCCCGGGTTCGATTCCCGGGTCGGGCAAAAGTGTTACTGGGTTTATCCGAATTCTCAGTAGCAGTACGGAGACTGGTGATGTGCCCGGTAACGGCAATAGGCTCGCCCCCTATTACGTGGGACCTAAAATTCATGGCGAAATGTTGGTGTAATAGGTACCTATTACGGCTCTGCCTACCCCTTCGGGGATACAGACGTGAGGCTATAAAAAAAAGAAACTACGATGTACAACTTACATGACTGTTTGGTGGCTCTTTTATATATTCACTGATAAATAAGCGATTAAAGTCAGTCTTTTAGTAACAACTCGTTCACTACAAGCCACTCGACTAACTACAGGATCTGATCAAGTACTCTTCTACCGTTGTAGCAACATAATTTCTTGCAAGTAGATTACCTTTTACAAGAAAAGACTGCGCGATATCGGCTACAGTGTTTAGTATCTGAAGGGCAGAGTGCTTGAGCCGCCATTGTTGGTGATTTCCCGTTCATTGTCATATGCCACTTGATTTTAGACGCCCTCGTACCGGAATAGATAGCTTTTGTACCCAATATGTGGGCCTTTGGGCGACTCACGGTTTGTAAAGCACTGTATTCCTTTTGTATAAACACTTTTGTGAGCAATGTAACTGAATTTGAATTTTACCTAGGTGTCTTCTACCGGAGCCATGTATTTTCAAACATCAACAAATAGTAATTGATTTTATATTTATTTCAATTTGCAGTACTTGGTGATAAAAACAAGCTTCTATGTATGTTTCACATACATAGACACAAACGTAGAAATTTGTTTATTTTTGTGTCAGAAACATAGAATGTGTAATATGTTGAATAACTAATCCAGAATATGGATTAGACTGCGTCTAGTGGTAAGCAGCTAATTTTATTGTGGCTCTTAGACACCGGTGACGGCTGCGAATCATCACTCTATCTTTCCCACCTAAGAAAAGGAACGCATATTAAACATCATCTTCTTCTCCTAAAACTCCCCATACATTATAAAAACAAGAGAAAGAGAAAGCCCTGAGCATCTCGAGCTTCTTGCACTTTAGGCCATAGAAAAAAACCTAAACCGAAAGTAATTTTTCTTAAGAATCTTTCTTGAGAACCCCATTAACTATTTACAAACGATCTTACTGAAAAACCAAAGTCTAAGATAATTTCCAGCACCGATCACACTGCACAACAGTACTATCATCAAGGCTTTTCCAAACAATGCTGACACATACATACAAGATCAAAACGTAACAATAAACGAGCAAAGCATTTCATTGAATGTCCGAATATCGTTGTTGAGTGTAATGTCACTTGTCAGTTCGGACATTTATCGACACGGTGTCTATCGGCGTGCGTTCATCAATATCAAATGACATTCCCATTAAATAATGTACCGAAAAGTTGGATATATTTTTCATTCCAACTTGAAATGTTACGAGTTTAATATTGAAACGCGTATTTTATTGGCTTTTATATTAAATATCATGTAGTTATTGAAATGAGTTGGTAATTTGCCGTCAGGAGGCGTTACCGTCAAATATAACATGAGGCTCTTTTGGTTTTATATTTACATATATTTAGTAGTTGGTGATGAAGCTGGTGTCTGCTATATAGTAAGTGGTTAACCTAGTTCGTTAACGTGGCTGTTTAATAATAATTTTGCAAAGACAGGACGAACGGTGGAGGGACTGAAATATTATGTGGAGAAGAGAGTAATCGCAACTCGCTCATTTTGCTACATGTTACCTTTTGCCAAATGCAATCAGTCACTCATGCTGAAGTCGTCGTGGATGCAATTTATATTGAAAACTGCAGTACCTGCGTTCGCGCTCACGTCATTTGCTCGGAACGTAAGTTATGGTGCGTGTTTATAATATCCAAAGGGGAGACTGCATTTATCTATTTCCGTTCAGGCGTTGAGTGATTGAGTAACAAAAATCAAACCTTACGCATAATATTATACTACTAAGTACCTACCATACCTACATACTTATAGATAAATAAATATACGTCAATTCTCATGAATACGAGTACATTCAGCCGATATTGCCAAATCCTTTTGATCAATCGATCCACTTCAAAATTATAAATGCTAAGCCGTGAGAATCATCCGAATACTCGACGAAATAATAAAACCGAAAATTCTCGTTCTTGAAAACTGCTTACAAAACCCCTCGAACAGCAAACAGCATGCAATCAGGTGCCGCCATCTTGTATTCACGCCATCCGCCATTTTCTGTTCCCGTCTCGAACGCAATGATCCGTGAATGTACAAACTCATTACTTATTTGTCTTGCATATAAAAATGTCAAGGCAATATTTAAGAAGAATTCAAAGGAAATATGATGTTTAAAATGTTTTGATTTGCGACGGGGAAAGATATTTTGCGAGAATTTGGAAGCGTGGAAATTAGGCTACGTGTTTGCGGAGTTCATTTTGTGGTGATAATGGGTCTGGTAAATTGTTGTCGCGGCTGAATTTGAAGAATGCGCGCAATTTTGGTGTCAGGTTATTGTTGAAAGGTAAGGAGAGATTCTCGAGATTAAATAATACGCAGTGATTAGTATCTACGAAAGAATATTCGAAATTAACAGAGATGACTAGTGTTACTGGGTTTTCCGCATTCTCAGTATCAGCACGGGGTCTGGTAGGTAATGTGCCCGGTAACGGCAAAAGGTTCGCGCCATATTACGTCGGACCTAAAAATTCATGGCGAAATGTGGGTGTAATATTACACCTTTGCCTACACCTTCGGGGATACAGGCGTGAGTCTATAAATAAATAAAAAATAAACTAATGACTGCATTAACGGTGCAGTGATTTACGTGGTCTTACCTAGCGACAAGACCAAGAGT
This sequence comes from Euclidia mi, assembly GCA_944739405.2. Lineage (NCBI taxonomy): Eukaryota > Metazoa > Arthropoda > Insecta > Lepidoptera > Erebidae > Euclidia > Euclidia mi. The sequence goes on along the minus strand of OX123198.2, from coordinate 5,607,262 downwards.
TAGCACTCTGCGTTTCTGTGTGTCCGATCATCATCTATTTCACCTCATTTCCAAATATACATGGGTGCATAGGGTTCCCACCAAGAACTTAGGGTCCCAAGCCAACCTCACCTGCAAGTGGTGCACCTGCCGATCAACGGACGAGGCTCTGGCAAACAAAATATCCCGATAAGCGGCAATAGGCTCGCCACCTATTACGTGGGATCAAAACACTGGCGAAAAGTAGGCGTTTAATATGCCTCTGCCTATCCCTTCGGGGAAACAGGCGTGAGTCTATGTATGTATGTATGTATTTCCAAATATCAGAGATTGACCATCCACGTTTCAATCATCTTTTGCGCTACTAAAAATTCAATTTATCTCTGTTATATACCTCGCAATATTCCTTACACAATATCTTACACGTTCAATAAAATTGTTTTTTTCTGTCGCCCTATACTTATTAGCCCTGTGAAATATATTAAATTCTTGCTCACCGAGTACTTGCCGGCAATATTCATATTTTTCATATATATGTACGCGTGTTATGATTTTTCCGGGGATTTTACGGCCCGACTTTTCCTTGTTCAGGCATCGCAGTGTTCTGTCTAGGAATGGAATATTGTATGACTTCCCGGGAATGTTTTACAAGGACATATCACGAAACCTTGGAAAGTATATATGGACGCAAATTAATATATAATGATTATATTGTTACGAAAATGTTAATAATATTTAAGATTGATATTTAAATAACTATTTGTGAACACAGAACTGAGAACTTCACTACTTTACAATATTTGACACTGTATTGGCTGCTTAACTGTTTTATAAAGATTGGGTATTTGATTTATCGCTTAGTTATTAAGATAACTCCAGAAACTTTCTAAGTAAAATCAATTAGTATTATATAACATTATTCTGACACTTATTTTTATGATTACGGTAATAAATAACATGCGATTATATTTACATCCTGTTGATAGCGCCATCTGTTGGTGAATATTGTAAAGCAGCGATTGGTTTATAAAATAAATTTGTTATTCGTGAAAAATAAATCATTTGGTGTTGTGCAAAATTCATTACAATATTAATGTTGATTTTTAACTATATTTTAAAATTAATTATAATAATAATAAATAATAATAATAATAAATTTATTCACAGAAATACAGAACGCATAAATTCAAACAATAGTAATATAATACTATATAATACTAATATAATATTACCCTTAATGCTATGAATTTCAATTGATTGGAAAGAACACCATACCCCTGTACTAGTTATAAACTGTATCACAGGCGGTTGGGTCTCTCTTTACAAATTTGAGATTTGTATTTTAAAATACATCAATAATATTACTTAATTAGCAATAAACAATATATATGGTCAGTATAAAACTTAGTTACTAATTAATAGCTACTTATTTATAATTAAGATGCTCATGTATTGTACAATATAATTGCGAGTCGAGCATTTTACTGAAGTAACAAGCGTAAATTATAAAACTGTGGGTCAGCAGAATCGCAAATGATGTCATTTTAATAATAGTTGCATTTAGACCTTTGTTATTTACTTTAACTTACATAACTTAAATTAGAATGCGCACACATTTTATCGAACTAGATGATTTTACAGTTTTATTATAGTATCTCAATATTCTAATGAGTTGCTGTTAAATTTATAATATTATAAAATTATTAAATGAAACATGAATATCTTAGTAAAATAACAAATAAAGATGAAAAATTAAAGTATAAAAGAACATGCAAATTTTTCCAATAATCGACGCTCTTAGGCACCACCATAATCAATTGAGCTGATGTACCTCTTTTCTGCCATTGTTCTTGCTGGACAGTCACTGGCTCCGGTGTTGTGGTTGGCTGGTTTCTTAAAGTGCAGGCAGGTCGCGCATTGAGGGTCTTCGGTTTTCTTCGGGCAGTCCTTAATGGTATGTCCTTGGCCACCGCAATGCCCGCATGTGTTTTGGGACTCTCTACACGACTTAGCCGCATGACCATATTGTTGACACTTATAGCAGCGAGTAACTAATGTGTAATACTTCACCGGGCAAGATGACCAATTAATAAATATTCGGCCTTTGACAATCAGTGCCTTGCGAATGGGTGCCGATACTTCTATAACATAGTTACAAGTATCAGCGTCTCTGCGGCCCGATTTGTGACTCAACTTGATTTCACTAAGAAAGGTCTCAAAGTTGCAGTCCTGAAGTTTGTCTACTAGATTCTGGTGGTATAGGCATGTGAAAACTTCCGTCTCTTTCATAGCTGAGGGCACACCGACGATCACAACTCTAGGCTGCCGTTTAAGTGGTTCATTTATTGTAAGTCCTGCGTTTGAAAGTTGAACTGATTGTTTCACTTTCTCTATGTCTTCTTTGGTCTCAGTGCTAATTATCACACCCCCGTTCTTAGTTTTGCGTAGCCCTCTCACGTGCAGTTGCATTTGTTCAGGGCAGACGATTTTTTGAACTAATGATTTAGTTTCTTCACTAGTTTTCAGCTTGTTGTTCGGATAAATTGCCACCGAACTTAAACTTAATGGCTGTATGAAATTGTGAGCACTTTTTTTAACCATGTCAGCAAAATACGGTGTACTCGTGGTGGATTTCGAGGTCTCTTGTATAGATAGTTGCAGATCTTGAAGTCTTTGAGATAAATCTAGTTGGTCTTGCTGCGATTTGATAGTACAATGGGCCTGGATAGCATTTGACTTCAGGGACTGGTACTGAACTGCCAACATTGAAACTTTATGGCCCACTTTTCGACAGAGATGGCTGACTTTCATCTTCTGCTCAGTGTTCAGTTTCCCTTCTGCTGCTACTGAGCATACTTCATTGAGGTACTGCTCAATGGAAGACATCCATGACTGGATTTCTGGGGTAGAGATGGCTTCAAAGGCATGGCTATCTTGCGTCGGTGCTCTACAATGAGGTTCTGGTTCAGGTGCCGGCGTTGGAGGTGGAGAGCGAGCAGTCTTGCCACTCTGATTGAAAGGACTGTGGTCCATTATATTGGCATACAGTTTCACTCACAATCGACACATTGTATAAACACAAGAAAAGTTTTGTAAAGTAATTTCAATTATATGTTGTAAAGGAAGTGGCAGTTGTTAAACATGAAGTGTAATGACGGTTAGTGTATGAAAAGGACTGTAGGTCATATTTTATTTCAATTCTGTGCTAGAAATCAACTGATAATAAACCAAGTAATATTACGTGAGTGTTTTTATTATGGAGTCTGGACACCATAACCCTGGCGTATCGCCGACATATACGTGCCATAGTAATAGGTAGATATACATACAAATATATACATTCAAAAACACTCAGAACTCTCAACAGACTTAACGAAACTTTGCAAGCACACATATATTATCAGAATATCACATAATTTTTCTATCCGTTGTCGCGATAACCATCTTAATTAATCTTTAACCAGATTCAATCTTTAAACAATACAAACAATCTTGACTCAAAAATAATTAAGTCAGAATTTCAAAAACAACGAGAGAGACTTGACAAAAATTCTGTCTGTCGCATTATCTATCGTCACATAATTTGACGCTTGCCATAAGTATTGAAAACTACTACGGTGACTTATCTATGATATAAAAATGGATCGCTGAATGTACAAGCTTGGCAGCAGCTGAATCGATATCGCTAATTATTTTATAATATTCCTTGAAGTAGGTACGAGGATGGTTCTTACGGAGAAAAAAAAAATTATAAGAGCAATTTAAGAATCGACTGTTAGGCGGAATGAAGTTCGTCAGGTTAGCTAGTACACAATACTTCTGGACCTTTCTCTGAGCTCTTACTTGGCTTTCGGTGACCATGGCCAACGACAGATGGCTGAAACTTCAGCGAAAAACAATGTATTTGTACCATTATTCAGGGTGGGTAGCACAGTATTCAAAAATACGCTGCTAAAAATAAGCAAAACAGGACTGCCTACGTGGTCCAGTGGTTTGACTGCCTCCATGGTCCAGTGCATAGCGTATGCGACTACTGATCGGAGGTCTCGGTTTCGACTCCCGGGTCGGGCAAAAGTGTTACTGGGTTTTTCCGAATTCTCAGTAGCACTCGGAGTCTGGTGATGTGCCCGGTAACGGCAATAGGCTCGCCCCCTATTACGTGGGACTTAAAATTCATGGCGAAATGTGGGTGTAATATTACACCTCTGCCTACCCCTTCGGGGATACAGGCGTGAGTCTATAAAAAAATAAGCATAATAATTGTCGAAATTTTAGAACAAATTGCTCTAAAATTTCACCAATCATTTTAAACTGAACGCTATATATAAATGCTAACAAATTAACAAACTTATCCACTCAGTGCCGAAATTATGGCATCTAATCCAACACGAGGGGTCAAGCAAACTGGTTAATTCATGCATTGTTGGCCAAGTTGTTCCCTTAATCGGTTCGCGCAAGTATAAGTAGATACATCCCCGGAGACAGATATCTGAGGACAGTGAATAAATTATGGTGAGAGTAATCGATGTACGGAAACTTTGTAATTGTTTGAAGATACGGAGGTGAGATAATGTGGGTAGTGGTTAGAAAGTCTGGCTGATGAATTGCTAAGATATTTTTGGTAGGCTCTGAAAAAATCAAGGAGTTTGCTTTTACGAGGTGGATTTACATTTGGGTTAGTTTCTCTCTTTTACTACGTAATCAACTGGTATACCGGATAATAATGTACTCGTATGTGTTTTTCTTTTATAGACGCAGTACTGTAATAGGCTTTTGTAAGCCGTCGCGACTGCACCACTCGTTGGTAAGACTGTTATCGACCGAGTGCAGGCTCGCCTACGAGGTGGGTGAGACTCTACCCTAAAGGCGTTCGAGGCCTACTCATTAAAACCACCACGGTGTTCTAAACAACCCGGTAGTGGTGAGGTCAAATGGATTGCGATTAGCACCGTTAAATGGGAGGATGTTATTACATCCACCCAATTAAACCTTTCTACATAACACCGCGAACCTGGCTCGAAATGTAACTGTTGAAAAGTTAAGTTATTAATCTGTTTATTCGACTTCCATAAGCTTCACCATCATCATCGGCGTTGTCCCGGTACGCTTACTAGTCTAAACAGATAGAATATATATTTTTAATGGTTGACCTCGTTGGTCTCTCGGCATAAATGTGCGCGTTGGATTGGCAGGTCTCGGGTTCGATTCCCGGGTCGGGCAAAGTATTATTGGGTTTTTCCGTTAGGAAATTCTCAGTAGCAGCACGGAGTCTGGTAAAGTGCCGGTACGGCAATAGGCTCGCCCCCTATTACGTGGGACCTAAAAATTCATGGCGAAATGTGGCTGTAATATTACACCTCTGCCTACCCCTTCAGGGATATAGGCGTGAGGCTATAAATCAAAAATAAAAATCTATTTTTTAATTCTTGAAGAAAAGTGTAACTTATATAAACGTTATAAAGTCACATTAGCCTATTATTTGGTATTCGCTAATGAAAAAATATCTTGTGAGTCTGATTCATTTAAAAATAATGACTTACTTGTTTCTGATAGCATTGCGTATGAAATCAGCGCATGACATGAATCTGAAACAAACAAACATATTCAATAAGTATTTTATTTAAATATACAAAAATATTAATTTCAATATTCATTTCTGTCTTTAAACGACAACCCTTGCACTAGTAAAAAAGACTGCGTCGCGAGAACTTTATAAACATGCAAATAACTCAAAAACAACAGAACATCTAGACTCAAAACTCAAAAATCAATTCGTGCGTTACACAAGATGAAGTCTTCTGTGAGAATAGAGCTCACGACACACGGTACAGTGTCAAAGGGCGAGACGGCCACTACGCCATAAGACATTGAACAATTTTAATGCTCTCATTATAAAGATCATCAATTGATAGCATACAATTTAAAACAATTTTTTGAATCTTTATATTCCATATCCATATAGGACTACCTCCGTTGTCCAGTGGATAGCGACTGCTGATCGGAGGTCCCGGGTTCGATTCCCGGGTCGGGCAAAAGTGTTACTGTGTTTTTCCAAATACTTATTAGCAGTTGGTGATGTGTCAGGTAACGGCAATAGGCTCGCCCCTTATTACGTGGGACCTAAAAATTCATGGTGAAATGTGGGTGTAACATTTACACCTCTGCCTACCCCTTCGGGGCTACAGGCGTGAGACTAAAATTATATTCCATAAGTAGTAATATTAATAAACAAATTTCATCACTATATCCCAGAATAACTCGCACACGATTTGGATCCAAAACTAAAGCAAGTTTGTAAGTATTCCGGATGACGAGACTCAATGGTTCTTCTATCAAGGATTATCAGGTGACCGTGTGATTTGCCCAGGATTAAAAAATAAAGAATTTCATATGCGCCGCTTCAGGTATTAACTAATCTGTATACATAAAATCCTTGCGTTACTGACTGAGTGCAAACAACGTGCAGCCAAAACTATTGAGCGCAAGAAACTGAAATTGACCGGAACGGCCCGGTCATTTTCAGCGTTTTCGATGTACATGGCGCGTTTACTGTGACGCGGCGCGCGGCTGCCTGAGAGTAAACGCGCCATGTACATCGCCCTGCCGCGCCGCTCGCCGCTTAGACCGATCTCGTGACAGGCCGTTAAGGTTCACTAAGAAGGGATTTCCCGAAATTCCGATGTAGTCGCAAAGAAACGGTTACATTAAAAAAATATATTTTTATTTCACTCTATATAAAACAGTCGATTGTTCATGTACCTAATTCCTTGTACGATTATTTCTAAATACTTTTTACTTTTCGATTATAATAAGAACTTAGAATTAATATTGTGTAACATTTGTATTCATTAGTAGTGTTATTAATAGAATAATTATAATCTTCATCTTAAAAAGTTTACCCTGAATTTGGGAATTAATTTGCATGCCGCTGCGCCGGCGAAACATGTCGATACTCATTTATAAAATGCATGTAACAACTGTGTACCTACCGTGCTTCTTGCAAATAAATATATTATTATTATTATTGTCGAAATTGAAACATTTTTATACTATTTTTATCCACGTCACACACAATTTAACAACAATACCCACTGCTTTCAGAGGTCCACTTAAGCCGTTTATCCATCATCAGCATCACAACACGGATTTAAAAGCTATATTGGCTTTCGGAACACCGAAACAACTTGACAAATGCACTGTGACATGTGTTCACAGATATAAACACGCCTCTGAGGGCCGATGCGCACACACTGTCTGATAAAATGTAAGGATCAAAGATCAAAGATTAGTCACTTGTACGTCAGTGATTATTATTAATATTGAATGACACATGCCATTTCGGCAACACTTTGTACACAATGACTACGTATATTTAAACTAGCGGTGCCCCGCGGTTTGAATCGCTATCTTGTACTATTACATCCTTCTCGCGTTGTTTTTCTTTCTGCTCAGCCTAAGTGTGCAGTAGAGCTTTACTGTACAAAGAATTCTTAAGCACACCTACTGTAGTATCTTACCTTTTCACTACTACCAATGAATACAGATTTCCATAGAAACGCAGTTCTTAAGGATTTCGTGTGCCGATTCCAAGTGGAGACTGTCCCCAGTTTAGTTAGTAGTTGGCGGCGCTGGCGTCGTTCTCCGTCTCTCTTGCTCTCGTAGTTAAGGTACACTGGAGGAACGTTCGTCTCTCTTGCTCTCGTAGAGACTGCGACCACAGTCAAATAATCCATACAGTCGTTCGACGAACGCGTCTAGACGGGTCAATCGTGCGGGGGCCAAGAGGTGAGACGCGGGAAGAGCGGTACCTAGTTATGTATATCGCCTTAGTTCCTAACTAGGTACATGTTTTTGGGGGCTGGCACGTGCTTGTTTTTTGTTCGTTACTTATTTATTTGCTTATGAATATTAATTAAGATGGTGCATACGACTTGTGCTGTGAGACATTGAAATTCTTTAAGCTGTTTAAAGATTTAAATAAATAAGGATTTAAAAAATCTGCTTTTCATCAATTTACTTATACTCACCAAAAAGGAATAATTATAATTATTTATATTAATTTGAAATGTATGTACCTATAACCACTTAAAATAATGTGCACATTCCTACTAATCTACAAACTTTTTCCAATATCTCATGTCTGGCCAAATCACAGAATAAAGTAGCAATTATTGTACGTAAACAACATGGCAGACGTAAGAAAATATGCGTTGTAAGGTAATATTAGATTCTGGTGTGATTTAAATTTAATTCAGTAAGTACCTAGTATCTTCGCATTAGGTAGGTAAGTACCTATCACATATTATTATGTATCTTGGTAACGGCGCATCCTAGCTCAAAAATAACCATATTTTTGGCCACCTTTTATAAACGCATGTTCTCCGTAATCTCATAGCCCGGTCACCCATCCATAAAATGATCGTGATGTCTATTGCTTTACCTAAAACGTAGTTTGCACAAAAAAAATCTGCAAAATACTTCATATCGATAACATAGGCTCTGCAAGCTAATCCCAAGGTTACCCATCCATTAAACCACCGCTATGTCAATCGCTTTATTTTAACTTGGTTTGTACGAAAAATGCTTTATATTCTTAACCGCCTCCCACGACACCTGCGGGATGAAATAGGTGCTGACTGACACTTTGTATGCAAACCTGTCACCGCATGAAAAATGCAACGTGTTTAATAATAATTATTTATCGTTAATTATTGTAATATAATAAATTAGCTGTTTCCGACGGTTTCACCCGCGTCCTGAGGTAACTTCTTCGCGTACCCGATAAATTTTTTGCCTAAGTTACTCCTTGGTACATCAGACCAGTGAGGGTCCCGTCAAAATAGGTCCAGCCGTTCCAGAGATTAGCGAGAATAACCAGACAGACAGACAAAAATTGTAAAAAATGTCATTTCGGTATATGTACCGTGTATACATCCATATGCATTTAGTAAAAAGCGGTTATTTTAATATTACAAACAGACACTCCAATTTTATTTATATATATAGATAAGTGATTTACACTATATTATTCATGTAGCGTAGCAATTGTAATATTTTTCTAAAATAAATAGACGGTGTTTGAATACGTAGGTATTGTTTACATGTTGCAGCCCTAGCCTACTTACCCTTGTCTAGACGTTGTCGGCTTTTTCTACGAGATCAAAGGCGTCGAACTACTGTATGTCTTTATACTGTGCTGCGACAGAGCTGTCACAGCGTGACTGCCACGCCGCCAAGCGGCAATTTGGGTCACAGAAAGTTTGTCTACAGAGCGCCCATAGGAAATGCGCCTCTATGTAAATATCTATGCTCTATGCTATTACCTACACTATACCTATCCTAGCTCCTTGTCTTTACAGACAATGTCTGTCAGTCTATGTGACAGACAAGCCACAGCCAAAACTATTGTAATAAACTATTAAGTGTGTCCATTTATGTGTGTCAAAATAACTAATTTTTCTTTCGGTCAATGATCCTAAAACCACGTCAATGGAAATGTGATAACATATAACATACATATAGACTGGATCTGGTTTTAGATATCTCAATTATAATCAACTTTGAGTGGTGGAGGGCAATCCGATTCTTGGGAATGCCATCTTGACACCAAAAAGTATCCAATCTTTCAGTTTTAATACACACCAAGAATTAATAATGAAGCTTACTGCATTATACATCATGCTTATTATTACCTAATGTAAATGAAAAAGTTGCCGTTCCAACTACACATCTGTTTCATTATTATTTATTTTATTTATTTAAAAAAAAACAACTCCCGTACTAGGAATAAATTCTGTGTCGCGGGGGACTTTACAAACATACAACCAACGGACACAATGAACACCCAGACTCGAAACAACAATTTATGGATCACACAAAGCGTTGTCTCTTGTGGGAATCGAACCCACGACACTTGGCGCAGTGTCAAGCGGTAAGGCGGCCGCTCAAACCACTACGCCAACCGTGCAGTCAATTCTCATTCCTAAATCATGCCAAACCCAATCCACATTAACCCACTTTTCAATCCATGCTTACTGGTAGCTAGAGTGCAATCCTTTTCACCAAAACCCCATCCATACATTTTAAAACAACAACCCACACAATCAAACTCTTACGACTCCTCCCATAAGCGACATCCCCATAAACCGAATACTAATTATTCATCACTAAACAAGCTCATCCACTCACACACGCATGTTAAATAATTAATAACTCATGGATAAGCACAGTCGCCAGATTTACGCAAAAGTTCATACATAAAACGAATCACGTCTCTAGTAGGAAAAACAATCCATCAGTTGTTGGAGCCCTCAAACGGTACTCCATACACCGCAAACGTACGTCATATGAACTCACACGACAACAAAACACACACACACACACATACATACTCATAACGCACACATGCATACAACCGTGTCGCCACGCTAACATCATACACTTAAAAATATACGAAGCACCCACATAGCGACAATTTACGCACACTAGCACAGTGTGTACAGATGCATCACAATACACAGTTGGAATGTTGATGTGTGAGTGATAAAGGTGGTTGCAAATGAAAGATTTGTGTCACTGTTTGTATGAAATGTTACAGTTTATTTGGCAACTTTTATTCGATTGATAAAGTAATAACAATTATTACGATATCTGAAAATAATAACATCTAGCAAGCAATTACAGTAAAATAAAATATATAATAAAATAAAAAAAGCTTTATAACCTAAGGTAATAATAAAATGAAGTTATACGTATTCCCAACAACGATTATTTTTATGAATTAAATTTACATACACAAAACGCTTAAAAGAAGCGAGCATGTATGAAAAGAATAATGAGTGTAGAGGAAGTGCATGAGATTTGTAAGGATAGAAGCAAGTGACGTTCTATTGTCTCTGCCTACCCGACGGGAAAAAGGCTTGAGGGTATGCATGTACGTGCAAAAGACAACTTAATATCTTAGGCATCCTATTATCATAAAACACTATTGAGAATTCGTGACAACAGCTTTTCAAATCAAACATATGTTAATTGTGGTGCAATAGAGATGCTAATTCATAGCCAAGCAATTGTTGCTACCTACGGTTAATGCTTCCATCAAGAGACATTACAAACTTTTTCAACATTGTTCTCATGGTCGATTTTAAACTTTCGCGATTTGTATACATCAAACAAAATAATTAGCAAGTCTTAATCGCGTACAATTAATTTATTTAACGTATAAATACCTATGTGTTATCAGTCTCTCAGCGACCACGCTCGGTGCAAGACGAGCGAAAAGTCGGAAATAAATAGGTGTTTATACCTTAAATAAATTAATTGTACGCGATTAAGACCCGCTTATTTATATTGTATGATTGTTCTCATGAATCAGCTAACATTCACACCAGAACACAAAAACAACACCCACATGACATTAAAAATCTTTCTCCAAATAGAATCACATCAGCACTTCCCAAAATCAAATCCAATATCACCTACCACTGCAACCTCGTTCTGATATTAACACACAAAATTTGTCGCATAACATCTGCAAGCGTGCAACCTGCCTAAACGCGCCCCTTCCGAGTTTTCTCTTGACCCACATTGGGCTGCAGGGAAAACTTGCAGATTATCGAATGTGCGGAAAGTTGGACACAGTACGTAATAATGCCGGCCAGATTGCAGTTAGCACTATTTTATGTACTCAGTGAATGATTTCAGCTGAATGTTGAGATTTTAGGGAGGTTAAGCAACGTGGATCTGGTGAGATTTTGGATGGTGGGCATTCGTATAAACGTGGGCAAGATGTGTTTTTAAGAACTCACAGGTAAAACCCCTAGCGTTTCTTGAATATAACACCAGATAATTATGTCTTAATTTCATAACTATTCTTGATTCAACTTTTTAAAGCTGAATTGATTTAAGTATATCGTGGTGACAAATTAATGTACGTAATTTTATTGAGAAATTATTTTGCAAATTGCAGATAGATTGTTCTCGTACCCAAAAAAACTTAAAGTATTGATGTGTTAGGTACACATCAAATTAATTACTCACTACACAGAAGAACTGTCCCTCGCACCCGCGCCTTTGGACGCGTCCTGCGCAGGCCTCCGTCAAGCCCACGCGGAGCGTCCACTCCCGAGATCTCGCTTTGCTTCACCGTGGGTGACCCAACCACGGTTACTGAGCCCCTCCACCACGACAAGGTGGAGATCCCACGGGGGGAGGGGTTCGGCCGATAGGCTGCCTGTGTCTACTAGGGAACCGCGTGTCACGGTGCTAAGGAGACTATCGGTTTGCTTGGAGTTCAATGTTTTAAATATTAATTGGTTGGTAATTTATCTGTAACATAGTTGATACGTCTGGATTTGAGACCATTGCACCTGCCTCAGTTATCGCATAATCTAACTACATAAAGATCTAGGATCAAGAGCTCAGATATTTTGAAGATGACGATTACAAGACACCAGATAAAAATATATACTTAAATGATCATCTGATCGTTGTAAAACGCAATCTCCCATACTGAAGATAAGAGTTTTGATAAAATTATCTTGTCCGTCAAACATGCGAACAACAAAGCGATTCTATAAGTCTATCTCTTTCATTTTAAAAACGTATGGACCCATAAAACGACATTATTCCATGAACCGAGCGATACCTCATGCTGTCCCTGTCTATTTAAAGAAAAATTGCGAAACAACTTACAAATCCACTTTCAAGTAATTCCTTCGTTCTCTCCGTTTGAAGATCACATGTAACCATATATAATATGTTTGCTTCATTGAATTTTGTATCTGATGTCATCAATATTAAAGAAGCTGGCGTTTTGTAAACATATCTCGTTTGCAAGGGTCAGGGCTGTAGTAATACTAAAGAATCGATGATATTGTGCTGTTTGAAAGGAGCTTCTAATAATATTAGAAACAGCCACTGCCTATACAGAGTGTTGATTTGCATTTGCAAAATATTTTAAGGGGTGAATATACTACTATAACTGAATACAAATACATGAAAAATAAGTCACTAAAAGAAAAAGAAAAAGTTTCGTTCGACATTCTATTTGAAAAAAATCCGTGTATTGACCGCCGCCGCTGCTCAGCTGATCGCCATTGCAGGTGCCTAACACACACAAGCACACGTGCCTACAGTGACTGCGCGATACAGTCTTATTTTGCACGATTCAACAGTTTATTCTGATTTACTATCTAAATAACATTTATTGAAAATAGGGTCTTATATCATCGCACACTGTTAAAAATAATTTTAGGCGAATAAGTATACCCTCTACATTGTGTTATTAAAATATTTTGCAAATGCAGCACAACATTTATTATTGTATATATAGCCTAGAGGAGAGACCAACAGACTGCTACACGGAGGGCTTTGGGTTCAAATCCACGGTGCGCACCTATGTCTTCTCGAAGATAAGTGCATACTAAATTGATAATCCGTGTGGTGACGGAATAAGAATATGGATTGTCACCACCCCATATCATCCCATGGGTGTCGTAAGAGCCGACAGAGGGAGCATATTATGCAGAGAACAGCACTGTAAGAGAAGGAAAACTTAATACAAACTCTATACAAACCCGTTTGGCCAGCGTGGTATAGTAGGCCAATTCCTCCTTTCAAAGGAGAGGCCTAGTCTAGCAGTGGACTGTTAAAGGCTGATGATGATGATGATGATGACGCACGTAACTTCGAAAAGGCATTGGTGCGTGCCGTGGATTCGAGCCCGAAACCCTCTGCGTAGCAGTCCGTCGGTCTCTCCACTAGACTATCGCTGCTTCAAACCTTACTACCTTACAATGGCCACACTCATATTTAAGCTTCGTATCACTACACATGTACCTAATTCAATTACCTTTATTAAATTAACCAATAATTTTGATCACAACAATAGCGGTAACAGGTTTTTAATATAATTATAGCAGAATTGGCGAGTATCAATTTACAAAACACTAATAGTTTTAGCTATTGAAAATTTAATAGATTTTAATTTGTGGAATGGCAATTTGACATGAGAATAACGTTATGAATATGAATACGATTATATCAAAGTATTAAGCGCTTCACACACAGCAGCTATAATGTATATTAATGTACATTACATCCCGGGATGTATAGCTTATGTATCACACACACAACAGGTAATGTAATGTTTCTTTCCGTTCATTTCATTGGCCTACGTCCCGATTGACGCACTATAAATGTATATTTTCGTATCGCTCTGTATCTTAAGATTCGAAGATGTAAAAATATACATTATAGCTGTCGTGTGTGGTCTCCTGACGATTTCTATGGAAAGATGTAATGAGATGTATCGTGCTATAATGTACATCTTTACATTATAGCTGCTGTGTGTGAAGCCCTTTATTCATATCTGTGTGACTGAAATTATATTAGTATAATACTAATTCAGGTGTAGATATATGTATGCATATGACAAGTCTGACTTTGTATCGAATGGTTTTAACGTTTATATATACACATGTCACTCTGTGATCCAAATTAAATAAGTATATTTGAATTTGATTTTGGGTTTTATGAACAAACCTACACGTTGCGCGCGTTGTCATATGTCTGATGTGAGAATCAAACCCACAATAAGGTCACTTGAAATCGTACGCCATCTGTGCAGCCATTGAGGATTTAGTTCTACTGCAGAAGTACACGTTTATTAAAAGAACGAAAGAAAGACAAAGATGAAAAGTCATTATCATCATCTGTATTCTTTTTCAACTCGTGGCCTTTGCAAAAATCTTTCGAAATAAAGGTTGTTCTATTTCAAAAACAGTCTTCACTACAACCATTTTAATTTACAAACACAGCACTTACAGTAATATGGTTTATATTAAAAACTCCTTGGAGAACGTGCAAAATAAATTCCTTCCAGACTAAATTTGATCGAGTCACTCAAATGTGTGTACTTGAAAAAGTAACATCCATTTTTAAAATGGCGCATCTTTAACAACATGAGAATACGTTGTTAAGTTCATGGAGGTAAAATATAATTGTTTTTAACTAGATGAGCTACGAGATAATAGAATTGACAGTAAAAAAGCTATATAATATCCGGACTTTGTAATATATAGTGTACTTTTGAGATATTTTCTTGAAAATTGTCTGAAGTCTTTTATATTTTTCTCAAAATAATCCAGGGTGCATAGGGTTCCCACCAAGAACTTAGGGGCCCAAGCCAACCTCGAGGACGAGGCTCTGGCAAACAAAATATCCCGATAAGCGGCAATAGGCTCGCCACCTATAATGCGGGATCAAAACACTGGCGAAAAGTGGGCGTTTAATATGCCTCTGCCTACCCCTACGGGGAAACAGGCGTGAGTCTATGTATGTATGCAAAATAATCTTGTGCTCTAGGAAAAATCCTGTATCATGAAGGACTTTATTCAAACAATGCATTTTGTGTCAGTTCTTCGAATATTTGTAATTTCTACCACTGATTGCACCAAGTTCTGTCCCTTATAAGTGGCAAGGCAAGGAAACCGCTTAAACTACTTTGCCATGTATGCAGTCATAGGACAGGACATTTTTGGGCGGTTGACATATACACACTAATTTGTTGTAATTATAATAAAGTAAGAGGGGCTAATGAAGGTCGCTCCGCTTGATAGTAAGCGACTAACGATGGTCCTTAGACGGTAGTGACGTATATGATACATCGCGGTCACTTGTATGCCCTTCTCGTTTCTTCTTCTGCTCATTACCTTTCTTCTACCAATAAAGAAAATAGAATATGATTAAGAAAGGCATGTATAGATCTTTAACGCTCTTACTCACTGAATAAAACTGAACTGTAATTTTATACAGTTCGATTTTTCAAATTTAAGCAAGGTAAGACCTACGTACAGCAGCAGTATTTAATACTGTTACTATATAATGGTCTTCTGTGAGTATAAAGAAACCGTTGTGGTCCGCAGGAGTTGACCCATTTATGCTCATAACCAGCTTGCCCCACATGAAGAATTCTCCATATAAAGATTTGTATATGCAGCTACCAACGAAATTAAACTTCCCCTTGTAACATATAGAAAGGGATCAAGAGTCTCTTACGTTCGCTGTAACGTTAATAATGCTAAACTAAAAGATTGTCAATAGCCCTGTATCCCTCGAGTACCTACGTCGATACTTTGAGCACCGCTGGAACATATAAAAACTGAAGGTACCTCCAACTTTCTCTTTGAAATCTCTCTGTGATAGCCCGCGCGGAAAATTAATATGGAGTCACTTGATGCTGCTTAGTATTTCGTTTTCTGCAGTGTTTTCTTGTTGTTTTTGTATTTAGGTACGAAATATAAAGGTTTGAATATTTATAATAGTAAAAGATATATACTAGCACAGCTCCCTCGCGGACATCTGATCCCAAACTAGCCAATGCTTTTATTATGGTAGCTGCTTTCTGATAAACATACTTATAAAATGTCTTACACATGATTACATATTATTTTAAGATATATTACACCTAGATACACATCAAGTCACAGTGCTCGTCACACTAAGCTTTGTCTGATTGGGAATCGATCCCACGCTTCAGGACACCAGTCATCTCGTGACCACCCATACCGAAACGTCGAGACAAATATATGGTATTTAACCTTATGTTTCTAAATAATTAAGTGATTTTGGTTTTATTTTTAGTGTTAAAACTTTGTTGTGTTTTTATCGGTGTGTGTAATAAATGTTTTCTTTCTTTCTATATAGACTCGTTACATAAATAATATCACGCCTTCCGAAAAAGTCAGTTAATGGTAACCCAGGTTACATCCGAGATGATTGTTACAGGTTATTGTTAGCTTTAAATTGGATATAAGCAGGAATGATATTGCCTTTTGTATTTTTTAGTTATGCAAATGATTCCTTGACGTGCATAACACATAACTTCGAAACGGTTAGCGGTGCACATTGCACGTCGTCCGTTTGAGCCCAAGTCCCTCTACGAAGCAATCTCTCTACTAGACTATATAGCTATCACGACCAGAAAAAAATCATTGCATAATATGCCTTCCACCATAAATGCCCATATTGCAAATGTAACATTTTGTGACGACTGATGGATCGATTTCTGTTTTCCTATCACGCAATAAAATATGAACATAACATAACATAACTTCACGCCTTTTATCTCCGAAGGGGCAGGCAGAGGTGTATTACACACCCACACTTCGCCAGTTATGTTTCGGTCCCAATGTAATAGGGGGCGAGCCTATTGCCATGTACCGGGCACATTGTTAAGCGAGCGATAATTAACATTTTTAATACACACATAATATTTGGACTGTTAAAATAAAATTTATTCAACTTTGCAGTACATAAAGCCAATGTTTTACTCTGGTGTTTATACTATACGTATACAGCAGAGTAAGACATAGGCTACATTTTGTCATGATAACCAACATCTACGCAGGCGGAAGTGCAGTCAAATGCTAGTATTATCTACATGTAAATCCACGTCTAACATGGTTCTACAATAACATAACTACCAAGCCTAAGCTTTGCTCTGCACAGTAACAACATATGCTAACCCAATTGACCTGGCCGTATTTAATACATATACATGGCGTGCCTCGCGGCATGCATTTAAATCGAATATTAGTACGACTATGGCCGGCTGCGGTTCTAACGAGTGCACGTGTACTTAATAAGTAATTGTGGTTTGTTTTCGCTTGAAAGGAGTTCCTGGAAAGTTACCTTTTATATAGATATCCTCTAAAGATCATTTTATGGAAGTCATATACATGTTGAAAGTAGTTGAATTGTCGTGTGTAAAAAAAATAAAAACAAGGAATACGCTTATTGATCCATTCTTTATTTTTATAGGTATCTCTCTTTCACTCTCTCGCACCGTAAATTACGTAAGCAAAAGTTGAATTACTTCAGCCAATGACATCATTTGTCAGAAATACTGTCATTAACATTGCAGCTGCCCAAAACGCCATAAGCTCCGAGTTAATCCGTGGGGAAATTAACCTCGTCATTGGAATGGTTGTGCCATAGCTCACCTCTGCCCCCTAGGGGAAAACTCCAAGGGGTAATGGTGTACCGTAACATCAAAAGGGTGACAGTTTATGCTATTTATTATTCATCAAGACAAAGTTTTCTTAAAACGGAAACTTAAGACAACAAGAAACGAATGCTAATTTTATAAACGCAGAAACGTATTTTGTCTCTTTTATTTATTTGAATCTTTCTTTTGACAATTTCTGTCCTGTTCAGTGACCCTAAATAATGGGAGTATATTTTACATTCCGAAAATGTTCACCAAAAATTGTTTAAATTATATTGTTCGAAATAAACATTAAAACATATTTAGGAGTCATTGCAATATAATCACAGGCAACAACCATCATTTTATAGGTAATCTTACA
This sequence comes from Euclidia mi, assembly GCA_944739405.2. Lineage (NCBI taxonomy): Eukaryota > Metazoa > Arthropoda > Insecta > Lepidoptera > Erebidae > Euclidia > Euclidia mi. The sequence continues at coordinate 5,588,912 of OX123198.2, read as the reverse complement.
ATAACTAAAACCGTATGACTGTCAGTTTAAGCCGATAGCGTACGTCCATTAAAACTTGCGGCTTTATTTAGCCCCTGCAACGTCTGTGGGAAAAAATGAAGATTCCCAGCTAGTGATGTAAGTTAATCCCGGGATTCTTTTTCCGAAACTGAAAATATTTTTTACGCGCAATGCAACGAACTGCAACGAAAACAATGCACTCTCGTCATAACGTTAACTAACAATTCGAATGAATATTGTTCCGGAGTACGGTGTTACAGTTATCGACAATTTGCCTGGATACAAATAATTTTATTTCGAAAAGTTTTAATCACCAGCAATGCTTGGTTTGCTCTTAGATTCTTCTCCAGAGCAGTCTTTCTAGAGATAACTATATACTCATATACCACTGATCCATGACCAATTTTTGTAGTGAGTTTAATTCGAGCTTGTTTTAAAGACACCCAGACTAATTGTTCATTCCAATACACCTAGACCTGAAATAAAAAATTTTGGATCACACAAAGTGGTGTTTCGTGTGGGGATCGAACCTAAACATTGAGCGCATTATTAAGCGGTGAGGTTGTTGCTTCGCCATCGGTGCAAGGCAAAAAGGCACACATGAAACACGAAAAACGCTCAGATAACAAATAAACATATAATAGGTGGATCACAAAATGATTTTCTTACATAAGAATCGAACCCATAACCCTTAGCATATAATAAACTTGCAAGTTAACCAGTAAAACACTGTGACATCTATTCTTTACACCGTTCAGATGTCATATTTCAATTTAATTTACTTTCACCTCAACTTCGTCTTCGTTAAAAACAGAACAGAAGAAGAAGATATACCTCCGTGGTCCAGTGCATTGCGTATGCTACTGCTAATCGGAGGTCCCGATTTTGATTCTCGGGTGTACTGGTTTTTTCCGAATACTCAATAGCAGCCCGGCGTCTGGTGATGTTCCCGGTAACGGCAATAGGCTCGCCCCCTATTACGTGGTACCTAAAAATTCATGGCGAAATGTCGGTGTAATATTTACACCTCTGCCTACCCCTTCGGGGATACAGGCGTGAGACTATAAATAAAAAATAAAATAAAAAAGAATATATCTTTGCTCTGCACTACTGTCCACGGAATACTACTGTCCACTGCCATCTGCCACGATTGACGTATTGTCTTATACTGACAAATAAAATGGATTCAACACGATGCAAATACCATCTTTGAGTAGAGACGGAAAACTCAACATCAAGCCCTATATGACTGCCTCGTTGGTCTCGCGGCATAAATGTGCGCGTGGGATCGGGAGGTCCCGGGTTTGATTCCTGGGTCGGGCAGTGTTATTGGGTTTATCTGTCACGAAATTCTCAGTAGCAGCTCGGAGTCTGGAAATGTGCCCGGTACGGCAATAGGCTCGCCCCTTATTACGTGGGACTAAAGCGGCGAAAAGTGGGTGTAGAAATACACCTCTGCCTATCTCTTTGGGGTTATAGGCGTGAGACTATGTATGTATGTATAAAATGAATAGCTTTACGGGAACCAATATATTTTTATATTCCCGACAAGTATATGCATAGTGTAGGCAGCAGACGGTATAAACTTCTTTGCTATCCACCTATGTGGCGCTCTCTGCAAGCTGAAAACAGTCCTACGGCTAGAGCGATTAAGCTTATAAATGAGCTTCTTAAATATAGTCCACATGCAGACATATTTTTTTACGCACAGAGTGTAATATTGAAACAAATTTATAAGTACCTAAATAAAATTAAATTATAGTTCCTATTTCTAGTTAAGTTTATTGTTGTTTTTGTTTAGAAATTTTACATTGTTACTTTTAGTTCTTAGGCTAAGATTTGGTAATTTTGTAGAACTCAGTATTTAATTTCCTTAAGTAAATTTAGTATAGATATAAGTGATTTGGTGTACTATATGCTGTAAGCTTATATTCTTATAAATAAATGAATATGAGTCGGCCATATATGGTATTTACCATCTCGGTATAATTTATGCTTTACAATCTTAATATATAAAATCCTTGCGTTACTGACTGACTGACAGACACGCTACAGCCGAAACTATTGGGTGCAGGAAGCTGAAATTTGGCATGTATGTTCCTTGGGTACCGCAGGGGTGCACTAAGAAGGGATTTTCCAAAATTCCCACGGGATCGGCCAAACGGGTAAATTTAAAAAAATGCAGGCGTAGCTGCTGGCGTCCTCTAGTCAATAGATATATACACTAGAACACGATTTAGATGCTTAAGTAGCACCAGCATGCATAATACTGGCTTTCGACATACTAAGTACCTATAAATCAAACTTCCCACCAAAATATGACACATATTATGGTTGTCCACATATTATGTTGAACTTAGGGTCCCTAGCCAACCTCACCTGCAAGTGGTGCACCTACCGATCAACGGACGAGGCTCTGGCAAACGAAATATCCCGATAAGCGGCTATTGCCAGCGAGCCTATTGGCTCGCCACCTATTACGTGGGATCAAAACACTGGTGAAAAGTGGGCGTTTAATATGCCTCTGCCTACCCCTTCGGGGAAATGTGGTCTATGTATGTATGTATTATCTGTATATATAAAATCCTTGCGTTAGTGACTGACTGACTGACAGACAAGCTACAGCCAAAACTATTGGGCGCATGAAGCTGAAATTTGGCATGTATGTTCCTTGGGGACCGTAGAGGTGCACTAAGAAGGGATTTCCCGAAATACCTACGGGATCGGGCAAAACGGGTAACTTAAAAAATAATACGGGTGTAGCCGTGGGCATCCTCTAGTAATTGTATAAAATTGGTCGCTTTGTGTGTCGAATGCGGTATTCAATAATAATTCAATTTAGATAAAGGAGTTTACTTACAGGCAAAATTACTAGTCTGCCCATAAATGTAAAAATAAATTCAATACATAACTCATCTAATAAGAATGCGTCATCTCTATATCTGTTCTTACAAAATGATAGATTATGAAAATAGATACCATAATAAAAAAGAAAAGTAGATAAAATATGATAGAGAGCCCGTATCTTCCACAGATAAGCAAGACTAAGCACATCTAATCTCGACAGCTCTTTAGAGATGTACGCGCATTTAGATATACCTTCTCACCGCACTCAACAGTGTTAAATCATCACGAAATTCAGACAAAAAGTTCCACACTTATAAATCCTGGGCCGGGATTTAGATGATCGCCCAACACTAATTCTGAGGAGTAAGTTTAAGCCACCGCAGCAAACTTGCTGTCGCGACGAAATGTTTTTTGTTCGAATTTGCGTTTTTATATATTCGGTAAGTAGGCCGAGATGTTATAGCGAACTACTAGTGCTGTACTCGTAGTTTAATGGCCTGAGATGGAAATGCATGTCTCGGTTTTACTTCGAAATATTTTGCGTTGTTAACGAAGACGAAGTTGAGTTGAAAGTAAAATAAATTGAAATATGTAAAGAATAGACGTCACAGTGTTATTATATGTTTAGGGTTATGGGTTCGATTCCTAGGTAAGACAATAATTTTGTGATCCACCTAGTTATAATTGTATGTAATCTGAGCGTTTTTTGTGTTCCATTTGTGTTTGAAAGACTTCTCAACTTACTTTTTGCATTTCTTACCTTTGTCCACTGGGCTGGCTATAGAAGCTCGCCCAATTGCCAACCATAAGATTTCCAACATCACCAGTAGGTAACTCAAATACAAAGTATTCATTATCCGCGCCGTAATGTTGATACTTCAAAAGATTTACTTAAAAAATGTCTATGTCTACTGAGCGTATTGCTGTAGACAACTAGCCGTGCATTCCAATATTTCTTCACTACTGCTTTACCCAGAAATGTAACGAAAAGAGTATTATGCAGCAAGCCACCGTCAGCCAGTGGCAAACGATTTTTTCTTCATATACTTGCAACGATTTGATTGCCTCGTTGGTCTCGCGGCATAAATGTGCGCGTGGGATTGGAAGGCCTCGGGTTCAATTCCCGGGTCGGGCAAAGTGTTATTGGGTTTTTCCGTTAGGAAATTCTCAGTAGCAGCACGGAGTCTGGTAATGTGCCCGGTACGGCAATAGGCTCGCCCCATTTTACATGGGACCAAAAAATTCATGGCGAAATGTGGGTGTAATGCATCACCTCTGCCTACCCCTTCGGGGATATAGGCGTGAGACTATAAACAAATAAAAAAAAATACTTGCAACGAGTCGCTCACGGCCAGTCTCACACTACATGTTTCCTCCAAATAAAGGCGCTGTCCTAAGCGACTGTTTTGGTAAATGAGGGGGTGAAGCAGGGGAGGTGAAGGGAGCTTAGCTCCGTCTACTGCGGGGCGCCCCTCTTCAGTCTCGTCGCGTGCGGCCGTATTCTGGCGACATCCGTATTCCAATATTTCAAAATCGCAAGCAAAACGTTTTAGCATATTGAATTGAGATACTATTAAAATTTATATTACATAGGTAAATCAATCTGTTTGTACCATATAGGCATAGCGCAATTTTTGTTCTCAGTGCAGCCATGAGCAAAACTGGTTTACATTAGACGTTATAGGTATTAATAGTTGACGAAAGTAGGTAAATACCTACGTGCCGTAAGATGATAAAAATAATTAAGTCAGTTCCATGTACGGAGAGGCCATTATTATGTTTGGTTTGGTATAAAAATAGTGAAGCAGTTCATAGAATACCTACATCTAATTCCATTCCTGCCAGTTTTCAAATCTGCTTTGCAATAAATTGGCTGTGAAATACGGGCGGACAGACAGACAGACATTGCGAATCTATAAGGGTTCCGTTTTTACAATTTTTGGCTACGGTACCCTAAATAACACAATACTGTTCTACTAAGCGCAAAAGCCGTATCTCAACTAAAGCGAGTTACGAGATAATTGAAGTTTAGTAAAAGTTGATTTCTTTTATTTATTTATGGATGTTTATTGTTATTATAGGTATAATTATTATGGTAAAGGTTTCGAAATACGTCGCCGTTTTCAGGGGTTGTGAGTGATTGGAGAGGGAGGAGGGGAGGTCTTGAAACCCTCCCCACCATTTCCACTTGCCGGAAATACTTGGTTTCCTCTGAAAAAAAAAATCTCCAAACATCGGTGTGTATGGCACTGCCAACTTCCACATTCATCACATTAGTTTAATAAACTAAGGTTGATGGAGCCCAGCTGAAGGGCTCCTATTTTCGGATTAAGGGTCAAAAGAGAACCTAACATAACCTATTTAGTTACTTATTAGTAGTCGCACCTAACCCTAAGCACTCGAAAGCAATGACGCACAAATTTGACATTAGCTGTCAATATGATCATTCCAAGATGGCAGTTTTGCGTTTCGTTTCACGTTTTTCACATAAAACCTAAAAATTGCATTTGCAAAACTGTACTTAAGTATAAAAACTACGTTCCGTTTTGCATAATTGCCGAATTATTTATGAAATTTTGGAAATTGTTTAAAAATATTTAGACGCAACTCCGGCAGCCAAAATTACTTTTAGGGGATTAAAACGAACTCCCTTAAGCCCCCTACACTACCAATACCCTGAAATTCAGGCGACTCGTTTCGAAACCCAACCCATTATTATTTTTCAAAATAGATGAAACATCAAAAATATATGTGGATATACCTTATTCATGAGATACTGCTATGTCGCTTATGCTCGGGCCACACTACCTTACCGTCTACCGGGCTGTTACCGCCATAATTATGGCAATAAATTACCGTTAAATTACTGCGTGAAGTCGTGTGGTTACACTAGAGTTTACCGATATATGCCAATAAACTAGGCGGTAAAAATATCATTTTTCAAGATGGCGGATGAAGCTGCAGCTGTTTGGTATTTTATGAGTGCCAATTATTTTAACATGAATCTTTTAAATTTTTAGCTTTCTGTCGGGTATCCCAGAGAGACGGTTCGGATTGCAATAACTCCAAAAATTCTAGCGCTTTTTCATTTGACCACTCCATATCGGTAGATAGTGTAGATACGTGCGTCGTCGTCGAACTCTTGTTGCACACTGAACAAACGGTAGTGTGGCCACAAACGCAATAATTACTGCGGTAATCTTCTTTGATGTGCGAAAAAGACCGCCGCCGGAGCTATTGCCTACCGGCATATGCCATATTGATTGGCATTGTAAAGTTATGGCCATAAATCGCGGTTACACCTAGGCGTTGTTGAAATTATGGCAATAATTATTGGCATATCCCGGTAGTGTGGCCCGAGCATTAGAAAATTATAGAATTAGAATTTGAGTTACTGTTTTTTCGTTAGCTCTCCTCATACATGTTTGTATGGAAAATATAAAAATTTTCTTTCACTTCAAATATGTGTTGTTTCAAAGGAAATAAATATTAAAAGATATTTATTTATATTCATTTATCATTTATTAACGAAATACAGAGTTTACAGCTCATGAAAAGTTAGCTGTCTGCTACAACCCGGCAGGTTTTCTTTATTCTCATCGAATGTTAAAGGCAGTGTGTGAGGTGATAAGGCTTGATTACTTATTATTTGCTTTTGTTCACGAGGCACAGTTTCATTTACTTTCCTTTTACGGCTTGGTATTGTAGAAATTTCAAGCACTGATGAAACATTTTCCTCTCCGTTATCTCGCAATGCCATCCCTTGAGCTTGACGAGAATCAACAATTTCAGGCAACTGCCAATTCATTTAAAACGCCACAAGCTTTTCTTCTCCCAGAAAACATCATCTCTTTCTATAATTTCTATTTTTAGTGGTATACTTTCGCCACTCCATACAGCAAATAAACACTTTTTCACCACAGCAGCTCAAACATGCCGCTTTTGCTGCGAGACAACAGTGAACAAAACGCGATTTTGATTCGAGAGTGAGGCAAAGTAGCTTTTTAATTTTTCAATCTTCAGTGCCACGAATTGACACCACAGCAGCTCAAACATGCCGCTTTTGCTGCGAGACAACAGTGAACAAAACGCGATTTTGATTCGAGAGTGAGGCAAAGTAGCTTTTTAATTTTTCAATCTTCAGTGCCACGAATTGACATTGTTCAGCCATAAATTTGAAACATTCGAATTTTACTGTGCTCTGTCTCTTTCACATGCATAGAAAAAGTGAGTGAAAAAACGAACCCCTTCGAATTCGAAATTCGATTTTGGAATTCGACCTCAAAGAAAACACCTACGGCAACGCAAAAAAAAAGATATTTGTAATAAAGAAATTACTTTTTTTATATGTTATTGTTTACATGTTTAATTTATTATTGGATTTTAATAAAAATAAGTCTAATTAATAGTATAAAATTAGTATTTACCCAATACATTTTTATTTGGAATTAGAACAATGATACATTTGAAAAATAAACATCAGGGACGCGGTATTAAAACACGATTTAAAAAAGTAGCGGGAATAAAAATTTCGCTGATGCTGATACAGTAGGTATAACGTAACGTGTTAAATTATATTAATATATAAAATAATCTAAAAAGATGAGTGAAACTAGCGATGATGACTGTACTTTAACACCAGAAGAGTTAAATCAACAAGTGATTATGCAGAATTCAATCTATTCCTGTTCATTTCTATGTCTCCTAAGTAATATGTGTTCTCACTGCTGTGGTGAAAAATTATGTGTGCTACACGAGAGCAAAGTTTTTTGTATCTCGTGCTGTTGAGTCCCTCACCACGCTCAGGATTCTAACTTTGATTCACTCGCTACGCTCGTGAATCAATCATAGAATCCTTCGCTTGCTCGGGACTCAAAATCAGCACTCGAAACAAAAAACAACTTTGCTCTCTTGTTGCACAAATAACTATTGTTTGCGTGTAACGTGGCGTTGCTCCTGAATTTGGTAATAACAATTACAATATTTGTTTAGACTAGTCAGTTCACTTTTTATCATGTTTCCATATTTTTATTTTATTTGCTCTCATACTATTCTCCAGGCCATTCATATAGGCAACTATAGAACTTTAAATTTCCACAATCGTGTTTGGACCTATTAATCCATCTGGCGTGGCACCAATAAACGGATAATCCATAAGGCTCGATTGTTACATTTTCTTGCTTCGCCAGTTGTTGCAAAGCCAGTTGTTCATTTTAGATTCCATGCGCAACTGATTTTACATTGCAAATATTTTATTTGTACAAAATATTTTTTACTAAGTTGGCTTTACTGCTGTTATCTCTTCTTTTTACCACTATACCAAAATTTCAATCTGTCAATTCAATATATTTTTACGCAATTCGAACCAGTCACTGCTATCCCTCTTGTAATTTTTGCTTATCACTACGGAATTTGAGTCAAATTTGTTAAAAAAATTGTTTGGCATTTCTTGGCTAGCTCTTGAACAGATCGTGTTAGGAATGACTGCAGTCAAATGTGTGTAAGAGGTTGCAGAACTGTTATCTTTAACTTCACTGTAATTACAATAAAGATAATTAGTTACGTACTTTATTATTAAAAAAATACTATATCTTGTGTTATAGCAAACAGAGAAGTCACCTTCTTATAAATGTGATGTAAAGTTTTACCCGATGAACATCGGGTAAAACTTTACATCACATTTACCTAAATAGGTTTATGTTCACAACACAATAATACAACATTCGTTACCGCTTGTGTGTGGATTGCGGAGCGCCATATTAGCGCCGTTTATTGTTCGCCGTGGCGGCATCTTAGCGCTCCAGGCGCTCTGACAAGCTAATGAATTTGCAATATAGGTATAGATCGGTTCACGAAAGTTGACCACAAATAGCCGCCGTCACGCATATGTACATTCGTGCACCAATGGCGTGGCTCCATTCTTGACGCATTTAGGGAATGCGTCAAGAACGGAGCCACGCCATTGGCATTCCACCCGCGCCTCAAAAAATGATTTCTGTGCAGTGGTCATCTTTCATGAACCGTAAAATGATTCGATTTTATGTTATTACTCTTTCAAAAATTGAAAACTGTGGCAGCTATGTATTGTGAGAATAATTTATATAATTATATTTTGCATAATCGATAATCTATAACATAGTTAGTCATAAAAGACTCTTTTGAAAATAATTTGTTTAAAAATGTTACATATTTCATAATCACTTGGCCATGGATGAATTTCTATTTTATTACGACGCTTTCTTGTACAAATCCTTCGTAGAACTTCATTTCTCTAATTGTCCATATTTTATTATTCTAACTATATATTTATAAGCACAGAAACAATAACACATTAAACGCAACAAGAGTATAAACTTAGGTCCTAATTATATGTGCCCATAGTTACATGAACAGCCTATTTGATTCAAAGTATTCAATCTATAACATAAAACATGAAATTACGAACTCAATTTGGCGTATTATAATAACAAACAGGTTTACGTAAAATTTCGTGCAGCGGAGACGCAAGCGACATGACCTATCTCTCACAGGGCTCATAGCCGAATGATGAGGTCTGGGCGGGGCGTAAACTAGCAACTGACACTCAGTACACCGCTTATGCTAATAAGGTTTAAATTGCTGAAGCGTTCGATATTGATGGGATCTACCGAGCGTCAAAATCATAGACGTTTGGCAGATTTTATTTTATTTTACAAAATATACACGTATAATATGAAAATAAATAGGGTAATTCTTTAGTTCATTAGATTTCCTATAATATTATCAAATAAAATATCACAGCTTACGATCAAAATATTGCAAACAGTGAGACGAAAGATTATTTTTTGTCTCGATTTTGTGATTTTTTTACCGTGATTCTATTTTACATACATGAAAAATTCTTTCAAAAGTCTTTTGTTCAGATTTTTGACTTTAAGCTCTATTTTTTGCTAGTTTGTAATATGTGCCGTTATGGCTAGATGCGCGACGAAAAATTAGGTGTTTCACGGCTTCTGAGGTATAACAGCGCCTTAATTGTGGACAGCCGCGCGCGACTCGTACCCCAGTCAAATACCTCCCTTATAATAAAACGCCCGAGTTCTGGCTGCTTATTGTCAATACCAATATTAAGATGGATCTGGTTAGCCTGTAAGTATATCGAATACGCTAGAGAATAATAAAGGTACGTAGGAAAGTAGAGAATCCGTTTTTATATCGATTTCTCTAACAACAATATTGGGATAAGTATGGTTAGCAACAAAAGTTTACATATAGGTGTATGTAATGTAATTACAATCATTCATCAATCTTTTTTTTTCACAAATTCAAGAGTATTGAAAACATATTCATAGATATATAAATAGATGACTGGTCTAAGCCATGGAGTACCGCTATCCCTTAAGTGGTCTACACACGTCCCTAAATCAGAGGCGATATCGGGCCGGTGATGGGGAGCGCCCTAGATCGTACCCGAAATCGCGTCGTCTGTAGGCAAATCGGAATCATAATTATTATTATTGACCCTAACTCTGAAATCGGTTCGGGCGAGCTCACGATTTAGGGACAAAAATCGTGCAGGGAGCGTTGTCGTGTCGTGTGTAGCGTGATCGGGCCGATTTCGCCGCAGTACGCCAGCGTGTGCGGCGGCGACAGGTCGAGATTTTATTTCGAGCGTGCCTGCGTGTGCGGCGCGGCGAGAAGACTGCTATAGAAAATGTCGAAGGAGAAGGAGCGGGAGCTTGGACGAAAACCTTCGAGCTCTATAAGGAGTTGCCCTATCTATGGGATAAGAAACAAAGATTATTTTAATCGAGATATGAGGCAGGAGGCTTTAAAAATGCTTATGCAAGTTTTAATAGCCAAAGACAGTTTTTAAGAGCCAAAGCGATGCCTATTTTTGTGTTTTGGAAAGCGACGGCGGCATCTTATCAAAGAGCGCTCTGCTACACAGTCGGTTACGTACTAGCTTACCCCTGGCAGCCTACGACTCTACACACGTCCCTACGTGTGTAGAGTCGTAGCCGATTTTCGCACTCCCGATATCGCCTCTGATTTTAGGGACGTGTGTAGACCACTTTAGGTTACAGAAATCAGGCAGCAGGCGCTCTATGGAAAAGCTGATATCCTGTCATATTACGTATCTGGTTAAACTAGAGAGTGAACCCAAAGCTCCAAGGAGAAGTTTTTGATGCAGTCAATGGTGATGATAGTATCAATATCTTATACTAATATATAAAGCTGAAGAGCTTTTTGTTTGTTTGATTGGTTGAACGCCCTAATCTCAGGAACTACTAGTCCAATTTGAGAAATTCTTTCAGTGTCAAATAGCCCATTTATCGAGGAAGGCTATAGGCTATATAACATCACGCTATGAGCGACGGGAGCAGAGTAGTAGCCTTAAATAACGCGGGTGTAACCGCGGATATCGTCTAGTATTATATAAAATTCTTGCGTTACTAAATGACTGACAGGCAAAGCACAGCTGAAAGGACTGGCTGCAATAACCTAAAATCTGGCATCCATGTCTCTTGGGGAGTGTGGGGGTGCACTAAGGAGGGATTACCCAAAATTCTCATGGAATTGGGAATAAACGGTTGAACTAAAATAAAATGTGCTGCGGGCATCCTTTAATTTCAATTATGTTTTATCAATTAGAAATATCATTTTCTGAACGTAACTCTGCCACGATTCAGGTTGAAATCAGCAACGCAGCACGTTTCTAGGCACTGTCCCAAATTTTGTGCCACAGCGAAATTTTTACTCTAGAGAAAATTAAGAAAATTATAGGCGTCTTCCAATCAAGTGAACTCTGAACGAACCTGGTTGAGTTTTTTGGGTTGAATGTTGGACGTACTCTATCGTTGTTTAAGTCAATCTATAAAAAATATCTTGCAAAATCTTATTTCAGTTTTTTTTATCTATATCCTCACGGCTGAATCCCTGAAGTGGTTGACAAAGGTGTAACATTACACCCGCATTTCGCCATGTTATGCTATCTTGAAAATTCGGGACCCACAAATTCTTATGAATTTGTGGGTCATTAAATGAACAACAAAACAAAAAAAAACAAAACAAACAAAAGGGTATATTAAATGAACCAATAATTTTGATCACAACAGTAGCGGCTAGTATCAATTTACAAAACATTTTATAGAATTTAATAGATTTCAAATTTAATATGAGAATAACGTTATGAATATGAATACGATTATATCAAAGTAAGTATTATTCATAACTATGTGTTTGAAATTATATTTGTATAATAGTAATTCAGGTATGCGTATGACAAGTCTGACTGCCTGTCGAGTGATTTTAACGTTTATATATACACTAGAGGACGCCAGCAGCTGCGCCTGCATTTTTTTTTAATTTACCCGTTTTGGCCGATCCGGTGGGAATTTCGGGAAATCCCTTCTTAGTGCACCCCTACGGTCCCCAAGGAACATACATGCTAAATTTCAGCTTCCTGCGCCCAATAGCTTCGGCTGTAGCGTGTCTGTCAGTCAGTCAGTAACGCAAGGATTTTATATATTAAGATATTATGAATGTCACTCTGTGACTTACTATTGCATTTGAATTTGATTTTGGGTTTGATGAATATACCTAGACGTTTTCACGTGTCTTTTTTTTTTAAACATGTTCCTCATGTACCCGTGTGTCGGATACCTCCCGACGGGTATTGGCCCGCCAGATTAGGCGGGCCCCGAACAAAGCCCCCTTGACGGCGGATGAAGGTGTTGGGCTCCGCCGCCACGTTTTCACAGGTCTGGTGTGAGAATCGAACCCACAATACGCGATTTAGTGCCAAGCAATAAGGTCACTTAAAATAATACGCCATATGTGCAGTCATAGAGGATTTAGTTATATTGCGGAAGTAGTATTTTATTAAAAAGCAAAAGAAATATAAAGATGGAAGTCATTCTCATGATCTATATTCTTTATCAACTCGTGGCCTTTGCAAAAATCTTTCGAAATAAAGGTTGTTCTATTTCAAAAACAGTCTTCACTACAACCATTTTAATTTACAAACACAGCACTTACAGTAATATGGTTTATATTATAAACTCCTTAGAGAACGTGCAAAATAAATTCCTTCCAGACTAAATTTGATCGAGCTACTCAAATGTGTGCACTTGAAAATGTAACGTCTATTTTTAAAATGGCGCATCTTTAACAACATGAGAGTACGTTGTTGAATTCATGGAGGTTAAATAATTATGTTTTTAACTAGATGAGCTATGAGATAATAGAATAGACGATAAAAAAGCTATATAATATCCAGACTTTGTAATATATAGTGTACTTTTGAGATATTTTCTTGAAAATTGTCTGAAGTCTTTTATATTTTCTCAAAATAATCTTGTGCTCTAGGAAAAATCCTGTATCATAAAGAACTTTATTCAAACAATGCATTTTGTGTTCAGTTCTTCGAATATTTGTAATTTCTACCACTGATTGCACCAAGTTTTGTCCCTTATAAGTGGCAAGGCAAGGAAACCGCTTACTACTTTGCCATGTATGCAGTCATAAGAGAGGACATTCTTGGGTGGTTGACACAATATATAAACACACTACTTTGTTGTAATTATAATAAAGTTAGATATGAACGTCGCTCCGCTTGATGGTAAGCTACTAACGATGGTCCTAAGACGGTAGTGATACCAATGAAACATCGCTGACACATGCCCTTCTCGTTTCTTCTTCTTCTCATTACCTTTCTTCTACCAATAAAGAAAATAGAATAGGATTGAGAAAGGGATGTAAGTATAGATCTTTAACGCTCTTACTCACTGAATAAAACCGAACTGTAATTTCTTACAGTTTGATTTATAAAATTTAAACAAGTTAAGACCTACGTACAGTAGCAGTATTTAATACTGTTACTATAATATATGATGGTCTTATGTGAGTATAAAGAAACCGCATTGGTCCGCAGGAGTTGACCCATTTATGCTCATAACCAGCTTGCCCCACATGAAGAATTATCCATATAAAGATTTGTATATGCAGCCACCAACGAAATTAAACTTCCCCTTGTAACATATAGAAAGGGATCAAGAGTCTCTTACGTTCGCTGTAACGTTAATAATGCTAAACTAAAAGATTGCCAATAGCCCTGTATCCCTCGAGTACCTACGTCGATACTTTGAGCACCGCTGGAACATATAAAAACTGAAGGTACCTCCAACTTTCTCTTTGAAATCTCTCTGTGATAGCCCGCGCGGAAAATTAATATAGAGTCACTTGATGCTGCTTAGTATTTCGTTTTCTGCAGTGTTTTCTTGTTGTTGTATTAAGTTTTTGTATGGGTAGGAAATATGTATTAAAGTGATTCTAGTTAGAATAATTATTTCCTTTGACAGCTTGCATCTGGACACCTGCTCCCAAACTAGCCAGAGATTGTACTAAATAAAATAAAATAAATAAAAAATGATTTATTACCAAAAACTTATACAATGAATACGCAGTGTCCGTTGGCCCCACACAGGCTAGCCTGTCCTGTGGGAACCTACAACGATTACAGATTTGCTTATTTTATTGCTCGGACAGATTTATACTAAACATTGCTTAACTTAACTATGTACTATGGTACTATGGTAAACGATCACTGGTAAACATGTGTAAAAACTTGCATACTCACATGTTATTTATAGATACTTTACACCTTTATACACAACAAATCATCTTGCTCATTTCACAAATGTTTGTTCTGGGTGGGAATCGAACCTGCGACTACCAGTTTAGCGGTTGGTGTAGAAACTACTTGACCTACTGGCGATTCACTAGTATTCGTTTCTAGTTATTGTTAACCATGTGCTAGATTTGAACAACAATGGTATTGACCATTAAATTGTAGTCTGTATATGTTTCCTGACAAAAGTTGATGGTGAACACTGCAAGCCGTTAGTTTGATCCCGAGTCCTTCTACATAGCCATTTGTTAGTCACTCCACAATGCTATCAGTCTAAAACCTTCCCACCTTATACATCGCCACATTGGAAACAAATTTTTTTGTAATCACGCAAAAACTATTGACCATTTTCATGAAACATTGCAGTAAAAAGCTTATACATCACAGTAAGGCATACGCTGCCTTTTATTGCGATAACCAACACCTACGCAGGCGGAGACGCAGTCAAATGCTAGTATTATCTACATGTAAATCCACGTCTAACATGGTTCTACAATAACATAACTGCGAAGCCGAAGCTTTGCTCTGCACAGTAACAACATATGCTAACCCAATTGACCTGGCCGTATTTACTACATATACATGGCGTGCCTCGCGGCATGCATTTAAATCGAATATTAGTACGACTATGGCCGGCTGTGGTTCTAACGAGTGCACGTGTACTTAATAAGTAATTGTGGTTTGTTTTCACTTGAAAGGAGTTCCTGGAAAGTTACCTTTTATATAAATATCCTCTAAAGATCATTTTATCGAACTCATATAATAATACATATATACTTGTTGAAAGCAGTTGAATTGTCGTGTGTATAAAAAACAAGTCTTCTGAAAACAAGGAATACGCTTATTGTTCCATTCTTTATTTTTATATCTCTCTTTCACTCTCTCGCACCGTAAATTACGTAAGCAAAAGTTGAATTACTTCAGCCAATATTTTGGCACCATTTGTCAGAAATTCTGTCATTAACATTGCAGCTGCCCAAAACGCCATAAGCTTACAGTTAATCCGTGGGGAAATTAACCTCGTCATTGGAATGGTTGTGCCATAGCTCACCTCTGCCCCCTAGGGGAAAACTCCAAGGGGTAATGGTGTACCGTAACATCAAAAGGGTGACAGTTTATGCTATTTATTATTCATCAAGACAAAGTTTTCTTAAAACGGAAACTTAAGACAACAAGAAACGAATGCTAATTTTATAAACGCAGAAACGTATTTTGTCTCTTTTATTTATTTGAATCTTTCTTTTGACAATTTGTGTCCTGTTCAGTGACCCTAAATAATGGGAGTATATTTTACGTTCCGAAAATGTTCACCAAAAATTGTTTAAATTATATTGTTCGAAATAAACATAAAAACATATTTTAGGAGTCATTACAATATAATCACAGACAACAACCACCATTTTATAGGTAATCTTACAATAACTAAAACCGTATGACTGTCAGTTTAAGCCGATAGCGTACGTCCATTAAAACTTGCGGCTTTATTTAGCCCCTGCAACGTCTGTTGGAAAAAATTAAGATTGCCGACAAGTGATGTAAGTTAATCCCGGGATACCCGGGATACTTCTACCGGAACTGAAAAATAATGCAACGTACTGCAACGAAAACAATGCACATCCACTCTCGTAATAACGTTAACAAACAATTTGAATGAATACTGTTCCGGAGTCCGGTGTTACAGTTGTTGTCAATTTGCTTGGATACAAACCATTTTATTTCGAATAGGTTTAATCACCAGTAAATCTCAGAAAATACATGCTTTTCTCTGTGAATTCCCAAAGCAGATTTCTAGTGAGTATCTCGCATATCATAGTTGCCAGTTTTAGTAGGTAGTTTAAAATGAGTACTTTTTTAAAGACAATGACAAGTAATGGTCCCCGTGTCGCACTTTACAAGGTCGGCTAACGGATACAAAGAACACCCAGACTTGAAAAAACAATTTGCGGATCACACAAAGTGGTGCACCGTATGAAGATCGGACCCACAATGCAATGAGCGCTGCATAAAGTGACGAGGTGGCTGCTTAAACTTCTACGCTATCAGTGTACTGTTTTTCTGATAGCGTAGGCCGACCGCGCTCTAAGGCGGACGTTCAACGTGCTTATATATTTAATTTTAATGTTTAGCGCGGCGCAAGCCGACGCTCGCAATTTTTTATCACCATGAGTGACAAACTTGTGGCGAACGAGCTGCTGGCGTTCCTGCAGCAGAAGCTGGATGTCATGGACGAGGTGTCGGCTATCCAGATCTGTTCCAGCAACTTCAGCGAGGAGGACATAGCGGCTGCCAAGCTGCTTCTGTACAGGTCGCTAAACAAATGCGACCAGATGGTGTCCCGCAGACGTGACGGGACAAAGAAAAGTTTGCAGGATATTATCACGCTGCTGAAGGAGACCGATCCTGACGACGTGCCGACGTTTGTGGCGAGGGACTTGAACAAGTTTGCTCCCGTCACTTTCGACCACGTCGATGTCACAAGCCTTCTGAAGGACATTGTGTTTCTGAAGGCAAGTTTAGCGAATGTACATAAGAAGCTACAGGCATCCCAAGACACCGTTGCACTCTTGCGCACGGAGGTTCACGACCTACACAAGGTTGTCAATTTAACTGGGTCACCGGCGCGTAGTAACGTCAACACGCGCCGAGGTGCATGCGTCGACACATCGGTCGCAAGTTTCGCGTCAGCAGTTTTGTCGCCGCGGAATGTTGTGACTGCTGAGTGCGCTACACAAGCGCCCCGCAGCCCTGCCCCCGACCCTGCGGCGCCTCCGTGTATCGCCGAGCGACCTAAGCGAATAGAGGCTCAGCAGGTAACTGCGAGCACCCCCGTTGCTTCCACGCTGAAGTCCATGCCGGAGACGGCAAGGAACCGCGACGAGGAGGCAGATGATGGTTTTATGACGGTGCAGAGGAGGAAGCGTCGTCAGAAAACCAACAAGAACTGCTGCGGTACGGCTCCTGTGGAGTCTGGTGCAAATCTACGCGCTGCCGCACCGAACACACCCGTCTATGTCTCTCGCCTGCACTACACCACTAAGGCGGAGGACATCGCGGAGTACGTGCGCCAGAAGTCGAAGTACATGCCGAGAGTGCAGCTGTTGGAGTCGCGACGCAACGTCAACTTTAAGGCGTTTGTGGTGCGGGTCCCGACGTGCTATCTTCATGTTATTATGAAGGAGGACTTTTGGCCGAAGGGTGTGGTGTTCCGTCGCTTCCGCGGACAAGTGCCACACGAACGCACAACAACAACGTGCAAGTGAAGCAATACTAACATAGTTTATAAGTATATTTATACTAACAACCACTGTATGTATGTTAGACTGTAAGGTATTTATCTATGCGTCTATGCCACGCGAAATAAAAGGATTTATTATTATTATTATTCCGTTTATTAAACATTTTTCTCATTGTCACATTTTATATACTTAATAAATGTTACAATTAAAAATAAATTTAATTATATAAAATGGGACCACGGAGACCCACAGGCATCGGGCACAGGGACCAAGCTACCGGTGGTTAGGGCTCCAGAGAAAGGAACCTCCGTACGATGCGTGTCGTGTCCAGCAATACTGCCTTCTGTATAGAGGACTTGATCCAGCCGTCTAACGAGAGCCTCTTGAGGTGGTGGTCGAGGCTCTTGGCAATAAGGCCATTTACGCTCACGACTATCGGTACAATGATCGCCGAGTCTATATCCCACATGTCGACAATCTCGTGAGCCAGGTCCAAATACGTCATTTGTTTATCTTTTTCGGCTTTCACGAGATTCTCGTCATGGGGTATGGTGACGTCGATGATCATTGCAAGGCGCTCTAATCGGTCTATCACCACTATGTCCGGCTTGTTAGCCACAATAGTTCTGTCAGTAATGATAGACCGATCCCAATACAGAGTAGCACGACCATTTTCAAGAACTGGGTCGGGCACATACCTGTAGTACGGTATTTCAGAGTCGACAAGTTGGTACTTTAAGGCAAGTTGCTGGTGGACAATCCTGGCTACTTGGTTGTGTCTATGCAAATATTCGCCATTGGCAAGACGAGAACAACCGGATACTATATGTCTAAGCGATTCACCAGGCTGGTGACATGCCCGAAATATGTCAACCGTCCCATCCCTCAGAATATACTTCCGGTAGTTGTTCGTCATGACAACTTCGTCCATAATTGCAAATACAAAACCTTCTGTTTCGGCAAAAAGATCGCCAAAACGCAGCCAGGATACCGACGCTGGGAAATCTACGTCGGGCCCATGTAAGGCCCGGTAAAATCGTCCATGCAGCTCTTTACCTTTCCATACTTCCCTGCGCTCCTCTACACCAAGTACGGCAGGTTTGCGCCAGTTCTCTTTGGCCAGACCCAGCGGGGTAAGCCCTCTGTCCACAGCGACCACATCTCGGTGCACACCCGCGTCGGTATGGAGAAAGTATTCTCTGAGATTGCACACCTCGCGATTGTGGAGGGTCTTGGCACTTAAGAAGCCTCGACCCCCACACTTCCGCGGGATGTACAATCTCATCACCGACGAACGCGGATGATGCATCCGGTATGTCGTAAGTAGACAGCGAACTTTTCTATCCAAGGCGTCCAATTCTGTTTGAGTCCATCTGAGTATGCCGAAGGAGTACATTAAGACCGGCATGGCCCAACCGTTACAAGCACGCACCTTATTTCCGCCTGATAAAAAGCTTTTTAAGACTTTCTTCAGGCGGCCAAAGAAACGTGCCTGCAACGTCTGTTTCATGCCAGCGTCATCAATGCCTAATGTCTGCGCCATACCCAGATATTTGTAGGTTTCCGTTGCAGAGAGAGATCTAAGTTGTGTGAAATCTGAAAGCTCTATACCATCAGATTCCACACTCCTGCCTCGCTTTACATGCATGACCGCACATTTATACACACCGAACTCCATTTTAATTGAATTACTAAAGCTTTCAGTTATCTTTAGTAACTCAGTTAATTGGAGGTTAGTGGGGGCAAATAATTTTAGGTCATCCATAAAAAGGAGGTGAGAAATAACCTGACCTCTAGTCTGCAACCGATAGCCTAGCCCTGAACTTTCGAGCAAAGTGCTCAGCGGGTTCAGTGCTAGGCAAAACCATAGTGGACTCAAACTGTCGCCTTGGAAAATACCCCGCTTGATCTTTATAGGTACGCCATACCCGCAAGGCTGTCGACACCCTGGATAGTGAAGAACCGTACTCCACTGCCCCATACATGCCCTCAAGAGGGTGCATAGATTTGCATCTACTTTGTACAACTCCAGCACCCTCAAAAGCCACGTATGTGGCACAGAGTCATAGGCCTTCTTATAGTCTATCCAGCATGTCGCTAGATTCTTTCGACTACGGCGCACCTGTTGGCTAATGGCCATGTCGATAAGGAGTAGCTCCTTAGTACCACGTGCCCGGCTTCTACATCCATTTTGAGATACAGATAAGATCTTATTTCCAAATATGTGTGATTCCAATTTTGTTGTCAAAATGGATGTAAAAACTTTATACACTGTAGGCAGGCAAGTTATTGGCCTATAGTTCGTAGGCTCCGTGGTACTACCAGATTTAAAGAGCAGGTGAGTTACGCCAGTTGTCATAAAACTTGGCAGCGATCCTGAGTCCAGAGATGACTGGAATTGGGATGCCAAGCGAACATGTGCACTGCGTAGCCATTTTAACCAGAAATTGTGCAACCCGTCCGGTCCTGCAGATTTCCAATTGGCTAACGGACGGACTGCACAATTTACATCCCCCGCGTCTATGGCTACAGGCTCCATGTGAGGTATTACCTCACATGATCGCTCAATATCCCTAATCCAGTCATCCTCTGTATGGCTGATGGGAGTCGACCATAAGCTGCGCCAGAACGCAATCGTGTTCGCATCATCTGGTCGACGCCCATCATCCACACCTGGTTCAGATCGCTCCCAATTCCTATAAACCAACTTCTCATCTCTTTGGAATGCGCGATTTTGGGAATATCGGTCAACCCTCTTTTTATACCGCCTGATATGATTCGCCCACGCATAGATTTTCTGCTTCAGGAAGTCGATGCGTTCTGTGACCCGTGACGGATATTCTTGAGGACAAAGTCCTGTCCCCTTAAACGCCCGACTCACAAAACGCATCACTCTCGGGCGGGTATTGCCCGACCTGAAGCAGATTAGCTTGCCTTTGAGTGCCCTGGTCTCAGCAATACGACGCTCAATTCTACGCTGCCGAGCCGGAACGGCATCTCGAGCAGCAATAGTAATACTGCTTTGTATTTTAATATAAGCTACTCGACACGCCGCTACGGCTGCGCAGTATAGAATTGAGTGTGTATCACTAAGATTTTCACTAGTGTCTAGGTAAGTAGGCAATAGTGAATCCAGGGCACACACAAGCGCTATATTTTTTCTATGCGTGGGTAAACGTGGCAATCGGGGTCTACTTTCTAATGTAGCATACCGATATTCCCCAATGGCGCATTATTATTATTATTATTATTATTATTAAAGGCCTAATGTTGAGAGAGGAAGAACACTGCTATCTCCAATCATCATTGAGTGGGCATATACTTGTTTGCCATCTTGTTACAATAAATTATATAAATTATCATCTAAGACACGATCCAGATGCTTTGTTAACACCAGCACGCATGGTGCTGGTTTTTGGCATATAGGAACTTCAAGTCAAAATTCCTCACCGAAATATCAGATATTTTATAGTTGTGTAAAATTAGTCGTTTTGTGATTCAAATATGACTTTTAAAACATTTAAGAAATTAAAATTTATATATTTTTGTTGCGTTTACACAATCATTAGGTACATTAAAAGTATTTTGAATTCCGGAGTTTAGCCTCCTGTGGAAATTATTGTTCTGATCTCCCTCTATACGTTTATCGAAAATATTTTTTATATATTCTAATATTCTAACTACATTTACACAACACCATTTAGCCCCAAACTATGTTGTAAGAGCTTGTACTATGGGTACTAGATAATGGATAAACCTACTTATATACTTTTTTTTGTAAATAGCTACATATTATACAAAGAAAAACCCAGACAAAGACTACACGACTACAAGAGATTAATATACAGTCAAAATTACTATTCTGTAAGTAATAGAAAAATATTTCTAAAAATAACTCATCTAATAAGAATGCGTCATCTCTATATCTGTCCTAACAAAATGATAGATTATGAAAACAGATACCATAATAAAAAAGAAAAGTAGATAAAATATGATAAAGAGCCCGTATCTTCCACAGATAAGCAAGACTAAGCACATCTAATCTCGACAGCTCTTTAGAGATGTATGCGCATTTAGATATACCTTCTCACCGCACTCAACAGTGTTAAATCATCACGAAATTCAGACAAAAAGTTCCACACTTATAAATCCCGGGCCGGGATTTAGATGATCGCCCAACACTAATTCCGAGGAGTAAGTTTAAGCCACCGCAGCAAACTTGCTGTCGCGACGAACTGTTTTTTGTTCGAATTTGCGTTTTTATATATTCAGTAAGTAGGCCGCCGAGATGTTATAGCGAACTACTAGTGCTGTACTCGTAGTTTAATGGCCTGGGATGGAAATGCATGTCTCGGTTTTACTTCGAAATATTTTGCGTTGTTAACGAAGACGAAGTTGAGGTGAAAGTAAATTAAATTGAAATATGTAATGAATAGACGTCACAGTGTTATTATATGTTTAGAGTTATGGGTTCGATTCCTAGGTAAGACAATAATTTTGTGATCCACCTAGTTATAATTGTATGTAATCTGAGCTTTTTTTTGTGTTCCATTTGTGTTTGAAAGACTTCTCAACTTACTTTAACAAGTAACATGCGCGAGTGACCCGCGCGCGCCGCAGAGCACGCGAGTTACCTGCGCGGGTGGCTCGCATTGGTACATGCTCGAGTCGCTGGACCCGCACATGTTTTTAAACGATATGTTTACGGTGCATGTAACCCGCGCAAGTGTCTCAACATGCTCAAGCTACATGCGCCGTGTAGAAGCACCCTTAGGAGGGATTACCCAAAATTCTCATGGAATTGAGAATAAACGGTTGAACTAAAATAAAATGTGCTGCGGGCATCCTTTAATTTCAATTATGTTTTATCAATTAGAAATATCATTTTCTGAACGTAACTCTGCCACGATTCAGGTTGAAATCAGCAACGCAGCACGTTTCTAGGCACTGTCCCAAATTTTGTGCCATAGCGAAATTTTTACTTTAGACAAAATTAAGAAAATTATAGGCGACTTCCAATCAAGTGAACTCTGAACGAACCTGGTTGAGTTATTTGGGTTGAATGTGGACGTACTCTATAGTTGTTTAAGTCAATCAATAAAAACAATCTTGCAATATCTTATTTCAGATTTTTTTTATCTATATCCTCACAGCTGAATCCCTGAAGTGGTTGACAAAGGTGTAACATTACACCCACATTTCGCCATGTTATGCCATGTTAAAAATTCAGGACCCACAAATTCATAAGAATTTATGGGTCCCACGAAATATGGGGTATTGCCGTTACCGGTAGCGCTTTGCTAGACTCCGTGCTGCTACTCAGAATTGGGAAAACTCAGTAACACTTATGTCCGACCCGGACATCGAACGAAATGGTGAAATACCTTATATTTTCCTCGTCGTTTCGACATCAACGCACGTGGTCACTTATCGGCGAAAACGCTGCAGCACATCATACTTTCACTTTAAAAATGGATAGTCATATATATAGGCTACTTACTTTTATATGACTTCCTGACGATTTCCTCTTTTTATTGTCTTCCCCGAGTTTAGCTACTAACTGTACGTTAACATTGTGACTAGAAACGGAACTCATAAACATAAATAGTGCACATTTCGGCAGCCATTGTAACCGATCTACTTTGTTTGTGCATGAACGGTTGCAGTTCTCTTAGCTAAATTTACAAACTTACTACGCTTCGGTACTCAAATATATTCCGATATTGCTACATGAAACATTGGTGTGTCGCTGGCGAAAGATTTATTTGTATCTATCTGAATTGGATATACTCTTTCGGGAGGAGGTTTAAAGAAAAGCAGGTATTATTCTTTAGCGTTCTCTCTAACGCCGTGTCAAGAATAAGACTTACATTTTTGGTGGACAAATAATAATAAATACAAGGAGTACTTTTTAAATTCACCCGAGTTGCTAAAAAGACAAATTCCTGTGGGTTCCTAATACTCTGTAATCTGTAAATGTAAGGGTCAAACTCGAGGGTAAAAAAGTACCAACAGGAAGACCGTTCCACAAAATTATAAAAGTCCACACAACCATTAGACCTTTGAGGATCTTTATTCCCCAACTAAAACATTTGACGTTGAGCCTTCCCACAACTCATTAACCTTTGATACCGAACCGGCCGCTGCATATTAAACCAGCCAAGTAAAATACGTACTCTACAACAGTCTACGGGGAAACTATTCCCCACTTTTCTCCGAGCACCTCAAATTATCCGGGTAAACTGCATTTTCCCTGCATTATTAACTCCTGCCACTGCACCATCACCTGCTCCTCGTAAACAAATTTTATTCTTCGTATACAGGCTGTTTTATTTTTCAGCTGTACTGCATACAGCATGTTTTTATTTAATGTTGAGCCGTGTGTTACACCGTCACGTAACGCTGCGGTCATACTCATGAAGTTGTAAATTTTATGGCGAAGTTTTACTAAAGTTTTGTGTGAATTATAAAAGAGTGTGGATTGGGAATGATAAGGTGAATAAAGTGGATGAAAAGTTGAGCTACTTACTTAAACATAAAGGGGCAAGTTGCACCCACAAAGATTAAACGGCCGAAGTTATATGACATCGTAGTTTCAGCACGTGTTTCTCAGTATATGCAAACTCTATCGAATAGCATCTCGTCAAATAAGTTGAGAAATTAACCCGACTAGCTCTCGAAGGAAAATTTGGTCTTATCCATCTAGACGCAGAAATTATTTTCAACTGAAGCACAAAGACACTTACTAGGTAAATTAGCGGCTTAAGCAGCTGGTGAATTACCTAATGAGCGTCTTTGGTGCGAACTACAAGACCTAAACAATGAACATTCTATCCGCTAGGTTCGGTCCCTCACTCATACGTGATGAAGAAGACTCATAGTAATCAAACTATGACTTAAGTTACTCAGAACAGACGTTACTCATGTACATTTTGGTTGTAAATCTTTGGTAATGTTGGTTAAGCAAAACTTAGAAATTTTTGAAGCTTAATAATTTGAGCCGTTCAGTAAATAAATTTAACACAGAGATACAAGTCAGAAATTATTTCGCAAGCATAATTGTTTAATGCACCAGACTACTTAGTACTCAAGCTAAAAGCAGTTTTCGCATTTTGGCAAATTTTGTTACAATTACATCAAATTAATAATTCAAAGTCATATTTTTTCATTTAATTCCTAAAGAAATTCTTAGGAATGTTTCTTGCAGCAAATAACAATATTTGTATCAGTCTTTGAGTCGCAACTTAATTCTACATCAAGAGAAACTTGTTATGTGCACTTCTAGAATAACTGAAGTTTTATAACGATATTCTTTGTGGAGTACAAAACCAATACTAGATTTACTACTGTTACCAATATTAGTACTACTCACCAACTTCTTACAAAAAATAATTTCAGAAAGAAATATATAAGCCTGACCCTTTTTACATATTCTATGAGCCCGACGGTAAATCTGAACAAAATACAGTATCCACTCTTGTTTTCTACAGTGTTAACCGAACGTTCTGCAATGCCAATAAATCTGGCATTACATGTTACAAGACGGTGTGAGCGCATGCCAGTATGATTGACATGACGAGCCACATGCCAGAGTCTGCCAGTCCAAACCGCAGCTACGAGATTCGCGAGAACTAACACGCCTCGTCCGAATGTTTTGGAGGAAGGCAGGCTTACTACTGAATGAGGAGAATTTAACACGAATTATTTTAGAAAGAAGGAAGGGAAATTAATGATGTCGTACGTTGTCCGTTGTATGTGTCTGTTTTCATGGAAGGACTCCGAATAACAGTGTTTATCACTAGTGAATTTGAGCTCAACTCAAAATTAATACGGAGGCAGACGATTTTAAAGTAAGTTATTATTAAAAATGTATTATAAGTATAATATTATTCATAATTACATTAATAAATTGTACTGAACTGATTTAACTTAATTATAAAACATACATACATACATACATAGACTCACGCCTGTTTCCTGGAGGGGTAGGCAGAGACTACGGACCGCCATTTGCAACGATGCTGACATACCTCTCTTGCTTCATTCGCTCCCATCACGTTTCTCATGCATGCGTTTCTATTGAGAGTACTTCTAACCTGTCCTTTTTTCAGGATATATCCAATCTGGTCAGAGAAAGACCGCCTAGGTCTACTCCTTTGTCCTGTCCCATTCGCACTTGCCTTATATATCTTCTTTGTCAGTATATCGTGATCCTTCCTCTCCATGTAATAATAAAAATGTATGTATATTGGGATGTAGTATCTCGAATAGGAAATGTTAAATCTTTATTAAAGTAAACATATTGACACTTTTTTTCAACTGCTGTTTTTGACGTGTTAATTTACTGTGTAAGGTTTATCACATAGGTAGTCGTACGAGTCGTATAATAAATCCTGGACAGTAATATACATATAAGACGATTCTTCGAATTCCTAACTTTAGTAACGTTTGAATCTTCATCTTGTCAAATATGTTGGGAATACAAATGCGGATAGTTTTTGATATTCTGTCGTGGTTCGCTAACATGTCTAACATACAGTATATGTCGTCTATTTTCGTCTTGTTTACTTCACAAGCGTGTTAGTTTAATATAATAATAAATAACAAATATCTATAAATAATATTTATAGATATTTGTTATTTAACACGACAATGCGGGAACAGTTGTCATCATCTTGTTTCATAGTTAGAGATTCGCCCGTGCTTTTTCTATATTTAGACAGCAGGGGCCCAATTCTGCTATTTTAGATGACATCGACATCATATTTTGAATGGAATGAGATTATATTTTGAATTGACTCAAAATCGGTATTCTGCTACACAATGTAATTCTATTCTAATTTCGATATATTCAATTTATGTCAAATATCCTGACATGAGTAGGTATTGCCATTAATGAAATAATTAACTTTATTGCTGGTAATTTGATGTTACAGCGTTGCCTATGATTTGTTTTTTATGTAATATGCCTTGCGGGCATGCTCGTACGCTCTCACATTTTATTTAAATTTAACAGTTCCTTACGATCTGGTAGATGTTTCGGGAAATCTCTTCTTAGTCAGGGACCGTAATGCCAATTTTTAGCATCTTGTGCCCAGTAGATTCGGCTGTGTATTGCTGTTAGTCAGGGAATTGTGAATGAATTTTATACATACAGATGATACTACCTAGCAGTGCAATATGGCAGTCTATAATACTAACCAGTACCATTTTAGTAAATGAATTTATTCGTTGGATTGTGAGAGATTTTTTGATACATAATCAATAATGTTACGTACGATTTGAAATCGGACATTTAAAATATGGGTGTTTTGAATAAGTGTATTTACAGTTTGACGTTTGTCTTTGTACAAAAATATATTTAGCAGAATACTGTTTATGTATTGTTCAACTCTCAATATATTCGCAATATCATTTCAATGTCTCTTAATTTAGGAGAATACCATTATGGCGTAAATATGACACTGACATCATATCGAAACTGCATTTTGAACAAATATAATTAGCAGAATTGGGCCCCATGGTACCAAGGACAGTTCTGTCTGTCCCTCGCAGTCGGGTGCGGTCGCGGGAGGAGAGGCGTGTCGGTGTTGCGTTACCACGCGCCCTATCTCCCGCGAATAAATGGGGGCGCACCATTTGTTGCGTCGCGGTGGGCCGCAGAAGAAGAGAAAATGCGGTGTTGCGTTGCCGTCCTCCCTATCATCTACGGCCGCTGGGTGTTTTGGCGGCGGAGACCAACACCTTCATCCACCGCCAAGGGGGTTTTGTTCGGGGCCCGCCTAACCATCTGGCGGGCGAATACCCGTCGGGGGGTAGCGAGGAATGCTTCGCTGATACCCGACCCGCCGACACTCGGGTACATGAGGAATACGGGTTGGTTTTTAGTCAGTAAGAGTCTGACAGTCCCCTTCGCCCTTCGCCCAGGGCGGAGGGACTCCATGAGGATTTTCCAACCCAATACCAAAAACAAAAGGTGCAAGTGACGGAGGCCTCTTTTTTTTTTCCTTCTCCCTTTTTCCGCTAATCCTTCCTTTTCTAAGTTTTTCTGCTTGGCGGCAGTTATGCTGCCATCTTCTCGTTTGCAGCCTTTAATAAAAGCTGCCCAAGCAGAACGAAAGACAGAATTATTTCAAACAGGGTTTATTATATCCTGCTATTATATAACAACAGAGTTATTTAAATCACAGACAGACGCTTCATTTTTATGTTTATGTGTATAAATATATTTAGATATGTCTATTTCTATGCAAAAACACGACACAGTCAAGTTACTTTGCAAACACCTTCGTCTCTTATGTTTAGGACACCATTAAACGGTTTATTCTCTTTCCAATCGACAACTTCGATCTCCTTGCTCCTCACTCTCCTCGAGCCCGTAAACTTCTCCATATTGTTGAGTCAGCCTGTCTTAATAATGTACCTCTTCAAGCAACTCACCACAACAATAATGGGGAGGATACGTGGCTTGATTTAATCCTTTCATCCAACCCATCCCTCATATCCTTTCATGGCCAATATCCTGCTCCTGGATTTTCCCATCATGACCTTTTATTCCTCTCCTATAACCTAAAACCACCCAAAACCCAACCCAAAGTTTTGCACATGCGTAACTTTGCTAGGATTGATGGAAACAAATTATTAAAAGATGCATCTGCTATTACATGGGAACCTCTGCTGGCGGCTAGTTCTGTTGACGACAAACTGGATATCTTTAACAATGCACTTATCGACCTGTACGACAAACATGCCCCAGTCAGAAAGATCAAATTGAAACGCCCTCCAGCCTGCAGGATGCGATGATATTAGTCGACGAATGTTGATTCCTATTTTAGATCAGCTCCTACCTGTGCTTACCCACATAATTAACTTTTCATTTGATTCTGGCGTATTTCCATCCTTATGGCGCAAAGCATTTATCCGACCTTTGCCCAAGATTCCCAATCCATCATTGCCTACCCACTTCCGTCCTATATCCATCCTTCCTTTCCTGTCTAAAGTGCTGGAGGCCTGTGTCCATAAGCAACTGTCTCGCTTCGTTTATGATAATAACTTATTAAGTCCTCTACAGTCGGGTTTTAGGCCAGGCCACAGCACTACCTCCGCACTCCTAAAAGTGACTGGCGATGTTAGGGCGGGCGTTGAGGATGGCAAGGTCACTGTACTGGTCTTGGTTGATTTCTCGAACGCCTTTAACACCGTCAGTCACGACATCCTCCTATCCATTCTCTCCCATTTTATGATTTCATCTGACGCACTGGATTGGTTTTCCTCATATCTTCGGGAGCGTCAGCAGGCGGTACGCATTGATGAATCCTGTTCATCTTGGTGTGTTCTCGACTCTGGCGTTCCACAGGGCGGTATTTTATCTCCTCTTCTGTTCGCTCTGTTTATCAATCTCATAACCCATGACCTTCGGTGTACTTATCATCTGTACGCCGATGACTTGCAGTTGTATTCACAGGCCAGGGTAGAAAATCTATCTGATGCTATCGAAGCTGTGAATCGTGACTTAGCAGCAATCAAATATTAGTCCGATAGGTTCGGCTTGTACGTGAACCCTTCTAAGTGTCAGGCCGTTATTATAGGAGGCAACCGTATGATGTGCCGTGTAAAAGTGTCATCTCTTCCATCTGTTGTTTTTGATGGTACTGTAATCGAAATTTCACCACATGTAAAGGATTTAGGGTTACATATCGATGACACTCTTAGTTGGCGAACTCACATCACCAATGTGAGCAAACGAGTTACCGGGACCCTGCGTTCTCTTTATCGCCTAAAACATTTTCTTCCCATAAAGACAAAGGTGACGTTAGTGCAAACTTTACTATTCCCGGTCATCGATTATGGTGATGTTTGTTGTTTCGACCTGAATGCAGATCTTCTCGATAAACTTGACCGTCTTCTCAATAACTGCATTCGATTTATTTATAATCTTCGCAAGTATGACCATGTGTCTGCTTTTCGTTCCGAACTACGCTGGTTCCCCATTCGTCAGCGCCGGAGTTTGCGCGCACTCACAACGCTATTCTCTCTTCTTCATTCTCCAACTCCCCCTGCTTACCTTCAATCTTATTTCCAATATTTAGGCTCCTATCACGCAAAAGATCTCCGCTCCTCTAATAATCTTCTGCTTTTATGTTCATCACATTCTTCTGGTCTTGTGCACTCGTCGTTCATAGTCCAATCAGTTCTGCTCTGGAATGCCCTTCCATTAGAGATCAGGAAGGCGTCGAACACCGCTGGAAGTTTAAGTCTATGGTACGTGAACATATCCGAAAGGGACTATTGGCACCATCATCTTAATCATTGTATTATACACCTATTTATATATAGGTATATATATATATATATATATATATATATATATATATATATATATATATATATATATATATATATATATATATATATATATATATACATATATATTTACGTAGGTATATATTATATTATATAGTATATATTTAATAATATAACTATGTATTTATTGTTATTAATTGTAAAGTACACCTTATCTTTTAACGTGACCAAAACTATTTGTACACCTACCATACCTATCTCTGCATCACCCTATGGTTGACTGGTAGAGAATGCTTATAGCATTAAGTCCGCCATTGTACCTATGAGTTGTACATAAAGTTCAAATAAATAAATAAACTTCATTGCGAGGTACGGAAGTAAGAACCCGTTGCGATGACACTTGTCGTCGAAGACAGACGAGGGTATAAACTATTAATGACGAGTTTGTTGTAACTGATTCATCGACAACAATCTAATAGATGCGATCAGCAACTAACTTGTAAACAAGTTGGACGATGTGTCTTCAAACTTGTTGATGCCAGTAAAGTTAAAGTGAGTTAAAAGTTGTGACAGTTGCAGCTGCTTCACGAAAATAAAATTATTGTTCTATAAAGAAAATGTACTTTGTACGAACCCGTCGGGCCAGTGTGGTATAGTAGGCCTAAGTGCTAGTGCAACCCAGCCTACTAGACACATAATGTTTTCATTTCTACAAACAAACAATTTTGTCAAACGGCCTCTCCGTTTGACAAAATTGTTTGTTTGTATGCGGCGCGAAGGGGGCTACAAAAATGTATTCTAATAGGCCGGTTCCAATTTGCGGTTCGTCATAATTCATAACTAGTGTTGGGATTGGTCTTATAATATTCTACACTAATATAATAATTCTACCACATACACATCACCATCTAGTCCCAATAAGCTAAGCAGAGCTTGTACTATGGGCACTAGATAATGGATAAACTTACATATATACTTTTTTTGTAGATACATACATCTTAACATATAAAATCCTTGCGTTACTGACTGACTGACAGACACGCTACAGGCGAAACTATTGGGCGCAGGAAGCTGAAATTTGTCATGTATGTTCCTTGGGGACCGCAGGGGTGCACTAAGA
This sequence comes from Euclidia mi, assembly GCA_944739405.2. NCBI lineage: Eukaryota > Metazoa > Arthropoda > Insecta > Lepidoptera > Erebidae > Euclidia > Euclidia mi. The sequence continues at coordinate 5,557,735 of OX123198.2, read as the reverse complement.
AGGGATTTTCCAAAATTCTCACGTCATCGACCAAAACGGGTAAATTTAAAAAAAATGCAGGCGTAGCTGCTGGCGTCCTCTAGTATTATTATAAATAGAAACACCCAGGGCAAGACAAATATCCATGTTCATGCACACAAATGTTTGACTTGAGCGGGAATCGAACCCGCGACCATCGGCGTAGCAGTCGCTTACACTCCCGCTGCGCCAACCGGTCGTCGGTGTAAGACGTATAAGTCTAACGTGTTGTCAGAATGTGTTCGCCTTACGTCTGTCGTCTAGTAGGCTGGGTCGTCGTTGGGTTAGCCGGATGCGACCAGCCGTGCGGCTAAGAGCAATCAAAATTTTGTACCAGAACGACCGGTGCGGTCGGCCGGCAGCCGCATCGCAGTGCGAATAGAAACTACTTTCCCATAAAAATGTTTGATTGCGGTCAGGTGCAAGACTCTAACTGTACGTTAACATTGTGACTAGAAACGGAACTCATAAACACAAATAGTGCACATTTCGGCAGCCATTGTAACCGATCTACTTTGTTTGTGCATGAACGGTTGCAGTTCTTTTAGCTAAATTTACAAACTTACTACGCTTCAGTACTCAAATATATTCCGATATAATACATGAAACATTGGTGTGTCACTGGCGAAAGATTTATTTGTATCTATCTGAATTGGATATACTCTTTCGGGAGGAGGTTTAAAGAAAAACAGGTATTGTTCTTTAGCGTTCTCTCTAACGCCGTGTCAAGAATAAGACTTACATTTTAGGTGGACAAATAATAACAAATACAAGAAGTACTTTTTAAATTCACTCGGGTTGCCAAAAAGACAAATTCCTGTTGGTTCCTAATACTCTGTAATCTGTAAATGTAAGGGTCAAACTCGAGGGTAAAAAAGTACCAACAGGAAGACCGTTCCACAAAATTATAAAAGTCCACACAGTCATTAGACCTCTGAGGATCTTTATTCCCCAACTAAAACATTTGACGTTGAACCTCCCCACAACTCATTAACCTTTGATGCCGACCGGCCGCTGCATATTAAACCAGCCAAGTAAAATACGTACCCTACAACAGTCTACGGGGAAACTATTCCCCACTTTTCTCCAAGCACCTCAAATTATCCGGGTAAACTGCATTTTCCCTGCATTATTAACTCCTGCCACTGCACCATCACCTGCTCCTCGTAAACAAATTTTATTCTTCGTATACAGGCTGTTTTATTTTTCAGCTGTACTGCATACAGCATGTTTTTATTTGATGTTGAGCCGTGTGTTACACCGTCACGTAACGCTGCGGTCATACTCATGAAGTTGTAAATTTTATGGCGAAGTTTTACTAAAGTTTTGTGAGAATTATAAAAGAGTGTGGTTTGGGAATGAAAAGGTGAATAAAGTGGATGAAAAGTTTAGCTACTTACTTAAACATAAAGGGGCAAGTTGCACCCACAAAGATTAAACGGTCGAAGTTATATGACATCGTATTTTCAGCACGTGTTAGTCAGTATATGCAAACTCTATCGAAAAGCATCTCGTCAAATAAGTTGAGAACTTAACCCGACTAGCTCTCGAAGGAAAATTTGGTCTTATCCATCTAGACGCAGAAATAATTTTCGACTAAAGCACAAAGACACTTACTAGGTAAATTAGCGGCTAAAGCAGCTGTTGAATTACCTAAGGAGTGTCTTTGGAGCAATGAACATTATGTCCGATAGGTTTTGCCACTCACTCATACGTGATGTAGAAGACTCATAGTTGTCAAACTATGACTGACGAAAGTTTAAATAAACGCTACTCATAATATGTTTATTTTGTTGCTAAGTGTATTTTGCTTGCAAGATTTAGAAATGTTTCAAGCTTAATAAGTTGAACTATTCAGTAAATAAACATAACACAGAGATACAAGTCAGAAATTATTTCACAAGCTTAATTGTTTAATGCACCAGACTACTTAGTACTCAAGCTAAAAGCAGTTTCGCATTTTGGCAAATCTTGTTACAATTACATCAAATTAATACTGCAAATTCATATTTTTTTATTAAATTCCTGAAGAAATTCTTAGGAATGTTTCTTGCAGGAAATAACAATATTTGTATCAGTCTTTTAGTTACAACTTAATGCTACATTAAGGGAAACTTGTTTGTTATGTGCACTTCTAGAATAACTGAAGCTATATAACGATATTATTTGTGGAGTACAAAACCAGTACTAGATTTACTACTGTTACCAATATTACTACTACTCACCAACTTCTTACAAAAAATAATTTCAGAAAGAAATATATATAAGCCTGACCCTTTTTACATATTCTATGAGCCCGACGTTATATATGAACCAAATACAGTATCCACTCTTGTTTTCTACAGTCTTAAACGAACGTATGCTATGCCAAAAAAATGGCATTATATGTTACAAGACGGTGTGAGCGCATGCCAGTATGATTGACACGACGAACCACATGCCAGAGTCTGCCAGTCCAAACCGCAGCTACGAGATTCACGAGAACTAACACGCCTCGTCCGAATATTTTGGAGGAAGGCAGGCTTATTACTGAATGAGGAGAATTTAACACGAATTATTTTAGAAAGAGGGAAGGGAAATTCACGATGTCGTACGTTGTCCGTTGTATGTGTCTGTTTTCATGGAAGGACTCCGAATAACAGTGTTTATCACGAGTAAATTTAGGCTCAACTCAAAATTAATACGGAGGCAGACGATTTTAAAGTTAGTTATTATTAAAAATGTATTATAAGTATAATATTATTCATAATTACATTAATAAATTGTACTGAACTGATTTAGCTTAAATATAAAAATATATATTAGGATATAGGATCTCGTATAGGAAATGTTAAATCTTTATACATACATACATAGACTCACGCCTGTTTCCCCGAAGGGGTAGGCAGAGGCATATTAAACGCCCACTTTTCGCCAGAATTTTGATCCCACGTTGTAGGTGGCGAGCCTATCGCCGCTTATCGGGATATTTTGTTTGCCAGAGCCTCGTCCGTTGATCGGCAGGTGCACCACTTGCAGATGAGGTTGGCTTGGCACCCTAAGTTCTTGGTGGCAACCCTATGCACCCATATATGCAATATATTTACTTTAATAAATCTTTATTAAAGTAAATATATTGCTACTGTTTTTGACTGCTGTTTTTGACGTGTTAATTTACTGTGTAAGGTATATCACACAGGTACATAGTCGTACGAGTTGTATAATAAATACAGGACAAAAATATACTTAAAAGACGATTCTTCGAATTCCAAACTTTAGTAACGTTTGACGAAATAAATCTTCATCTTGTCAAATATGTTGGAAATACAAATGCGGACAGTTTTTGATATTCTGCCGCAGTATATGTTGTCTATTTTTGACTTGTTTACTTCAAAAGCGTGTTATACAGTATTTATAGATGTTGGTTATTTAACACGTCAATGCGGGTCTTGTTGTTGGTCGTGCATCTTGTTTCATAGCTGTGCTTCATAGCTTCTTAGTTCATAGCTTGTTTCATGTGTTTATCTATATCTATACATATCATCAGCCTTTAACAGTCCACTACTGGACTAGGCCTCTCCTTTGAAAGGAGGAATTGGCCTACTATACCACGCTGGCCAAACGGGTTGGTATAGGGTTTGTGTCTAGTTTTCCTTCTCTTACAGTGCTGTTCTCTGCATAATATGCTCCCTCTGTCGACTCTTACGACACCCATGGGATGATATGGGGTGGTGACATTCCGTATTCTTAATCCGTCACCACACTGAGAGATATATCTATACAACAGCGAAAAATTATCTTTTCGTTCAGTAAAATCTCGATCGGGGAAGTACTCTCACAGAATATCGTCGTAAAGTTACAGTATCTAAGGTAAAAGCCATTAGCAAAATATGTCACTAACAGCTTGCAATCAAGCAATGAACAGTCAACTATATAAACAGTGGCGGCGCTAGACCACATGTGGACGTCGGCGACATCAAGTTTGCGAGGCCCTTTAAATCGATGGCGAGGCCCTGTTTACTTCGTAGTAAAAAAACCGTTAAAATTAAGTGAACCAAATTATACAATAATATATTAATAAATAAATGATAGCTAAAAATTTTCATCCAACACAAATCTTGTGACGCACGGGTTTGAAAATAATAAAAGTTATTATCATCTGCTTAGCTTTTTCCCGAATTGTTCGGTTCCTGCTACCTAAGCCAGGATGATTGGCGAAACGAAATTAAGTACCTATTTAACTTGTAAAACATATTGCGAGGCCCCCTCAGGCGCGAGGCCGTCGGCGGTCGCCGAAGTCGCCGACGCCTAGCGCCGCCACTGTATATAAACATAAATAAAAGTAGACAGAAATTTTGACATTATTAAGTATAGATTTAATCGAAGCTCTGGAAAAATCAGAAACGTTATATATTTAATATTAATTGAATATGTGCTTCTTTACAGTGGGTATAAATAAATAACTGATTAAAAAGTATCCGTAGATCATAAATATAATCAACGCTAGGATTATTACGTACATCACTGACATATTTTAAATTCCTTCAGGACATAACATTTTTTAAGTCAATTATACTTTATTATTTATTTTCCTATCAAAACAAAACAGTGGTTTGGTCTATTGAGTAAGTCAGCTAAGCCTAAGGCAGACATTTTCTTTTTCAACATGCACGCGTCACCATCTAGAACCAAACTAAGCAAAGCCTGCACTATAGAAAGTAGATAAAAAATAAACGTTTGGCGTAGCAGGTGGCTGCAATCCTACTACGCCACGAGGTCTTCATTAACATTAATCATATTTTATTAATTACAATATAATTTTCTGAACGTCTCTCTACCATGATTCAGGGGCCCAATTCTGCTATTTTAGATGACATCGACATCATATTTTGAATGGAATGAAATTATATTTTGAATTGACTCAAAATCGGTATTCTGCTACACAATGTCATTCTATTCTAATTTCGATATATTCAATTTAATGTCAAATATCCTGACATGAGTAGGTATTGCCATTAATGAAATAATTAACTTTATTGCTGGTAATTTGATGTTACAGCGTTGCCTATGATTTGTTTTTTATGTAATATGCACGCAAGTACGCTCTCACATTTTATTTCACTTTAACAGTTCCTTACGATCTGGTAGATGTTTCGGGAAATCTCTTCTTAGTCAGGGCACATGAGTAAATGAACCGAACAGAGAGACAGCTTCTTAGGAGCTTGTAAATTTGTCACCTATTTTGGTAGGGTTGTCACAATAGGTTAAGACAAATCGCTTGTTCGGTATACGACAGATTCCGGATTGGACAGATTCGTGATTCGGGAGATTCCCAACTCGACAGATTCGTGGATTGGGCAGATTCTTGGACTTTCATTCGCTATACGGCAGAAGTACAGTTGTTAATAAAATAGCGAGTGGAACCAAAAAAGGCATGCACCTGAAACTTTTAAAAGCACGGAATAAAAATATACATTTGTTACCAAGGACACGACGTGACGACGTGATTTATTTGACATTCCCAACGATACCACTAATCGTGTTGAACATTTTCTGGTAATATGATCTTTTTTGCTAATGAACATAGGAATCTCCTTTAGTTATTATGGCCACTAGTTTTACCACGGGGATAGGTATCTAAAATAAGTTTAAAAATAAATTGTGTAAGACAAATGAACGTCTACAAAACAAATGACTATAAAATGATCAACCATAGATAGGGCTTACAAAAAACAGGTGCATGCGATTTTCGACCTTATTGACAATTCATGACAGACTTTTATTTGGTATTTTTTGCTTTCTGACATTGATACGTTATTAAAATTGTAAATTCTGAGTTACGTAAATAAGGTCGAAAATCGCATGCACCTGTTTTTTGTAATCCCTATCGATGGCTGATCACTTTCTGATAGTCATTGGTTTTGTAAACATTAATTGATTTTACACAATTTCACAACTAATGAGTTGTTAAGTATTTCGTTGCCAACATTGACAATATTTATTTCAAGATTGAAATATTCGCGAAACTTTTGCTCGAGCAATTCAACAAATGCGACAAAATTATCAGGAGTTACACCTAATTAAAAAACCCAATTGTACGTTACCATTGTTAAAATCTTTATAATGATTTAATTATTTCATCTAGTATTATTCATACACACAGAACAATAAACAACCATTATTAATAATAAAACACCACTTTTTTACATTAAAATATTAAAATTTGCAACGTACAAAACAAACAACGTGCGTCGTAATAACCCTAAGATTGTCAACTGCCTGTGCCTACGTAAACCGGTTCTTTCCACTCTCGCCACGTACACGACAAGCGGCCAGTGGTCACGCACACATAAGCCGCGTGCTCGTAGTAGTGCAACCGATTCGCGCTGTTGTATGAAGCTGTGTCTCTGTTCCGTTTATCTACTCATGTGGTCAGGGACCGTAAGGGTGCAGCATACGGTCCTCAAGGAACGTACATGCCAATTTTTAGCATCTTGTGCCCAGTAGATTCGGCTGTGCATTGCTATTATATATATTGTTAGTCAGGGAATTGTGAATGAATTTTATATATACAGATGATACTACCTAGCAGTGCAATATGGCAGTCTATAATACTAACCAGTACCATTTTAGTAACTGAATTTATTCGTTGGATTGTGAGAGATTTTTTGATACATAATCAATAATGTTACGTACGATTTGAAATCGAACATTTAAAATATGGGTGCTTTGAATATGTGTATTTACAGTTTGACGTTTGTCTTTGTACAAAAATATATTTAGCAGAATACCGTTTATGTATTGTTCAACTCTCAATATATTCGCAATATCATTTAAATGTCTCTTAATTTAGGAGAATACCATTATGACGTAAATATGACACTGACATCATATCGAAACTGCATTTTGAACAAATATAATTAGCAGAATTGAGCCCCAAGGTTGAAATCAGCAACGCAGCACATTGCTAGACACTGTCCCAAATTTTGTGCTTAAGCTAAATTTTTATTACGGAGAAAATTACGGAAATTATAGGCGACTCTCAATCAAGTGAACTCTGAACGAACCTGGTTGGATTATTTGGGTTGAATGCTGAACGTACTCGACCGTTGTTTTGTTCAATCTAAAAAATTAATTTACTTACAACTTTTTTTTATATCCCGTCGATAGCCTAGTGGAGACTAACGGACTGCCATGCAGAGGGTATCGGGTTCGAAGCCACGGCGCGCACCAATGACTTTTCGGAGTTATGTGCGTATTGAATTGTTAATTATCGCTTGTCCCGTGCCTCGGAGAGCACGTTAAGCCGTCGGTCCCAGTTGTCATGAAGATCTTTGACAGTCGTTATACAGTCTGTACCTTCTAAATAAACTGACACTAGTTTAAACCATGGAATATCGCTATCCCTTCGGGTTGCGGAGATCAGCAGTCACTCTGTGGAAAAGCTAATATTCAGCCAAATCCGGTTAGACTCATAAGCGGACCCCAGGCTGAAACTGGGATAACGTTAGGAGGATGAGGATGATGATGTTTTTTTTTTATTTCCTTACGCCTGTTCCCGGAAGGGTAGGCAAAAGGGTAGCCAAATGGTACACCCACATTTCGCCATGTTGTGAATTTGTACATCCGACATAGAATGGGGCGGGCCTATTGCCGTTACCGGGCACTTTGCCAGACTCCGTGCTGCTACTAAGAATTGGGAAAAAAACTCAGCCCCACTTCTGTCAAACCCAGACATTGAACCCGGTAACTCCAGCAGACGAATAGGCTATCCACTGGACCACGGAAGCAGTCAGAATAAAATGTATTTTATTTTTTTCATTTTATTTAAACTTTAATATGCGTGTGGTGACGGATTAAGAATACGGAATGTTACCACGCCATATCATCCCATGGATGTCGTAAGAACCGACAAAGGGAGTTTATTATGCAGAGAACAGCACTGTAAGAGAAGGAATACTTGATACAAACCCTTTACCAACCCGCTAAGCCAATTCCTCCTTGTAAAGGAGAGGCCTAGTCCAGCAGTGGACTGTTAAAGGCTGATTATGATGATTTAAAATTTTGAATGTTGAATCATTTCTCAATAGCTGCCAAAGTCGTCGGGAGAAAACAGTCATTTGGTGACCATGGCTGGTGAAATCCAACCCTCGTGTACATTGGAAAACCATCACAGTCATACGTTCACTTTATAAAAAGGTATACACATGAAGTTTATCCGTGAGGTGACGGATTAAGAATACGGAATGTTACCACCACATATCATCCCATGGGTGTCGTAAGAGCCGAAAGAGGGAGCATATTATGCAAAGAACAGCCACTGTAAGAGAAAGACAACTTGAAACAAACCCTATACCAACCCGTTTGGCCAGCGTGGTATAGTAGGCCAATTCCTTCTTTCAAAGGAGAGGGCTAGTTCAGCAGTGGACTGTTACAGGCTGATGATGATGACACATGAAGAACTTAATTTTCTATGACTTCCTGAAGATTTTCTCATTTTATTGTTCTCCAAGCTTAGCTACTGGCTGTACGTTAACATTGTGACTAGAAACGGAACTCATAAACATAAATAGTGCACATTTCGGCAGCCATTGTAACCGATCTACTTTGTTTGTGCATGAACGGTTGCAGTTCTCTTAGCTAAATTTACAAACTTAATACGCTTCGGTACTCAAATATATTCCGATATTACTACATGAAACAATGGTGTGTCGTTGGAGATTTATTTGTATCTATCTGAATTGGATATACTACTTCGAATAGAGGTTGAAAGAAAACTGTTATTGTTCTTTAGCGTACTCTCTAACGCCGTGTCAAGAAATAAGACTTACATTTTTGGTGGACAAATAAACATAAATACAAGGGGTACTTTTTAAATTCACCCGAGTTGCCAAAAAGACAAATTCTTGTGGGTTCCTAATACTCTGTAATCTGTAAATGTAAGGGTCAAACTCGAGGGTAAAAAAGTACCAATAGGAAGACCGTTCCACAAAATTATAAAAGTCCACACAGCCATTAGACCTTTGAGGATCTTTATTCCCCAACTACAAAATTTGACGTTGAACCTCCCCAGAACTCATTAACCTTTGATACCGAACCGGCCGCTGCATATTAAACCAGCCAAGTAAAATACGTACCCTACAACAGTCTACGGGGAAACTATTCCCCACTTTTCTCCGAGCACCTCAAATTATCCGGTTAAACTGCATTTTTGCTGCATTATTAACTCCTGCCACTGCACCATCACCTGCTCCTCGTAAACAAATTTTATTCTAGGTATACAGGCTGTTTTATTTTTCAGCTGTACTGCATACAGCATGTTTTTATTTAATGTTGAGCCGTGTGTTACACCGTCACGTAACGCTGCGGTCATACTCATGAAGTTGTAAATTTTATGGCGAAGTTTTACTAAAGTTTTGTGTGAATTATAAAAGAGTGTGGTTTGGGAATGAAAAGGTGAATAAAGTGGATGAAAAGTTTAGCTACTTACTTAACACGCTGGCTGCGACGCCAATTTTGACTGACTGTCAGCCAATGCGTATGAGGTCTTTTCGAGGCAAAGTTGAACTTCTTTGCAGTGCGCATGAGACCGACTCGGCCTCACAAAATGTTGTTTTTAAAAAACACCTTAAATATAGCCCAAATGTGACAATAATTGCTTGAAGCTCTACCATTATAAACTTACATAGTTGTTAAAGTTGAATCCAGCTTCGCCCATAGTTATGACATTTCATTATTGAATAAAAGAGAAAAATATATATGACATCTTTTCTGCCTCACATCGCACTGAAAGAAAGTTCGGTTTGTGTCACGACTAGAGATGGGAATAAAAGATAGTGTAGTTACGATAATATTGTATTAAAATATTTATTCAGTGATATCAATCAAAATGTTTTTCATTAAAACAGGGCAAGCACAAGGATTTCTCACACTGGACACAAAATGTAACAATTTTTTTAGTTTTTTTTGCAGCCTGAGTGCTATTTAACGTAAGCCTTAATTTGTCATAGCAACCTGCGCAGCGCTTTCGTTGACCCCCTTTTTGAAGCACATGATCAGCACATCTGCCCGGAGGAAATCCTGAAATAAACACTTACGTTAGGTGTCTATACTATAAGCGCCACTTTTAGTTTTAAAGTATTTAAATGTGTATGTGTATGAATATAAAAGTATGGTAATATACCTCTTTCAGAAATACTTCGTCCAGTGAGTGCTTCAATTATGGATTCCGTGAAATCTTTCTTAGCCATTTTGTTATTATTATTAACCATATTATAAATTATCCAGGCGTTCACAAGAGAAGTACCAAATAAAAATTCTGCCATAACCTTTCGATACCATTTTAGTCCTCGTTTTAAAGTCGAGTAATAGGAAGACATCTGGTCACTGTAGTCTATACCTTTTTTGTTTTCATTATACAAAAGAACACATGTAGGCTTTTTAATGTCTTCGTTAGTGGCTCTTGTTTTCTTGCCTGTATTTACTAAAACAGCATTGTGGCCTTTGCAGGTCGTGATCATTAAAACTTGGCGCTTATCAATCCATTTTATAATTTTTACGCCCTTTAGATTCATTTTTCCTGCAATTTGACCTTTTTTTTAATTGTGTGGATATAACATTCTTAGGTAGTCCTCTACGATTTGATCTGAGGGTACCACAATAAAAAGTTTTCTTTGCTAAAAGGTCTTCAGCCAACCCAACAGAGGAGTAGAAATTGTCAGCAACAACAATACGACCCTCATTTTCTAACCCTGTAATTAGTCTCAAAACTGTATTTTTGCCGTGCTCTTGTTCTCGATTGTTGCCTTCTTTGCCTGTACAAATAAGTGTATTGTACGAGTATCCCTCGGGAGTACCTACACAATTTATATAATTTGACGCCATATTTGTGTGATTTATTTTTTATGTATTGGCGAAATATAAGTCGTCCGCGCCACGGTATCATTGATTCATCAATGACTATAATTTTTCCAGGACGAAGTACTTGTTGATATCGAGAATTCAACATGTCGTGTATTTTGCGAATTTTATATAATTTATCCCCAGTATTATCAATTGACTCGTCGCAGAAATGCCAAAATTTTAATATAATCAAAAATCTGTCCCTTGATATTGTAGAGCAAATGTACTCGTTTCAATATATTGACTTTTTAGACCAATAGTCGTTCAGATGTGGTACTTTGTTTAGACCCATTACAAGCATGATTCCAAAAAATCTTTTCATTTCTTCGTCATCAGTGGGTTTCCATGCTTTAACACGAGATTGCGCCTTTATGTCATTTTGATTGTCTTCGAAATACTTCTCTGCATACTTGTTAGTGTCCTGTACTATTTTATTAATAATTTCATCGCTTAGGAACAGCCTGTATATGTCTGTAGGTGTTTTATTACCTAGGCGAGGAATAATGGCACTATCAAGGGTGCTCTCGTCGAAATCAATACCATGATTATCAGATATGTCAGTCCAACCGTCCTCGTTGTCAATACCTTCTGTTTCAGCTGTTTGGTTGTCAGTTTCCAGTTCATTTTCACTTGATTCACTTTCATCTACTTCTACGTTCGTTAATTCTAAGCTCTCAATCGAAATATCTGTGTCTTCATCTTCTTCGTCAACATTGCTTCTACGAGTAGCTTGAATTATATTTTCACTCTCTGTATCATGTTCTGCTTGCTGTTCACCTAGATGTTCCTCTTCCTGCTCTTGATGTACCTCTTCCTGTGCTAGATGTTCTTCTTCCTGCTCTAGATGTTCCGCTTCCTGCTCTTGATGTACCTCTTCCTGCTGTATATATTTCTCTTCCTTTCCTTGATGTTTTGCTCCCTGCTCTTGGCATTCTTCTTCCTGCTTTTTGTTTTGAATTTTCTGTTCTTTATGCTGTTTCGCTTGCTCTTGATGTTCTTCTTGGTGACTTTCTTGCCGAGGTTTTTGCTGTTTTATTCGGTATTCTTTTCGATAATCTGTATATTTTGCTTGTTGCTCTTTTTGCTGCTCTTCTTGTTGTAGTCTATAGTCATCTTGGTGCCATTTTTGATGTCTTTCTTTCTGTTTTGTTTGATTTTCTACAGCATGTTTTGTAATTGTTATATTCTTTGTATGTGAATCGGGTATATTTGCATTTCCGGTATTTTCATCTTCAAATGAATGAATAAAGACATAATTATTATGAATTACCTCCTGTTTTTCAGCTTTAGTATATTTTGACGCAGTTGATTTTATTAATTCTTGCATATTTTCTTCACTTAACTGTACGGGCAACAAGTTAGAATATGAAATATTACTCAAAGAGGAACACCTGCTTGTTTCGCCAAAAATATTCAAAGAATCAGGCGAAGACGCCCGGCTTTGGTTGCAGTTATTCTCTCGTTTACATTTTTGAGTTGGTGTGAGCAAACTTGGATTACATAAAACTCCTGGATTTTGTACTTCTGCATTTTTTGAGAACACCATATTTTTTACCACTACTTGGACTAACGAACAATTTGTTGTCTTGTTTAGACTGGTGACAGATTTTCCTGTATTTTTCATTGGAGCTCAAAATATCGAATTCAGAATCAGTGTCGATCTCATTTTGCGACTTTGCAGTAGACGGGGGGCAAATTTGAACATTATCCAAAATGTTTACCTTTTTCACAGGAGAACTTCTGGTTGGTGTAATCCTCTGTAGCACTTTTCTACATTTAAACTGTTTCACTTCATCAGATCCACTTGACGAATCTGAATCGACTAATATAAGTCTCTTCTTGCAATGTTTACGGCTTGATCGATCCATAATACGAAAACCAATTACTTTTTTCGGTACACTTATAAATCGTAAAAATGCGTGTGCGCCGGACGACAACGTCCTTCCGTATCGATTCTTGCCACAACACTAATGCTTGGATGCGTGGCGCCCGCGCCTCACTCCATGCGGGTATGAGGCCTGTAATTCTTGAGGCAGATAAGACCTCCCCCCGCACTAGACGGAATTAATTTCTATTCAGTGCGTATGAGATCTATTTAACCTCATATCGTATTTACTGCGCCGTTAGCATAAGCTTCGCAAGAGAATCAATTTTATATATTTGTCTCTGTTATACTCATAGAAATGTTAATATAGGCACCCCCCGCACAGAGTGAAACAAAGCGCTTTTGACTGACGCACCTGCGAGAACTCACGCATGTGGCTTGTTCGACCTCATAATGCAGTGAACGTGTTAAACATAAAGGAGCAAGTTGCAGCCACAAAGATTAAACGGTCGAATTTATATGACATCGTATTTTCAGCACGTGTTAGTCAGTATATGCAAACTCTATCGAATAGCGTCTCGTCAAATAAGCTAAGCTCTTAACCGGAATAGTTCGTGATGGAAAATTTGTTGTTATCCCTCTAGGCACAGGAAAGATTTTTAACTGAAACACTAAGACACTCACTAGGTAAATTAGTGGCTGAAGCAGCCGGTGAATTACCTAATGAGCGTCTTTGGTGCGAAATACAAGCCCTAAACATTGAAAATTCTATCCGCTAGGTTCGCCCCTTCACTCATAGGTGATGAAGAAGACTCATAATAATAAATAAATGATTGATTGAGTCAAACTTCGACTTAAGTTACTCAGAACAGACGTTACTCATGTATATTTTGGTTCTAAGTCTTTGGTAATGTTAGTTAAGCAACACTTAGAAATGTTTGAAGCTTAGTAAGTTGAGCCATTCAGTAAATGCACCATACTTAGTATAGGTCGGTTCATGAAAGATGACCATTGCGCAGAAATCATCTTTTAGGTCCCCGTGGAGGTGCGGGGTGAGGCGCGGGTGGAATGCTTAGGGAATGCGTCAAGAACGCAGCCACGTCATTGGTCCACGAATGTACATATGCGCGACGGCTGCCATTTGTGGTCAACTTTCGTGAACCGATCTTTACTCGAGCTAAAAGCAGTTCTCGCATTTTGGCAATTCTTGTTACAGTTACGTCAAATTAATACTTCAAATTCATATTTTTTCATAAAATTCCTGAAGAAATTATTCGAAACGTTGTTGCAGTACATACATACGTAGACTCACGCCTGTTTCCCCGAAGGGGTAGGCAGAGGCATATTAAACGCCCACTTTTCGCCAGTGTTTTGATCCCACGTAATAGGTGGCGAGCCTATTGCCGCTTATCGGAATATTTTGTTTGCCAGAGCCTCGTCCGTTGATCGGCAGGTGCACTACTTGCAGGTGAAGTTGGCTTGGGTCCCTAAGTTCTAGCAGTAAATAAAAATATTTTATTATTCTTTTAGTTACAAGCGACATACGACTTAATGCTACACGAGTAGAAACTCGTCTTGTGATTGCATACATGCACAACCGCACATGCAAAATAAAGCGTCAATTCTGATATAACCGATAAGTATATCGACTCATCCGCAGAACAAAGTCCGATCTGCATGGATCGCAATTTTCAGTAGAGGCTGTAGAAGTTCTTGACTTGTGCAATTTCTTACAAGTCTTATATTGAGAGACTTAAAATTAAGATTTTTTGGTATGTTATTATTACAGCCCAGCCTAATTAAATGCTCCATAGTGTATATTTCTAGTCCTTTTATTGTACGAGATAGTGAGTTACATATCAACGTAAGACGTTTTATGGCGGAAGAGCGAGGGTCCGTGGTAAACATCGTGCGTTGTTTTGCGGAAACGTTCGATTTAAAAGACGTTCTACGTTTACAAAGGTTGATTTTTGTTGGAATTGTACATCCCTTAAGAGCCCTTTGTGAATAATATAAAATATAAAACTAAATACAATGTATTTTTTTTATTAAATGTCTCAAAATAGTTGACATAACCTTAGGTGGCAACGTTTATACTTCTTGCATTCATGTGTAATTATAATTTTACTAACTAAACACGTGGTATATTATACGGCGGATTAATTATATTTACTTATTTCTATCTATCTATCTATCTATATCGTCACGCCTGTCTCCCATTGGGGTAGACAGAGACTATAGAATGCCACATGCTTCGGTTTAAACATACTTCTTTCGCTTCCTCGACATTCATTAACCGCATCATGCATGCGCGTCGGTTATGGGTACTTTTAATTTGGCCCTTTTTCAGTACATCACCTATTTGGTCGGCGTACGTCCGCCTAGGGCGTCCCCTACCGACATTTCCATTCATTCTCGCACGATACACTCCTTTCGTATTCCTTCTTTCATCCATCCGTTCCAAATGTCCAAACCAACGCAACATTCCTTTGTCACTACAATACATCTTCTTTTAGACCACAGTTCTCTCGTATCACACTTTTTTTCACTTTATCAATCAGCCTTACTCCGCACATACTCCTTAAAGCTCTCGGGCCCAATTCTGCTAATTATATTTGTTCAAAATGCAGTTTCGATATGATGTCAGTGTCATATTTACGTCATAATGGTATTCTCCTAAATTAAGAGACATTGAAATGATATTGCGAATATATTGAGAGTTGAACAATACATAAACGGTATTCTGCTAAATATATTTTTGTACAAAGACAAACGTCAAACTGTAAATACACATATTCAAAACACCCATATTTTAAATGTTCGATTTCAAATCGTACGTAACATTATTGATCATGTATCAAAAATACTCTCACAATCCAACGAATAAATTCACTTACTAAAATGGTACTGGTTAGTATTATAGACTGCCATATTGCACTGCTAGGTAGTATCATCTGTATATTATATAAAATTCATTCACTTCCCTGACTAACAGCAATGCACAGCCGAATCTACTGGGCACAAGATGCTAAAAATTGGCATGTACGTTCCTCGAGGACCGTATGCTGCACCCTTACGGTCCCTGACCACATGAGTAGATAAACGGAACAGAGACACAGCTTCATACAACAGCGCGAATCGGTTGCACTACTACGAGCACGCGGCTTATGTGTGCGTGACCACTGGCCGCTTGTCGTGTACGCGGCGAGAGTGGAAAGAACCGGTTTACGTAGGCACAGGCAGTTGACAATCTTAGGGTTATTACGACGCACGTTGTTTGTTTTGTACGTTGCAAATTTTAATATTTTAATGTAAAAAAGTGGTGTTTTATTATTAATAATGGTTGTTTATTGTTCTGTGTGTATGAATAATACTAGATGAAATAATTAAATCATTATAAAGATTTTAACAATGGTAACGTACAATTGGGTTTTTTTAATTAGGTGTAACTCCTGTTAATTTTGTCGCATTTGTTGAATTGCTCGAGCAAAAGTTTCGCGAATATTTCAATCTTGAAATAAATATTGTCAATGTTGGCAACGAAATACTTAACAACTCATTAGTTGTGAAATTGTGTAAAAACAATTAATGTTTACAAAACCAATGACTATCAGAAAGTGATCAGCCATCGATAGGGATTACAAAAAACAGGTGCATGCGATTTTCGACCTTATTTACGTAACTCAGAATTTACAATTTTAATAACGTATCAATGTCAGAAAGCAAGAAAATACCAAATAAAAGTCTGTCATGAATTGTCAATAAGGTCGAAAATCGCATGCACCTGTTTTTTGTAAGCCCTATCGATGGTTGATCATTTTATAGTCATTTGTTTTGTAGACGTTCATTTGTCTTACACAATTTATTTTTAAACTTATTTTAGATACCTATCCCCGTGGTAAAACTAGTGGCCATAATAACTAAAGGAGATTCCTATGTTTATTAGCAAAAAAGATCATATTACCAGAAAATGTTCAACACGATTAGTGGTATCGTTGGGAATGTCAAATAAATCACGTCGTCACGTCGTGTCCTTGGTAACAAATGTATATTTTTATTCCGTGCTTTTAAAAGTTTCAGGTGCATGCCTTTTTTGGTTCCACTCGCTATTTTATTAACAACTGTACTTCTGCCGTATAGCGAATGAAAGTCCAAGAATCTGCCCAATCCACGAATCTGTCGAGTTGGGAATCTCCCGAATCACGAATCTGTCCAATCCGGAATCTGTCGTATACCGAACAAGCGATTTGTCTTAACCTATTGTGACAACCCTACCAAAATAGGTGACAAATTTACAAGCTCCTAAGAAGCTGTCTCTCTGTTCGGTTCATTTACTCATGTGCCCTGACTAAGAAGAGATTTCCCGAAACATCTACCAGATCGTAAGGAACTGTTAAAGTGAAATAAAATGTGAGAGCGTACTTGCGTGCATATTACATAAAAAACAAATCATAGGCAACGCTGTAACATCAAATTACCAGCAATAAAGTTAATTATTTCATTAATGGCAATACCTACTCATGTCAGGATATTTGACATTAAATTGAATATATCGACATTAGAATAGAATGACATTGTGTAGCAGAATACGGATTTTGAGTCAATTCAAAATATAATCTCATTCCATTCAAAATATGATATCGATGTCATCTAAAATAGCAGAATTGGGCCCCTCATCTCCACAGCATTGATTCTACTTTCATGCTTCTTCTGCCTTACCCATGATTCACTACCATACATCAGTGTTGGCGCCAAAACTCCCTGCAGTATAGCAAGGCGAGCTTGCTTTGGGATAATACCATTGCTGATGATGGACTGTAAGGCGCCATTCACACAATTTCCTGCTTTCACTCTCCTTTCAATAACTCCCTCACATTTTCCATCTCTCGCAAAACAAAGACCCTAAATACACAAACTCGTTCACTTGCTCCACTTTTTCATCTCCTATCATTACGTCACATTCAGTTACACTATCATCCCTCTCTATGACCATGACTTTGGTTTTGTTAACATTCACTTTCAGACCTTTCTAGTTACACTATCATCCCTCTCTATGACCATGACTTTGGTTTTGTTAACATTCACTTTCAGACCTTTCTTCTTATACGCTTCATTCATCGTGGTGACCATCTGCTGCAAATCCAATGCTGACGATGCAAATAGAACCTGATCGTCAGCGTATAACAGGGTCTTAAACACTGACCCACCCATTCTTAATCCACATTCAGACTCTTTCAGATCGGTCAAACAACTGTCCATGAACAGATTAAACAGCCAAGGAGACGCTACACATCCCTGTCTAACACCACGATCAATGTTAAACCAGTCCGTGTAGGCCCCGTTTATTCTGATACAGGCACTTGAATCCCTATATAAGGATTCAAGTGCCCGTATCAGACTGCTGCTCACTCCATACACAGAAAGTGTTGACCAAAGTTCATCCCTCACCACTCGATCGTAAGCCTTTTCCAGGTCAATAAAGGCGCAGAAAACCATCTGGTGTTTACTTAAGACTTTCTCTGCAATGCACCTTAAGGAAAAGACTTGATCTGTACATCCCATTCCCTTTCTGAATCCTGCTTGCACATCCCAAATTTTACTGTCCGTTTCAGAAATCACTCTTTTAATCAGTATCTTTGCATACAATTTGCCAACAACACTCAGGAGGCTGATACCGCGATAATTTTTGCATTCCTGCTGTGACCCTTTGCCCTTGTACAGTGGCACAATAACGGCTTTGTTTCAGTGCTCTCTAATAATACTTCCATTTATATCCCTCATCACACCAACTTTCGAAACCTCTGATTTGCCTCGGGCTGTTCTGACCAAGTGCCAGAATAATTTGATTGGCCCGAAAATGTTGGGCAAATTTTTTATCAAATTTATCCTTGCATTCTCCTTTCTGTCTTCTCACTATCTCTTTTACTTTATATTTCAACCTGTCATACTTTTCTTTTACAATACTTTCATTGCCATTCACACCACCTTGTACTCTTTTGTTGGCTCTTAAGGCCAGCAAGTCCATCCAAGCTTTGCGCTTTTCCGCAACCACACCGCTTACTTCTTGATCCCACCATTCATTACAAATTTTCTTAACGTTCTTCCTCTTACTTACGTCACATACTTGAGTGGCTGTCTCAATCATTACATTCTTAAACTCTTTCCGAAATTCTTCTATTTCGCACTCTTCTTTTTCAAACAAATCTTTTAAGAACAAGCCAGCCACAGTAGAGAGACAACCTGCTGTCCTCCCATACATCAAGGGCGTGACCGACAAGATTGGTTATATCTTGAAGCGAGCTTCGATCAAAACTTTTTACAAGCCGCCAACGAAGATAAGCCAATTATTACCATCTGTCAAGAGTCAGTTACCCTTACAAGAGGCCGGGGTTTACAAGATAGACTGTGAGTGTGGGCTCTTATACATTGGACAAACCAAGAGAAGCATAGGCATTCGACTAAAGGAACATATAGCTGACATTAAACACAAACGCTCGACGAAGTCTGCTGTGTGTGAACATGTAGAACAAGGAACCAACCATTACCTGCGATTTGATAAACCACAGATACTCGCAAAAGAACATCGCTTTATTCCAAGAATGATACGTGAAGCTATTGAAATTAAAAAACATCCTAATTTCAATAGGGAAGATGGTTGGAATGTTCCTCCAGCTTGGGACCCTGTTATCAGGCTAATGAAACCCAAGAAGGACAAAGTCACCAGAAGACATCAAGACACAGTGAGCACATTCTGCGTAGATAGTAACACCAATAGTTGAAAAATGTTCGGGTACTTTGAGATAACTTTGAAATTCAAGACAAAGACAAATATCACCTCAGTCTGCCGTGAACATGAATCCTGTAAAGAATTCGAAACGTCGGCTAGTAATAAATTAAAAATGTAGTTTCTAGATCATTAGTTTCAAATGTAATAACTCAGTGAAACCAATACATCGCGATAAAATCCGTAAACTGTAGTTTAATTTCAAATCTTTTAACCTCACTTCCAATATCTCTTTATACTGATCGCGTATATCCTCTTCTGCCAATCTTTCAACTTTCACTCTTTCTATGGCAGGCGAGTGTATGCGAGGACGATGGCGCCATTTAGTTGTTAGTCCCGCTATACGACTAACTACCAAAAAATGGTCAGTGCCCACATTCAAGCCTCGGTACACTCTGGTATCTTTCACTTTTCCTTTTAAACGTTCATCTACCACAACAAAATCTATCATACTTCGTTCTGTCTGCCTTTGCCATGTATACATATGAATCATCTTGTGACTAAACAAAGTGTTAGTCACAACAAGTTTTCTCTCCATACAAATGTCCAGCAAACACTCACCATTTTCATTCACTCTCTCATCACCAAATCGCCCTAGAACCCTTTCACATCCATCACGAGATACACCTACCCAGCCATTAAAGTCGCCTAACATAATTATTCTTTCATTATTCTCACACCTAGCAAGCACATCTCTGACCTTGTCCCAGAATTCCTCTCTGACATTCAATGGTTTGGACATGTCCGGAGCATAAACACATACAACAAAAACTTTCATTAAGCCAATCTTTAATCGCATCCAAAGAAGCCTGGAGTTGACATATTCATGTTCTTTCACACACTCATTCATTCTATCTGACAGAATCATTCCAACTCCTCGGCTAGCCCTTTCAGACTCAAAGCGCGTCGCCGTTGAGAATTTTGCCATCACGGAAGGGATATTGGTAGTGATTGCAACAGCTCGAGCAAGCCGGGAGCGCAAACCCGAATGCCTCTTCTCTACGATCGGACAGATCAGTAGAGCGGAAGCACACCCTGAAATTTACACGAACTTATTTACTTATTTAAAAATAAATAAACTGTGTAAGTATGTTCTTATATTTATTTAACTTTACGTATAATCGTATATACGTATTTAAAAGTAATCAAATTGTACGTATATATAGAACAATGAATAGTCAATAAATGACAAATTGTATCACAAAATTGAAACTAGGTACGTACCTATCTACACTGGGGCTCAGGCTTCACGAGCAGTCACGAACTTATTTTGTAAGGACCTATGGAAATCAGAAACGTTATATATTTAATATTAATGGAATATGTAAAGAAGTTTACAGTGGGTATAAATAAATAACCGATTAATAAATATCCGTAGATCATAATCAACGCTAGGCTTATTATGTAGATCACTGACTTATTTTAAATCCCTTGAGGACATAACATTTTTAAGTCAATCATACTTTATTATTTATCTTCCTATCAAAACAAAACAATGGTTTGGTCTATTGAGTAACAACGGAATTCAATATTCGATCTATAGATAGATCTGTCGATTTTACATTCGTTTTTGACATGAGCTCCATACAAAATATGTCAAACACGAATCTCGAATCTCAAAATCCATGTATGGATCGAATATTAAAAATGGCCGTAAGTCAGTTAAGCCTAAAGCAGACATTTTCTTTTTCGACATGCACGCGACGCCATCTAGAACCAAACTAAGCAAAGCCTGCACTATAGAAAGTAGATAAAAAATAAACCTTTGGCGTAGCAGGTGGCTGCAATCCTGCTACACCACGAGGTCGTCATTAACATTAATCATATTTTATTAATTACAATATAATTTTCTGAACGTCTCTCTACCATGATTCAGGTTGAAATCAGCAACGCAGCATATTGCAAAGCACTGCCCCAAATTTTGTGCTTAAGCTAAATTTTTATTATAGAGAAAATTACGAAAATTATAGGCAACTCTCAATCAAGTGAACTCTGAACGAACCTGGTTGGATTATTTGGGTTGAATCCTGGACGTACTCGATCGTTTGATTTGTTCAATCTAAAAAAATATTTACTTGCGACATTTTTTTTATATCCTCACGCCTGTTCCCCCGGAAGGGTAGGCAAAGGGGTAGCCAAATGGTACACCCACATTTTACCATGTTATGAATTTGTAGGTCCGACATAGAATAGGGCGGGCCTATTGCCGTTACCGGGCACTTTGCCAGACTCCGTGCTGCTACTAAGAATTGGGAAAACCTCAGCAACACTTCTGTCAAACCCAGACATGAAATACGGTAACTCCAGCAGACGCAAAGGGTATCCACTGGACCACGGAAGCAGTCACAATAAAATGTATTTTATTTTTTAATTTTATTTAAACTTTTGAAAGTTGAACCACTTCTCAATAGCTGCCAAAGTCTTTGGGAGAAAACAGTCATTTGGTGACCATGGCTGGTGAAATCCAACCCTTGTGTACATTGGAAAACCATCATAGTCATAAGACCACATTAAAAAAAGGTATACACATGGAGTACTTACTTTTCTATGACTTCCTGAAGATTTTCTCATTTTATTGTTCTCCAAGCTTAGCTACTGGCTGTACGTTAACATTGTGACTAGAAACGGAACTCATAAACATAAATAGTGCACATTTCGGCAGCCATTGTAACCGATCTACTTTGTTTGTGCATGAACGGTTGCAGTTCTCTTAGCTAAATTTTCAAACTTACTACGCTTCGGTACTCAAATATATTCCGTTATAATACATGAAACATTGGTGTGTCGCTGGCGAAAGATTTATTTGTATCTATCTGAATTGGATATACTCTTTCGGGAGGAGGTTTAAAGAAAAACAGGTATTGTTCTTTAGCGTTCTCTCTAACGCCGTGTCAAGAATAAGACTTACATTTTTGATGGACAAATAATAATAAATACAATGAGTACTTTTTAAATTCACCCGAGTTGCCAAAAAGACAAATTCCACAGGAATTTGTCTTTTTGGTTAAATTTACAAACTTACTACGCTTCGGTGCTCAAATATATTCCGATATTACTACATGAAAAAATGGTGTGTCGTTGGAGATTTATTTGTATCTATCTGAATTGGATATACTCCTTCGAGTAGAGGTTGAAAGAAAACTGTTATTGTTCTATAGCGTTCTCTCTAACGCCGTGTCAAGAATAAGACTTACAATTTTGGTGGAAAAATAATAATAAATACAAGAGGTACTTTTTAAATTCACTTGAGTTACCAACAAAACAAATTCCTGTGGGTTCCTAATACTCTGTAATCTGTAAATGTAAGGGTCAAACTCGAGGGTAAAAAAGTACCAACAGGAAGACCGTTCCACAAAATTATAAAAGTCCACACAGCCATTAGACCTTTGAGGATCTTTATTCCCCAACTAAAACATTTGACGTTGAACCTTCCCACAACTCATTAACCTTTGATACCGACCGGCCGCTGCATATTAAACCAGCCAAAGTACCCTACAACATTCTACGGGGAAACTATTCCCCACTTTTCTCCGACCACCTCAAATTATCCGAGTAAACTGCATTTTCCCTGCATTATTAACTCCTGCCACTGCACCATCACCTGCTCCTCGTAAACAAATTTTATTCTTCGTATACAGGCTGTTTTATTTTTCAGCTGTACTGCATACAGCATGTTTTTATTTAATGTTGAGCCGTGTGTTACACCGTCACGTAACGCTGCGGTCATACTCATGAAGTTGTAAATTTTATGGCGAAGTTTTACTAAAGTTTTTTGTGAATTATAAAAGAGTGTGGTTTGGGAATGAAAAGGTGAATAAAGTGGATGAAAAGTTTAGCTCATTACTTAAACATAAAGGGGCAAGTTGCACCCACAAAGATTAAACGGCCGAAGTTATATGACATCGTATTTTTAGCACGTGTTAGTCAGTATATGCAAACTCTATCGAATAGTGTCTCGTCAAATAAGTTGAGAACTTAACCCGAATAGCTCTCGAAGGAAAATTTGGTGTTATCCATCTAGACGCAGAAATAATTTTCGACTAAAGCACAAAGACACTTACTAGGTAAATTAGCGGCTAAAGCAGCTGTTGAATTACCTAAGGAGTGTCTTTGGAACAGTGAACATTCTGTCCGATAGGTTTTGCCACTCACTCATACGTGATGTAGAAGACTCATAGTTGTCAAACTATGACTGACGAAAGTTTAAATAAAGGCTCCTCATAATATTATGTTTATTTTGTTGCTTAGTGTATTTTGCTTGCAAGATTTAGAAATGTTTCAAGCTTAATAAGTTAAACTATTCAGTAAATAAACATAACACAGAGATACAAGTCAGAAATTATTTCGCAAGCATAATTGTTTAATGCACCAGACTACTTAGTACTCAAGCTAAAAGCAGTTTCGCATTTTGGCAAATCTTGTTACAATTACGTACTTCAAAGTCATATTTTTTCATTAAATTCCTGAAAAAAATCTTAGGCATGTTTCTTGCAGGAAATAAAAATATTTGTATCAGTCTTTCAGTCACAACTTAATTCTACAGCAAGAGAAACTTGTTTGTTATGTGCATACAGTTGCATGCAAAATAATGAGTCACTTCTAGAATAACTAAAGTTATATAACGATATTCTTTTTGGAGTACAAAACCAATACTAGATTTACTACTGCTACCAATATATTACTACTACTCACCAACTTCTTACAAAAAATAATTTCAGAAAGAAATATATAAGCCTGACCCTTTTTACATATTCTATGAGCCCGACGGTAAATCTGAACCAAATACAGTATCCACTCTTGTTTTCTAAAGTGTTAACCGAACGTTCTGCAATGCTAATAAATCTGGCATTACGAGTACATGTTACAAGACGGTGTGAGCGCATGCCGGTATGATTGATATGACGACCCACATGCCAGAGTCTGCCAGTCCAAACCGCAGCTACGAGATTCACGAGAACTAACACGCCTCGTCCGAATGTTTTGGAGGAAGGCAGCCTTACTACTGAATGAGGAGAATTTAACACGAATTATTTTAGAAAAAGGGAAGGGAAATTAATGATGTCGTACGTTGTCCGTTGTATGTGTCTGTTTTCATGGAAGGACTCCGAATAACAGTGTTTATCACTAGTGAATTTGGGCTCAACTTAAAATTAATACGGAGGCTGACGATTTTAAAGTTAGTTAATATTAAAAATGTATTATATACTATTGTTTATAATTGCATTAATAAATTGTGCTGAATTGATTTAACTTAATTATAAAACATACATAAATACATAGACTCACGCCTGTTTCCCGGAGGGTAGGCAGAGACTACGGAACGCCATTTGCAACGATCCTGACATACCTCTCTTGCTTCATTCAGTCCCATCAAGTTTCTCATGCATGCTTTTCTATTAAGGGTACTTCTAACCTGTGCTTCTTTCAGGATGTCTCCAATCTGGTCAGAGAAAGTCCGCCTAGGTCTTCCCCTTTGTCCTGTCCCATTCGCATTTGCCTTATATATCTTCTTGTCAGTCTACCGTCATCCATCCTCCCCATGTAATAATAAAAATTTATGTATAGTGGGATATAGTATCTCGTATAGGAAATATTAAATCTTTATTAAAGTAAACATATTGACACTGTTTTTGACGTGTTAATTTACTGTGTAAGGTATATCACATAGGTAGTCGTACGAGTCGTATAATAAATCCTGGACAGTAATATACATATAAGACGATTCTTCGAATTCCCAACTTTAGTAACGTTTGACGAAATAAATCTTCATCTTGTCAAATATGTTGGGAATACAAATGCGGATAGTTTTTGATATTCTGTCGTGGTTCGCTAACATGCCTAACATACAGTATATGTCGTCTATTTTCGTCTTGTTTACTTCACAAGCGTGTTTTATAATATTTATAGATATTTGTTATTTAACACGACAATGCGGGAACAGTACCTATCTTGTTTCATAGTTAGAGATTCACCCGTGCTTTTTCTTCTCCCTTATTCCGCTAATCCTTCCTTTTCTCATCCCAAACTTGGGCACTCTTTCTGCTTGGCGGCAGTTATGCTGCCGTCAGCTCGTTTGCCGCCTATTACTTTAATAAAAGCTGCCCAAGCAGAAAGCAAGACAGTATTTCAAAAAGGGTTTATTATATCCCGCTGTCATAAAACAACAGAGTTATTTTAAAATCACAGACAGACAGTTCCATTTTATTTTGTATGTTTTAAATATATTCAGATACTAGAGGTCACCAGCGACTTCGGCCGCGTCAATTATACATATTTTATAGACTCACGCCTGTATCCCCGAAGGTGTAGGCAGAGGTGTAATATTACACCCACATTTCGCCATGAATTTTTAGGTCCCACGTAATAGGGGGCGAGCCTATTGCCGTTACCGGGCACATCACCAGACTCCGTGCTGCGAGAATTCGGATAAACCCAGTAAACCTCGACCCGGGAATGGAACCCGGGACCTCCGATCAGTAGTCGCATATCCTATCCACTGGACAACAGAGGCAGTCCTTCTGACTTCTTCATATAAACCTTCCTATTGAATCATTTTATCTATTAAAAAAACCGCATTAAAATCCGTTGCGTAGTTTTTAAGATTTAAGCATACATACCATACACTTTGTTTTATACTATGTAGTTATGTCTCTTTCTATGCAAAAACACGACACAGTCAAGTTACTTTGCAAACACCTTCGTCTCTGTTGTTTAGGACACCATCAAACGGTTTATTCTCTTTCCAATCGACGACTTCATTGCCAGCTAAACGGAAGTAAGAACCCGTTGCGATGACACTTGTCGTCGAAGACAGACGAGGGTATAAACTATTAATGACGAGTTTGCTATAACTGATTCATCTACAACAATCTAATACATAGATGCGATCAGCAACTAAGCTGTAAACAAGTTGGACGATGTGTCTTCAAACTTGTTGATGTTAACTTCAAGTAAGTTAAAAGTTGTAACAGTTGCAGCTGCTTCACGAAAATAAAATTATTGTTCAATAAAGAAAATGTACTTTGTACCAACCCGTCGGACCAGTGTGGTATAGTAGGCCTAAGGGCTCTTACGCATTATGCGCCTAGCCGCATGCGACTAGCCGTGCGGCTAAGAGCAATCAAAATGTTGTACCAAAGACAAAGACATTTATTGCTTAAGCTGTGTAGGTACATGAAATGTGTTCTTAAGATTAGATCTTGGTTCAACAGTCTACCCTGTCTCGCATTGCAATAGCGCAAATAAAAAGTAAATTTTATAATATGGACATAACAATGTGATCTTAATTTAACCAGAACGACAGGTGCGTTCGGCCGGCAACCGCATCGCAGTGCGAATAGAAACTACTTTCTCATACAAAATTTGATTGGGATCAGCCGCACGGCTGGCCGCATTCCGACTAACCGTATAGTGCGTAGAAGCCCTAATCCTCCTATTGCCTCACTCAACTATTGTACCGTAAATCGCACAGGATCTTTATGCAGCAGAAGACTGCGAAAAGCTGTATGGTGTTGAAGATAGCGACGAGTATTTACATGGTACTTAAAAGAGTGGGCCTGAGTATTAACGCGTGGCCTTTCTCGTGGTTCTTTCATTGCGAGCGCGGCATTAAAAATAAATGTAAAATATTTAAAGAATTGATATGTAAACTTAACGTTCGTAAGTATCATATTGTGACCCAAATCAATATATAAATTCGACTTTGTTTTATTGAATGTTTTGTATCGTATTGCTCCATATTGTTTAAAGATCTTAATAGACTCACAGAGGTCTATTATTCTACTTCGGGTATATAGGTCTATTATTTCATTTGTGAAATTGTTTAATTCAAGACCCAATTTATAAAGAGAAAACCCGTTGTCAGCAAGCATTCTTGAGAGTGCCCAGTATTGAGCTTCTCAAACGTATCTTACCAGCCTCTTTAGTATAATTAGGTCAAAATGTTCAATACCAGAAAGATCGAGGAAGGCTTTCCATTATATACCAGTTTGAAATATTAATTAATATTGTGTGAAGGCATATTTTTTATCGCTACGTAAGTTAAAAACTAACAAATAATGTCGACTAATTCAAACAATTTTGTGATAAAATTAATACTTGAATTATTATAGGGGCAACTACGGCACCTCACATTTTGCGTGACCGGTAATTTCAATATCACAATCAGAAAATCTCTGTTATTCTTATCAACACCTTATTTACACGAATTTAATTAGCTTAATATCAGGAGCTGATTTAAAACAGAAACGTTAATTGTTAACTAATTGACCCGGCAAACGTTCTTCTGCCATTAAAAAGGAATTTTCTTGAAAAACATGATAAATATTATCGTGTATAGAAATGAGAGCACTGAGAAGTATGTGTGGTGTGTCTTTGACTGACAGTGTAAAGAATTGTGTGATAAGAGAGTGTTGTGGGGTAAAAGAAGATGTAGTGACAAGCTTCGAGAAAGGTATGCTAAGGTGGTTTGAGCACGTGGAAAGGATGGATGACGAAAGACTGACCAAGCAGATATATAGGCAAGTGTGAATGGGACAGCACAAGGGGGAAGACCTAGGCGGACGTTCTCTAATCAGTTTGAAGACATCCTAAAAACAGGACAGGTTAGAAGCACCCTAAACAGAAGAGCATGCTTGAGGAATCTGATGGGAGTGAATGAAGCAAGAGAGATATGTCAGGATCGTTGCAAATGGCGTTCCGTAGTCTCTGCCTATTTTTCCGGGAAACAGGCGTGATTCTATGTATGTATGTATGTGAGTAGGGACACCCTAAGCACCTATCAATTTGAAATATTACAACTTACGCTTATATCTACCAATTATTCCTACAAATTCATAAAAACAATAGGTTTAAGAAGAGTTCTTTAGAAGAAGAGATTTTGTGTGTATTAATGAGACGGTATTACGCATGTATTTAGTTTTAGTATTTATTCAGCACCTAGACTAAGGATTCTCTGACCAGGCAGACAAGCGATCATGCTGTAACACTCCAAGTAACCAATTGTTGTCAAGAACTTGTATATATTGTGATCGCATATAAGTCCTAATAGCACGATTTTAATGCTTCAATCAACAACTAGTTCCACCTTTATCCGTTAGATGTCGCTAGGTTTCAGGTTTACGCCATTGTCCGATAGATGGCATTAGTTATATATATGTAGATATACATGATTTGTTATTCATGTGTACATATAAAATATGTCTCATACAGAATAAACTTACGCATAGTAATGGCCAGTACAGCAAAATCTACGTGTAATGTTTCACAAGATATATGAGCCGGCAGTTTCCTATTTACTTCAGAAAGTCTATGCTTCACCTTATGCTTAGAACAAAATTCTTGGCCATAAGTATAAGTTGAAGGACACTATAAATCTTTATGAATTACGGTTTGCTGCGAAATACTCGTAGTTGTGAATAACAAGTATTTATTATTGGTCCTAAGGGCAAGACTGGGTACAAGGATAGACTGGTTTTTAATGTAGTGATTGGAATATTCATCATTTTACTAGCAAGTTCGTCAGATGTCAACCTGCTTTTCCTGCAAATCAAATTTGATGACGCTCTAACGGTATTACCAGTTACTTTATATATATTTTATGTAAAGTGGTGCCTTGAAATAGTTATTAAATATCTATACTTATAATAAAACTGTAGAGAGGTCAATTCTGTACATTGAATATATATTCAAAATTAATATTGGAGGATGAATGGTGATCGATACTGATGCCAAAAATGCAATCAGTAAATTTTTTGTCTGTCTGTCTGTCTGTCTGTCCGTCTGTCTGTCTGTCTGTCTGTCTGTATGTGCACGCATGGGTCAAAAACTACTGAAGGTATTTTAACCAAACTTGGTACGACTGTAGTCCATACTCCTGGGCAGGTTATAGGCTATATAACATAACGCTAAGACATATAGGAGCTGAGCAGTGACGATAAATTTGAAGCAAGTCGGATGAAAATGCGCTTTCGAGCTCTTATCCTCGCATACGTTGATCATTCATCAAAAGTATATATTACAAAGATGATGGTCTTTAAAAGATCTACAAAAAAGTCCTTGATAGTATATATCTATCTTTTATAAATTACCCACAATAACGGGTTTAATCGTTAGGCATTTCTTCAAAGTGTATTAAATACATCAATATATTGTCTTTCACATAGATATATCTTTAACAAACTCCCATATTCAAAAAGTACACTTTAATATGTATTTTATATTTAAAAAGAAATAGAAATCGGTTTATAAACACACAAGATATAGATGAAATAAAACTTCCAAATCTCGCGGCGCCAGTATGGGTACGGCTATACGGTTGATTTTTGTTTAACGCGCGAAACGGCCGTCTATACATATAATAAATCTGTAAGTGATCGATGTCCGTTTTTAAGGAGTCTACATTAAAGAAGAAAAGGCAAAAATATAATTATTACAATTTTTGTCTGTCTGCGCACGCTAATCTCAGAAACGGCTAATAGAAATGGAATGCGGTTTTCACTGATGTATTGTAATAAGCCCCACTTAACATTTGATGTTTGTTTTATACGAATCGGTTCATATATAAAAGTTGTGTCAAAGTAAACATTACGATGCATTTTTTCGGTTAAAATTTGTTCTATAAAAGTAACTCTTAAGTTGAATTGGTTGAAACTTAATATATTATGATCAGTCAAATGTAAAATTACGAGGGTTGAAAGACTATAAATAGGATATTTTCGAACATTTGGTCTTCCAATTTAAATTGAGCTTAAATCTCTATGATTAATTATATTAAATAGGGTTCAGCTTAGGCTGGACGTATTCGCACATGAATATGTAAACAGGTTGAAGAGTGGCGAGTCATTTTATTTTACTGGATGGGGATAAACACTGGGATGGCATTGTCTGAAGAGAGTATAAGTTCAAGTCCTCATCGATGACACCATGGGTTTGAGATGTTGCATAGTTATGGCATAATTAATATGAAGACAAATTGGCCGAGGACATTTTTAGGTGCCCACAACAATCTAATAAACCATTGCTTGACAGCAGATAGTTATATCTATCCTATTACTCAATATGGACGACCACGACGACCGATACGAACCATCTTTTGCTGGTGTAAAAATGATCTCTCGAGACTTACTGAAGAAGAACGTTTATAATTATGATCGTGTGTGTCGTAGCGTGAATAGTGATTTGAGAAAAATACTATTTGTAGATGTTCCGGGTGGAACGGCAAGACTTTTCCTACAAAGGTGCTTAGGTGATTTCGGCAAAGGAACGAAGCAAAAGTAAGATTTTTCGAATGCAAAATGACGAACCCATGGGCGGTATAACAGTACTTCTTCGTAGCGATTTTCCTTAGGCTCTGTCTGTTATACCACCACACAATATGAGACAAGAGCTGATGAAATTATAGCCTGTCTAAAGAGTTCATAACTATGGGATTGTATTATCGCTATGCATTTTGACATTAAAGATGCGAGCATGATTATGAGGCAACGAACATGCACAGGAATTCTCTGATCTTTTACTCGCGATTGGTAACTTCGCGGTGTGGACTTGCACGAACAAGTGAAAGTCATTTGAGCTATTTTTAGGACATCTACACTATTCAATATAGGTATTATATGCAACTTAAAACATTTTGGGTATCAATTCTGTAGTCCAATGAAAATACAAATTCCGCGCGAACGGAGTCGCGGGCACAGCTAGTCATAATAATAAAAAGTATCTTCGTGGTTTATAATGCATGATGCTCAAAAGAGCATCATGCAGTACGTACAGGATCCAAATTTTACTAGCGTCTAAAAGAGTGAATAGCCTCTTTGTCTCGAGAATAGCAACTTTTCCACATAGTGACTGCCATCTGAGTTTTGCAACCAAAAGGGTAATTGATATTACATAGCTTAGATCAATAGATATAATTATATTCAAAGGTGAAAATGACCGCTTAACTTTCAAGCAAACAGAGAAGCACGGGGCAAGCATTAAAATATATAAAAACGCCTGGAAAAGTATATACTGGCTGAAAATCAAACCCATGCAAGACGGTAGGCAATTGAGTATTCCCGCCATCAGTACTCTCAGAGTCATCACATTTGAGACTGTTTTACAAAGAGCTGTGTTTCTAACAAGCCAAGTTTTTCTATTATCCCGAATAGATATCGCGTAATAGCGAATAATCGCCATAGATTGTTGCTATGTACCTACTGTATCTATGCATGTTTGTATTCCATTTACTTTCGTAGCACTATCTTCATTACGTAGAAAAGTATAATTTTGTACTAATCTTTTTAATATTTGTCGGTTTTATAATCTTCATGTTAACGCACCCATCGATACCTTTTCTTGTTTCAGGACATGAATGAATGATACTGGAGGACTTATGATGTGGCTATAACCTATGAGATACTAAAGACCTCGTACAAAAAAAACCTATAATAATTAGTTTAAGTGTAGATAGTTAGACATTTGTCACGGAGCAAATTTTATCATATGAACATAAAAAATACAAGGTTCAATCTGGACATAACAAAATACAAAATCATGACGTCATTAATCTGTAAATTTGACACTCATTAGCGTCACGCGGTGACATAAGTAAGTAAATGTTTTGACTTTGTTCAAAAAGTCGTACCTACCGGTCCCAAACAAATCAGGCAAATCCAAATACATGTGGGTTTAATCATGTTCATGTTTCATTATATTTTTAAATACATATAATACATACACGCGTTGTTGACTAAAGGTTTACAATTGAACAAATTAGAGACAAAACTTTTAACACGTAATGAATTTAGGCGAAACTTTTTTAATCAAACAACGAATTCAATTTGGAATAAAGTTTATATAATTTCCATTCAAATGTCTAATTGTTATAATATGTGTCGAGGGGGATTATATGAATAAGCCTTTGTATTGTTATTTATAAATGGTTTCCGTATTTAAACTCATATTTTGGTTAATGAACAAATAAATAATATTTTCTATAGAGCCTTCGGTGGCATACAAGTTAGCAGCCGTCAGTCGGCAGTAGTAATATAATGCATGTAAACATTAATGTTTAGTACCAGTCAAGCGCGATCAAACTCTTTTCTACAAGAGGCAGATGAAGCAGAATTAGTTAAAGAGATGAGAATGTGATTGACTGCTCACACATCCCATGACGTGGGAAACTTAACGATCTTTCAAACATCAAACACAAGGAATACACAAATTCAAAACAAGATTTGTGGCTCATGCAAAAAGATGTCGCGAATAAGAATCGATCCAAAAGCACTCAGCGTAGTGCTACTATGAGGTGGCTGTTTTAACCACTACGCCATCCATACAGGGTTACTAATATATGAGACATAAACAGACCTCTTGGGACCAAACAACTCCGTATTATTATTTCTTTTGGTTAATCATGTTTTCTAAAATGAATCCTAGCTAGATCGAATTATCACCTACAAAAGCCTCTACTACATACTAACTTACATGAAAATCATTGAAACTGTTTCCAAGGTTCAGTTATATATGTATATGGGTATATACAAGAATAGCTCGTTTAAAAGTTTTAGATAGATAGATATAGTCGAGTATACTTTAAGTACGTCTGTGTGGTAACGTATTAAGAATAGAAAATGTCACCACACCACTTAAAGACAAACGAAGCAAATAGTATCTTTGGAATGAGACAAAACACTCGATATCAATCCCTGTACCACCGTGGTATGGGCATAAAGTACTTTATTTATTTATTCATAATGTGGAAAAATTGGATGAAATTATTACTTACTTGAAGATGCCCGCAGCTACGCCCGCTCATTATATTTTACTACTAGATGATGCCCACGGTTACACCCGCGTTATTTAAGGCTACTGCTCCGCTCCCGTGGCTCATAGCGTAATATTATATAGCCTATAGCCTTCCTCGATAAATTACCTATCTAACACTGAAATAATTTTTCAAATCGGACCAGTAGTTCCTGAGATTAGCGCGTTCAACCAAACAAACAAACAAACTCTTCAGCTTTATATATTAGTATTAGATTTCTATCCCTGTCTGTAGCCGTGTGGTTGATAGCCGTGTGGCTGACGGCATAGAATACAAGTGTCACCACCCCCTATCTTCCCGTGGGTGTCGTCAGAGGCGACTAAGGGATAACACGATGCAAATACCATCTTTGCGTAGAGACGGAAAACTAGACATCAAACCCTATACGACTGCCTCGTTGGTCTCGCGGCATAAATGTGCGCGTGGGATTGGGAGGTCCCGGGCTCGATTCCTGGGTCGGGCAGTGTTATTGGGTTTTTCTGTCACGAAATTATCAGTAGCAGCACGGAGTCTGGAAATGTGCCCGGTACGGCAATAGGCTCGCCCCTTATTACGTGGTACTAAAGTATATCTGGCGAAAAGTGGGTGTAGAAATACACCTCTGCCTACCTCTTCGGGGTTATAGGCGTGAGACTATATATGTATTTCTGTCCAATCTCGTGAGAATTTCGGCAAATCCCTTCTTAGGAGCCCTACGGACCTCTTAGGAACATACTTGCCATATTTCAGATTCGTGCACCTAATAGTTCTGGCTATAGCTTGTCAGTCAGTCAGTATCGCAAGAATGTTATATACAGGGTGTCACCAGACCCAGCACCAAGCCGAAGTCTACTCGTTTTGGACATCATACCAAGTCATACTAAGCAATTGTTTTTAAGTAGACTTCTTATTTAAACCGCGATTAAAAGTGCGCGCGTGCAGTGCTCAAAATACCTACTTATACATGGGGTCATATGACATCTATAGAACACATTAGTGGGGTTAATGCATCGATTATGTACCTAATTAGAAAAATTGTATATTGACTTTAAGGCTCAATATCTCCTGTACCAGTAACTTCCGAGGCATGGTGCCGAAGTAAAAAATGTTCCCAATGATTGGTACTATATAGGATTTCAGTTTTTGCTTAGGGTCTTTTACACCCTTTATATAATAATATACCTCTTAGGACCAAATAGCTATAACATCTTTGAGTATATTTAAAATATAGACCTTATTTGATATGCATTTTGCAAATGTAGAGCTTCAGATGCACGAATGCTCCCGCGGTCAACTCTACCGCCTAGTGTATTGCGCTATACAATGAATACTGTATGACATTGCGCCGTAGAGTCGGTAGCGCATTTTTGTAGCGATAGAATGTGGAAGTGCGCTTGTGTTAAGAGGTATCATATGTTTTGAAATGTACAGTGAAATAATCAGTATGTAAAAGTTTAAGACGTGGTAGAGTTTTGGACTTAAAATAGTTTTTTGTATTCGGTTTACAAGTCATATACGCTCAATACAAGGCTTTTTCCTTGTAATAATATACTACCACATACACACAACACCAGCTAGTCCCAAACTAAGTATAGCTTGTACTATTGTCACTAAATATTGGATAAACATATTTTTAGAGCCCGTGTCCTCTTTCTATTCTAATCAATCTTGATAAAATGGTATTTTTCCACTAAGCGACTTTCGTCTGATCTTTGTAATCTAAAAGCATGACTATAATCACTGGTTTATAACTTTTTATAATTTAATCTTTTTCATCTTTTAATTCCCATTTCATAATCCAGTTTTGTTTGGAAATTCGCAAGTTAACTTACTTAAAATAATAATATGGTTGGTTCCACAGAATGGGCCTGGTGATCTGTACTACAGGCTTACACCTATCTCAGACACCAGTCCTCAGATATCTGAGTTACAACTGTGTATAATATTTTACTTCTATGTAAATATACCCATTAAGTATGTGTAACTGTAAATTATGATTTGTGAGAAAAATAAAGATTACTATTAGAACTGACTTCTAATAACCACTGTCATACAACCAAAATATCTATGAAATGGCGTTCCGTAGTATCTGCCTACCCCTCCAGGAAACAGGCGTGAGTCTATGTATGTAGGTATGTGAGTAGGGACACCCTAAACACCTATCAATTTGAAATATTACAATTTATGCTTATATCTATCAATTATTCCTACAAATTCATAAAAAAACAATAGGTTTCAGACGAGATCTTTAGAAGAAGAGATTTTTTATGTATTAAATGAGACGGTATTATGGATGTCTTTAATTTTAGTATTTATTCAGCACCTAGAGTAAGGATTCTCTGACCAGGCAGACAAGCGATCATGCCGTAACACTCCAAGTAACCAATTGTTGTCAAGAACTTGTATATATTGTGATCGCATATAACTCCTAATAGCACGATTTAAATGCTTCAATCAACAACTAGTTCCACCTATATCCGTTAGATGTCGCTAGGTTTCTGGTTTACGCCGTTGTCCGATAGATGGCATTAGTTTTATATATGTAGATATACATGATTTGTTATTCATGTGTACATATAAAATATGTCTTATACAAAATAATCTTACGCATAGTAATGGCTAGTACAGCAAAATCTACGTGTAATGTTTCATAAGATATATGAGCCGGCAGTTTCCTATTTACTTCAGAAAGTCTATACTTCACCTTATGCTTAGAACAAAATTCTTGGCCATAAGTATAAGTTGAAGGACACTATAAATCTTTATGAATTACGGTTTGCTGCGAAATACTCGTAGTTGTGAATAACAAGTATTTTTTATTGGTCCTAAGGGCAAAGGATAGACTGATTTTTAATGTAGTGATTGGAATATTAATCATTTTACTAGCAAGTTCGTCAGATGTCGACCTGCTTTTCCTGCAAATCAAATTGGATGACGCTCTGACGGTATTACCTGTTACTATTTATATATATTTTATGTAAAATGGTGCCATGAAATAGTTATTAAATATCATAATAATAAAAAGTATCTTCGTGGTTTATAATGCATGATGCTCAAAAGAGTATCATGCAGTACGTACAGGATCCAAATTTTACTAGCGTCTAAAATAGTGAATAGCCTCTTCGTCTCGAGAATAGCAACTTTTCCACAGAGTGACTGCCATCTGAGTTTTGCAACCAAAAGGGTAATTGATATTACATAGCTTAGATCAATAGATATTCAAAGGTGATAATGACCGCTTAACTTTCAAGCAAACAGAGAAGCACGGGGCAAGCATTAAAATATATAAAAACGCCTGGAAAAGTATATACTGGCTGAAAATCAAACCCATGCAAGACGGTAGGCAATTGAGTATTCCCACCATCAGTACTCTCAGAGTCATCACTTTTGAGACTGTTTTACAAAAAGCTGTGTTTCTAACAACCCAAGTTTTTCTATTACGAAGTTATCCCGAATAGATATCGCGTAATAGCGAATAATCGCCATAGATTGTTGCTATGTACCTACTGTATCTATGCATGTTTGTATTCCATTTACTTTCGTAGCACTATCTTCATTACGTAGAAAAGTATAATTTTGTACTAATCTTTTTAATATTTGTCAGTTTTATAATCTTCATGTTAACGCACCGATCAATACCTGTTCTTGTTTCAGGATATGGGTACTGGACAATACTGGAGAACCTACAATGTGGCTTATAACCTATGAGATACTAAAGACTTCGTACAAAAAAAAAAACCTATAAAATCTGTTTATGTGTAGATAGTTAGACGTTTGTCACGGACCATATTTTATCAACCGAACATAAAAAATACAACGTTCTTTCTCACGGCTCCACGCATAAGCATTGCTAATATGACGCTAAATCTAGAAGCAAAATAATAACGTCATTAATCTTCAAAGACAATCATAAACGTCACATCGTGTAATAAGTAAACCGTGGCATAAGTAAGTAAATGTTTTCACTTTGATTTAATGTTCAAAAAGTCGTACCGGTCCCAAACAAATCAGGCAAATCCAAATACATGTGGGTTTAATCATGTTCATGTTTCATTATATTTTAAATATATATAATAAATAGGTACACGCATCGTTGACTAAAGGTTTACAATTGAACAAATTAGAGACAAAACTTTTAACACGTAATGAATTTAGGCGAAACTTTTTTAATCAAACAACGAATTCAATTTGGAATAAAGTTTATATAATTTCCATTCAAATGTCTAATTGTTATAATATGTGTCGAGGGGGGATTATATGAATAAGCCTTTGTATTGTTATTTAGATATAGTTTCCGCATTTAAACTCATATTTTGGTTATTGGAGGCAAACGATTATAGTAGCTAAGGGAGATATACAATCTTTTCTATAGAGCCTTCGGTGGCATACATGATACAAGTTAGCAGCCGTCAGTCGGCAGTAGTAATATAATGCATTTAAACATTAATGTTAAGTACCAGTCAAGCGCGATCAAACTCTTTTCTGCAAGAGGCAAATGAAGCAGAATTAGTTAAAGAGATGAGAATGTGATTGACTGGTCACACATCCCATGAAGTGGGAAACTTAACGATCTTTCAAACATCAAACACAAGGAATACACAAATTCAAAACAGGATTTGTGGCTCATGCAAAAAGATGTCGCGAATAAGAATCGATCCTAAAACACTCAGCGTAGTGCTTCTATGAGGTGACTGCTTTAACGACTACGCCATCCATAGAGGGTTAATAATATATGAGACATAAGCAGACCTCTTGGGACCAAACCAATTCCGTATTATTATTTCTTTTAGTTAATCATGTTTTCTAAAAATGAATCCTAGCTAGATAGAATTATCACCTACAAAAGCCTAGTAGTAGCCTAGTGGTGTACGTTACGGACTGCCAAGACGATGGTCTCGGGTTCGATCCAAATTATTACTTACTTGAGGATGCCCGCAGCTACGCCCGCTCATTATATTTTACTACTAGACGATGCCCGCGGTTACACCCGCGTTATTTAAGGCTACTGCTCCGCTCCCGTGGCTCATAGCGTAATATTATATAGCCTAGAGCCTTCCTCGATAAATTACCTATCTAACACTGAAATAATTTTTCAAATCGGACCAGTAGTTCCTGAGATTAGCGCGTTCAACCAAACAAACAAACTCTTCAGCTTTATATATTAGTATTAGATTTCTGTCCCTGTCTGTAGCCGTGTGGTTGATAGCGCGTGTGGCTGACGGCATAGAATACAAGTGTCACCACCCCCTATCTTCCCGTGGGTGTCGTAAGAGGCGACTAAGGGATAACACGATGCAAATACCATCTTTGCGTAGAGACGGAAAACTCGACATCAAACCCTATACGACTGCCTCGCTGGTCTCGCGGCATAAATGTGCGCGTGGGATTGGGAGGTCCCGGGTTCGATTCCTGGGTCGGGCAGTGTTATTGGGTTTTTCTGTCACGAAATTATCAGTAGCAGCACGGAGTCTGGAAATGTGCCCGGTACGGCAATAGGCTCGCCCCTTATTACGTGCGACTAAAGTATATCTGGCGAAAAGTGGGTGTAGAAATACACCTCTGCCTACCTCTTCGGGGTTATAGGCGTGAGACTATATATGTATTTCTGTCCAATCTCGTGAGAATTTCGGCAAATCCCTTCTTAGGAGCCCTACGGACCTCAAGGAACATACTTGCCATATTTCAGATTCGTGCACCTAATAGTTCTGGCTATAGCTTGTCTGTCAGTCAGTATCGGAAGAATGTTATATACAGGGTGTCACGCGACCCAGCACCAAGCCGAAGTGTACTCGATTTGGACATCATGCCAAGTCATACTAAGCAGTTTTTTTAAAGTAGACTTCTTATTTAAACCGAAATAATTAAAAGTGCACGGGTGCAGTGCTCAAAATACCTACTTATCCACGGGATCATATGACATCTATAGAACACATTAGTGGGGTAAATGCATCGATTTTGTACCTAATTAGAAAAATTGTATGACTTTAAGCCTCAATAGCTCCTAAACCAGTAACTTCCCAGCCATAGTGCCGAAGTAAAAAATGTTCCTAATGATTGATAGATTATAGGGTTTCAGTTTTCGCTTAGGGTCTTTTACACCCTTTTTAAAATAATATACCTCTTAGTACCAAATACACCTCTTAGGACCAAATAGCTATAACATCCTTAAGTATATTTAAAATATAGGCCATATTTGATATGCATTTTGCAAATGTAGAGGTTCGAATGCACGAATGCTCCCGTGGTCAACTCTACCGCTAGTGTTTGCGCTACACAATGAATACTGTATGACATTGCGCCTTAGAGTTGGTAGCGCATTTTTGTAGCGATAGAATGTAGAAGTGTGCTTGTGTTAAGAGGTATCATATGTATTGAAATGTACAGTGAAATAATCAGTATGTAAAAGTTTAAGATGTGGTAGAGTTTTGGACTTAAAATAGTTTTTTGTATTCGGTTTACAAGTCATATACTCTCAATACAAGGTTTTTTCCTTGTAATAATATACTACCACATACACACAACACCAGCTAGACCCAAACTAAGTAGGTATAGCTTGTTCTATTGTTACTAAATATTGGATAAACATATTTTTAGAGCCCGTGTCCTCTTTCTATTCTAATCAATCTTGATAAAATGGTATTTTTCCACAAAGCGACTTTCATCTGATCTTTGTAATCTAAAAGCATGACTATAATCACTGGTTTATAACTTTTATAATTTAATCCTTTTTATCTTTTAATTCCCATTTTCATAATCCATTTTTTTGTAAATTCGCAAGTTAACTTACTTGACATAATAATATGTTTGGTTCCACAGTATGGGCCTTGTGATCTGTACTACAGGCTTATGCCTATCTCAGACACCAGTCCTCACTATCTGAGTTACAACTGTGTATAATATTTTACTTATATGTAAATGTACCCATTAAGTATGTGTAACTGTAAATTATGATTTGTGAGGAAAATAAAGATTTTTATAACTGACTCCTAATAACCACTGTCATACAACCAAAAAATCTATGGCTCCCTGGGGGACCATAACCGGGAAGGCGTAACTTTTTATGATCGGTCACCCATCTATAAAACAATCCACTTGACGGGACTGCTAATCGCTAGATTCGTGTGAACTTAATAATTATGTTAGAGTAGATAATACCTCTGCCATTACTGTTCATTGTAAAAGACCAGAGAAGATTAAATATTTACCATATGCAAATAACTACTTGTGAACTGAGACTACTGGTAGTAGAATGAAAAGGGAGATTAGTATTTTAAAACAATTTTTGAGATCGGTGTCACATGACGGCCGATGGAGAGAGCTTGGAGTTTCCCTGCGAGATCGAATCAGAAATGAGGAGATCCGCAGGAGAACCAAAGTCACCGCCATAGCTCTCCGAATAGCCAGGCTGAAGTGGCAATGGGCAGGGCACATAGCGCGAAGAACCGATGGCCAGGCGGGTTCTGGAGTGGCGCACACGTACCGGACGACGCAGCAGGGGTAGGCCTCCGGCAAGGTGGACCGACGATCTGGTTAAGATCGCGGGAAGCGGTTGGATGAGGACGGCTCAAAAACGTTCTGTGTGGAGAACCTTGGGGGAGGCCTATGTCCAGCAGTGGACGTCTCTAGGCTGACATGATGAATCGTGTAGCTTCTTTTTTAAATCAGTTCGTTCATTCGACAGAAGTTAGCCGTCTACAGAGCGTAGCAATTTACATTCGGTGTGAATGTAGTCACGAGACGTTTCGTAGACCATTTCTATAGAACGTCTCTTTTAATTAGTTAACTCTCTAACTTCAGAGCAGTTGATTGTTCGTATATATAATGGGTACTGCGAAATACTTGTAACGCTTGTTACTTAGTTACATGGAAGACACTGACTGAACTACACACTGACACTACAGAACTGAGCTAAACTTCCTTGGTCATCTTAATAATGGCCCATTATATATCAGTAATGCAGAAAACCTGGCGTAAAATACATTATCTCATAATCTGATTGGGAAAAGTGCAACCAGATAACTTAAAAAACATATATCATACGTTTATAAAAATATTAACGTATTTTATGACTCGCCTGGTTAAACATTATGTTCTGGGCATATAATTATGACCATGTATATTATGGATAAATTACACTTAGACACAAAAAAATCCGTGTAGTGACGGATTAAGAATACGGAATGTCACCACCCCATATCATCCCATGGGTGTCGTAAGAACCGACAGAGGGAGCATATTATGCAGAGAACAGCACTGTAAGAGAAGGAAAACTTGATACAAACCCTATACCAACCCGTTTGGCCAGCGTGGTATAGTAGGCCAATTCCTCCTTTCAAAGGAGAGGCCTAGTCCAGCAGTGGACTGTCAAAGGCTGATGATGATGATGACAGAAAAATCCCTCATACTCAGGCCACGAATGTTTTTTTTTCACAAGGCTGGACAAAATTTCATATTATTTTGTACGCGCAGGTATTTCTAGCTTACTACTTAGCTCTGCTCATCTTTAATGAAGACGCAACGCAAATGTTTATCAAATTCTAGAATTGCAAATTAATATAAAATTCTAGCTAAATCAGCCATCTATATCAATATGAAAAAAAATTCATGAAATCAACAATGAATTTTATGAAGAAAATCATGTTTCAAAAACCCTTCATGATAGGTACTAATAGGTATGTTTTACTAAATACCTATGTTTAATTCATATTTTCGTATTTCTAAGAGGCCACTCTTCCACTTGTTTTTTCGCCACTTTCACTTGATTTTTATATGGGCGAGTTAAATACTACCCGTATTTAACTCTCCCTCAATATAATCTCTGATTTCTACAAAAAAATGCCTTTGTTCCACCAAATATGTATACTTATTGCACCACTAAATATACTCACTAAAACATATCATAACGAACACCTGGTTATTGACCGCTGCAAATCTCTAAGATTAAAATGAATCCTTTTAGTTTAAGAAGTGTTTCAAATTTTACTTTTAATCAACAACCAAATAATTTGATAAACTAAGTTGAAAGAGCCCTGCTTCGCAGGGCTCCTATTTTTGAGTGCAGGGTCACAAGAAAACCTAACATAACCTATTAAGTTTTCTGAGTGGATAAGCTTCCCAAGCGGATGAGACTTTTCATATTAAATGATATTATTTTATGGAAATAAAGGCATATTTGGTGTGTAATTAGTGTTTTAGTGTTCGATTATTATTTTAGTGTGCAATAAGTATTTTAGTGAAAGAATACAGTTTTTTAGCGTTACGCTGTCAGTGTGTTGCTTAAGATTTTTGACGCACTGTTAAAAATATCCCTTTTTATAATCGCACTGTCGTGACTTCGACACTCTACACATGACATCTGATACACTGATTAGCTATTTCACTTCGGCGTTGTTTACATTTGCTGATAACTGGTTTTCAAGTAGTCGATAATCTCTATCCATTCTCCCGGTTAAATGTATTTGTTTCTAATTAAAATATTACAAATTTCATATGACGTAGAAGTTTTAGCAGTCACCTCAGCGTTGAGCACTGTTGACTGTACTGAATGATTCGATGCCCAAATTTTACATTTCACTTATAATGCACGAATTGTTGTTTCGGGTCTACACTTTGAGTCCTTGGATTGATTGTTTGTTGTGTAATCCGCGGTCATTCACTCCTTGAGTGGAAGGTGTATTTAAAAAATAATAGTAGATAATTTAGAACGGTGAAAACCGTAGAAGACTCTAGAACACCATTGGAACTTTCAGTTTAAATAATTATAGGTGTACCTCGAAGTGATGCTGATCGCGAATGCATTTGATAAGTTGCAAGCGGTGCCTGAGGGCGCGTGTTGTACAGGGCTACGTGCTGCCTGCAATATTCAGCTGAGCCTCTCAGGAAATTACCGACGCCAGTTTGTAACGTGTAGACGTAAGCGGACTCCAGGTTGAAACTGGTATAACGCTAGGAGGAGGATGATGAATTTGTAACGTGTAATAGATAGGTGGGCCAGTGAATGAGGTATTTTAACTTTGAAATTGTAGCCTTTTTTATGCTACCTTTTATGTA
Organism: Euclidia mi; assembly: GCA_944739405.2. Taxonomy (NCBI): domain Eukaryota; kingdom Metazoa; phylum Arthropoda; class Insecta; order Lepidoptera; family Erebidae; genus Euclidia; species Euclidia mi. Next base: position 5,514,394 of record OX123198.2, on the reverse strand, counting down.
ATGCCTAGTTTTTATAATTATTATGTCATTAATGGCGTGTTTCGCTACTGTCTGAAAAGTCCCAGTAAAAAAAAAATTAAAAGAAATTGCCACTCGCAACAGACTTCCTTACTTTCACAGTTCTAAAATTTAGAGAAATAATACTTACAACACATAAGTACAGGTGTCAGGTCAGCAGAGAGGTCAAATATGTCGTGTTCGGTCCAGAATGGTATAATGCCCATCCCAGAATATTGGTTACCGTTTCGAAATTCTAGGTTGAAGACTTAAAAAATGCACTTCAATATAATTAAAACCTAATAATTATCTACAAGTGACATATACTTAATAATAAGTTTTGAATACACAACATACTAATGTAACTCCTTTTAGCGAAGCCTCAGGTCCGAACTGACATTTATTCCTAGATACGCCCCGGCGCATGAAGTCGACGTACGACGATGAATGGAAGTGCCAAAGACAATTTTCACGAGTAATTAGTATGAAGATGGCATGGTGATCCTCTAACCAAAGCGAAGATCTTTTAGCAGCAATACCCAAGTCTGCATGATTCAGACAGAGTTAACCTCATATCAATATGTCTGCCGGCAGTAGGATTAATAATAAAAATATTTTTCATTAGCAGCAGTCAACATTATATGTATAAATAGGCTTTGACATGACCCAGCTATGCAACGTATTCCATTTAAATTCAACTGGAAAATGTCCGTGGCTGCGCTACATATCCTTTTATTTTGCCGTTTCTGTAAATGCTTTCTCAGTGCGCCCCCTGGCTTGGGTTCCCAAGGAACATACATGCCAAATTTCAGCTTCTTATGCGCAATAGCTTTGGCTGTAAATTGTATTTAAACAGATTACAGATTTGCAGTAACATGACACACATTGTGCTACTAATTAAAGTACAAACAGAAAAAAGAAAAATTAATAAACAAAAATAATTATGCAGTATACAATAAGCTTTTTTATTTGTTTTTTATTATCTAAGCAAGATCAAAAGGAAAATGAAACAATAATAATTATACGTTTTAGCTCGGAAATTACTCCACATTCAATAAAAAAAGTTTTACCTGTATTTACTATGCAGTATTTCGCCGCGGCCATTGAATAATTAATTAAAAAGCCTGAGGAAGTCTCGAGAGAAAGTTAAACACATCTCGAAACATTTTGTAATTAAATTATTAGCGTATGCATAGTTTAATGATATATCTAGACATATATCGGTTGCGAAGGCAAAAAAGACAAATCTATTCTGTAAAGCAAAGCAATGTTGCCTGAAGTCATCTTTCGGATGGGTGGCTGCATGTGGCATTGACATCAGGACGTTATCTTAGTTCGGAAGGCGCGTTAAGCCTTCAGTCTTAGTGCTTGTATCAGACATGAACTGCTACACCATGTCTTAGGCCGTGAGGTAGCTTATGTCACCAGATTTTCCCACAGACTCACATAAATCAGAAAGAAAGCAGGTTTAATGAATTATAAGGATGCCAAATCGAACACGAATACACCAATCTATCGATAACCAATAAATTTAAAACAGGCAAAATATCTGTGAAATACAGAGATTAAAAAACTGCAGTCTCGTTAGTTGGTTCGTATCTTAGCTTCCAATTACTACCATTAACAGAATCGACCCGCTAAGCAAAAAGCTGCGTCTGAAAACTTCAATTAATTAAGTTATCAGCTAAAAAACGAGGAACACTCGACTTGGATTCGCTGGAGATAGACCGAGTACTGTAATTGTATAACTATTTATTTTATTGTAAGGAAGGATTCAATTTTATGTTGTATTGTTTAAATTGTACAGAAATATGTATACTAATATAATAAATGCGAAAGTCTTTTTTAATTTTTGGGTCGATGCAATGTATGATTTGGATGTAGACTTACTAGGAAAGTGGCATTTTACTACGAAAATCGATGCCCACATGGTCGAAGCCGCAAGGCAAGTCTAGTAATAATATCCTGGGCCAACTATTGCCTGATATTTAAACAAGATCCTCGGTTCAGCGTAGGTTTTTAAGGATACCTTGAAGGGGTATGGCTGTCTTATACCAATGCAGGCTGAAGCTACCATTTTTTTTTGTTTTTCTTTCTTTTCTTTTTTGACGCATGATGGAAACCAAGCTATTTACGGGCTAATCCTCCAGGCTGGGCCCCTAAAGGGGCTCAGGCTAGGGAAAGTGTGGGATTCCCCGACGAGAAGTGCCGGGACTACCCACTAAAACCACCATGGTGTTCCTCTATCCGATCCCATTGAATGGCGGGAACTACGTTAGAGGTTGAAGCTACCATAGCATTCAGACAGCTGATAAACTTACTTAACATTCTCGAATACAAAAAATTGCCATGCTCTGCTTATCACACAAAAATTTTGCCTACCTCTGGGAAATTAAACCCACAACCTGCATCTTAGCATTGAGTGTCAAGTGTACTACAGACTACTGAAATATCAACATCAATGTAAGTATCATCGGAAATGTAGGTATTACGCTTACGAAAAGTTACCACAAGGCTAAGTGCGGGTTGACAGAGTTCGCCAGTCTTTTGAAAATAACAAATTTATATACCCAAGCTGGACATCAGAATTGGGACTAAATATCAGCTGCTAACGACGTATCCAAAACTTATCTACCTAATACTAATATACAGGGTGTCACAAGACCCATCACCAAGTCTACTCGTTGTGGACATCATGCCAAGTCATACTTACCGAAAATAATACCTTAGAAACGATTTCTTTTTTAAGTTTTCACATTTTTTAAACAGCAATTAAAAGCACGTGCACGCAATGCTCGAAATACTTACTGATCCATGGGGTTATAAAGGCACTGAAGAGTTTGTCTGGTTGGTTGAACGCGCTTATCTCAGGAACTACCGGTCCGTTTCGCAAAATTCTTTTAGTGTTAGCTAGCCCATTTATCGAGAAAGGCTATAGGCTATATACCATCACGCTATGAGCCACGAGAGCGGAGCAGTAGCCTTAAATAACGCAATTGTAACCGCGGGCTCATCTAGTAGTACATAATTGACAATTTATAAATTTACTAGACGATGCCCGCGGTTACACCCGCGTTATTTAAGGCTACTGCTCCTCTCCCGTCGCTCAATGCGCAATATTATATAGCCTATATCCTCGATAAATGTGCTATCTAACACTGAAAGAATTTTTCAAATCGGACCAGTGGTTCTTGAGATTAGCGCGTTCAACCAAACAAACAAACAAACTCTTCAGCTTTATATATTAGTATAAGATTTAGCGTTCAACAGCGTGATGCTGTTGAATGCCAAATAAATTTATAATTTGTGAAATAATAATTTGTGTAAATCTTAAATTGAAATAAGATTATTGATTTTGGGTTTAGATACATACATAGACTCACGCCTGTTTCCCCGAAGGGGTAGGCAGAGGCATATTAAACGCCCACATTTCGCCAGTGTTTTGATCCCACGTAATAGGTGGCGAGCCTATTGCCGCTTATCGGGATATTTTGTTTGCCAGAACCTCGTCGTGGGTTTAGATATTTCTTAGATATTACATAAAAAACTAAGTTTAAAGTCTAGTAGTGCAAAAATCCAACTCATATTTCAATCTAAAACAATTTAAAGTCACCTCATTTAATTTTCCTACAAAAAAGCAAATTTCCAATCGTGTCGCGACGTCGGTCGTGTAGCGAACACCGGCGTGCGTCTGACGCGTCATTACGTCCTTTGTGAGTACCGTGTCGCATTGTCGCCTTGTCGCGTAGCCTTGTCGCTGTTATTGCTATATTCAGAACACTTTGTTGCCTGGTAATGTGATTAAAAAGTGTTTTGAATTTTAGTTGCTGCTAACGAGTAGCGTGATTTGTTTTTACGTGTTTTGGCGTCAAATTTTATAGTTTGATGAAACCTGTTTTGTGGCTTTTTTGCAGTCGAAGCGCATATGACCTGAAATTTAGGCGTAACTTATAAATTCAACAATATGTATTACTAGCTGTGCCCGCGACTTCGTTCGCGTAAATGTTGGAATTTAATTAGCATGACATTTATGCCAAAAGTATATAATATTTATAAGTTTTATATGTATATTGTATAATATATATCTTTAGAGGATTTCTTTATACACAACATTAACTGTTTTACCACCTTCACATAGAACATGTAAATTATTTTTACCGCTCACTCGTGAACATGCCACATATAACTGACCATGTGAAAAACAACATGTTCGGAGGTCGATTCCAGCTGTTTCAAGTGTTTGTCCCTGCGATTTATTTATCGTCATTGCGAAGCAAAGACTTACCGGGAATTGAGTACGTTTAAATTGGAACGGAAAATTATTTGGTATTAGGGGGATACGTGGAATAAAAACTATTTCCCCACTTCCACAACCAGATAAAATCTCGGCTTCAATAATATTTCGCTGAAGGTTGATGACCTTTAGTCGAGTCCCATTGCATAACTTTGGTGGAGTCAGATTACGCTAAAGCATGATTGGGACACCAACCTTTAGCGAAATATTGTGCGCTGGAAGACCAGATGCATTTAAAGAATTTAAAAATTCTAACGGGTAATTGACAGCATCATCCTGATCAATTACAGTATTAATTGAGGTGTAGGTCACCATAGCCCCTCCTATATCTGATAAAATTTTTGAATTTATTGCACTTGCCTGGTCATTTCTGGGTGTTAAAATTGCCCGCTGACATAACCATGAGTTTTCCTTTTGTGTTATATGGGATGGATCACCATAAACACGATATATAAGCTCTTCGTCATTATAAACCATCGAGCACAGAGTGGACGGCAGGCTTATTTTACCCATTTCTTCCAGAATTTTCCCCTCTCCGATATCTAATAGGCTATCAGCGAACTCTTGTGCCTGGGGATTGCCACCACTTCTTACTCTCATGTTTACCGTGAGAGCTAATTTTGTGATTTCAGACCAAAGAGCAGAACGTTTCATGGAGGCATTCAATTCATCAGCTCTTGTACCTCTATTAACCACAGGTAACGTCTGGCGGAAATCCCCGCAAGATAATACAGTGATACCTCCCATAGCACGATCGTTTCTACGTATATCCCGTAAAGTCCTGTCCACAGCTTCAAGCCCTTTTTTATGAGCCATAGTGCACTCATCCCAGACGATAAGGCTACAGTCTTGCAACACTTTTGCCTTGTCGCTATTGCGTGATATGCCACATACGGGGTTCTCATTATTATCTAGATCAATAGGAATTTTGAAAGCCGTGTGAGCTGTTTTTCCACCAGGAAGTAGAGTTGCTGCAATACCGGACGATGCCACTGCTAATGCAATTTTCCCCATTTTTCTTACCTCCGCGAGAATGACTCGAGTAAGAAAAGTCTTACCGGTCCCACCGGGGGCGTCGAGGAAAAACATTTTCCCCTCTCTATTATGTATCGTACTCATGACAGACTCAAATATGAGCTTTTGCTCAGTTGTCAACTTCGGGACATTATCAATAAGAAAATCGGTCATGTCATCCACACAATACCGCGTTTCTTCAGCATATTCCCGATTAATTCTAGGTTGATCAACAATATTTTCTGGCTCTGGTAGTCCATATTGTTTGAGGTCGTTTCCTCCAATTGCAGTAACAATATCCTGAAGGGATCGCAAACCTAAATTGACGGCGGAATTGCTGCCATGCTGTGCCCTTAAAAAGTCTTCACATAGTGGATTTCGATACTTCTCCCATAAAAGGGATGGATCTGAGAGTGCACAGAAAACCAACATCAGCGCAAATAAATGCCGAAGTCGGCTTGGACTATCACTAACGCATGCCTCAGCTAGAGTCATGTCCCAGTGCTGGTCATCGTCAAGCATACCACGCGCTCTGCAGGCAGCCTGAAAAGTAGCGTACTCCACATCGTTGTATGTTCTGAGTGAAACAAATGACGTGGGGCCTCGAACCGTGTGCAACAATAAACGAAGATAAAAACACTCACTATTATTAGGATGGACAGTATAAACTCGACCTAATGCATACTCTCGAAATATCCCCGTCCATCCTTCTACTGGTTGACCACGTCGACGCCTAGTAAATGTACCCGATTGTTTATTATAAGTGTAGTACATAGGTACTTCGTTGTATATTAAAGTTTTGGCAAAATCATCGATTTGACATAAACTAAAATAAGCTAAAAGTGTAGTTTGTCGTGGGTTTTCTAAGCGTTCTATGACGTTATTTATGTCAAAGTAAATTCGTTGACCATTTTCTAAATGGACATCTAAATGAAAAACGGGAGGAAATCTTTCATGTATAGGATAGGCTAAGATTCGCCACACAGCTTCGGAAGTACTAATGTACCGTCCCGACTGATACTGTTGTACTTCGTCTCTGTCTGTACGCTGCAAAGCAAATGTGGCTTGATCACTTCCCTTATTGATATACTTGCATATATATTTTATTGATTCTACACTGGAGCATGACTCTACATTTATATGAGCTTGCATAGCCCTAGATAAAACAGGGGAATATGGGACGACCCACCTGTTATCAACCTCAACAAATTGACCACTAATAGTCAATTCCACTGTGAAACCACCATTTTGAGGAGATCGTCGGCGGTAGGATGGATAACCATCTTCACCGGTGATAGTATCGCACACAAATTTCTTTGGAAAGCGTTTGGAACACTTTCCATCTTTCATACATGGTGACCTAAGATTTAGTGAGCCGCAAGGGCCATGTATCATGTGACATTTTACAATATTGTAAAGTATAGGGTCGGTTTCAGGATTTGGAAGTTCAGCACTTATTGCTTGGTCAATCTCATAAGGCCTAAGCTTTGATTCGAGCCACAATAGAATGTGAGCATGAGGTAGGCCGCGTTTCTGCCATTCAACTGAGTACATATAGCACGAAGTAGCTCCAAACACCTTTTCTTTGACTAATAGATTTATCAAACACTTTAACTTCAGGTGAAAAACCCGTGATACCAAGTCATGCCGGTCATAAGATGCCTGACCCGGAAAAAGCGCGTTGGATATTTCAGGCCATTTGAGATTTGTAGTAAATGTTATAAATAGATCTGCCCGACCATATTTACGCACATAACAAAATGCGTCTTGGGTGCGTTCATGCATATAACGGTGTCCACCTGTAAATGTCGAAGGCAATATTACCATCCGGCCCATATTTTCAGGATCGGAATCTTGGCGAATGGCATCCTTTAAATCTACATAATTTTCAGCTCGAAGTTTTCGTTGATTTGTGCGTATAAATAGTAATCTCTCCGTCTCAATTTTAGCATACATATCCACTAAAAATTGGCTAAAAAGTGAGCGGTATCGATGGAGATGTACATACTCATCTTTTCTTATCTGAATCATGTAACTATAAAACTGGGCAGCTGACGTCTTTTTATTAAAATTTGGAGTGCCCGTTTGTGGATCAACATTGTAGACAGCAAAATTGTAGCCATCTTCACCGCGACAAAACATAAGCGGATACTGCAGTGAATCATAAGCCCGATGTGTTTCACTGATCCGTTGAAGGCGATTGTCATGTGTGCGTAGTACTATGTCTCGTTTATCACATTCTTGGTCCACCAAAAGAACAGCTACTTCATTGGTGGCAGGAGGATTGTAGCGACCTGAATGAGATGATGTTGGCCTTTTATCCGCACTAATGACAAATTTATAATTTTGTTCATTTCCAGTTACCGACTCGATGGCGGCTTTAAACGAATTGACGTAAGGATTGACATCATGTAGCATGCGTTGTAAATCACTTACTTTGTTGGAATCTAAGTTAGGATAATTCTGACCCCTTATATTAGCCTGTTGTTGATAGTCTGAAATAAAATATATTTGAAGAAATTTAGGTAAATCTATTGGCAATAAGGAGCCAACCAAGTGGTAAACTTGACCCTGCACTTTGAATGTTGGCATAAATCCACCTTCAGAGACTTGTTTAGCGCCAAAAGAAGTCATCTGGAATGCGTTATTGTAAGACCGAATGGATTTCAAAAAGAGATTTGATTGTGAGTTGTCTCCTTTTAGTAAGGATTTTAATGGCTCTGGTGGTTCTTGAATATGTTCCAAGCGAACTTTACCAGACGAACAACACATTCCTTTCGGCTCTCCTTTCCACTTCCACACGACAATGAGAGCATTCTTCCGTCATTGAATTTATTTCAGCGGACTTACAGTAAGCAATTATAGGATCATAGCTAAATCCACTCTTCTCTTTATCAATCCATAACAATTCCTCCGGTTCATAAACCATCGATTCTACGGACGCTAATGATCTATTCAATGAATGACGTAAACGATCTTCCTCTAAGTAATTATAATGTTGCTCAACAGATCGTGACTGACGTACACTCTCTATGCGATCGCGTTCAAGAGACAGATGAGCTAAAAGTTCGTCCCCCCTGTCATAATACCGTTGCAAGTTGGTAGCGAGACGTCGGTCTCGTTCAACTGCTGATTCCATTGATCGCGATATGTTATGACGGCCTCTATCAGCAACCAAACGCGATTCACGTTGCGCGTCTGTTTCGATAGACCGCGATAGACTGTGGCGGTCTCTATCGGCAGCCAAACGTGATTCACGTTGCTCGTCTGTTTCGATAGACCGCGATAGACTGTGGCGGTCTCTATCGGCAGCCAAACGTGATTCACGTTGCTCGTCTGTTTCGATAGACCGCGATAGACTGTGGCGGTCTCTATCGGCAGCCAAACGTGATTCACGTTGCTCGTCTGTTTCGATAGACCGCGATAGACTGTGGCGGTCTCTATCGGCAGCCAAACGTGATTCACGTTGCTCGTCTGTTTCGATAGACCGCGATAGACTGTGGCGGTCTCTATCGGCAGCCAAACGTGATTCACGTTGCTCGTCTGATTCGGTAGACAGCAATAGAATGCGGCGGTCTCTATCAGCAGCTAAACGCGATTCACGTTGCCCATCTGTTTCGATAGACCGCGATAGATGATGGCGGTCTCTATCGGCAGCCAAACGTGATTCACGTTGCTCGTCTGTTTCGATAGACCGCGATAGACTGTGGCGGTCTCTATCGGCAGCCAAACGTGATTCACGTTGCTCGTCTGTTTCGATAGACCGCGATAGACTGTGGCGGTCTCTATCGGCAGCCAAACGTGATTCACGTTGCTCGTCTGATTCGGTAGACAGCAATAGAATGCGGCGGTCTCTATCAGCAGCTAAACGCGATTCACGTTGCTCATCTGTTTCGATAGACCGCGATAGATGATGGCGGTCTCTATCAGCAGTCAAACGTGAACTGCGTTGCTCGTCTGATTCGGTAGACAGCAATAGACGATGGCGGTCTCTATCGGCAGCCAGACGTAAATTACGCTGCTCGTCCGTTTCTAAGGAACGCGATATTTCATATCTCAAACGTAGTGACGACAACCTTTCATCACGTTGTGACTGGCTCTCAGCTTCCCGCATTAATCTTTGGCGTTTAGCCTTCGCCGATATGAAAGATAGGTTTGATCGCCTTAGAGGCATGTTTATGCACAACAGATCAAACAGCCTTAATATTTAAGTAACAAACTCAGTAATTAACAATGGACTCAACAAATTACTACACTTATTATTATATTTGTTCATATAATAATTATATTGTATGATGTTATGCACGACAAATTTAAATCGACTAACTACACTTTATTAGAAAATACACACAGGACTACGAATATCCAGCCCTGCCGAAAGTAAGATAGCCCCGTTGAGTATCTCAAGAGAAATCTGAATTCAGGCCTCAGTCCTACACCCACGGATTCCCACGTACAGGAGGTGTGCGAAATTGGGATTAATGAGACACCTGCATAAGAACAGAATACGAACGAACGAAAGAAATCAAAGAAACACAACCACCCTCAACAATTCAACAATTAAAAGAAACGACAAAGACACCTATCCAACGACGACGAAAGAAAATTAACCGAGAACCTCATCAATATTCGGACAATCATAACACCGCGTAGACAGAGAATACCAACATCGCCATTCAGAAAATGACGTCATCTGTCATCAGTCAATGAGATAGAAAATAATATGGATGGACTAATCGACAATTTATTGAAAAAAGGATCTAATGTGGACATTGTAATAAATTTTGACACAGAGACTTTTTGTTTATGAAAGTGCCGAATATTTACTCTATTATTTTTTTTTAATTACAGAAAGATACCCGACACACGTTAGTACATATAAATCTATGCCCGACACATAATTATTGTCTTTTTTGCAAAAACATTTATTTTGCTAGAAAATTATTTGAAAATAGTGACATCTATCGGTCGGAAGGATAACTATGCTTTTAATAACAAACTAAGCTAAAACTAAACTTATTACAACATTATATGTTGTAATTACACACATAATGATCATAGATGGCACCACATAAATAACCAGTTGGATGGTCCCTGTTTTGTTTGGGACTACGTACAAAGGAGAGGTCAAGCTGTACACCGAAAACCACTCAACCGATTGTGATGTAACATATACTATTTTATAGGTTTGAGTATCCTTTGTACATGGTGTAAGTTTTATTAAAATCAATTTCGCCATTTTAGAGATCTTTAGCAACATAGGGAAAGACGTCGGACAGACAGACAGACAAACATAAATTCTAAAAATGATCAAGTATTGCTTTTTAGCATTTTCCTAGATTTTTTAGCTAATTTTTGTCAAAATATCTTTAATGTACAGACTTTTTCATCTCTACAGTTTTATTATAGTATAGATAATCCGTGATAGTAATCATTTTCTTTATAATCAAAATAACAATGAAAATATGCTATGAGAACATAGATACAAATACAATTAATTTGTGTGTAAGTCATCCCAGACCAAAGTCAGTCCCATAAACAGAACAAATAATTGTGCTCATCACATAATGGTTTGTGTCTTATAAATCTTTAAAGAAAAGTATTATAGTGTTTAGGAACACGACGTCACCGCAGCTCAGATAATAGATCTTCAAAAGCTCCTAACTATCAGCAGTAGGTACAGTCGAACAACTTCCCGCTAAACCACCCATTAAGGGTGAGAATCGCTCAGCAAGACATCGTCGCTTCCAATGCTACTTTACACAAACATTGACATTCGTATACAAAACCAGTTTCTAGTATGCCTCAACTCTATGAGCGAGCCAAGGGATTTTTCTCAAACTGTCCACCGACTTGTTTGATTGTACATGGTAGTCTATTCATACTGAAGGGAACGATTTCGTCTATAAGGAAAACAATATTAAACAAGAACGTAAACACTACTTAAGATAACATAACATGGCATGGCTATCGCCGATTTAAAGACACGATTTCAGAAAAGAAAATAATCGAATCCCTGCATTTAATTGAAAGTCATACATATATTGCCACACAAATATCTGCCTTATCATCCAGTAACAGAGTCCAAGCCTTTTGCATTAGAAAACTACGGCATTTAGACTCAATCTACGCTTCCACGAAACGATCAGCGAAATTACCTTTGTAGATAGTAAAAGGTGATTTTACGAGAGGACTTTACCTTTGTACTCGTCGATTTCTAATAAAATTGCTTATGACTCAGTACATTGAAGCGTCACTATCGGTATAGAACTATGAAGTATGATAAATACCTGCAAACCGCGCGATGGATGCGAAACGCCAGAAGCGGTGAGGAATCAATGAAAACTCAGCAATGTTTTGGTACGAAGGTTATATTTGACAGGGGCTTAATGTCATGACATTTGAAGAGGGATTAACGAGATAGGAAGCTAAAACGATGGATGTAGTGAATATCTTAGAACTGAAAATGTATTGGAAAGTATTTCTGTAAAGCAGGATAAGGAGAGTTGCTAATGCATCGTGTACGTCGCCGACACTATTTGTAGCCTTAGGAAACAGAACTGCAACTGCAAGACAAAACTATCGGACGCAAGAAGCTGAAAATTGGCATGTGTGTTCGTCGTGATCGGAAAAAAACGGCTTAATTACAAAAAATGTGCAGGCAAAGCTGTGGTATGCTCTTGTTCTAGTATAAACTATAAAACCAGCTAACTAATATTTTAAACTGCCTCCGTGGTCCGTCCCGGGTTCGATTCCCGGGTCGGGCAAAAGTGTTACTGGGTTTTTCCGAATACTCAGTAGCAGCCCGGATTCTGGTGATGTGCCCGGTAACGGCAATAGGCTCGCCCCCTATTACGTGGGACCTAAAATTCGTATTATTTACACTACTGGCGACCCCTTCGGGGATACAGCCGTGAGACTATAAATAAATATAAAAATAAATAAATAAATAAAAATAATATTTTAAACACTGATAACAATACTTTGTAAAATATTTTTAAAATGTAGGCTTCTCCTTAGTTATTTATAATAATTTAGTATAGACTATGCAATTTAATTTATTAGAACACCTTTCCTTCTACATGATAAAGTGTTCGATCAAACACTAAATATCTGTCAAATAATATACTACCAATTTTATTATCTGTAGCTGAATCATAAAATAGAGATAAAATAGTAAAGATATGAAATTACGTACACCTCATATGAGAACGATTCTGTCAGGATGATGTAACGGTTTTGGACAAAGATCACCTATATTAGTGACACAGGTCTTCCAAGGTGAAGAGCCAAAAATAAATATACTAAGGGTGACACTAATATTATTTTTAATACTTGCTGAGCGTTTTATCTCAGAAATCAATACCAATTTATTCTTCATGATAAAAGTGAAGAAAAACATGAACACTTAGTTCTTACATAACGAAACACTGGTTTAGTCAGACTCTTTGAAAACACTTATTTAGGCCGACCTCACATTAGTCTTCAGCGTTCCTCGAGCGTACGCCCAGCGTGCGCTCGAGGAACCAATGTGAGGGAGGCCTTATAGCTTCACAAAATATGATTTAAATGTTTTAACCACAGAGCCAATCGTTTGTTACACCAGGCGATGTAAGAAATAAAATCTGTAGCAATTTTTTAACTTAACAATACTGATTTATTTTCGAGTTATATATAGCACATTAAACTTCACCTCTAATGCATTAACGCTACAATTTATTCATTAATCTATTGTCAATTTGTCTAAAACACTATAAATATATTACACGGTCGTCACTTCGACATAAGGATCCGAGTTCCACTCAATCACAGAATAATTACTCCACACAAAATTACCTTTTAAAGATAGCGGGGCCTCAAATGCTAGATAAAGAATTGCTTTAGCACCTTTCTCGAACATTTTGGCTGATTTTCTGCTCTCCTTACTACTTAGGTTACCGAGATTAACACAGTTGATCACAACACCTTTATCAGCCCACTACCGATGCTGCAGAAACGTCACAGCGTTTAAAGAAACCTTGCTAACAGCTTGTACATTCATTCCCCAACCTGCAGTCTTCTCCGTTCCTCGTCTAGCTGCCAGTTCATAATCCTGCATAACTGCTACTAATTCGTCTTCCGTTATCCTTGGATCACTGATCCTATTTCTAATTTCTTCATTTTCTATTGTTGCCAGCAAGCCTGCTGGTCCGGAAACATTAATAACCCGCGCATTTTCAGTAAGCAGAGGGTATACAAGCTTGCCGAAATTTATATAACCGTAGAAATTTACACTTAACGTTCTTCTGACCGTTTCTGGGTGTGAAATCTTCTTCTCTGGCACGTAGTCCGTCACGTTAATTATCAATTCTATTCTTTCATCCAGATCTTGAATGTAGTGTCTTAGCTTTATGATGCTCTTCGTATAAGTTATGCAGTAACATGACATATATTGTGCTACTAATTAAAGTACAAACAGAAAAAGAAAAAATAATAAACAACAATAATTATGGGGTACACTATAGGTAAGCTATTTTATTTGTTTGTTAATATCTAAGCAAGATCAAAGGAAAACGAAACAATTTTCTCCACATTCAATAAAAAAAGTTTTACCTGTATTTACTTGATTATTTAATATAACAGCATTTTGCCACGGCCACTGAATAATTAATTAAAAAGCCTGAGGAAGTCTCGAGAGAAAGTTAAACACATATCGAAACATTTTGTAATTAAATTATTAGTTATGAAAACGCATACATGGTTTAAAGATTATATATGTAGTCATATTTCGGGGGCGAGGGCAAAAAAGACAAATCTATTCTGTAAAGCAAAGCAATGTTGCCTGATGTCATCTTTCGGATGGGTGGCTGCATGTGGCATTGACATCAGGACGTTACCGTACTTCGGCAGGCGCGTTAAGCCTTCAGTCTTAGTGCTTGTATCAGACATGAATTGCTACACCATGTCTTAGGCCTTGAGGTAGCTTATGTCACCAGATTTTTCCACAGACTCACATAAATCAGAAAGAAAGCAGGTTTTCTTTTTTATTATTTATAGTCTCATGCTTGTATCCTCAAATGGGTAGGCAGAGGTGTAAATATTACACCCACATTTCGCCAGATTTATTTTAGTCCCACGTAAAAGGGGCGAGCCTATTGCCATACCGGGCACATTACCAGACTCCGTGCTGCTACTGAGAATTTCCTGGCGGAAAAACCCAATAACACTTTGCCTGACCCGGGAATCGAACCCGAGACCTCCCAATCCCACGCGCACATTTATGCCGCGAGACCAACGAGGCAGCGAAGCAGGTTTAATGAATTATAAAACAGCCAAATCAAACATGAATCCACCAATCTATCGATAACCCCAATAAATTTAAAACAGGTAAAATATCTGTGAAATACAGAGTTTAAAAATCTGCAGTCTCGTTAGTTGGTTCGTATCTTAGCTTCCAATTACTACCATTAACGGAATCGACCCGCTAAGCAAAAAGCTGCGTCTGAAAACTTCAATTAATTAAGTTATCAGCTAAAAAACGAGGAACATTCGACTTGGATTCGCTGGAGATAGACCGAGTACTGTAATAGTATAACTATTTATTTTATTGGAAGGAAGTACTTATTCAGTTTTATATTGTATTGTTTAAATTGTACAGTAATATCTATACTGATATTATAAATGCAAAAGTGTCTATGTTTGTCATACAATTTTATTTAAACGGGTCTTATTCGCGATATTTAATTAATTTAAGGTATGAATACCTATGTTTTACCGACGTTTCGGCCATCTTACAACAGCCTTGGTCGCGGCAGGACTGATGTCATCTCAGCGTCGTCGTCCTTGTGAAGCGCGGGTTTCGGCAGCTACCCTCACTTGTTTTTTATTTTTATCCGAACTGTCGGTACGTCGACACACAACACTTATGAGGTCTACACACTGATGAGCTGTGTTACTGTGGCGGTGTTTACATTCAAGCATAGGTATTTATACCTTAAATTAATTAAATATCGCGAATAAGACCCGTTTAAATAAAATTGTATGATGTATACAAGTCGCGAAAATGTCTATGATTGCTTGACTTTTTCGTGTTGCAACGGAGCACACATATAACATACAAAGCATTTTGTATGATTTTTTTGAGAGGTTGAAGACTTTACTGTGAAAATCGACGTCCTCGTAGGTGGAGCCACAGGCTAAGTTTAGTATAGTAGAAATAACATCCACGGCATCCAACTACTTGCCTGATATTAAAAGGAGATCGTATTATTTTTTTATTTATTTATAAACTTTGTGCACATAAATAGTACAGGGCTTAATGCCAAAGGCATTATCTACCAGTCAATCTTTGGGTGATGGTAGATAATGCTTTTGACGTTTGGCTGAGATGGTGATTCAGGTCAATCGATACACATTCATCTAATCCCAAACTATGCTGAAATTGTCCCATGGCATTCAGGTAGCTGATAATCATACTTAACATTCTCAAACCCAAAAAATGGTTTTCTTACATCTTGGGAATCAAATCTACGATCACCGTCCTGGCATTGAGTGTCACTAACCACAGACTACTGAATTATAAACATCAATGTATCATCAAAAATGTTGTTTAAAAAACAAAATTTAAAACAATGGAACTCCCTGCCAGAATCTAAGTTTCCCGAACAGTACAATTTGGGTGTCTTCAAGACGCGAGTGAATAGGCATCTTCTAGGTAAGCGTGCTACATCCTAGATCGCATCATTGCTTACCATCAGGCATGATAGTGGTCAAACGCGAACCTATAAACAATAAAAAAAAAAACGCTTACAAAACTGCACACGGCCTAGAGCGGGTTGACAGAGTTCGCGTCCTTTGAAAATAATATATGTACCTTTTTGCCGAATCTGGATATTAAAATTAGGACTAAACATCTGCTAACGAAGTACCTATCCAAAAATGTGTAAAATTTGGACTAAATATTTGATAACGACTTATTCAGAAGTAATAGTATATGTATATAACCGTTTAAATATTCATTTGACGTTCAAAAGCATCACTTTTTGACCTAAATGAAAATAAGATTTTTTATTTTGATTTTTGATACATCATAGAGATTGCATAACAAACGTGGTACTTAATGAAGTTTAAAATATACTAAGCAAAAATTCAACTCATATTTCAATCTAAAACAATTTAAAGTCACCTCATTTAATTTTGCTAAAAAAAGCAAATTTCCAATCGCGTCGCGACGTCGGTCGTGCAGCGAACACCGGCGCGGCGTGCGTCTGACGCGTCATTACGTCCTTTGTGAGTACCGTGTCGCGTTGTCGCCTTGTCGCCTTGTCGCGTAGCCTTGTCGCTGTTATTGCTATATTCAGAACACTTTGTTGCCTGGTAATGTGATTAAAAAGTGTTGTGAATTTTAGTTGCTGCTAACGAGTAGCGTGATTTGTTTTTACGTGTTTTGGCGTCAAGTTTTATAGTTTGATGAAACCTGTTTTGTTGCTTTTTTGCAGTCGAGGCGCATATGATCTGAAATTTAGGCGTAACTTATAAATTCAACAATATGTACCTATTATAAACCGTGATAGTAATCATTTTATTTTTAATCAAAATAACAATGAAAATATGCTAAGAGAACTTCGACACAAATATAATTAATTTGTGTGTAAGTCATCCCAGACCAAAGTCAGTCCCATAAACAGAACAAATAATTGTGCTCATCACATAATGGTTTGTGTCTTATAAATCTTTAAAGGTAAGTATTATAGTGTTTAGGAACACGACGTCACCGCAGCTCAGATCTAATAGATCTTCAAAAGCTCCTAACTATCAGCAGTAGGTACAGTCGAACAACTTCCCGCTAGACCACCCATTAAGGGTGAGAATCGCTCAGCAAGACATCGTCGCTTCCAGTGCTACTTTACACACATTGACACTCTTATACAAAACCAGTTTCTAGTGTGCCTCGAATCTATGACCGAGCCAAGGGAATTTGTTTTGAATCTGGTCCACCGCCGACTTGTTTGATTGTACATGGTACATGGTAGTCTATTCGTACTGAAGGGAACGATTTCGTCTATAAGGAAAACAATATTAAACAATAACGTAAACACTACTTAAGATAACATAACATGGCATGGCTATCGCCGATTTAAAGACACGATTTCAGAAAAGAAAATAATCGAATCCCTGCATTTAATTGAAAGTCATACAAATATTGCCACGCGAATATCTGCCTTAATATGTAGTAATAGAGTCCAAGCCTTTTGCATTAGAAAACTACGGCATTTAGACTCAATCTACGCTTCCACGAAACGATCAGCGAAATTACCTTTGTAGATAGTAAAAAGTGATTTTACGAGAGGACTACCTTTGTACTCGTCGATTTCTAACAGAATTGCTTATGACTCAGTACATTGAAGCGTCACTATCGGAATAGAACTATGAAGTGTGATAAATACCTGCAAACCGGGCGATGGATGCGAAACGCAAGATGCGGTGAGGGATCAATGAAAAGTCAGCAGTGTTTTGGTACAAAGGTTATATTTGACAGGGGCTTAATGTCATGACATTTGAAGAGGGATTAACGAGATAGGAAGCTAAAACGATGGATGTAGTAAATATCTTAGAACTGAAAATGTATTGGAAAATATTTCTGTGAAGCAGAATAATGATAGTTGCTAATACATCGTGTACGTCGCCGACACTATTTGTAGCCTTAGGATACAGAACTACAACTGCAAGACAAAACTATCGGGCGCAAGAAGCTGCAATTTGGCTTGTGTGTTCGGCGTGATCGGAAAGAAACAGCAAAAATGTGCAGGTGTAGCTGTGGCATCCTCTTGTTCTAGTATAAACTATTAAACCAGCTAACTAATATTTTAACTGCCTCCGTGGTCCAGTGGACAGCGTATGCGACTGCTGATCGGAGGTCCCGGGTTCGACTCCTGGGTTGGGCAAAAGTGTTACTGGGTTTTTCCGAATACTCGCTAGCAGTCCGGAGTCTGGTGATGTGCCCGGTAACGGCAATAGACTCGCCCCCTATTACGTGGGACCTAAAATTTCGTATTGGGTGTAATATTTACACCTCTGCCTACCCCTTCGGGGATACAGGCGTGAGACTATAAATAAATATAAAAATAAATAAATAAATAAAAATAATATTTTAAACACTGATAACATACTTAGTAAAATATTTTCAAAATTAAGGCTTCTCCTTAGTTATTTGTAATAATTTAGTATAGACTATGCAATTTAATTTATTAGAACACCTTTCCTTCTACATGATAAATTGTTTGATCAGACACTAAATATCTGTCAAATAATATACTACCAATTTTATTATCTGTAGCTGAATCATAAAATAGAGATAAAATAGTAAAGATATGAAATTACGTACACCTCATATGAAAACGATTCTGTCAGGATGATGTAACGGTTTTGTACAAAGAACACCTATATTAGTGACACAGGTCTTCCAAGGTGAAGAGCCAAAAATAAATATACTAAGGGTGACACTAATATTATTTTTTAATACTTGCTGAGCATTTTTATCTCAGAAATCAATACCAATTTATTCTTCATGATAAAAGTTAAGAAAAAACATGAACACTTAGATCTTACATAACGAATCACTGGTTTTGTCAGACTCTTTGAAAACACTGTATTTAGGCCGACCTCACATTGGGCGTCAGTGTTCCCCGAGCGCACGCTCGGCGTCCGTTCGGTGTGCACCCGGCTTTCACTTTGTATACTCGTAGGTCGGTTCACGAAAGATGACCACTGCGCAGAAATCATTTTTTAGGTCCCCGTGGAGGTGCGGGGTGAGACGCGGGTGGAATGCCAATGGCGTGGCTCCTTTCTTGACGCATTCCCTAAATGCGTCAAGAATGGAGCCACGCCATTGGTGCACGAATGTACATATGCGCGACGGCCGCCATTTGTGGTCAACTTTCGTGAACCGACCTATACTACAGAGAGAACGCTGAGCGCACGCTGGGTGTACGCTCGAGGAACGCTGACGTCCAATGTGACCAAAATATGACTGAAGTATTTTAACCACAGAGCCAATCGTTTGTTACACCAGGCAAGTAAGAAATAAAATCTGTAGCAATTTTTTAACTTAACAATACTGATTTATTTTCGAGTTATATATAGCACATTAAACTTCACCTCCTATGCATTAACGCTACAATTTATTCATTAATCTATTGTCAATTTGTCTAAAACACTATAATAATTATATTACATGGTCGTCACTTCGACATAAGGATCCGAGTTCCACTCAATCACAGAATAATTATACCACACAAAATTGCCTTTTAAAGATAGCGGGGCCTCAAATGCCAGATAAAGAATTGCTTTAGCACCTTTCTCGAACATTTTGGTTGATTTTCTGCTCTCCTTACTACTTAGGTTGCCGGAATTAACACAGTTGATCACAACACCTTTATCAGCCCACTCCCGATGCTGCAGAAACGTCACAGCGTTTAAAGAAACCTTGCTAACAGCTTGTACATTCATTCCCCAACCTTCAGTCTTCTCCGTTCCTCGTCTAGCTGCCTGTTCATAATCCTGCATAACTGCTACCAATTCATCTTCCGTTATCCTTGGATCACTGATCCTATTTCTAATTTCTTCATTTTCTATTGTTGCCAACAAGCCTGCTGGTCCGGAAACATTGATAACCCGCGCATTTTCAGTTAGCAGAGGGTATACAAGCTTGCCGAAATTTATATAACCGTAGAAATTTACACTTAACGTTCTTCTGACCGTTTCTGGGTGTGAAATCTTCTTCTCTGGCACGTAGTCAGTCACGTTAATTATCAATTCTATTCTTTCATCCAGATCTTGAATGTAGTGTCTGAACTTTATGATGCTCTTCCTATAAGTTATGCAGTAACATGACACACATTGTGCTACTAATTAAAGTACAAACAGAAAAATAAAAAATAATAAACAACAATAAGTATGCGGTATATTAAAGGTAAGCTTTTTTATTTGTTTGTTAATATTTAAGCAAGATCAAAGGAAAACGAAACAATAATAATTATATGTACGTTTTAGCTCGGAAATTACTCCATATTCAATAAAGAAAAGTTTTACCTGTATTTACTTGATTATTAAATATTAGAGTATTTCGCCACGGCCATTGAATAATTAATTAAAAAGCCTGAGGAAGTCTCGAGAGAAAGTTAAACACATATCGAAACATTTTGTAATTAAATTATTAGTTGTGAAAACACATACATATTTTAAAGATATATCTAGACATATATCGGTTGCGAAGGCAAAAAAGACAAACCTATTCTGTAAAGCAAAGCAATGTAGCCTGAAGTCATCTTTTGGATGGGTGGCTGCATGTGGCATTGTCATCCTGATAACGGACTGATGACGGCTTAAAGCACGGTAAAGCCCTGGCTTTACCGTGCTTTTCCCACATAAATGAGAAAGAAGGCAGTGTAGCTACATAGAACTGAGGCCATCTAGCGAGCGACGACGAAGTCTCAAAAACAATCCGGCGACATCTATCGGACACAATGCTACGGAAACAAGGTGCTGAATCGCGCAAGCAAAGTTCGCACACGAAGTGGACTATTTATAGAACTTCTCAAATACGTCCGTCGGACTGACCACCAGGCAAGATCACCCAGCCTGGTGAGAGGATCCTCCCTCTAGTTGGAGGAACATCACACCTCTATCCTCCACAGCAGGCTTAATGAATTACAAAGCAGCCAAATCGAACACAAATACACCAATCTATCGATAACCAATAAATTTAAAACAGGCAAAATATCTGTGTAATACAGAGTTTAAAAAATCTGCAGTCTCGTTAGTTGGTTCGTATCTTAGCTTCCAATTACTACCATTAACGGAATCGACCCGCTAAGCAAAAAGCTGCGTCTGAAAACTTCAATTAATTAAGTTATCAGCTAAAAAACGAGGAACGCTCGACTTGGATGCGCTGGAGATAGACCGAGTACTGTAATTGTATAACTATTTATTTTATTGGAAGGAAGGATTCCGTTTTATATTGAACTAGAGGACGCCAGCAGCTACGCCTGCATTTTTTTTAATTTACCCGTTTTGGCTGATCCCGTGGGAATTTCGGGAAATCCCTTCTTAGTGCACCCCTACAGTCCCCAAGGAACATACACGCCAAATTTCAGCTTCCTGCGCCCAATAGTTTTGGCTGTAGCGTGTCTGTCAGTCAGTCAGTAACGCAAGGATTTTATATATTAAGATTGTTTAAATTGTACAGACATATGTATACTAATATAATAAATGCGAAAGTCTTTTTCATTTTTGGGTCGATGCAATGTATGATTTGGGTGTAGACTTATTAAGAAAGTGGCATAGGCCACATTTTACTACGAAAATTGATGCCCACATGGTCTAAGCCGCAGGGCAAGTCTAGTACCTAATAATATCCTGGGCCAACTATTGCCTGATACTTAAACAAGATCCTCAGTCCAGCGCAGGTTTGTAAGGATACCTTGAAGGGGTATGTGTCTTTTGGCTGAGATAATGATGATTCAGGGCAATTCACATTCGGCTATCTTATACCAATCCAGGCTGAAGCTAACATTTCTTTTATTTTTGACGCATGATGGAAACCAAACAATTTACGGGCTAACCCTCCAGGCTGGGCCCCTAAAGGGGCTCAGGCTAGGG
Source organism: Euclidia mi (assembly GCA_944739405.2). Taxonomy (NCBI): domain Eukaryota; kingdom Metazoa; phylum Arthropoda; class Insecta; order Lepidoptera; family Erebidae; genus Euclidia; species Euclidia mi. Next base: position 5,492,451 of record OX123198.2, on the reverse strand, counting down.
AGAGTGTGGGACTCCCCGACGAGAAGCGCCGGGACTACCCACTAAAACCACCATGGTGTTCCTCTATCCGATCCCATTGAATGGCGGGGTCACGGGAACTACGTTAGAGGCTGAAGCTACCATAGCATTCAGACAGCTGATAAACTTACTTAACATTCTCGAATCCAAAAAATTGTCATGCTCTGCTCATCACACAAACATTTTACCTACTTCTGGGACATTAAACCCACAACCTGCATCTTAGCATTAAGTGTCACTTACTACAGACTACTAAAATATCAACATCAATGTATCATCGGAAATGTAGGTATTCATCATCATTATCAACCTTTAAAAGTCCACTGCTGGACTAGGCCTCTCCTTTAAAAGGAGGAATTGGCCTACTATACCATGCTGGCCAAACGGGTTGGTATAGGGTTTGTATCAAGTTTTCCTTCTCTTATAGTGCTGTTCTCTGCATAATATGGTCCCTCTGTCGGCTCTTACGACACCCATGGGATGATATGGGGTATTCTTAATCCGTCACCACACGGACATGTAGGTATTATATATACCACAAGGCTAAGTGCGGGTTGACAGAGTTCACAAGCCCTTTGTAAATAATATATTTATGTACCCAAGCTGGATACCAGAGTTGGGACTAAATAGTTTTCAATTTTAAGTTAAGTTAAGTTAATCCAAAAACCAAGTTTTTGGATACGTCGTTAGCAGACTAACGACGTATCCAAAAACTTATAGTACATAATTGACAATTTATAAATTTATTTGGCGTTCAACAGCATCACTTTGTGACCTAAATGAAAATAACATTATTGATTTTTGGTTTAGATATTTCTTAGATATTACATAACAAACTAAGTTTAAAGTCTAGTAGAGCAAAAATCCAACTCATATTTCAATGTAAACCAATTTAAAGTCACCTCATTAAATTTTCCTACAAAAAAGCAAATTTCCAATCGTGTCGCGACGTCGGTCGTGCAGCGAACACCGGCGTGCGTCTGACGCGTCATTACGTCCTTTGTGACTACCTTGTCGCGTTGTCGCCTTGTCGCGTAGCCTTGTTGCTGTTATCGCTATATTCAGAACACTTTGTTGCCTGGTAATGTGATTAAAAAGTGTTGTGAATTTTAGTTGCTGCTAACGAGTAGTGTGATTTGTTTTTACGTGTTTTGGCGTCAAGTTTTATAGTTTGATGCAACCTGTTTTGTTGCTTTTCACAGTCGGTAGCACATATAACTAAAATTTAAGCGTAGCTTATAAATTCAACAATCTTATACTAATATATAAAGCTGAAGAGTTTGTTTGTTTGGTTGAATGCGCTAATCTCAGGAATTACTGCACCGATTTCAAAAAATATTTCAGTGTTAGATAGCCTATTTCTCGAGGAAGGCTATAGGCTATATAACATCATGCTATGAGCCACAGGAGCGCAGCAGTAGCCTTAAATAACGCAGGTGTAACCCCTGACTCATCTAGTATGTATTATAAACCATTATAGTAACAATTTTCTTTTTAATCAAAATAACAATGATAATATGCTAGGAGAATTTGGACACAAATACAATTAATTTATGTGTAAGTCATCCCAGACCAAAGTCAGTCCCATAAACAGAACAAATAATTGTGCTCATCACATACCTAATGGTTTGTGTTGTCACATAAAAATCACACAAAACCTTATAAATGTTTAAAGAAAAGTATTATAGTGTTTAGGAACACGACGTCGCCGCAGCTCAGATCTAATAGATCATCAGAAGCTCCTAACTATCAGCAGTAGGTACAGTCGAACAACTTCCCACTAGACCACCATAAGGGTGAGAATCGCTCAGCAAGACATCGTCGCTTCCAGTGCTACTTTACACAAACATTGACACACGTATACAAAACCAGTTTCTAGTATGCCTCAACTCTATGAGCGAGCCAAGGGATTTTTCTCAAACTGATCCACCGACTTGTTTGATTGTACATGGTACATGGTAGTCTATTCGTACTGAAGGGAACGATTTCGTCTATAAGGAAAACAATATTAAACAAGAACGTAAACACTACTTAAGATAACATAACATGGCATGGCTATCGCCGATTTAAAGACACGATTTCAGGAAAAGAAAATAATCTAATCCCTGCATTTAATTGAAAGTCATACATATATTGCCACACGAATATCTGCCTTATCATCCAGTAACAGAGTCCAAGCCTATTGCATTAGAAAACTACGGCATTTAGACTCAATCTACGCTTCCACGAAACGATCAGCGAAATTACCTTTGTAGATAGTAAAAAGTGATTTTACGAGAGGACTACCTTTGTACTCGTCGATTTCTAACAGAATTGCTTATGGCTCAGTACATTGAAGCGTCACTATCGGAATAGAACTATAAAGTATGACAAATACCTGCAAAACGCGCGATGGATGCGAAACGCAAGATGCGGTGAGGGATCAATGAAAAGTCAGCAGTAATTTGGTACGAAGGTTATATTTGGCAGGGGCTTAATGTCATGACATTTGAAGAGGGATTAACGAGATAGGAAGCTAAAACGATGGATGTAGTGAATATCTTAGAACTGAAAATATATTGGAAAATATTTCTGTAAAGCAGGTTAACGATAGTTGCTAATGCATCGTGTACGTCGCCGACACTATTTGTAACCTCAGGAAACAGAACTGCAACTGCAAGACAAAACTATCGGACGCAAGAAACTGAAATTTGGCATGTGTGTTCGGCGTGATCGGAAAGAAACAGCAAAAATGTGCAGGTGTAACTGTGGCATCCTCTTGTTCTAGTATAAACTGTTAAACTAGCTAACTAATATTTTAACTGCCTCCGTAGTCCAGTGGATAGCGTATGCGACTGCTGATCGGAGGTCCCGGGTTCGATTCGTGGGTCAGGCAAAAGTGTTACTGGGTTTTTCCGAATACTCAGTAGCAGCCTCAGTCTGGTGATGTGCCTGGTAACGGCAATAGGCTCGCTCCCTATTACGTGGGACCCAAAAATTCGGAGTGGGTGTAATATTTACACCATTGCCGACCCCTTCGGGGATACAGGCGTGAGACTATAAATAAATATAAAAATAAATAAATAATAAAAATAATATTTTAAACACTGATAACATACTTTGTAAAATATTTTCAAAATTAAGGCTTCTCCTTAGTTATTTATAATAATTTAGCATAGACTATGCAATTTAATTTAATGTACACCTTTCCTTTTACATGATAAAGTGTTCGATCAGACACTAAACATCTATCAAATAATATACTACCATTTTTATTATCTGTAGCTTAATCATGAAATAGAGATAAAATAGTAAAGATATGAAATTACTTACACCTCATATGAGAACGATTCTGTCAGGATGATGTAACGGTTTTGGATAAAGATCACCTATATTAGTGACACAGGTCTTCCAAGGTGAACAGCCAAAAATGAATATACTAAGGGTGACACTAATATTATTTTTAATACTTGCTGAGCGTTTTATCTCAGAAATCAATACCAATTTATTCTTCATGATAAAAGTTAAAAAAACACATGAACACTTAGATCTTACATAACGAAACACTGGTTTTGTCAGACTCTTTGAAAACACTTATTTAGGCCGACCTGACATTAGTCTTCAGAGTTCCTCGAGCATACGCCCAGCGTGCGCTCAAGGAACCAATGTGAAGGAGGCCTTATAGCTTCACAAAATATGATTTAAATGTTTTAACCACAGAGCCAATCGTTTGCTACACCAGGCGAAGTAAGAAATAAAACCTGTAGTCATTTTTTAACTTAACAATACTGATTTATTTTCGAGTTATATATAGCACATTAAACTTCACCTCCTATGAATTAACGCTACAATTTATTCATTAATCTATTGTCAATTTTTCTAAAACATAATAATAATTATATTACACGGTCGTCACTTCGACATAAGGATCCGAGTTCCACTCAATCACAGAATAATTACTCCACACAAAATTGCCCTTTAAAGATAGCGGGGCCTCAAATGCCAGATAAAGAATTGCTTTAGCACCTTTCTCGAACATTTTGGCTGATTTTCTGCTCTCCTTACTACTTAGGTTACCGGGATTAACACAGTTGATCACAACACCTTTATCAGCCCACTCCCGATGCTGCAGAAACGTCACAGCGTTTAAAGAAACCTTGCTAACAGCTTGTACATTCATTCCCCAACCTTCAGTCTTCTCCGTTCCTCGTCTAGCTGCCTGTTCATAATCCTGCATAACTGCTACCAATTCATCTTCCGTTATCCTTGGATCACTGATCCTATTTCTAATTTCTTCGTTTTCTATTGTTGCCAGCAAGCCTGCTGGTCCGGAAACATTGATAACCCGCGCATTTTCAGTCAGCAGAGGGTACACAAGCTTGCCGAAATTTATATAACCGTAGAAATTTACACTTAACGTTCTTCTGACCGTTTCTGGGTGTGAAATCTTCTTCTCTGGCACGTAGTCGGTCACGTTAATTATCAATTCTATTCTTTCATCCAGATCTTGAATGTAGTGTCTTAGCTTTATGATGCTCTTCGTATAAGTTATGCAGTAACATGACATATATTGTGCTACTAATTAAAGTACAAACAGAAAAAGAAAAAATAATAAACAACAATAATTATGGGGTACACTATAGGTAAGCTATTTTATTTGTTTGTTAATATCTAAGCAAGATCAAAGGAAAACGAAACAATTTACTCCACATTCAATAAAAAAAGTTTTACCTGTATTTACTTGATTATTTAATATAACAGCATTTTGCCACGGCCATTGAATAATTAATTAAAAAGCCTGAGGAAGTCTCGAGAGAAAGTTAAACACATATCGAAACATTTTGTAATTAAATTATTAGTTATGAAAACGCATACATGGTTTAAAGATTAATTATATGTAGTCATATTTCGGGGGCGAGGGCAAAAAAGACAAATCTATTCTGTAAAGCAAAGCAATGTTGCCTGATGTCATCTTTCGGATGGGTGGCTGCATGTGGCATTGACATCAGGACATTACCGTACTTCGGCAGGCGCGTTAAGCCTTCAGTCTTAGTGCTTGTATCAGACATGAATTGCTACACCATGTCTTAGGCCTTGAGGTAGCTTATGTCACCAGATTTTTCCACAGACTCACATAAATCAGAAAGAAAGCAGGTTTTCTTTTTTATTATTTATAGTCTCACGCTTGTATCCTCAAATGGGTAGGCAGAGGTGTAAATATTACACCCACATTTCACCAGATTTATTTTAGTCCCACGTAAAAGGGGCGAGCCTATTGCCATACCGGGCACATTACCAGACTCCGTGCTGCTACTGAGAATTTCCTGGCGGAAAAACCCAATAACACTTTGCCTGACCCGGGAATCGAACCCGAGACCTCCCAATCCCACGCGCACATTTATGCCGCGAGACCAACGAGGCAGCGAAGCAGGTTTAATGAATTATAAAACAGCCAAATCAAACATGAATCCACCAATCTATCGATAACCCCAATAAATTTAAAACAGGTAAAATATCTGTGAAATACAGAGTTTAAAAATCTGCAGTCTCGTTAGTTGGTTCGTATCTTAGCTTCCAATTACTACCATTAACAGAATCGACCCGCTAAGCAAAAAGCTGCGTCTGAAAACTTCAATTAATTAAGTTATCAGCTAAAAAACGAGGAACACTCGACTTGGATTCGCTGGAGATAGACCGAGTACTGTAATTGTATAACTATTTATTTTATTGGAAGGAAGGATTCAGTTTTATATTGTATTATTTAAATTGTACAGTAATATCTATATTGATATTATAAATGCAAAAGTGTCTATGTTTGTCATACAATTTTATTTAAACGGGTCTTATTCGCGATATTTAATTAATTTAAGGTATGAATACCTATGTTTTACCGACGTTTCGGCCGTCTTACAACAGCCTTGGTCGCGGCAGGACTGATGTCATCTCAGCGTCGTCCTTGTGAAGCGCGGGTTTCGGCAGCTACCCTCACTTGTTTTTTATTTTTATCCGAACTGTCGGTACGTCGACACACAACACTTATGACGTCTACACACTGATGAGCTGTGTTACTGTGGCGGGGTTTACATTAAAACATAGGTATTTATACCTTAAATTAATTAAATATCGCGAATAAGACCCGTTTAAATAAAATTGTATGATGTATACAAGTCGCGAAAATGTCTATGTTTGCTTGACTTTTTCGTGTTGCAACGGAGCACACATATAACATACAAAGCATTTTGTATGATTTTTTTGAGAGGTTGAAGACTTTACTGTGAAAATCGACGTCCTCGTAGGTGGAGCCGCAGGCTAAGTTTAGTATAGTAGAAATAACATCCACGGCATCCAACTACTTGTCTGGTATTAAAAGGAGATCGTATTATTTTTTTATTTATTTATAAACTTTGTGCACATAAATAGTACAGGGCTTAATGCCAAAGGCATTATCTACCAGTCAATCTTTGGGTGATGGTAGATAATGCTTTTGACGTTTGGCTGAGATGGTGATTCAGGTCAATCGATACACATTCATCTAATCCCAAACTATGCTGAAATTGTCCCATGGCATTCAGGTAGCTGATAATCATACTTAACATTCTCAAACCCAAAAAATGGTTTTCTTACATCTTGGGAATCAAATCTACGATCACCGTCCTGGCATTGAGTGTCACTAACCACAGACTACTGAATTATAAACATCAATGTATCATCGAAAATGTTGTTTAAAAAACAAAATTTAAAACAATGGAACTCCCTGCCAGAATCTAAGTTTCCCGAACAGTACAATTTGGGTGTCTTCAAGACGCGAGTGAATAGGCATCTTCTAGGTAAGCGTGCTACATCCTAGATCGCATCATTGCTTACCATCAGGCATGATAGTGGTCAAACGCGAACCTATAAACAATAAAAAAAAAAACGCTTACAAAACTGCACACGGCCTAGAGCGGGTTGACAGAGTTCGCGTCCTTTGAAAATAATATATGTACCTATTTGCCGAATCTGGATATTAAAATTAGGACTAAACATCTGCTAACGAAGTACCTATCCAAAAATGTGTAAAATTTGGACTAAATATTTGATAACGACTTATTCAGATGTAATAGTATATGTATATAACCGTTTAAATATTCATTTGACGTTCAACAGCATCACTTTTTGACCTAAATGAAAATAAGATTTTTTATTTTGATTTTTGATACATCATAGAGATTGCATAACAAACGTGGTACTTAATGAAGTTTAAAATATACTAAGCAAAAATTCAACTCATATTTCAATCTAAAACAATTTAAAGTCACCTCATTTAATTTTCCTACAAAAAAGCAAATTTCCAATCGCGTCGCGACGTCGGTCGTGCAGCGAACAGCGGCGTGCGTCTGACGCGTCATTACGTCCTTTGTGAGTACCGTGTCGCGTTGTCGCCTTGTCGCCTTGTCGCGTAGCCTTGTCGCTGTTATTGCTATATTCAGAACACTTTGTTGCCTGGTAATGTGATTAAAAAGTGTTGTGAATTTTAGTTGCTGCTAACGAGTAGCGTGATTTGTTTTTACGTGTTTTGGCGTCAAATTTTATAGTTTGATGCAACCTGTTTTGTGGCTTTTTTGCAGTCGAGGCGCATATGACCTGAAATTTAGGCGTAACTTATAAATTCAACAATATGTACCTATTATAAACCGTGATAGTAATCATTTTCTTTTTAATCAAAATAACAATGAAAATATGCTAAGAGAACTTCGACACAAATATAATTAATTTGTGTGTAAGTGATCCTTAACCCTGCATGAGAAATTTGATGGGAGTGAATGAAGCAAGAGAGATATGCCGATCGTTGCAAATGGCGTTCCGTAGTCTCTGTCTACCTCTCCGGGAAACAGGCGTGAGTCTATGTATGTATGTCATCCCAGACCAAAGTCAGTCCCATAAACAGAACAAATAATTATTTGTTCAACAGAAGTCAGTCCCATAAACATATGGGACTGACTTTATAATAAGAGCCATTATGTGATGAGCACAATTGTGCTCATCACATAATGGATTGTGTAGCACACGAAAATAACACAAAACCTTATAAATCTTTAAAGAAAAGTATTATAGTGTTTAGGAACACGAATCATAATAATAGATCTTCAGAAGCTCCTAACTATCAGCACTAGGTACATGTTTTTTTTTTATAGACTCGCGCCTGTATCCCCGAATGGGTAGGCAGAGGTGTAAATATTACACCCACATTTCGCCATGAATTTTTTTTAGGTGCCACGTAATAGGGGGCGAGCCTATTGCCGTACCAGGCACATTACCAGACTCCGTGCTGCTACTGAGAATTTCCTAACGGAAAAACCCAATAACACTTTGCCCGACCTCGGAAACGAACCCGAGACCTCCCAATCCCACGCGCACATTTATGCCGCGAGACCAACGAGGCAGTCATGTACATGTTTTATATATTTTAAACTGTCTTTCGGGATACATATCACGTACCTTTGTTTGGAGTAACCGATATTTAGTAGGTACATGGTAGACTAGTTGTCATGTTTAGCCGTGTGGTTGACGGCATAGAATACAAGTGTCACCACCCCCTACCTTCCCGTGGGTGTCGTAAGAGGCGACTAAGGGATAACACGATGCAAATACCATCTTTGCGTAGAGACGGAAAACTCGACATCAAACCCTAAACGACTGCCTCGTTGGACTCGCGGCATAAATGTGTGCGTGGGATCGGGAGGTCCCGGGTTCGATTCCTGGGTCGGGCAGTGTTATTGGGTTTTTCTGTCATGAAATTCTCAGTGGCAGCACGGAGTCTGGAAATGTGCCCGGTACGGCTCGCCCCTTATTACGTGGGACTAAAGTATATCTGGCGAAAAGTGGGTGTAGAAATACACCTCTGCCTACCCCATCGGGGATAAAAGGCGTGACGTTATGTATGTATGTATGTATGTATGGTAGTCTATTCGTACTTAGGGGACGATTAGGGATAAGGACAACAATATTAAACAAGAACGTAAACACTACTTAAGATAACATGGCCTGGCTTTCGCCGATTTAAAGACATGATTTCAGAAAAGAAAATAATCGAATCCCTGCATTTAATTGAAAGTCATACATAAAAAAGAAAGCCACACGAATATCTGCCTTATCGTCCAGTAACAGAGTCCAAGCCTATTGCATTAGAAAACTACGGCATTTAGACTCAATCTACGCTTCCACGAAACGATCAGCGAAATTACCTTTGTAGATAGTAAAAAGTGATTTTACGAGAGGACTTTACCTTTGTACTCGTCGATTTCTAACAGAATTGCTTATGACTCAGTACATTGAAGCGTCACTATTGGACAAGAACTATGAAGTATTATAAATACCTGCAAACCGCGCGATGGATGCGAAACGCAAGATGCGGTGAGGGATCAATGAAAATTCAGCAGTGTTTTGGTACGAAGGTTATATTTGACAGGGGCTTAATGTCATGACATTTGAAGAGGGATTAACGAGATAGGAAGCTAAAACGATGGATGTAGTGAATATCTTAGAACTGAAAATATATTGGAAAATATTTCTGCAAAGCAGGTTAACGATAGTTGCTAATGCATCGTGTACGTCGCCGACACTATTTGTAACCTCAGGAAACAGAACTGCAACTGCAAGACAAAACTATCGGACGCAAGAAGCTGAAAATTGGCATGTGTGTTCGGCGTGATCGGAAAGAAACGGCAAAAATGTGCAGGTGTAGCTGTGGCATCCTCTTGTTCTAGTATAAACTGTTAAACCAGCTAACTAATATTTTAACTGCCTCCGTAGTCCAGTGGATAGCGTATGCGACTGCTGATCGGAGGTCCCGGGTTCGATTCGTGGGTCAGGCAAAAGTGTTACTGGGTTTTTCCGAATACTCAGTAGCAGCCTCAGTCTGGTGATGTGCCTGGTAACGGCAATAGGCTCGCTCCCTATTACGTGGGACCCAAAAATTCGGAGTGGGTGTAATATTTACACCACTGCCGACCCCTTCGGGGATACAGGCGTGAGACTATAAATAAATATAAAAATAAATAAATAATAAAAATAATATTTTAAACACTGATAACATACTTTGTAAAATATTTTCAAAATTAAGGCTTCTCCTTAGTTATTTATAATAATTTAGCATAGACTATGCAATTTAATTTATTAGTACACCTTTCCTTTTACATGATAAAGTGTTCGATCAGACACTAAACATCTATCAAATAATATACTACCATTTTTATTATCTGTAGCTGAATCATGAAATAGAGATAAAATAGTAAAGATATGAAATTACGTACACCTCATATGAGAACGATTCTGTCAGGATGATGTAACGGTTTTGGACAAAGATCACCTATATTAGTGACACAGGTCTTCCAAGGTGAAGAGCCAAAAATAAATATACTAAGGGTGACACTAATATTTTTTTTTAATACTTGCTGAGCATTTTTATTTCAGAAATCAATACCAATTTATTCTTCATGATAAAAGTTAAGAAAAAACATGAACACTTAGATCTTACATAACGAAAAACTGGATTTGTCAGGCTCTTTGAAAACACTGTATTTAGGCCGACCTCACATTCGGCGTCAATGTTCCTCGAGCGTACGCCCAGCGTGCGCTCGACGTTCACTCTGTAGTACAAAGTAAACGCCCGGCGCACGCCGAACGGACGCCGAGCGTGCTCTCGAGGAACGCTCATGACCAATGTGAGGGAGGCCTTATAGCTTTACAAAATATGACTGAAATGTTTTAACCACAGAGCCAATTGTTTGTTACACCAGGCGAAGTAAGAAATAAAATCTGTAGCAACTTTTTAACTTAACAATACTGATTTATTTTCGAGTTATATATAGCACATTAAACTTCACCTCCTATACATTAACGCTACAATTTATTCATTAATCTATTGTCAATTTGTCTAAAACACTATAATAATTATATTACACGGTCGTCACTTCGACATAAGGATCCGAGTTCCACTCAATCACAGAATAATTACTCCACACAAAATTGCCTTTTAAAGATAGCGGGGCCTCAAATGCCAGATAAAGAATTGCTTTAGCACCTTTCTCGAACATTTTGGTTGATTTTCTGCTCTCCTTACTACTTAGGTTACCGGGATTAACACAGTTGATCACAACACCATTATCAGCCCACTCCCGATGCTGCAGGAACGTCACAGCGTTTAAAGAAACCTTACTAACAGCTTGTACATTCATTCCCCAACCTTCAGTCTTCTCCGTTCCTCGTCTAGCTGCCTGTTCATAATCCTGCATAACTGCTACTAATTCATCTTCCGTTATCCTTGGATCACTGATCCTATTTCTAATTTCTTCATTTTCTATTGTTGCCAGCGAGCCTGCTGGTCCGGAAACATTAATAACCCGCGCATTTTCAGTCAGCAGAGGGTATACAAGCTTGCCGAAATTTATATAACCGTAGAAATTTACACTTAACGTTCTTCTGACCGTTTCTGGGTGTGAAATCTTCTTCTCTGGCACGTAGTCGGTCACGTTAATTATTATCAATTCTATTCTTTCATCCAGATCTTGAATGTAGTATCTGAACTTTATAATGATCTTCGTATAAATTATGTAGTAACATGACACATATTGTGCTACTAATTAAAGTACAAACAGAAAAAGAAAAAATAATAAACAACAATAATTATGCGGTACACTATAGGTAAGCTTTTTTATTTGTTTGTTAATATCTAAGCAAGATCAAAGGAAAACGAAACAATAATAATTTACTCCACATTCAATAAAAAGTTTTACCTGTATTTACTAAATTATTTAATATAACAGTATTTCGCCACGGCCATTGAATAATTAATTAAAAAGCCTGAGGAAGTCTCGAGAGAAAGTTGAACACATATCGAAACATTTTGTAATTAAATTATTAGTTATGAAAACGCATACATAGTTTAAAGATATATGTAGTCATATATCGAGGGCGAGGGCAAAAAAGACAAATCTATTCTGTAAAGCAAAGCAATGTTGCCTGAAGTCATCTTTCGGATGGGTGGCTGCATGTGGCATTGACATCAGGACGTTTTCTTACTTCGGAAAGCGCGTTAAGCCTTCAGTCTGAGTGCTTGTATCAGACATGAATTGCTACACCATGTTGCAAGCCTTCAGGTAGCTTATGTCACCGGATGGAGGGTGCATAGGGTTCCCACCAAGAACTTAGGGTCCCAAGCCAACCTCACCTGCAAGTGGTGCACCTGCCGATCAACGGACGAGACTCTGGCAAACAAAATATCCCGATAAGCGGCAATAGGCTCGCCACCTATTACGTGGGCTGCAGAGAGATGCAGGATCAAAACACTGGCGAAAAGTGGGCGTTTAATATGCCTCTGCCTACTCCTTCGGGGAAACAGGCGTGAGTCTATGTATGTATGTCACCGGATTTTCCCACAGACACATTTTCATTTCACATATATCAGAAAGAAAGCAGATTTAATGAATTATAAGGACGCCAAATCGAACACGAATACGCCAATCTATCGATAAACCCAATAAATTTAAAACAGGCAAAATATCTGTGAAATACAGAGTTTAAAAAATCTGCAGTCTCGTTAGTTGGTTCGTATCTTAGCTTCCAATTACCACCATTAACAGAATCGACCCGCTAAGTAAAAAGCTGCGTCTGAAAACTTCAATTAATTAAGTTATCAGCTAAAAAACGAGAAACACTCGACTTGGATTCGCTGGAGATAGACCGAGTACTGTAATTGTATAACTATTTATTTTATTGGAAGGAAGGATTCAGTTTTATATTGTATTGTTTAAATTGTACAGAAATATGTATAATCTTAATATATAAAATCCTTGCGTTACTGACTGACTGACAGACACGCTACAGCCGAAACTATTGGGCGCAGGAAGCTGAAATTTGGCATGTATGTTCCTTGGGGAACGTAGGGGTGCACTAAGACGGGATTTCCAGAAATTCCCACGGGATCGGACAAAACGGGTAAATTTAAAAAAAATGCAGGCGTAGCTGCTGGCGTCCTCTAGTAATATAATAAATGCGAAAGTCTTTTTAATTTTTGGGTCGATGAAATGTATGATTTGGGTGTAGACTTATTAAGAAAGTGGAATAGTCAACATTTTACTACGAAAATCGATGCCCACATGGTCGAAGCCGCAGGGCAAGTCTAGTAATAATATCCTGGGCCAACTATTGCCTGATATTTAAACAAGATCCTCAGTCCAACGTAGGATTGTAAGGATACCTTGAAGGGGTATGTGTCTTTTGGCTGTGATAGTGATGATTCAGGGCAATTGACATACGGTTATCTTATACCAATCTAGGCTGAAGCTACCATTCTTTTTTTTTTTTGACGCATGGTGGAAACCAAACAATTTACGGGCTAACCGCCAAGCTGGGCCCCTAAAAGGGCTCAGGGCAAGCTAGGGAGAGTGTGGGACTCCCCGACGAGAAGCACCGGGACTACCCACTAAAACGGGCGGGGTCACGGGAACTACGTTAGAGGCTGAAGCTACCATAGCATTCAGACAGCTGATAAACTTACTTAACATTCTCGAATCCAAAAAATTGTCTCTGCTCATCACATAAACATTTTGCCTAACCCTGGGGAATTAAACCCATAACCTGCATCTTACCATTGAGTGTCACTTACTACAGACTACTCCAATATCAACTTCAATGTATCATCGGAAGCGTAGGTAGTACTCTTACAAAAACATATCACAAGGCTAAGTGCGGGTTGACAGAGTTCGCAAGTCCTTTGAAAATAATATATTTATGTACCTAAGCTGGATATCAGAATTGGGACTAAATATCTGCTAACGTATCCAAAAACTTATGGTACATAATTGACAATTTATAAATTTATTTGGCGTTCAACATCATCATGTAAGGACCTAAATGAAAATAATTATTGATTTTGGGTTCAGATATTTCTTAGATATTACGTAACAAACTAAGTTTAAAGTCTAGTAGAGCAAAAATTCAACTCATATTTCAATCTAAAACAATTTAAAGTCACCTCATTTAATTTTCCTACAAAAAAGCAAATTTCCAATCGTGTCGCGACGTCGGTCGTGCAGCGAACACCGGCGTGCGTCTGACGCGTCATTACGTCCTTTGTGAGTACCTTGTCGCCTTGTCGCGTAGCCTTCTCGCTGTTATTGCTATATTCAGAACACTTTGTTGCCTGGTAATGTGATTAAAAAGTGTTGTGAATTTTAGTTGCTGCTAACGAGTAGCGTGATTTGTTTTTACGTGTTTTGGCGTCAAATTTTATAGTTTGATGAAACCTGTTTTGTTGCTTTTCACAGTCGGTAGCACGTATGACCTAAAATTTAAGCGTAGCTTATAAATTCAACAATCTTATACTAATATATAAAGCTGAAGAGTTTGTTTGTTTGTTTGGTTGAACGCGCTAATCTCAGGAATTACTGCACCGATTTCAAAAAATATTTCAGTGTTTGATAGCCTATTTATCGAGGAAGGCTATAGGCTATATAACATCATGCTATGAGCCACAGGAGCGCAGCAGTAGCCTTAAATAACGCGGGTGTAACCCCTGACTCATCTAGTATGTATTATAAACCATTATAGTAACAATTTTCTTTTTAATCAAAATAACAATGATAATATGCTAGGAGAATTTGGACACAAATACAATTAATTTATGTGTAAGTCATCCCAGACCAAAGTCAGTCCCATAAACAGAACAAATAATTGTGCTCATCACATACCTAATGGTTTGTGTTGTCACATAAAAATCACACAAAACCTTATAAATGTTTAAAGAAAAGTATTATAGTGTTTAGGAACACGACGTCACCGCAGCTCAGATCTAATAGATCATCAGAAGCTCCTAACTATCAGCAGTAGGTACAGTCGAACAACTTCCCGCTAGACCACCATAAGGGTGAGTATCGCTCAGCAAGACATCGTCGCTTCCAGTGGCACTTTACACAAACATTGACACTCGTATACAAAACCAGTTTCTAGTATGCCTCAACTCTATGAGCGAGCCAAGGGATTTTTCTCAAACTGATCCACCGACTTGTTTGATTGTACATGGATGTACCATGTACAATCAAACAAGTCGGTGGATCAGTCAAGATTGATTGTACATGGTACATGGTAGTCTATTCGTACTGAAGGGAACGATTTTGTCTATGAGGAAAACAATATTAAACAAGAACGTAAACACTACTTAAGATAACATAACATGGCATGGCTATCGCCGATTTAAAGACACGATTTCAGAAAAGAAAATAATCTAATCCCTGCATTTAATTGAAAGTCATACATATATTGCCACGCGAATATCTGCCTTATCATCCAGTAACAGAGTCCAAGGCTATTGCATTAGAAAACTACGGCATTTAGACTCAATCTACGCTTCCACGAAACGATCAGCGAAATTACCTTTTTAAAAAGTGATTTTACGAGAGGACTTTACCTTTGTACTCGTCGATTTCTAACAGAATTGCTTATGACTCAGTACATTGAAGCGTCACTATCGGAATAGAGCTATGAAGTGTGATAAATACCTGCAAACCGCGCGATGCATGCGAAACGCAAGATGCGGTGAGGGATCAATGAAAATTCAGCAGTGTTTTGGTACGAAGGTTATATTTGACAGGGGCTTAATGTCATGACATTTGAAGAGGGATTAACGAGATAGGAAGCTAAAACGATGGATGTAGTGAATATCTTAGAACTGAAAATATATTGGAAAATATTTCTGTAAAGCAGGTTAACGAAAGTTGCTAATGCATCGTGTACGTCGCCGACACTATTTGTAACCTCAGGAAACAGAACTACAACTGCAAGACAAAACTATCGGACGCAAGAAACTGAAATTTGGCATGTGTGTTCGGCGTGATCGGAAAGAAACAGCAAAAATGTGCAGGTGTAGCTGTGGCATCCTCTTGTTCTAGTATAAACTGTTAAACCAGCTAACTAATATTTTAACTGCCTCCGTAGTCCAGTGGATAGCGTATGCGACTGCTGATCGGAGGTCCCGGGTTCGATTCGTGGGTCATGCAAAATTGTTACTGGGTTTTTCCGAATACTCAGTAGCAGCCCGGAGTCTGGTGATTGCCCGGTAACGACAATAGAATCGCCCCCTATTACGTGGGACCTAAAAATTCCTAGTGGGTGTAATATTTACACCTCTGCCTACCCCTTCGCGGATACAGGCGTGAGACTATAAATAAATATAAAATAAATAAATAATAAAAATAATATTTTAAACAATGATAACATACTTTGTAAAATATTTTCAAAATTAAGGCTTCTCCTTAGTTATTTATAATAATTTAGTACAGTCTATGCAATTTAATTTATTAGTTCACCTTTCCTTCTACATGATAAAGTGTTCGATCAGACACTAAATATCTGTCAAATAGTATACTACCAAGTTTATTATCTGTAGCTGAATCATAAAATAGAGATAAAATAGTAAAGATATGAAATTACGTACACGTCATATAAGAACGATTCTTTCAGGATAATGTAACGGTTTTGGACAAAGATCACCTGTATTAGTGACACAGGTCTTCCTAAGTGAAGAGCCCAAAATAAATATACTAAGGGTGACACTAATATTATTTTTTAATACTTGCTGAGCATTTTTATCTCAGAAATCAATACCAATTTATTCTTCATGATAAAAGTTAAGAAAAAACACGAACACTTAGATCTTACATAACGAAACACTGGTTTTGTCAGACTCTTTGAAAACACTGTATTTAGGCCGACCTTACATTGGGCGTCAGCGTTCAGCGTGCGCTCGAGGAACGGTCGTGACCAATGTGAGGGAGGCCTTATAGCTTCACAAAATATGACTGAAATGTTTTAACCACAGAGCCAATCGTTTGTAACAGCAGGCGAAGTAAGAAATAAAACCTGTAGTCATTTTTTAACGTAAAAATACTGATTTATTTTCGAGTTATGTGCACATTAAACTTCACCTCCTATGAATTAACGCTACAATTTATTAATTAATCTATTGTCAATTTGTCTAAAACACTATAATAATTATATTACACGGTCGTCACTTCGACATAAGGATCCGAGTTCCACTCAATCACAGAATAATTACTCCACACAAAATTGCCTTTTATTGATAGCGGGGCCTCAAATGCCAGATAAAGAATTGCTTTAGCACCTTTCTCGAACATTTTGGCTGATTTTCTGCTCTCCTTACTACTTAGGTTACCGGGATTAACACAGTTGATCACAACACCTTTATCAGCCCACTCCTGATGCTGCAGGAACGTCACAGCGTTTAAAGAAACTTTACTAACAGCTTGTACATTCATTCCCCAACCTTCAGTCTTCTCTGTTCCTCGTCTAGCTGCCTGTTCATAATCCTGCATAACTGCTACCAATTCATCTTCCGTTATCCTTGGATCACTGATCCTATTTCTAATTTCTTCATTTTCTATTGTTGCCAGCAAGCCTGCTGGTCCGGAAACATTAATAACCCGCGCATTTTCAGTCAGCAGAGGGTATACAAGCTTGCCGAAATTTATATAACCGTAGAAATTTACACTTAACGTTCTTCTGACCGTTTCTGGGTGTGAAATCCTCTTCTCTGGTACGTAGTCAGTCACATTAATTATCAATTCTATTCTCTCATCCAGATCTTGAATGTAATGTCTCAATTTGATGATGCTCTTCGTGTAAGTTATATCCATTTGTATAAAGTTGAGGTCGATGCCATTTCTGTCTAAGTTTTTGAGGATGTTGCAGCCAATATTTTCGTCTTCGGTGGTGAAGTATATTTTGCCATGGTATGTTTCTGTGAGTTGTTTGAGGACTTGGTAACCGAGGTTGCTGGCAGCCCCCACAACCAATGCAACGTCCCCCATGTTACGCGACACTGTATTATATGAGTTTATCAAGTTATCGCTCGATCAATTCGTGTTATCAGCTCTGACAATGTAATGTGCGAGATAAAAATTTAACTGTAGATAAGAGTGACACAGTTTTAGATACAGATGCTGTATGTCGTACAAGGACTTGTTGAGATTATATTATGTGTTGTGTAGTTTTTATTACAGGGAATAGGGGATGACGTCATACTGCGTAATTAAAGCATATTCCAATTCCATACATAGTTGCATATGAAAGTAAATCTTCAAGAGTTAGGACATGTTATTTTACTATATACATTTTTATCGCAACTTTTTTATAGTTTATTCATAGGTGGCAAGATACATATGTATTATGGCTCTCTTGGTGGTAAGCGGCAACTTTTAGGTAACCATTCCGACCAGGAATCACTCACACTTTCGTATTCGTTTTAATAGCAAAGACTAAGGCCGAGGACGCCTAAGTTGCCTTGAATTGTGCCCTTAGCCCTCCACCCAGCGATAGAAACATCATAGTAGAAATAACAATATAATACATAACGTGGATTTTCTACGACAGCGTGGTGCTACCCCGATTTATTTAGCCATTGCTGTATAATTCAATATAACATTAATTCAATCATTCATCATTTATTTCATTAGTGGACAGATAGACATAAATATATTATTACAATCGACAATGTACATTGATTAAATTAACTTTCAATGACTGTCCAAACTGACAGCTTTTATTCTATTACAAAATTGTGTACAATGAACTCAAAACTCGGTGCTATTCTTAGGATTCTGTTACATACATAAAGGTAAAACGGAGCCCTTATGCGATTATCATATTGTCTGTCCGTTGATCTGCCTATCTGTCTGTCATTCAAGACTTTTTCTCAAACTCTCTTTTTCTCAAGATTGGCCCAAATTATTTTTATCTATTCATATTTATTTACTAGAGGACGACAGCAGCTACGCCTGCATTTTTTTTTTAATTTTGCCCGTTTTGGCCGATCCCGTGGGAATTTCGGGAAATCCCTTCTTAGTGCACCCCTACGGTCCCCAAAGAACATATATGCCAAATTTCAGCTTCCTGCGCCTAATAGTTTCGTATGTAGCGTGTCTGTCAGTCAGTCAGTAACGCAAGGATTTTATATATTAAGATTAACTGATTTAAAAACATATTTTTATATTTGGAAGGATAAACTACATACAGTACCTACTACCGTTTGGTGACATCCAAGTTTGAGGAAATTGTGGTGTTGGATTTTTGTTAAAATTTTTAGAATAATTTTAAAGTAAAAGCACTGAGAAACAGATATCATCGTGGAGTACCTACCGCTGTCCTAGAGATTTCTGTCACTACACTTAATAGGAATAAAAATACTCTGTTTCTAAGAACTACTTAATAATAAAACCAAATACTCTTAACGAGAAACTCAGCAAAATAAACTCAGCATCTCAACATTTCCACAAACATTAACGCAAAAGTTTCTGCTTTAGCATTCATATAATTAATTCAAAACTCGGTATATTTTCTTTGCAAACTAAGCTAAGACAAGACCAACGTCTCTTTCATTTTTAATTTGTTAATTAATTTAGTATTGACATAATTTTATATGAAACTAGATTCTGACTTCAAGTAGGTAGCAAGGTATCTTTTATACCAATAACTGGCACCCAATTATTGG
This sequence comes from Euclidia mi, assembly GCA_944739405.2. Classification (NCBI taxonomy): domain Eukaryota; kingdom Metazoa; phylum Arthropoda; class Insecta; order Lepidoptera; family Erebidae; genus Euclidia; species Euclidia mi. The sequence continues at coordinate 5,472,911 of OX123198.2, read as the reverse complement.
TACAAAATAAAGCCCTTGTATAATATACTAGCTAGAGGATGTCCGCAGCTACGGCCGCAAATGCATGTTTTATTTAACCGTTTCGTCCCAATCTCTTGAGAATTTTGGGTGATCCCTTCTTGGTGCACCCCTTCGATAAAGAAGGATCAAACTTGCCAAATTTCAACTTACAAGAGGAACTGCATAACCTGATTCCTCCATCCCCTTTTTACCATCGAACGACCAGACAAACTAATCATCATCACCGTTATATGGTTGACATCCCATCCATACGTACGAAACGCTTTGCTTCCTCATTTATTATGCGTACTGCAAAGGTATGGAACTCCTTGCCTGAGTCTGTGTTTCCTGATGATTACAATCTGGGTGTTTTCAAGTCGCGGATGAATAGGTACCTTCTAGGCAAGCGTGCTCCATCTTAGACCGTATCATCGCTTAACATCAGGCGAGATCGCGGTCAAACGTTAGCCTATCAGAAGTAAAAAAAAAAACTTATTGTACCCAGTAGTTTCGGCTGCGTGCTGTCTGTGAATCAGCAACGCAAGAGTTTAATAATAAAATGACTGATAAATTTCATAAGAATCCGTGCGGTAGTTATTGCGTAAAAGAGTGATCTTCCTTCCATTCTCACCCATTCCGTATTTTTACGTTTATTTTTAAATAACTACATATACTAAGTATATGTAGTAAGACCCTAATGCCCTACAAAGTAGACACTCAAATAGCAATTCATTGCATAAATTCACATCAGCATTCGTATTTTCTCATCCAACAGAATGCTTTGTGATAACTTCGATGCACGGAACAAGAAACTTGTGTATGTTTATTTGCGATTCAATATCTCATCTTTTCAATGGATAATGATGAGAAAATGCACAAAGAATGTTTACGTCACAATCGCCATTTTTCATCCTATATGAATACGAAAGGAATAATGTTCATATAGGGTGTTTGTTGTATGTTTTGAGTACGCTTCTTTCTGCATTATAAGTAGAACAAACAACGTCAGTTGCTCTGTGTGGCAGAAAACTCAAAAACCAAAGGACGGATTTTCGTGCGATTTTTAGCAATATGGTTATTCGTGAGGAAGATTTAGGTATATAATCTGTACAGGCTATGTGTAAGTGAATAATTATATTATACTACCGGTGCGAGGCCGGGACAGGCCGGTATTTATATGGTAAGAAACAGGAACCCATCACGCACCCTTGGATTGACCACCCTAATTATTGAAATAGACAAATGTTGTCAATACCGCGTTCTCTGATGAAAAAGGATAAGGGATATAATGGTATGGGTCCCTGGAAGTTACCTGACATGCAGATCCCGCTGTATGCGCCGACTATGCTTCGACACGTTTTTCGCTTCTGCACGAGACAGCCATAAGAAATATTGTTTTCTATCTGTAACGTGAGTTTAGGATTTTACAACGACTCTGGAGATTTCAGAGGCCAAAAAAAATTATGTCTACAAATTCGACCGGCAGCCGAATGAGTAAAGACTTTAGAAAATCGATGAGACTATCATACACCACATAAATTACAATTATTTTCTTAATATCGCCTTCGTTAATAATATTGTAAATTCTAAAATAATTATCACCATGGCGTCGAGATAAGAAGATAATATTACAAAAATACAATCAAATTCCTTATTAATCAGTAGCTTATATACGATTACGAGATTTTGATAACACGCCTGCTTCGTCCATTGATAATATCGTTAGAAATTCGTGTCTAATAACAGTAATTGTTATATCAGTTCTGTATATAAACTGTGTCACTACTGGGCTTAGGAGTTTTATTAAGAGGTACTTATTTTTTTTTAAGGCGGCAAACGAGCAGATGGATCTTCTGATGGTAAGCAATTACCGCCGCCCATGGACACAAGCAACACCATAGTAGTTACAAGTGCGTTGCGCACGCTGGGGTTGGGAAAAGGGATAGGATGAGGAGTGGGATAAGGGAGACGGAATAGGGTATAGGGCCTCCGGCACTCTCACTCACCGAACGAAACGCAACAGTTTAGGTACTGTTACTTTACGTCGCTCTTCTGTGAGAGGATAGTACTTCCCCAGTCGAGCCGGCCCATTCATGCTGAAATCAGCAAGGCTCTACTACCTACTCATTCTCCCATGACGATTGTCATAGCCCTGTAAGACAGCTAAGACCGATGTGCTCTTCTAGGCACGAGGCGAGCAATGAATAGCAATTTAATGTGCACGTAATTTTAAAACGGCAAGATCCAAAGTACCCGAAACCGGCGAGCATGTATGAAAAGAGTAATGAGTGTTCGCGAGTGTTAATGGCGTTCCGTTGTCTCTGCCTACCCCGACGGGCAAAAGGCGTGAGTATATGTATGAAGGTATGTAACTATGTATAATTTTGAAACGTAAGTAATGCGCGCCGTAGATATGAGCCCGATACTCTGTGCAATGTGCATGCAAATAGGCAGCGATAGCCTAGTGGAGATACCAACTGACTGCAATGCAGAGGGTATCGGGTTCGAATCTACGGCGCGCACCGATGACTTTTCGAAGTGCGTATTAAATGGTCAATTATCGCTTGCCCCGTGCCTCGGAGAGCACGTTAATCCGTCGGTCCCGGCTGTCATTAAGATCTTTGACGGTCGTTACGGGGAGTCAGTACTCTCAAATAAACTGATACTAATATTAATAGAATATCGCTATCCCTTTGGGTTCCGGCGGTCAGACGGCAGTCGCGCTCTGTGGAAAAGTTGATATTATGTCATATCTGGTCTGACCAGTAAACGGACCTCGGGCTCCAAGTCTGTAAGTCTTGGATGCAACCGGGATAACGCTAGGGCCATGATGATGACTCTGTGCAATGTGCTTAGCAGTCTGTTGGCATCTCCACTAGGCTCTCACTAACTACGATCTTCTAATACACAAGACCATAATTATTGTATTGTCAGCATAGACGTCGATGTCCAATTGATCATGATTGGATGGTTGTTTTTAATGGTTTAGTCTTGTAAAAGAAGTGCTTTTTCTAGTGTAAAAACTCAAACAACATATATTTGAAATATTACACCTATTAACATTGGCAACGGAGCAGAAATCATGTAAGTGATAACGTATGAGTGTTATGTAGATAGAGTTTATGCAGTTTTGTTTGTAAATAACGATAACTGACTGGGTTGTCATGGCTGCCAGCTAAACACTACTATTGACTGTGGCGAGAAAATAAACGGCTTTTATTATTTATTTATTTATATACACACATAGACTCACGCCTTTTTCCCGGAGGGGTAAGCAGAGACTACGGAACGCCATTTGCAACGACCCTGACATATCTCTCTTGTTTTATTCACTCCTGGTACTTCTAACCTGTCCTGATTTTACACTTGCCTTGTATTATTTACTACATTTATAATAAACTAGATGAGCCCGCGGTTATACACGCTTTTTTAAGGCTAGTGCCCCGCTCATAGCGTGATGTTATATAGCCTATAGCCTTCGATAAATGGGCTATTTAACACTGAAAGAATTTTCCAAATCGTACCAGTAGTTCCTGAGATTAGCGCATTCAAACAAACAAACTCTTCAGCTTTATATATTAGTATTAGATATAAGATTTAACGTAAATATATGTGAGAATACGTCCGATATACCTAAGCGCTTACTTGTTATACAGGAAAGGTACATAACATACGCTCTTTTCTAAGTTGTAATGCTTATCTTTCTAAATCATGTATATTTTTTATAGATACCTACTTTTTATTTCATACATCACTTAAAAATACAGTTCTAAATAAATAATCGCATTCGCTAAAACATAAAAAATTAAGCAAAATGTTTCTTCGCAGAATTAAAGTCACATAAAATGTCATATAATAAATTCCATCATTTTAACCCTACTAAAAATAGGTTAATTAACGTCACAATCGTACACTATATAAACTACAAAACACAAGTTCCGAGCTCTACAATATCATTATAATACAATGCATTGGCTGTTTCTCATTCATACGATTCCGTTCCATCCCCTTTCATCCCGGTCTCATCCCTCGAATGTGGCTCAAAGGCGGCAATAAATATTTATTAGCTCTTACAAATTTGTCTCTGCACTCTCAGGCCGTAAGAGTATGTTATTTTTCAATCAATTTTTACATGTTAGTGGAATAAGTGGGTTATTTTTAAACATTATAACTGTCTGTATGTAAGTCTTTGGTTGTTTTAAAATAAATGGTTGGCTTATGAAGAATTATTTAACTGTGAAATAATAACGATATAATTCTTCAGAAGTCAATATTACGTATCTTATACTAAAGAAGAGTTTGTTTGTTTGTTTGGTTGAACGCGCTAATCTCAGGAACTCCTGGTCCGATTTGAAAAAAATCTCTCAGTGTTAGATAGCCCATTTATTGAGAAAGGCTATAGGCTATATAACATAACGCTTTGAGCGACGGCAGCAGAGCAGTAGCCTTGAATAACGTGGGTGTAACCGCGGGCATCCTTTAGCATCACATATATGCACTACGACCTACTCCCTAACTAAGCAGAACTTGTACTAGAGGTAATGGACAATGCATCGCATCTAAACCTATTATGCCTCGACTTCAAAAGAATATAAACGAAGAGATGTAATATATTGAAATGAAAAAAAAAAAACAATGACTCTGAGTTTGTTTCGGCCATTCTTCTCAAGAAGTCATTTAGCTAGGAAAAGCCGGCATCATCTAGAAGAGGGTTTTGACTTGTATAAGTGTTGTAAACAATCGAAATGCAGAAATAAATATGTCTTTATGTCTTTAATGGAAAAATATACATCATAAATTACTTTTTTGCAAACACCTACATATCACACATCAAAAGAACAAAACTCGGCAAGACAAGCATCCATTTCATGGCACACAAATGTTTGACTTGAGCAAAAACCGACGTTTGGCGTACCAGTCGGCTACACTGCCACTGGGCCACCAGGTCGTCATTAATGACTGAAATTCCAGTTTTTTTTAATGGATTATAACAATATCATAAAGGTTCAGACACGTAACTCGCATATTCATCATCATCATCAGCCGTTTATACTGTCCCACTGCTGGGCACGGGCCTTTTCACCACGCTGGCCAAGTGTGGCCAACTTGCTTAATATTATAAGATACTAGAGGACACTCGCAGCTACGCTTGCTAATTTTTTTTTATTTAACTGTTTCTGTCCGATCCCGTGGGAATTTCGGGAAATCCCTTACTGCACCCCTACGGTCCCCAAGGAACATACATGCCAAATTTCAGCTTCCTGCGCCCAATAGTTTCGGCTGTAGCTTGTTTGTCAGTCAGTCAGTAACGCAAGGATTTTGTATATACAGATAAGATTATATAATGAAGTCCCTGACGGATCATGCCTTTCTATATGAAAGTGATGAATTTTAAAATTATCCAACGAAGATTTGTCTGGTTTTCACCAATATAGGTATAGTGTGATTCCTGAGGGCGGTTCAGATGTATTCCTCTCGCGAAGAATACTTTGGTATTGAAGATAGAATGGTTTCTAATGCATATATGCATACATAGACTCACGCCTGTTTCCCGAAGGGGTAGGCAGAGACTACGGAAAGCCATTTGCAACGATCCTGACATATCTCTCTTGCTTCATTCACTCCCATCAAATTTCTCATGCATGCTCTTCGGTTAAGGGTACTTCTAACCTATCCTTTTTTTAGGTTTCTAATGCCTTTATTTATCGCCATAAAAAATACATATCGCGTACAATCAAAAGTAACACATATACAATTTATTCATCTGCAACAAGTCAACATGTTATTGCCTATTAGGCAATAATGCATAATAAGTGATTACAATATAATAGCATAATTAGTACGCACGCATTAATTGGAGATGCAATCATCTGATATGAAGGGATTATCCTTTAACTATAAAGATAATTCTAAATAGCACATAACATATTAACAGAAATCAATGTAATATGATGCCTGCTAGGTTACAGATGTACCTATGTGTAAATGCTGATCTTTGAAGGTTCAAATTCCAATCAGTAATTGCAAAGAGCTCAGATATTTACATAGAGGCGCATTCCTTATGGGCGCTCTGAAGACAATCTTTCTGTGACCCCAGTTGCCGCTTGGCGGCGTGGTAGTCGCGCTATGACACCTGTCTCTACGACAGCGAGAGAGACGAACGTTCCTCCTGTGTATCTTAACTACGAGAGCAAGAGAGATGGAGAACGACGCCAGCGCCGCCAACGGCGCCAACTACGAACTAAACTGGAGACAGTCTCCACTTAGAATCGGCACACGAAATCCTTAAGAACTGCGCTTCTATGTAAATCTATAGTCATTGGTAATTGTAAGGTAAAAGTACAATCTATGGGCTATGTAACATAATTATGGCCTTAAACAACGTGTGTGGAACTTCGAGCTCATTTCGTAACATATAAGGCAGACTTACACACCACATTGTGAAACCAAAGCATTCACCAAGAAAATCAAACACATAAACATCATAAAATTCTTTTTCGCTGGTTCAGCGCAATATTAAAACGAAAAAATAGCAGAGACAAGATATAACAGTTTTAACTCCGTTTGTAAAAGCCTTGCAAAGTTAAAAAAACCAGTGATTCGTGAAATATAACTACACGACTTGAGCAGACAGCTTTAAAAACAATAAAACACACTAGCAAAGTAAGTGGGTGCGTTGCTTTACTTTTTTATGTCAAAAGAGATTTATATCGGCTCCTATGTCGTTCGGTGTTTATTGACTTTTAACGAAACAGATTTGGGGTTGATGATCTCTTGTATGTGGTTATTGGTTGTTGGGTGGAGAGTTTGAGACATTGGTCATGTGAAGAAGACCTCTATAATGGTGCAATCAGGACTGCCTCCGTGGTCCAGTCGATAGCGTATGCGGTTGCTGATCTGAGGTCCCGGGTTCGATTCCCGGGTCGGGCAAAAATGTTACTGGGTTTTTCCGAATTCTGAGTAGCAGCATGGAGTCTGGTGATGTGCCCGGTAACGGGAATAAGCTCGCCCCCTATTACGTAGGACCTAAAAAGTCATGGCGAAATGTGGGTGCAATATTACACCTCTGCCTACCTCTTCGGGGATACAGGCGTGAGTCTATAAAAAGAAAAGGATATCGCACAATTGTGGTTATTTCATATGTATTATTTGTGTTAACTAAATTAGAATAGGTGCTTCCTTTTTCACAAGCGCTTATATAACAATTTAAAGACGTTAGTATGACTAATTACATACATACATACATACATAGACTCACACCTGTTTCCTCGAAGGGGTAGGCAGAGGCATATTAAACGCCCGGCGTTGACTAATTACACCCAGAAGTAAACATCATTCTATTATTTAATAAATAAGCTCGTATGGCTGCAAGCGCTAAATATCTTAGAACTACTTTTGTTTAATAAAAAGTAATAAATCATTGTCTTCAAACCACCACTTAAAAGTGGGAACTACCTCGTATTGTGCCATCACATACATGTTGCACTTTAACAAAACTTACAAAACCATAAGCAACATTAAAGTCTTCTAATGAAGCCATAAAGTGGCCACACTATTAGATTTATGGTCTCTCACAGAGTTGTAAATCTGATGTCACCGTCTATATCGACGTGTTTACGAGTTGCCTTTGACTCTAAGACTCTACGCTCATCTTTACGTAAGAGGTTGATAGTTCAATAAAGACCGTAAACGTCCTCTATCTAGCTTACAGCTTATGTGGTATGGTAGGTTGAATGACCTGTAAGGATGGCGCGTATGACGACTTTTCGAGCGATGCTGTTGCATAGCCGCCGCGAGACAGTCGCAGTACTCTGACTGATAGGGTGCCCTTGCATACCTCTAAATTATTTTGTGTCGCTACTGTTGCAATACAACTTCGATTTAGAAGTGGCGCAATGCAATGGATGACATGGAGACGACATACTGACATATATCATGTTGTTTTTTTATGTAATACTAGCTGTTTCCCAAGGTTTCACCCATGTCATAAGGGAACTACTTTGCGTACCCGGTTAATTTATAGCCTAAGTTACTCCTTGGTACATCAGCTATCCGCCAGTGAACGTCCCTTCAAAATCGGTCTAGCCGTTCCAGAGATTAGCGAGAACAAACAGACAGACAGAAAGACAAACAGACAGACAAAAATTGTAAAAAAATAATTTCGGTATATGTATACATCCATATGCATTTAGTAAAAAGCGGTTATTTAATATTACAAACACACACTCCAATTTTATTTATATGTAAGTATAGATGTATAGACTCTGCCACATTCACACAACACCATCTAGTCCCAAACTAAACAGAGCTAGTACTATGGTCACTAGACAGTGGATGAACATACATACTTATTTTTTTGTAAATTCATAGGTACATAATGTTAATGTTATAAACACCCAGACGAAGACAACCACCCAACCATGTAAATCTTTGTTGTAGTTTTAAGGCAAGGGCGCTGGTAAGCTGGTTCACTAGTACCATGCGAAATGGTCGCACGTTTGTATCAATACGGTGGCAATACATAATACCTAATTTGCACCGCTGTTTGTTTCTCGTGTACCTAAGTGTGTGGCCAACTCTGGTGTCGGAGTTTTCAGACCGCCCGAAGGCCTCCAACATGGCCTAACGATCTTTATCCTTAGACAAGAACCGGGACCGACAGCTTTTCGTGCCCTCCGCAGCACGGTAGCGCTCAGATGTAAATGCCACACACGGTCACCCATCCAAGTGGCGACCTGTGCAAGCGTCGCTTGACTTTGCTGATCTGATTTGCACCGCTGTCGGTACGTGTAGGTTGATAGTAGGGATACACGCTGTGTGGCATCCCTGAAATATTATATTATTGCACTTTTTAATAACATGTCATTATTTTAGCACATACTTCGTATCGTGAAAAATATTTATGTTGTTATACTAATGTACTCACTTCAGATCAGACTACGTAATCGTAAACCATTGGCCTCGACCGTGCTTAAACGGAATACTTATTAAAAATTATGTAACGGGTCTGAAACGTCGGGACAAATAGAAAGGTATTTCATCTTTCTTTTCGTTTATTAACACGATTGAGACCCGTTACATAATTTTTAATATGTGTACAAATCGTGGTAGTTTAAAAGTAGTTAAACGGAATACTGTTACCAGAATTCGAAACAGAAAAGGACAAAAACAGAACAGAATAATGATATTCTGTGGAGTACAATTCTAGTCAAAGGTCCATTCGCCGTCTTAACATTCGCCGTCTTAATAACCACTAAGGCAATAGGAATTAGAATTTTGTCTTTATTCGTCATGGATTTCATTGGTAATACCTGAAGAGAAACACGCTATACATGTAATAATATTCACGCGTTACGGAAGAAATGCTAAACAAAAACACTATAGACTACCTAGCCAAAAAAGAGTCCTGCCCTTTCTCCTTCTAGTAGATAGTGACTTGACAAAGGCAGAATATTTTTTTTATATACTCACGCCTGTATCAGCGAAGGGGTAGGCAGAGGTGTAATATTACACTTACCTACCCTTGTAATAGGGGGCGAGCCTATTGCCGTTACCGGGCACATCACCAGACTCCGTGCTGCTACTGAGAATTCGGAAAAACCCAGTAACACTTTAGGCAGAATAGGAAGCAGAAAAGCAAGATATATGGACAAGTTGACTAGGCCACGACTCACAGGACGATTACTCATTGCACTAGACGTAATAATATAGTCCCTATTATTGGTACTTTACGTAACTCTACGAGAGGGGATTTTTTGTATATATTGAGCAATACAATGTCATTTTTGTAAATACAAATCCAAGCACATAAGCCTGTACGTGATTGAATGCACCATGGCAGCTTTTACCGACAAATCCTCACAATCGTTACTATGTTTAATATTGTAGCAGTATACACAACGATGAAATGCTCACATAGTCAGCATATTTCATGTTTTCTAGTGATGTGTGGTCTCAATTCCCGCTTGGGGGAAAATTTTGTGACCAATCAATAGTTGTATAATGCACTTGTGCTGAATCTGGGTTTTGTATTTCGGGCTTATGAATTCATTCTCAAAATAAATACAGTTCTAAACAGCGAGGTGAACACTTGAACCAATTCGCCATGCGATTGCCATTCGCGATTAGGCAATGCATACTCTCATCTTGGGATTAGTACTACTATCTCAGCCGAAAGATGAAATTACTGCTGAACATAAGACCCCGCCGTCGTCCTACATGCACGTCGGGACCCAGGAACAAGACAATTTTAATCTTAAGATCTTTGAAATATAATGAGACTCGCCTTTGCGCTACGCCGCATGAATGTCACTTAGATAAAAGTTTCAAAATATGACTCCTTTTTACCCGACTTGGTAGAAAGGATTTCCAAATACCCTCTCTTAGTGCCTTACAGTCTGAAGAAACATACATACCAAAGTTCAGCTCTCTGCGCCCAGTAGTTTCGGTTGTGCTTGGTCAGCCAATCTGTCAGTAACGCAGGAGTTTTATATGACGACTAGCTGTTTCCCGCGGTTTCACCCGCGTCCTGAGGGAACTACTTCGCATACCCGGTTAATTTATAGCCTAAGTTACTCCTTGGTACATCAGCTATCCGCCAGTGAACGTCCTGTCAAAATCGGTCCACCCGTTCCAGAGATTAGCGAGAACAAACAGACAGACAGACAAAAATTGTAAAAACTTTCATTTCCGTATATGTACCGTGTATACATCCATATGCATTTGGTAAAAAGCGGTTATTTTAATATAACAAACAGACACTTCAATTTTATTTATGTGTATAGATAGTAAACTGAAAGTTATTCCACGTATAGCAATCAAGTCCGACACCATATTGATACTATTGATTTTATTTATTGTTTTAAGTTTTATTTGATTTTGGATATTTCCTATGGGTATTTATTGTTTATTGATACATGATTTAAATAATAACGTGGTTGTTCGTATCAATTCAATATTATCTTTAAAATAATTACTAGGTACTTATAGCCAAAGGCATTTAATAGATAGGACCAAATGGACAAAATATTCGTTAAATAGTAGCAAAAATTTAAATGAACATTTATTTTCTTCACGGTGGAAACCAGAATCAGAAGCTTGCCAGGTAGAGGGTGAGTGACCCTACTACAATGTTCATCGACGTCTACTCTAATTGCGGCTAGTTTTCGGCGAGCCCGTCAGCTATTGTATTAGAAATATAGGTATGGTAGAATATTCAAGAGTATACAATACAAATACTATGTCTATAAATCGATTTTCGAAGCGGATAGCGATATGCCATGGTTTAGACTCGTGCCAGTTTATTCAGGGATTCTGACGTCCTATACCGACTATCAAAGACCTTCGTGACTTATTGCTGCCAGTATGGAGTTTAATTGTAAAAGTGTTGTAGTTGCTCGCATTTGGAAACAGTGGCCCATCCAGGACTGTGACAATGGCACCGTAGCTTTACCTGGCAAATCAATTAACGTACCACGTCATTGCGCTACTGGTACAATATAGCCATTTATAAATACCTTTCAAAGGCAACACATTTAATTAAGTCTTCGACGTACCGTGCACAAACACAGATAATTAATACACAAACACGAGCGCGAAATTAAAAATGGGCGAAACAACCTAACACTCATAAAGTGAAGATTACGCCTAAAGCAAACAGATTCAATACAACCTCATTGCGGGTAGATGCGAAATAAATTCGGCAAAATGGGGACGAAATATTGAAAAGGTAAAAAATAACGTGTCATCTAAACGTAAAAATTGATTTTGGTATGTTTTCCCCCTTAGTTGTTAGGGTTGTCGATGAAAAAAGGATGTTTTGCGAGTATGAGCTTTTAAGGGTTATGGCAACATTTTTTTACTTTTTTTGGTATGGATATTGTCGTACGAGATTTGTTGGGGATAACGGTGTTGTTATGGAAATAATTGAAGACCTAGTTACTTAATTTGGAAATGATGACTGTTTGTTATCGAAGGCAACCGTATGGAAGATTGGTATCGTTCAAATTGTTATATTATCGATGGGCTGCAAAAGGTACGGCAGGAATAATTGGCTCTACTAGGGAAGCCTACTCTATCACGAAATATAGACGTAAATAGATTTATTTACTGTTTTGTTTCTTATAAGCAGTGAATGAGATGACATTAGAATTGAAACCTAACTAATCCAACAATATATATATGGTAGGCAAAGGTATACCTTATATTACATCACTGGACTCCGTGTTGTTACTGAGAATTTGTAAAAACCCAGCAACACTTTGCCCGACCCGGGAATCGAAACCGGGACCTCCGATCAGCAGTCGCATACGCTATCCACTGTACCACGGAGACAGTCCTACAAAATATGGCAGAAGATCAATTTTTCCACAGAGCTGATCTGGCCTTGGCCCCAAATACCACGCAATGCTTTCACTGCTTTACTTCCAATAGTCAGCCATCTGAGTATCTGACCTTCTATTATACTAAGATTGCGCCCATATCTGGACCGCCTCTATCACGCAACTGAGCAAGACTCGCATGATGCATGTGTGCTACAGGTTTGCAATATGAGCGCATATATGTAGATCACTTCATTCCTAAGTCATGAAGTCAAAATAAGCGGCATGTAAATGGCATTACACGCGCATCGTAGGACCTCTTGAAGGGGGCAAATATTCAGCATTCCACGTCTTTAAGAGATGTAATGATGTGTACATCAGTACAAAGAACGAGCGATCAGCACTCGCACAGAGCGCACTGTAGACTCGCGGATTTCTTCGCGATATTGAAGCACCGTAGTAGAATACAGCCTTTTCCATATACTATGGCCATTATTAGACATTAGATAATCCACTATCAAAACAAAGAATACATCACGAGTGCAAGCAGTAACTCGCAACAGATCATAGAAACAGAATCTACGTATATATTTTGTCACTCACAGAGAATTGTTGATGCCCGAACCAAACCCAGCGAATAAAACCTAAGCCCCTCTCAACAAAAATGTAACATTGGCGCAACAAGCCACTCCGCACAACAGTGGGTACACCCGCCATGATTTACAAGCTAATTCAACGAACAACCGTGTCCGTTTTTAAACAACCACGCCCGACCATTGAAGTGTTCAGCGATTATTTATATTGCACCGGAATAAAACGAGTTGAATGAAGTTTATTAGTCCCTGTGCATACGGTAGTTGTTTGGAAGAAGTTATATATCTCGATGTATTTATGGGTTTACCTCGAAGCGTCTGCCTATAAGCGCGATAAAGGCGTAAACGTAGATAATAATAATATCCTCTAGACTAAATTTCGGTCATGGCGGACAGTCTCACACATATGAGACGAGCCAACTGCGCGGGACGTATTATAGTGCACAAGTGTGTGAGCAAACACAAGTGCACTCTCTATTCTCTCAGTCTCATATTCCTATGGGACGCCACATGCGACAAGACGGAGAGAGATTGGTCGCAGTACCAATGGCTTAACGTGCTTTCCGAGGCTTAACACCGCCAACTTCCTGACTCCGAACTTGTATTGGAAATTTATTAACAGAGAAACTCAATATCCTTTTTCTTCGACCCGGGAATCGATACCTCATAACCCACAGTCGCTTATTCTACCACAGGACCACAGAGGCAGTCAAAGGCAAATTACATAAAAATTTAAGTGTGAGACGTATCAAACTGTAGGACGCCTATCTAACGACTGTACCTATGATATAGTGGTATTAAGTGTGCCTCGTTTGCTATGGTTTTCATTCCAACATAGAACATATTGTGTGATACACGATATTGCACAGCAACTGATCAAATTAAGAGTGCTAATATATTTTTAATAAATCTGGCCCTGTAGATTTTGGTTTTTTTAAACATGATATTAATAGTAGGTATTTTTAGTTCAAGTATCGCAAATTTCTCTCTAACCCGGCCAGTTGCTGTCACTGTATAGAGTGAAATACATTTTACTCGTTTTATTGATTTATGTTAATACTTTGTATCTGCTTGGTGATGAAAAGATAACACGGTGTCAGCTGTTTATCGTGTTTCGTTTGAAGTACGGATTATTGAATTGAACGTTTTTATAAAGGGTGCTGTGGATTACTGAAGTTGTGTGTCTAAATATTATAGATGTATTATGTGAGAGTGTGATAGTGCGTGTATATTTTCTTTTTACTCAATCTACACCCAGACTCATTTGTGTGCATGAACTTGGATGTTGGTCTTGGTCTGGGTGTTTCTATGTACTTATAGGTATGTATGTATTTACAAAAAAACGTATATAATATATGTATGCTTATCCATTATCTAGTACCCATAGTACAAGCACTGCTTAGTTTGGGACTAGATGGTGTTTTGTGAATGTAGTTAGAATATTATTATTATGTTCCTCTTTATCACGGGTGTTGTTCTAACTTTTGCTTTAAAACAATACCCGGCCCTTTGGGAGGCTTACACGGAGACACAAGTCCAATGCGCAGAGGCCCTTAGAGAGTTTTAATCTAAAATGAGATGGGACACATGCTGCGGGGCCTCCACAACTGCATTACTGAGAACAGCTATTTATTTATTTTATTTGGTTTACCAACGATTGTTTACACGCTATAGACCACCCGCACCATGTGTAGGACTACTAGGACTATTGCTATGATGTGGAGTCTAATTTAATTGGGTTATTGGGATATAGATACACAGGGAGTCCGCGCCAGTTTATTTTCATTTGCGCAAAGATATTGTTTTCTAATATAGAAAACAACCTGCTTAGGCTAAAATTTACTGAGTACAGATGACGTAAATCTCATTTCGGCAGTGTTAAATTCGATACACGTAACATTAAATTCGATGTTACGAATTATAAAAAGCTGTTTACCCATCAACAAGACATAAAAAGCTTTATACGTTCATCTGATAACTAAGTCAATATACAAAAACTAGAGGACGCCAGCAGCTACGCCTGCATTTTTTTTAAATTTACCCGTTTTGGCCGATCCCGTGGGAATTTCGGGAAATCCCTTCTTAGTGCACCCCTACGGTCCCCAAGGAACATACATGCCAAATTTCAGCTTCCTGCGCCCAATAGTTTCGGCTGTAGCGTGTCTGTCAGTCAGTAAGTAACGCAAGGATTTTATATATTAAGATAACTTCGATTATTCAATTATTGTGCACCAGCAACACTTCTGCTCACCCCGCAGGCAGTAAGTGGCAAATAGAGTCTTCAGTATTGGTTTCCTCGTATAGTTAGCAAAATTAGGCGATTGGCATTTACGTACTTTTAATGGTTTTATAGTTCCAAATAATTAAAATTCTCAATATCTTATAGGATTACTGAAAGAAAATCTTACCTATACTTAAACTTTCCTCAGGAATGACACTATCTATTGGTGAAAACTGTATAAAAAGCGGTTTAGTTGTTTATTGTTTTTCGTTTTCATACAAACTGACAAGACGGGGCGGGATGTTCATTTTATAATGTTATGTTTAGAAGAAGAATTAAGGGGAGTTTTCATTAATAAACGAGTCAGAAATGATTTCGAAGTGTGCAGTGACTTTCGTTGTTGACTGTAGCTTGTACGTTTGCACCTACCCCAGCCCCCTTGTTATTGAGCGGGGATTAGTTTTTAATTAACTAATCACATTTCCAATATAGCAGTTATGTTATTGTCCTCCCGGTCTGTCTTTTGGCAACACGTATTTTGTAACGATGTTTATGGCAATAAAATTATTAGGCAGGCTATTAATACCAGTCAAGTAAAACGATGTATTTGAAAATGATTGGATGTAAAAATATGTGAAAGCTGCTTTAAGATAAGAAAGGAAAAAAAAAGAAGGTAACTTAAATCTTTCTATATTTTTAGGACACTTGAATTCGATGCTTGATTTCCTTTTCTTTTTAATTCAGTTTCAGATATACCGACAGACTGCCAACCAGAGACTTAGTTCCAAAGGCATTCTTTTTCAGTTAACATTTGGGTTTCGCGAAGACAAATCAAGGTTAGTGTATAAAACTTCATGATAGATCAAATACCATTGAGATTGTAGAAAGAACTATTGATATACTACGGATTATAAGGTGTGCTTCGAGTTTTTCAGCTATTAATTTTTGAACGAGAAGCAATTTTCTGACCAATTATGATGATTAATAGAATTATGACTTTTTTTGGGTGCATAGGGTTCCCACCAAGAACTTAGGGTCCCAAGCCAACCTCACCTGCAAGTGGTGCACCTGCCGATCAACGGACGAGGCTCTGGCAAACAAAATATCCCGATAAGCGGCAATAGGCTCGCCACCTATTACGTGGGATCAAAACACTGGCGAAAAGTGGGTGTTTAATATGCCTCTGCCTGCCCCTTCGTGGAAACAGGCGTGAGTCTATGTACATATTATGTACCTATGAATTTACAAAAAAATAAGTATGTATCTTCATCCACTGTCTAGTGACCATAGTACTAGCTCTGTTTAGTTTGGGGCTAGATGGTGTTGTGTGAATGTGGCAGAATATTACATAAAAATTGGGCAAGTGCGAGTCGGACTCGCGCACGAAGGGTTCCGTACCATCATCTTAATATATAAAATCCTTGCGTTACTGACTGACTGACAGACACGCTACAGCCGAAACTTTTGGGCGCAGGAAGCTGAAATTTGGCATGTATGTTCCTTGGGGACCGTAGAGGTGCACTAAGAAGGGATTTCCCGAAATTCCCACGGGATCGGCTAAAACGGGTAAATTTAAAAAAAATGCAGGCGTAGCTGCTGGCGTCCTCTAGTCTACCTATAAAATAAAATCGCGTTCGTTGTATGTATACTTAAATACTTTATAAGTTTCTACCTGTTTATTAAGATCGAGTAACAAATTGCTTAAAAATTACGTTTGTTGTATGGGAGCCCCCCTTTATTATTTACTTTTTTTAATTTTAATTATTTATTTTGAAAGGTAATATACAACTACATATTCTGTAAAAATTTAAATTTAAATTAAATTTTTACAGCAATTAAATTTAGCAAAAAATACGAAAAAAACACGTTTTATGTATGGGACCCCCCTTAATATTTTATTTTTTTTTATTTTTAGTATTTGTTGTTATAGCGGCAACCGAAATACATAATTTGTGAAAATTTCAGCTTTCTAGCTATCATGGTTTATGAGATACAGCCTGGTGACAGACAGACGGACAGATGGACAGACGGACAGACAGACAGACGGACAGACAGACAGACAGACAGACAGAGAGACAGCGGAGGCTTAGTAATAGGGTTCCGTTTTTTACCTTTTAGGTAAACCCTAAAAATGACAACATGATCAATGTCAATATGTCGTCTTGATGTCATCCATTGCATTGCGCCACTCCTAAATCCAATTTGTATTGCAATCATCAGCCTTTAAATAGTCCACTGCTAGACTAGGCCTCTCCTTTGAGAGGAGGAATTGGCCTACTATACCACGCTGGCCAAACGGGTTGGTATAGGGTTTGAATTAAGTTATCCTTCTCTTACAGTGCTGTTCTCTGCATAATATGCTCCCTCTGTCGGTTCTTACGACACCCATGGGATGATATAGGGTGATGACATTCCGTATTCTTCATCCGTCACGACATGTGCGTCTGCCTACCCCTTCGGGGAAACAGGCGTCAGTCTATGTATGTATGTATGTATATGTGACTTTTAAAAGCAAAGTTTATTCTAAAATCTCAAGGGACTAACAACTATTTCGGTCTCAAATTAAAGCATAAATATTAGACATGTCGATCAAGCCTCGTATTAAACATTGGATAAACTATATAAACGAATATGCCAGCTCACTCTAGTCGAACCTTTTGTCAAACTAAAACTAACAAAATTTGACCCAGTTGGAGGCTGTACGGTTTTTTCGAACAACACAATAGGCCTGTGTATATTATAAAGTATAACAGATGGGTACAGAAGTTCACCCTATGTAACGAGTTCTCGGAACATTTACACAGAAGTTGAGTGCCAGTTACTGTGGTCGTAGATTCAAGACATTATACATACGGCAATGTATGAATGAGTGACAGAGAGGCTGCTACCCAGAGGGTCTTGGGTTCGAATCCACGGCAGGCACCAATGACTTTTCGATGTTAAGAGCGTATTCAATTTTTTATTATAATAAAAAATTGAATACGCACTTAACATTATCGCTTGCCCCGTGCCTCGGAGAGCACGTTAAACCGTTGATCCCGGCCGTCATGAACATCTTTGAGAGTCGTTACGGGGAGTCAGTACCCTCAAATAAACTGATACTGGTCTAAACCATGGAATATCGTTATCCGTGTGGGTTGCGGCGGTCAGACGGCAGTCGCTCTGTGGGAAAGTTGATATTCTGTCATATCTGGTTAGACCAGTAAGCGGACCTCGGGCTCCAAGGCGTGTAAGTCTTGGATGCAACCGGGATAACGCTAGAGCGATGAATGAATGATTTATAACACCAGAAAGTACATACGCTTATTGTTTTTATTTACTGCTTAAAAATGTGCATTTCCAAGAAATCAGTGGTACAATCTGGTTTATAACATTACCGTGATTAATTGTTCACAAGTTATGGACACAGAGTGGAGTTTAATGGAAACTCGCGTTGATAAGGTGGGGTGCGACTGCAGATGACAGGAGCTAAGGGTTCGCTACATCTTAAGTGTTATATCCTTCGAATGTCATCTTTGTAAGTCAATATAAATTGAAAGAACATCAAGACACAAAATATTGACCTAATACAGTGTATTTTATAATAATTTTCTTTTTAATGAACCAACAGCTTGTTGGCTTATTCTAGCTAATCTCAAGCTCTATCTTTGAGATTAAATGAGATCTATTATGATATATTTCTGTTACAAAGTTTATTTGGTGATTTCATATACAAACGTTATGACTATTCCTCCTGCATAGGTATGAAACGGGCACTTATAATATTTTTTTAACCATAAGCAAAATTGACAAAGAATGTGCTGCTCTTCAATCCTGAATGTTGTCTTAAGTATCTACGAATGTTAAACAATAAGATGACTAAAATTAAATCAAAGCAGTAGTTTAATTTCAACTCCAATTTGAAATCCTTGTTTAAGGAGCTCGAATACAAAAGATGAGTGAAACAACGCTCATCACATCTCCAATGTGACAGTACCTTAACCCGCACGCGGAACAAGTTTGATTCGTCGCCGACAACTTTGTGACGAGTTGACAGACTTCGGACACAGTTCCAAACGTCACTATGACGGTTAACAGCTAACTTGAGCTGTGACGTATTTTCAACGAGATTCCAATCGTGTTTATTTTTAGTTTTGTGTTCCTCGGTTTTGCTAACCTTTCCATGTTAGGTTTGTTTTGTTATAAAGTTTTTGCTTAAAAACGTCCTTCCATGTTTATCATATTCAATTTTATTATTCGTTGTATATGTAGGCCAAGCACATCTTTCCATTCTCTCGTTAGTTTTTATAGAGGAAAAGGAGAGAGAAAGAGTTTAGAAAAAGAGTCCAAGGATATTTTATGTTAAATTGTCTTTCGGGATATATACCACGTACCTTTGTTTGGAGTAACCGATATTTCGGCACTGTTGCAAGCGCCATGTTCATGTATGTACTTTTATGTCTGCCTAGGGTTGACAACGCACGAGTGATATACCCCAGTTTCTTAGCTAGCTAGTATAAAAGACTCCCTAACGTATTTAGTTCGCCTGTGTACTATACTTTGTTTGTGTTGCGCAATATATTAATAAAAAACTAGAGGACGCCAGCAGCTACGTCTGCATTTTTTTTCAATTTACCCGTTTTGGCGGATGCCGTGGGAATTTCGGGAAATCGCTTCTTAGTGCACCCCTACGGTCCCCCAAGGAACATGCATGCCAAATTTCAGCTTCCTGCGCTCAATAGTTTCGGCTGTAGCGTGTCTGTCAGTCAGTCAGTAACGCAAGGATTTTATATATAAGATTAAGATAAATGAAATGTTTTACCGTTTTGACTTCCTCCGTGATGCAGGAAATACAGCGCCATTTTAAAGGTTTCTCAAATGCCATGAACAAGTATTTTGGTTCAAGTTATTGGCAATACATTCAAAATAGTTTTCATGTGAACGAACCAAACTTCTAAACCGAGCATCAAACCCAAATCTCCACGATCAACCACAAACAACCTAAAACCCGTGCCATGGGCCCAAAGTTACTGTAATACAACCGCTTATAATACCAATTTCCAAATGTTTCACCTCATAAATACCATAACTAACTTCATTATGTAAACCAGCTGATGCTGCAATACATCTTCAGGATCCGTATTTAAACAAACTGTCGTTTAATTTTAACTAACCGTTATAATTTAACCAGTCGTTAAGTTAACGAGAGTTCGCAACTGGCCAAGATTGTCACTTTAATTAAGTAATAAATAATAAATGGTGTTTAGAATTTTGTATCCACAATTGTTAATAAATTCTGCTCAGCGCCGTTAGGTAGTGAAAGCTTGATGCTATGAGAGATAAATTTTAATTAACTGGTGGTTTTTGTGGTCGGCTCGCTATACCCAGTGAGCGTTTGACCTACCGGAAATAAGATTTTGGTGTGTACTGGAATCACATTTCCAAAAATGGTAAATATTAGTCAGTTGCAAAGTTTGCATTGGGTGGTTTCTTTTTAAATTTTTTTTTGCAGACTTCTTTTCTTTGGAACTGTTTTCCTAGGTGTGCTAGGCCGTGTCCGCTCCTAATAGCGGAGAGCAAGGCGAAAGCGACAGCGACGAGCTATAGCGAAAAGATTCAGTATCTATGTATTGATATGGGATCGTAGTCACAACGGCGGGACTGACGAAACACTGACTGAAGAAACAAATTGTCATCGCATCGGTCACCACACCGCTCTCCTTTGCCCGCCATTAACGGCCACTTTCAATATTCGAACTATAGATAGATCTGTAGATTTTAGATTCGTGTTTGACATATTTTGTATGGAGTTTATGTCAAAAACTGTCAAAAACGAATCTAAAGTCTACAGATCTATCTATATTTCAAATATTGAATTCCGTAGTAAGTCAGATTACAGAAGTCTCAAGATCAACTTCTGAATTCTCAAAAGCTCATTTATATGGCAGAGCCGGATGACGAGGCAGGCTTTATATATATATAGGTTATATTATCACGCTATGCGCCACAAAATAAAGCGGAAGTAACCGCGGGCTCATCTAGTCAATGATAAGAGCGTCTCAAACTAAAGTGACGATGCCCGAATCATTCTTACCAGAGTACGGCAATGGATTGTACATCAAAATGTCAGTCCCGCACTGAAATTTTCATGTACAATCTGGCCGGATGACGCCTATCAGCGCCCATTGCTAATAGACCTTCAGTAGTAGCTATATCCCTTCATATCGCACAGTGGTGCGGCCCTGCAAACTCGAACGATAAGCTTTTACTTTAGAAACACTCAGAAAGTTTTGCATCAGCTTCAATGAATTATGTACGTTGCTTTGAGTTTTGTGTTTCGTTCCTTCATCTTAAACATTTACATGAAAGATTGGTTGCGGCTTCTGGTTAAGATGTTCGTTCACTGTGTTACACACATTTTACTTTGGGTGCTACATGTGATGAAGCTTGCGTGGCAAGAGGTTTTTGGTTTGTGTTTTTTTTATTGAAATACATCTTCTAACATCATCATCGTCATAGGCTCACGCCTGTATCCCTGGAGAGGTAGGCAGTAGGTGTAAATAATATTACACCCTCATCATCATCAGCCTTTAACAGTCCACTGCTGGCCTCTCCTTTAAAAGGAGTATTCTAGTATATTCCGTATTCTTAATACGTCACCACACGGGCGAATTTAATTACATTATCATACATATTTTTCGTTAATTTAGGTTGAAAATAGAAAAAATGTGTGATGAACAATAAATTCTTCTTATTTAAATGTATACAAGATGACAGCACAACTTAAAATACATTTGTTAGTTATGATTTAAAAATATCCTAATTTACAATTAATTATTATCGTATCTGTCCGTAACGTAATAAATACGATAACGATGTAATTATAAAATGTAATGAAATATTGCTTAAAATGATCGCTTAAAGAGTATTTTAGTGTCTTAATATTTTTTCTTCAAGTTAATTGGTAAAACTATTCAGTAATTGCAAAGAACTTAGTAGGTTCGTTTACAAAGCAATTATTTTTATAATATATAAATTGAAGTAATTGTTTATAAAATGTGAGTTTTTCTGACGCAAAATTATAATTGTAATTATGTTCAGCTTTGTTTATAAGCTGTCTCACTATTGGGCACAGGCCTCTGCACATTAGGATTCTTATAAAGGATATGCCATTGTTCACTATACTGGCCAAATGCGGATTGGCAGATTTCAAATGATCTTCGAAAACATTATGGAGAACTCTACGACTTGCAGGTTTCCTTGCTATGTCTTCCTTTATTTAACTTGGAAAAGACAGTGGTGCGTGTCGAGGATTCGAAACTGATACCCTGCATGAGAGTTTGCATGTATCATCACTAGGCCATAGCTCCCTTATTTATTAAAGTAACAAGTTGGTTGTCGAGGTCGAAGCTCTCACCAATTTTTCAGCTACCACGAACCTAAAATTACGTCGCTTACCTACTCAATTCCATACATCCAGCTCCGCATTAACATATCATCGACAACCTAAAAGCGTCATCCAATACGATCCTTTTCTAAATAAAAATATCCAATAATAGATACAGACGTATTGAGGTTGAAGTAAACAAAATTTGGCACAAACACACAAGGGGATACTATGTAAAGCTTTCGACGACATACGTTAAAAGAAAACCGCGACAGCGCATTAAGACTGTAAAAAAGCATAAATAATCAGCTGCATATTATTTATGTATACGCCGTGGTGCCTCCGAGAGATGAGCGAAGCGAAACGGTTAAGGAGACATCAGTAAAGAGTTTTAGAGTCGGTTGTAAATACGACATCAGTTTTTACCTTGGAGAGTTTACGGAATGGAATATGGGTTTAAGATGTAGGTGCAATGGGTTCTTACATTTTAGGATGATAGTTGTATGAGTTTTATTGTTCCTCTTCATGTCAATGGTTTTATAGGTCTGAACTATATGACACTCGCATTATACTCGGCAACTCTTATTGCGTTTTATTGACCTTACTAGAGCTAGGCTATGCCCGCGGTTACACCTGCGTTATTTAAGTCTACTACTCTGCTCCCGTCGCTCATAGCATGATGATATATAGCCTTAAGCCTGCCTTGATAATTAGGCTATCTAACACTGAAAGAATTTTTCAAATCGGACCAGTATTTCCTGAGACTAGCGCGTTCAACCAAACAAACAAACAAACTCTTCAGCTTTATATATTAGTATAAGATTAGATGTATAGTATATAATTATACATATATGTTGAGTACATATGAAATACTAGTATGTAACGCACATTTTATAAAACCGACTCTGTCGGGGTTGAAAGTAAATAAATATATGTAATTATCCTGGGTACGGCGAAGCATTATAGAAATTGTCTATAACACACGATTAAGTAATTTTATGGTTGGTAAGATAAAACGTATAAATAAAACAAATTGTCTTTATCTAATTAAAAATAATAAATAGTGAATTCTTATTTAAGATCCATTTGGCACGTTTTTAGCGAAGATTAAAAACAAGGATTATTTTAGGAACGATTATTTTTAGCCACAATGTAAATGGATTGAAAAGTACGAAGCCAATTTCATGCATTTCAATAATAAATTATGTTTTTATTTAGATAATTCCTGTAAGACTGAGGATCTTAAGCAATAACAACTAGAATTTCTTGAGATATTTCTTTTTAGGTATCATAGCAGTGGTGTGAATCAAAATGCTCCATAGTAGTGCAGTGTCCAATAACTTCTACATTCTGATTATAAACTGAACATTTCACTCTAAATAATATCCATATCTCATCTACGCTTACGTTAAAGCGTCTCCCAGCGTATCTCACCGTATTCATTACCGCCTATCACCATTACGGCTCATTTGATTTTCATAAAGGGAATTAAGTACCTACCTTTGTGTCTAAGCTCTACATTTAATAATGGTGCATCAGATATGCATAATACACATTAATAAAGCTTTTTAGATATAAAGGCTCTATAAGCTAACATATTATACAAAAAAGTTATTAATATTATCGCATATAAACGATTAGTTTGATAATTCACAATACAATTACCTTTTCTGCAACTTTAAGAGGTGGAGGGGAAACAAAAAATTATAGATACTACCTTTTTTGAAATCATCAGCCGCTATCCCACTTCTCGCACAGGTCTCATCTCACTGTCAGAAGTATAAACAGACTTCTCATCACCTTCGAGAATATTATGGAGAACTCTCAGACATGCAGCTTTGCTTTATCGTTTAACAATTTAATATGCACATTACTTATGCACGAAAAATTTGTGCTGCGCGAACCAGATATTCTTTGCATAGCTGTGTGTTACTGTATCATTCGGCTTTCGCAGCCTCAAATCTGCTATCACCTTCATGTTGCTAATCATTGTCGCCCTAGAGTCGTCCCGGTTTCCTTCGAGACTTTCGCCAAAGAGCTCAGATATTTACATAGAGGCGCATTTCTTATGGGCGCTCTGAAGACAAACTTTCTGTGACCCAAATTGCCGCTTGGCGGCGTGGCAGTCGCGCTGTGACAGCTGTCTCTACGAGAGCAAGAGAGACGAACGTTCCTCCTGTATATCTTAACAACGAGAGCAAGAGAGACGGAGAACGACGCCAGCGCCGCCAAACGGCGCCAACTCCGAACTAAGCTGGAGACAGTCTCCACTTGGAATCGGCACACGAAATCCTTAAGAACTGCGCTTCTATGTACATCTGTATTCATTGCTACAACAGAGCTGAAATCATCTGCTATAGATGTAATGCGGCCTATGATGATGTCATTTCATATATTCATACCAACAGTATGCAAACACAGCCTCAATTTCGAAACACAGCAGAGAAATTTGACCCCTTACATATTACCTGGCATCACACATGACTGACGTCACACCTAAATGCTCGAGGTTAATTGTCAGCGATGACAAACTATTAATTTAGTCGACTAATGTTGTACGAACAATGTCCGGCTAAGCCTTCGCTTCGCATATACGCGGTGGAACAATGCCGAGGATTAGGCATGTGCAGCTACGCGATAAAACTGCTGAATTAATTGTGCCAACGGACTTTACCGGCTGTTACGGTTTCAGTGTTGTTGTTTGAAATAGGATATTGTAGGATTTAAGGCGTGGACGCATTGATGTGAAGATTAAGTATGTGAATGCTACTGCTGTTATAAATGTGAAAGTGTGTACGATGGATAGATGCTTGTAAGTCTTTCACGTAGATACTACTGAAGAAATTGTGGTGAAACTTTGCAGTAATATTATTTTATCATCATCAGAGCTCTTTATACTTTCCCACTGCTGGGCACGGGCCTCTTCTCACTATGAGAAGGGTAAAGCCATAGTCCACCACGCTGGCCAAATGCGGGTTGGCAGACTTCACATGTCTTTCGAGAACATTATTGAGAAATCTTAGACATGCTGGTTTCCTCACGATGTGTTCCTTCCCCGATTAGCAAGCGATAATTAACAATTTATATTATTTTATATTTCAAAGAAGTACCTACATAATCTAGCTAACTTTGCAAGCGAAAACGATTAAATCAGCTGTGGCATACTTAATTGAAATCTGACATCAACAAAATGTATGGAACACCTATTTTATTGGGTTTTCTGCAATGACTCAATACAAAAGCTATTCACAATAAAAAGTATTACCAAAAACAACGCAGTATTCACGGCTGACATTATGTGTATCATTATAACCCCACGATAGAGTTCAAACGGTCTCAAAGTACGTATGTAGGTACAAGTCATATCATGCCAAGTCGGTGGTCAATAATTTGGCAAACAAAGCCACCAGGTATAATATACCTGCCCATTCGAAGGCAATCGTCGAACCTCAAACGATGCCCCTGTGTTGGCTATAAGCCTAATGGCGGCAATTAAATGGCGTTTAATTATTGGCTCGGTGTTATATTGATAACCAACCTTTGACCAAGAAATCACACGCGGTTAACAAATAACATTATATCAGAGAACCAATAGTTATTACTTATTCGATTTTCGCGCAGCAACTTTCATTCACAAATTTCAGCCCCTTCGGCTATTTTTACAATGAGAGGAATACTGTATCTGAAAGTGTATATAAAACTAGAGGACGCCAGCAGCTACGCCTGCATTTTTTTAAATTTACCCGTTTTGGGCGATCCCGTGGGAATTTCGGGAAATCCCTTCTTAGTGCACCCCTACGGTCCCCAAGGAACATACATGCCAAATTTCAGCTTCCTGCGCCCAATAGTTCCGGCTATAGCGTGTCAGTCAGTCAGTAACGCAAGGATTTTATATATTAAGATATATGTACAATCAAACAAGTCGACGCTGGACCAGTTTGAAAAAAAATCCCTTGGCTCGCTCATAGAGTCGAGGCACACAAGAAACTGGTATTGTATACGAGTGTCAAGCGTGTAAAGTAGCACTGGAAGCGACGATGTCTTGCTAAGCGATTCTCGCCCTTATGGTTAGGAGAAGTTGTTCGACTGTACATACATTTAGGATTTTGTTCCGTAGCATAACATAGGCCATGATTAGGTATCATCAATTCTTTACTACTATACTATATTCTAGTGTCGCTACTTGGAGTAATATATATCGTCCATTAAACATATAAACGTCTTGTTCTCCATTTGATTGGGGAGCACGGCAATATGTTTCAGAAACAATGTTTTATCACATTTGTTTATGAACTGCGAAATAAATGATCTTTTATCTTGATCTTTTATCTTTACTGTTTAAAAAACTGTTTCCAGAGATGATGAAACACTGTTTATAAACAGTGTTTATCAACAAATGTTGCCTAATGAATACAAGGCTTTACCCTATCGACATGAATGTCACTAATGCTACTGCTACACCTGCGTTAGCGTTAACGTTAATGGCAATAGCAAATAACGCGTAAGTTAACGCGTTAAAAATATGCGTTGGAAATAAGTAATTTAACGCGTCAAAAAGTTGGCCACATCTACGTAGCGCCTAAATTAACGCGCTAATAAACGCGTTAAGACGCAGGTGTAGCAGGAGCATTACACATAAAAAACTAGTAACATAATCATACACTTATAAATCACTTCAAAATATTACATAACATTAAAGATACCAAGGACGTAACTAAAATCTTATCCAAAAACGCGACATGAACTTTCTCCGACATATAACAAGTTACAAATATAATATATTTGAGTTTCAAGTTATAAGTGTTCAAGTTTTGAATGCACTAGAGCGATCCTTTCCGGTTGTTGAATCACCTGTAAACATGTTTTGATGCTAGTTTTCTAGGAAAATTGTGCCGTGCCTTTAAGAACAAGTTTTGCTTGACAGTATGTAATTTTGTAGTTTCTGCTGTAGGAGACGTAGTTTAATCTATCTGTCGTAGAATATTGAAATGAGAAAGAGAATGAGAAAAGTAATATTTTCATATTTCGACTGCCTCCGTGGTCCAGTAGATAGCGTATGCGTCTGCTGATGGGAGGTACCGGGTTCGATTCCCGGGTCGGGCAAAAGTGTTACTGGGTTTTTCCGAATTCTCAGTAGCAGCACGGAGTCTGGTGATGTGCCCGGTAGCGGCAATAGGCTCGCCCCCTATTACGTGGGACCTAAAAATTCATAGCAAAATTTGGGTGTAATATTACATCTCTGCCTACCCCTACGGGGATAGAGGCGAGAGACTATAAAAAAAATCGACTATACTACCTAAACTCCAATTTCATTCATTTGGAATTAACATTATCTATGGCCATAGTGACGGACGATTGGTAATTTATATTTTTAACTGTTCTATGAATTGGTTACTTTACTATGGTTTTCAGAGGTCGCCACTTATATGAGTGACCGCATGTTGTGGTATTTATATCATAACACTCATCCTCATCCTCCTAGAGTTATCCCAGTTTCAACCTGGAACTAGACTTATTTGGCTGAATATTATCTTTTCCACGGAACGACTGCCTGTCTGACCTCCGCAACCCGGAGGGATAGCGATATTCCATGGTTTAGACTAGTGTCAGTTTATTGAGAAGGTACTGACGCCCTATAACGACTGTCAAAGATCTTCATGACAACCGGGACCGATGGCTTAACGTGCTCTCCGAGGCACGGGGCTAGCGAAACTTAGAAATTCAATACGCACATAACTCCGAAAAGTCATTAGTGCACGCTGTTGATTCGAACGCGATACCCTCTGCATGGCAGTCTGCTGGTATCTCCACTAGGCTATCGCTGCCTTATTTATATCATAACACTACCGTGCTTCAAAGAAAGAGGTAAAGCCAACAGGGCGGGTTTTAGTCTCAGGAAAAGAAGTGGTGAGCCATGTTGAAGGCATGCACGGGCACGTGTCGTCAAGTCATCTAAAAATGCCCAACAAATAATGAAGTCAAAGTCAAAATCCTTTATTCATTTGGGTCACAATGTAACGCTTATGAACGTCAAAATAATAAGTTCATAAAATAATTAGTAATAATAAGTTTATAACTTAATGACTCTACATTTACATTTACTGCCACGTTCGCAAAGCAAGGACGTAGAACCATGAGAAAGAACGGGCAATAAAACTCACGGTCACTCTTTTTCATCGCCAGGTTTTGCATAAGACACATAATTTACATTTTGTAAGGTGCTGCAACTGTTACACCTTCCATATAACTTGAATATACATATTTACTGTACATACTAATACTCAAGCATAATACTTAATTTTAATTTAGATGTTCATTTAGTTAGCCTCCTCAGAATAGACATGGTGAAACAGGAGCATCCACCTACATTATATATACCTAATAATGTAGGCAATTGAAATATGTAAAACCATTTTAGAAGCGAAAGTGATCAGAACCATGATGGAAATAATGCAGTTAAATATTAGCCAGCTAAGCCAGAAAGAAAGTTACTAGAGCTAATAAGATTTTACTCACGTTTCAATCGGTTTGCATCACATGATCTCTCGTTAACAACAATATATTCCAATTGTTCCACAACAAAGCTTCAACGATCTCCGATGAATGGACACACTTACGCCCCCCTCAGTACGTCGGTAAATAATAGCCGGTCATATATTACCATAACGACAAACAATGCCAACAAGAAGTAGGTTATCTCGTTCATTCAGAGATTGCAAGCCTCATTTGTGTTGCAGATCAATCGCGAGTCATGCTACGTTGCCCACGCGTGGGCTCTCCATTGTAGGGTCAGCAATGCACTCTCACCAATACGGACATCGGAGAATAATATTCTTTACCACAAATTGTGCTCCTTTTTTCGGTTGAGTTTCGTAGGAAATAAAGACGTCTTTTAATTTTATTGTGGCTGTTCAAAGTTCATCTATTAAAGAGCAGAAGTTTGCCATAGTTATACATTCTGACGACGCATGAAAAACAGTACGAAAACAAATTGAGAGGCTATTCTTTATACATATAGTTCAATGGTGAACCAAATGTGCGTGTAATATTACACTTCTGCCTACCCCGTCGGGGACAAAGGTCTATAATTTTTTTATAGTTTAATTATGCTACAATATGACATGGTGGTGCATAAGGTTCCCACCAAGAACTTAGGGTCCCAAGCCAACCTCACCTGCAAGTGGTGCACCTGCCGATCAACGGACGAGGCTCTGGCAAACAATATATCCCGATAAGCGGCAATGGGCTCGCCACCTATTACGTGGAATCAAAACACTGGCGAAAAGTGGGCGTTTAATATGCCTCTGCCTACCCCTTCGGGGTACTGCTATTATCTCCACACTTCTTCGTCCAAGCGATCAAAGATCACAATTGTCTCAGTAGGACATAAACCTACGCCCTTTCGATTGCCAATTTAGAATCTTAACCTCAGGGCTATAGCCGCTAAAACAAGATTAAATTACGTGTTACATTCTACTTAAGATATTTAGGCTATTTGGGTAGCATAACTATTAGTCTCACTTGAGGTAGCGTGAGTATAATTATGGTCTTGGAACGCAATAAGACAAGTACCTCTGTGGTAAACTTGTATGGGAATGTCACCTAATTGTGGCTCCCGGTAAAGCTGTAAAGGCAGCACCAGGCAATCTTGTGAGTATGTTATATCATGCGTTGTGGTTGGTTGGAATGGAGATTATGCTAAAAGAATACTGTGCATCAATAAGAGTAATAAACATTTTTCTGTAACAATTATTTTCGAAATCTTTGACGTTTATTTTATTAAACTAGAGGATGCAAGCGGCTACGCCCGCACATTTTTTTAATTTACCCGTTTTGTCCGATCCCGTTGGAATATCGGGAAATCCCTTCTTAGTGCACCCCTACGGTTCCCAAGGAACATACATGCCAAATTTCAGTTTTCTGCGCCCAATAGTTTCGGCTGTAGCGTGTCTGTCAGTCAGTCAGTAACGCAAGGATTTTATATACTAAGATATACAGATGGTGGGTTATAGAGGGCAGACGGCAGTCGCTCAATGAAAAATGTAATGTTCTGTCAAATCTGGTTAAACTAGAGCAACCAGGATAACGCTGGGACGATGATGGCTATTCTGAAAGCATATTCATTGCATATTAGCTTGTTTTGTACATAAGCTTACCACTAGCCATTGTATAGAAATAGTACTTAACGATTTACTTGCTTAGCGACTCGAATAAACGGTGATATGGAGGTACCAATATATACCAGTATTGGGTGAAGGACTCAGACAAATTAATCTTATTATCCCCTACAAAAATAACTAATGTTTTCGATGATTACTAATGTTTTAGTGAAACCAAAACAGAGATCATACAATTTATTAAGCGCATCTCATCTACGTTTTTTTTATAGACTCACGCCTGTATTCCCGAAGTGGTAGGCAGAGGTGTAACTTTAGTAACATTACACCCACATTTTGGCATGAATTTTTAGGTCCCACGTAATGGGGGGCGAGCCTATTGCCGTAACCGGGCACATCACCAGACTCCGTGCTGCTACTGAGAATTTGGAACAACCCAGTAACACTTTTGCCCGACTCGGGAATTGAACACGGGACCTCCGATCAGTAGTCGCTTACTCTATCCACTGGACTACGGAGGCAGTCATTTGCGATAATTTGTTAATTTTAAGGTATATACACCGTGTATTTTAAGTCAGTGTTTTCTCGAAAAGTATGTACTCAGCCCGTAATATAGAAGCTACCAATAATATTTTACAAAATATACGAAAAAAAATTGTTTCTATTAAAAATTTCCTTTAAAATCATCATTTCATTGGAGTAAAATGTGTCGTGAACGAAGGGTAGGCTACTTTTTAGCTTATAAACTTATAAATAAAGGACATTGACCTTACGTATCGACCGCCACGTTGTTATGCTATGAAAAATTAATTTCGGCGACTAAATATATTTTTTAAAAGCTTGTTGTGTATACGTCTGTTTTTCCACGAACGCGAAATGAAATTTAAAAATTGGGCAAGTGCGAGTCGGACTCGCGCGCGAAGGGTTCCGTACCATCATCTATAAAAGAAAATCACGTTCGTTGTATGTATACTTAAATACTTTATAAGTTTCTACCTGTTTATTAAGATCGAGTAACAAATTGCTTAAAAATTACGTTTGTTGTATGGGAGCCCCCCTTTATTATTTACTTTTTTTAAATTTAATTATTTATTTTGAAAGGTAATATACAAATACATATGTGAAAATTTAAAGCGTCTACCTGTTACAGTTAGTAATTTTGAGCAAAAAATACCAAAAAAAACACGTTTTTTGTATGGGACCCCCCCTTAATATTTTCATTTTTTTATTTTTAGTATTTGTTGTTATAGCGGCAACCAAAATACATAATTTGTGAAAATTTCAGGTTTCTAGCTAACATGGTTTATGAGATACAGCCTGGTGACAGACAGACGGACAGACAGACAGACAGCGGAGGCTAAGTAATAGGGATCCGTTTTTTACCTTTTAGGTACGGAACCCTAAAAAAGTCGATTACTAAACAGAGATATTTTAAGCCCATAACTTCATAAATAGCACAGTTTTCTTACTCCAAAATTCTACCTTTTGGTGCTGGATGACTGTGTTTACTTGAAATTTATCAGTTTCCATACGAGCCACGTGGGCGGTATTTTACCACGCGGTTCCGGCGGTTGGCGCGAGTTACTGAGTTGCTTACGACCTTGCCGACTGTTTTGTGTGCGGATTTAAACATGTGTGTGGGACTTTACACGTTTGAATTTAGCTCGTGGTAACTGTGGTTGAGAAAGGTTTGGCTAAAATATGTTACGGGTTAGATGTCGCCACTGTCTGTATCTATGCCATTGTACTTTACATGGCAACAGTAAGTGTTTTGTGACAGTAGGTAGTTGTTATGAGTAGGTCACGTCACTATTGTGGTAGAACATCACTGGTCTTAAGAACGCGGGCTATCAGCATCGCATCCCCGATCAGTCCTATAAGATGTAACACAGTATTACATTATAATTAAACCCAGTTTGATTGAAGTCCAGCATTATTATTTATATACCAACCCAATCCGATATAAAAAATTGTTTTGTCTGTCTTACTGCTGGCCATAAACCTCTTCTCACTATGTGATGGCCAAGAGCGGTTTGGCATAGCCTTCGAGAATGTTATAAAGAAGTCTCTGTCATGCAAGTTTCCTCGCGATGTTTGCTTTCACCGTTAAATAAGCGACAATTAACAATTTAGTACGCAATACTTACAAAAAGTCAGTGCTGCGTGCTGTGGTTTTAAACTCGAAACGCTCTGCGTAGCATTGTGCTAGTAAAATCACTATCAAACGTAAAAACGTGCATGAAATTTCTGCTCATGGTTTAAAAGAATGTCATTAGAAATAAATGGACCGGCGTTCCGGCACCTAAAATTGAAATCTAGATTTTGTCCTACAAGTATAAATTTAGTTAAATTACACACTAAGGGGAGATATAAAATGTCCATAGCTTACATCGCAGTCCAACCTTTGAGGGCACGGTGCCAATTCAAGTTTCACTGGCCATCTCTGGACAGTCGACTGTTTAACTCTTATGTAAGGCACGTTTATGGATTTTGGCTGCAGATACGAATTATAGGCAGTATTCATGGGCTCGCACCTAATGTTGAATGGTGAAATTTTGAATATAGAGATTTAAGTTCAGTCTTTGTATTCTGAATGAAAGGCTGCGGCAGCGTAGAAAATTAGTCGTTATAGTAGATGATCAGGTCATATAAGGCCGAATATGAGGACAATCTGTCTTAATTTTTTGTGCTTACTTCGGTGCAATGCTAAGCAGTACTAATAATCGAAACTTCCAATACAACCCTCTTTTTGACGTCCTTTAGAGATACTTACCTTTTCCCGTATCAAGATAAGAGATTGAATTTTTAACGCAAAATGTAGATGAAATATGCTTCTGCCATACCCTTCGGGATTTCAAGCTTACTAGTATCTGAACTGTCTAATAAACTATAACTAGTTCATTTCAGTTACACTATTATAAATAGCAAACTCCAGACAAGTAAGCAACATTCCCTAAAGTTAGATTACCATGAATACACTCGAACTATGATCAATCGTATCTCCCTCCTCGTTCCACTCTCCCCAATTGGGGGGTAAGGCATAAAACTTGGAAAATCGGACGGCATCCGATCCGTGTACTGTCAATAATTGATAATGGATGACGTCATTATGTCAGCTTGTGATTGATTGGCTGTTCCGGACGCTCCATACTGCCACAGTGTAGGCAAACCAGTAGGACAAGTTATGGATATCGTGGTCTATTTTTAACACGCTTTCATAAGCTTGGTATGGACCTATTTAGGTAACGGATATTTGAACGTTATTTTCACTCACTTATCATTACAGAAATAAATAAAATTTTAAGAACTTATTAAACTATATAGTACTACAAAAACAACGCGGAAATTGAAGACAAAATACAACAATGAAACTTTGTTTATGACTTTATCTTGGCACTAGGAATGGGAAATGAAAGAATCTGCTAAGTGCTACCAAAATTTTGTGGTCCTACCACCTTCCAGGGCTTTGAGTCGAGATAAATTTTAACCTGGGCATATGAGGTGTTATTTTCTATGTATTTTTTGCGCTAAATCGGATGAGGCCATAATGGTTATGGCCTCATTCTATTATTACGTAGAGTATTAATATTTGCGTGGGCCAAATCCTTCTATTGAGTTACAATGCTATAGTGACGCAAATTAGGTGAAACCTTTGTCCAGCAATGGGCTGCGTAAGACTGTAAGATTATTTTATCGTTGAACAAAAATTATATTCCATATCACATGCAAGGCATTCTGCTATTAATCCGAGATCCAGCAGCACAAACCTTCAGGTACTTATTTTTTTGGTGAACTTAATTTTTTATGAATGATATCATCATACACAATTATTTATTGGGCCCTAATCGTGTTATATCTAAACCTATTCTATTAGCATGGATCATCCTCCTAGCGTTATCACAGGTGCAACCCGAGGTCCGCTTACTAGTCTAACTGAGTTTTCTAAATATTTGCTTTTCCACAGAGCGTCTGCCTTTTTGAAAACCCAAAAGAATAGCAATGTTCCATGGTTTAGACTAGTTTTAGGTTAGTTAAAGCAAATTACTTCCTATAACGACTGTCAATGATCTTAATGACAGCCGCCACCGACAGCTTAACGTGCTCTCTAAGGCAAGGGGTATGCGATAATTAACAATTCATCATTAATATAAAAAAAATAGTTTCACTCAAAAACACATACCTGCAGTCATGTGCAGCCGGTTCACGAACTATATCTGTTATTTTATCGTAGGAATAAAATATTGTAAGGGCAATACCGAGTTGTCATACTGTTTGTACTTACTCTATGGCGCTGTCGATTTAAAACATCATGTCTTCAAAAAGCTCTTTTCAGCTTGCATTGTTCTTTATGGGATATTGAGTCCATAAATTATGGCATGCCAGGATATTCCCATAATGGATCCGATCACTATAGCTACAATGGAGCTTTATGGAAAATAAG
This sequence comes from Euclidia mi, assembly GCA_944739405.2. Taxonomy (NCBI): domain Eukaryota; kingdom Metazoa; phylum Arthropoda; class Insecta; order Lepidoptera; family Erebidae; genus Euclidia; species Euclidia mi. The sequence goes on along the minus strand of OX123198.2, from coordinate 5,437,853 downwards.
TGGAAATGGAAAGATATTTATAATTTAAATGTATTTCATTCAGTTTTACTTGTTTACAGGGTTCTATTCGCGAATATACGGTTAACAATACATGCTAAAACTCTTTCACTAGGTAGGTACATACATCTTAAAAGAAATCGTAGTGTACTCTACAATTACCTATAAAGCGAAGCAAAAGTTCTTATATTTATGAGAACTTCACATAATTGCATACTTTCTGCATCGTTAGAACTCAGATTCTGTTCCCTGTTTAGACGCAGTACCCAGAGGGTCTTGAATTAAAACCTACGCGGCTACGGCGCGCACCATTGACATTTCGAAGTTAAGTACGTAATAATTTGTTATTTATCTCATGCTAAACGGTGAAGAAAAGCAGCGTAAGGAAACCGGCATGTCTGAGAGTTCTCGCTACCTAACTGTCTCAAGAGACGTATAAATTGGCCAGCGTGGTGGACTATGGCCTAATACTTCTTATAGCGAGAAGAGGCCTGTGCCCAGCAGTGAGATAGATTACAAAAATAAATGTGATGAGGGACGATAACTGCAGACGTCTGAAATAGTTATAGTTCTTCCTTTTCTAACTAGCGCTCAAATTCTGCACCGCTACCTATCCACCGAAGAAAAGTATACAAAATGTTCTTACTAACAAATAGTTTCAGTGACTGTAAATTTATTGGTAATTTATTACTCGAATGGATGAGCTGAATTGATACCTACGTCCCGGTATTAACCTTTGACCTTTGACATAAATGATGTGTCAATGTCAATGAACTAATTATATTTACAAGTTTTTATTGGTTTTCTATAATATAGAAAACCAATAAAAACTTGTAAGTATATATATCTAAGCATATTATGCTGGTTGTTACGTGAGAATATTGACAATCTGTTTCATTTTCTATGCCAGATGGGTCTTGGTGTAGCGGCTAGTCCTGAATGGATTGGAAGGCTTAATTTTTATTTTCTTTACACTTCTTTGAACAAAAGAAAAAAAAGGTTTTTTTATAAGGGCATTCTAAGTGGTATCACGGAGTCTAAAAGAACTAGCTGACACCCTATTACGCCCCTTCGAATACCTCTTATTCTTGCGAGCACTAGGCCATGTCTTGGCAATGTACCTGTTATTATACAGTACACAATTCACTCTCGCACACCTCGCCAAGCAAGTCCACCAACTTATTCGCGCGCACAAGCACCTAGGTATATACGGCAAATGACAAGTGCACGCTGCACTAGCACGCGGCACGAACCACGAACTAAACTACTCACGGGCCGATTAGTCCGCGAACATGTTGCGCAACAACTCAGGTGGACTGTCACCCGTGTGAATAGAGATCCTAAAGTGCACGTAGATACTAGGGTTATTGCTTACCGTCACGTGAACAGTTTTGGCCGTCTGCCATTACATACATACATACATAGACTCACGCCTGTTTCCCGGAGGGGTAGGCGTGAGTCTCTGTCTGCCATTAGTAACAATTAAACCTTTTAGGTATGTTAATTGCAGGTACCAAGACAGTTTAACTGTGTAGAAGGGATGCCGGCATAATTAGTATCATGCAGTGACAGAACCTCTTACACTTCATAAAGATGTCACATGCTTAGCAAATAGCGTTCCGTATTCCTGCCTACCTCTCCGGAAACAGGCGTGAGTCTATGTATGTATGTATGCTCGTATTTGGACTGCACTTATGGTGTATTGGATTCAATGGTCGCTTCAGCGTTTTGAACCGCGGCGAGGGTTGTAAGTTGAATCCGATGTTTTTCACAATTTGTTGTTTTGCAAAAATTGTTATTTCGAATCTGAGAATGCTTTTTATCCATTGGAACGTTTGGAATCTCCCACGTGACACAGTATTTATTCCTATAACAGTAGTTGTCTAAAAAAGTGTCTATGGTGCTAATTGATTATGGAAAACACCGTGAGGAAACCTGTATGGATTTCTCAGTTACTTTATGTTCTCGAAACACTATATAAATTAGTTACTACTTGCCCTAAAAAAGGTTTAGGCCATAGTTCATTAGGCTAACCCCGATGGCCTAACCATTCCAATAGCGACAAGAGGCCCGTTTCCTGTAGTGGGATAGGTTATGAACGGAACTACTATATCGTTAACGTTAGAGATATTTACATGACGGTGGTGCGTAGATTAATAATATGTTTACCTTTTTTGCCAAGTTAAATCCACCTTGCAACATTTTGCCGCAGATACCAACACGGTACGTGGCTGCTTATAATCTACGATAATAAGCGTACTTACCGGCTTCCGTAATGCCTAAGCTAGACTCCATTAGACTGCCGCATCATTAAAAAAATCCTGCAACAATAGAAACACAAACTATTATTATCATTTTACGTGTAAAACTTAGTGTTGTGAGAAATGAGCTCCGAGGCGGAAACTCGAGCTCCGAGTCGAAGCTACTGAGTCTTCAAAGCTCGAGCTCTGAGGGTTTGTAAGTCTAAAAGGTTCGAGCCCTACAGGGTCGAACCTGAAGGCTCAAGAGCCTTAAATGAACTCGACTCGAGTCGAAGCTCGAGCTTTATTTATATGCCTGATAATATTACAATGAAATATTTTTGTTTTGATGTGGAAGAAAAAAGAAAACTTTATTATCCAATGAATGATAATTCGATTTTTAACCTTGACGATAAGCAGATTGATGCTTGTTTTTTTTGTTGCTTAGCCTGCTTCTTTTTTCTGTTATTAAATTACCAGACTTCGAAAAGGCTTGTTCACTAGGAACGCTTGTCGCTGGTATAGACATAACTTGAAATGCTATTTGAGCTAAGGTTGACAAAGACAATTCTTTTTGTTTTTCCCACCACATTAATACATTAGTGTTTTCAGGCTCAATAGGCATATTTATGTAACTATCCACTTCATCTGCGATATTTATAGTCTCCGGTTGCTTGTACATAGATGCAAATAAACTTTTTTTTACTGGGAAACTTCACTAGAGCTACTGTTTTCATAATTAAGAGTTGACAAATTGTCTTTTAGCTAATTTTAATAATATATTTATTAGATTTATTTTGGAGCATAATGTTGTGTAGTGAGCCTTTAAACCAAAGCTCGAGTCGCGACTCGAGCCTCGGAACTAGGGTTCGAGACTGGGCTCGAGGCCTCATAGGAGACTTGAGGCTTGAATGAGTCGAGGACTCGGGATACTCAAGCCTTTTAACAACACTAGTAAAACTACGATCAAGTGACTGGACCAATTCGATTCTTGAAGACTTAATAAAATTTTATTTTTCTTTATTTAAGGATTCCCATCCAGTAGCTATGTAGCTAATAGCAGGATATGGCATCCCATCGTAACTTGTTACATTATCGTAATACACCTAAAAAACGTCACTGCTGAATGAATGAAATCAAACGGTATAATTTAAATGATGCCTCCAAACCAGGTTTTGACAAAATGGTTCAAAACAGCCCGACATCTAACCTTCAGAAGTGACTTAATAAGCTTTTTATGACCTCATTCTTACTTGTAACATTGTATGAAAAATAGTGGTTTACGGCAATAGTGACGTGCCACTCTAGATTGATAAAAACTCTACTGGTCGCACCAGTTTCTACTAAACCTTGTACTAAATAATCGGAAGGTGTATAGTCCATTTTACGATCGCTTCACATTTAACGCTCCGAATGTTATTCATTGCTTCTTTAACACTCGTAAAAATTTAGGTTTACTGTCGACACGGCGATGTATGGCGAATTCTTGCATGTTTACGGCTAACGAATTATGGACAGGATGTAAGTGGCTGTGTAGTAAGGAAGGTAGTAAAATGTATGACCAATAAACTTACCAACTGTAATACGTACGGATATAGTTACATGAATAACGTTCATTGATATATTTTCTTTTAATTATATCCTTCTAGTTATAGCATATGAACTTTTTTCATTAGTCGTTGAAGTGTTTATGCCAATTTATACACGTAAGATTAACAGACTGACGTATGTATTACTTAATATTTGATTAGCCATTCATCCATCAACGCCATAACGGTAGCTATTATTAGTCATTCCTCAGGATGCCCATCATGCAGGCCTTCTGATCATATTGTTAATCTTAAAGCCTACTTTTAATCTCTGACCAATCTAAGATAGATGAGGTATCACCCAGCTTAAGCCAAAGTAATAATTTGCTTTAATACACAAACTGCCTCGTTGGCCTCACGGCATAAATATGCGCGTGGGATTGGGAGGTCTCGTGTTCGGTTCCCGGGTCGGGCAAAGTGTTATTGGATTTTTCCGTTAGGAAATTCTCAGTAGCAGCACGGAGTCTGTTAATGTGCCCGATACGGCAATAGGCTCGCCCCCTATTTCGTGGGACCTAAAAATTCATAGCGAAATGTGGGTGTAATATTACACCTCTGCCTTCGGGGACACAGGCGTGAGTCTATAAAAAAAATACACTAAGTGCAAATAGCTCTAGCTCTAGCCTCGTTTGTATATAGGATTCACACTATCTTTTGGTAAAAAACGGTACAAAAATTCGTTCGGTATTGTGTTTATGGCCTTCATATTCCACCGACAAGAACATACATACATACATACATAGACTCACGCCTGTTTCCCCCGAAGGGGTAGGCAGAGGCATATTAAACGCCCACTTTTCGCCAGTGTTTTGATCCCACGTAATAGGTGGCGAGCCTATTGCCGCTTATCGGGATATTTTGTTAGCCAGAGCCTCGTCCGTTGATTGGCAGGTGCACCACTTGCAGGTGAGGTTGGCTTGGGACCCTAAGTTCTTGGTGGGAACCCTATATACCTGACAAGAACAAAGCTCTTAAATTGAAATGAATGAATGGCCTTCACATAGACGGACAGGAAAAATTGAGACTTCATTTAATAGGTAGAGATGTCATGACACAGTACCTTGTTGTTATCACACTCCTGTGAAACAGCGTCAGCAATTTCTATTACTTTTTTGTAGATATTTCGTAGATCTGAGAATAGGTTGCGGGCTAATTTGCATGTTTTGGGATCAAAAATACCTATAATCCCAAATACGAGTAAACGGCAAAATAAAGTTTGCCGTATCAGCACTAGCTCTAATCATTATTATTTTACATACGACCGGTTGGCGCAGCGGGAGTGTAAGCGACTGCTACGCCGATGGTCGGGGATTCAATTCTGGGGAAATAGTTACAAATATAATTGTGATCGTGCTTTCATATTACAGAAAAGGGCAATAAGAACAATAGTACGTATACCACAATGGGAATCGTGTAGGGAACATTTTCTGAATCTTTCTATACTGACCGTACCCAGTTTGTACATTTTTACAGTTTTAAGTAATTTTGCGAAGAATATAAATACTTACGAGTCTGAAGAGGAAAGGTTAATACGAGAAGGTTCCCGAAAAAATCACTTTCGTCAGAAGCTGAAACCAAATCTAAATGTTGTAAAACATAGTACGGAATATCAAGGTGTTAAGTTGTTCATTTGCTTACCAAAAGAGCTGAAGCAATATTTATATAAGAGACATTTAATTCAAATAAAATTAAAGGCATATCTCCTACAGAAGTGTTATTATTCAATAGATGAATTTTTAACTAATGTATGAATTTTAATTTTTATTATGTTTATTATCCTTATAATTATTGATTAATGTAAAATGTACGTTTTATAATTTGACATACCTGCTTTTAAATTATTTTGGACATGTTTTAATTATTAATTATTTTTATAATGTAATTTAATGTTATAGATGTGATTATTTTATGTTGTTTTGTATTTGTTTTTTGTGCGCATTTATTATTTTTTATTAATTAATTGCCTACCTATTATTGTATGTTTTAATATTCAGACACAATGTGACATTGTTATGTGAATAAATGAAATTAAATGAAATGGTTCGATTCCCGCTCAAGCCAAACATTTGTGTGCATAAACATGGATGTTTGTCTTGGTCTGGGTGTTTCAATGTATAATATGTATGTATTCACAAAAAAAATAAAGTATATATGTACGAGTATGTCTATCCATTGTCTAGTACCCATAGTACAAGCTCTGCTTAGTTTGGGACTAGATGGTGATGTGTGTATGTGGTAGAATATTATATTATTATTATATTATACTATACTCGTACTAATATCTAATTAACTCACAAAAGTCAAATTAGTTTTGAGATTTCTTTTGATACCGCTGTTAGGTTAGGTAGATGTACCGATCACATCCTACCTTTTTTTTTTATGCAAAGTTAGGCGGCAAACGAGCAGACGGATCGCCTGATGGTAAGCAATTACCGCCGCCCATGGACACGAGCAATACCACAGGAGTCACAGGTGCGTTGCCGCCCCTTGGGGTTGGGAAAAGGGATAGGAGGAGGAATGGGATGAAGGAGAAGGAATAGGGGATGGGCCTCCGGCACTCTCACTCACCGAACGAAACGCAACAGTTTGGATACTGTTACTTTACGTCGATTTTCTGTGAGAGGGTAGTACTTCCCCGGTCGATCCAGCCCATTCATGCTGAAATCAGCAAGGCTCTACTAACTGGAACCTTAGCTATAAACCTAAAAATTTAATGAACACAAATGTAGAAACATCGATATAAACGTGATGTTTTGTGCGTTTGCTAATCAAAGTGCGGTACTGCACCGTTATTAATGAAATGAGTTGCATTTGTGGTTTTGTATCGACAAATTACACGAACTTGGGTTATAATATAATGGGCGAGATCTTTATTCGGATTCGAATATCGTGCATATGTACTTCTAATGCAATTCATTGTTTGGTACCCATAATACAAGCTCTGTTTGTTTTGAACTATATGTTGTTGTGTGGATGTTGTAGAATATTATATTATTGTTTAAGCAACGCTTTTAGAGTGGAGATCGCACATTGGCAAACGTAGTATAGGACGCCCTCCGGCTAGGTGTGACGATATACGCAAAGTGGCTGGCAGCGGCTGGACATGAAAAGCCGAAAATCGGGCTCAGTAGCGTGCCATTGGAGAGGCCTATATCCAGCAGTGGACTCTTGCAGGCTGATGTGGATGATGATGAACGCTTTTAAGGTTAATCCACCTGGTAAATCCGAAACGTTACTGTTATTTTTCTTCAGACAATATTTCGTATTACCGTAAAGGCTCTATAATTGTACCTCGTATGATGATCGTTATTGTATTTATATCTTTCTGATTTAATATAGCCTTTTCACAATGTTTTAGATTATCATATTTTTTTAAATAGCTTTTAGTGAGAGTAACTTTGGCCATATTAATTAGATGCTCACAATTTTCGTGGATTTTAAATTTCAATATGCATATTTATTCATAAAAAATATTAGCACGTATTTGACTGGTTAGCCAATTTTAATTAATAATTTGTCATGGATACTGATTTGTCAGTCAGGTCATGGTCTGTTCACAAAATGTCACAAACACGAGAAAGAAACCGGCCGTATCTAGGCGAGAAGGTGAAAAATAAGGTCGCAACTGTCTTGAAAATTAATAAGTATATCATTATTTCAAACTGTCTTAAATAAATTCATTAATATTATATTGAATTCAAGTTGCTCCACGGAGAGGGACCCATTCCTTTTATAAAACTCTCTAAGGACTTTTGTACTTAGGGTTGACAATCGAATGTATTTTGTATCTTGCACCGAAATGTCAGAAAAGCGCCATAAATTGTCCAAGAAATATAAATAAATATTCCCTTCTTCGACTTCAACGTCACACAGTTGACCGATAAAACAATTTACGATGGCAAACGTGAGAATATGGTGGTCACAAAACATGTCATCCGCACTTTAGTCTGTCACGAGCTATGCAGTTTATAGACGAAATAGATGTGTTGCCAGTTGATATAAAAGCTACGTCCTCAGCCGTAAACAATCGTTTACAAGCAAATGCTGGTCTCAACGGGTTTACCTGCATCGTATATTGCAGACGGCTTCAAAAGTCGGGAAGTGCAGCGTCGCTTATTTATTTTTAGGAGACGAAAGAAGGTGCTGTTTGTTGCGTATTTATGTGCATGACTTTTCGAATATATCTGCGCAATTGGCTCCTAAGTGTCAGGCATGAACCATGTACAAAGACAGGTTGATTCCATATTACAAAACAATATCTAAAAATAATACAATTTTTAGTCCTTGATTAACAATTTAAAATAGGACTTTTGAAGGAGGTAGTTATTTATTTTACTGCGATATTTGTTCTAATTAATTTTAGTGTTAGCTAATTGTTTAACAAAAATGTGTCTTTAGTATACGGATAATCTATTTTACACATATAAGCCTGGCGGTAGCCCAGTGGCGTATGTAACGGACTGCCGAGATGATGGTCTCGAGTTCGATCCCCTGCTACTTTTCGAAGTTACGTGTGCATTAAAAATGTTATTTATCGCTCGCTCAATAATGTGCCCAGTAGATGGCAATAGGCAACAGGCCCCCTATTACATTGGTACCGAAACATAACTGGCGAAGTGTGGGTGTGTGAAAACCTCTGCCTACTTCCTCGGAGATAAAAGCGTGAAGTTATGTGATGTTATGTAAGGCTGGGTTTAGATTTCGTTTTAGTCCATGTTTTGTAATAAGGCGGAAATACTTTAGCAATAAACTAAGTTATTTTAGCCATGCATAACCGAATCCCTAGCATCCTAAAGCAAAATAATCAGAATTAGAGAGGATCAGGGCAACATGCTCGCCTCATATTACGTGGGACCTACAAATACCTAACATGACGAAAGGCGGGTGTAATATTACACCTCTGCTCACCCCATCCGGGATACAGGCATGAGTCTAAAAAAATAAAGAATCATAAAATTTGATAATACCACAGTAAAAAGTAATAGTAATTTTGCAAAACAAACGCGTCTGTAACGTCTTCTGCGCCCTACATTGTTTTCAGTTGTGACTACCGCCATGATGGATCGCTTCCGAGCCACAGCGCACGCAGATAATGGATACGGCACTTTTAATTTATCATATTATTGACATTCATATTATAGCTGTACGCTTTAATACGTCGGAGGAAATACGAACTGATATCAACGGATGGATTCGAATATAATTCAACGGAATTATATTGTCTGGGTAACCATGCGGTTCATGCGAATTGAGTGACGTCAGAAAGGAAGTTTGGCAAATTGTGCTGGCATTGTTGATGAGACGACAGAATTTTTTTAGTTTGTTAGTGATTGGGATTTCATATGACAATGCTGATAAAAAGATTAGTATTGTTTTATTGGAGTGGCGACCACATACCGTACGACACAGCAGGGGCCCACAAGGTGAACCGATCTGATTGAGATTGCGGGAAGCGGTTGGCTGCGGGTGGCTCAAGGTCGGTCTCTGTAAAGAACCTTAGGAGAGGCCTATGTCCATCAGTGGACATCTCTAGGCTGACATAATGATGATAAATTTCTAATATGTGAGTGGTAAACTCTACCTGTCACCTCAATGATTTAGAGCCAAGTCCATTGAATTTTGGCAAACGTGCCCTTTAAATTGTTAAGTATCGCTTGCTTAACGTCAAAGTGCGAACAGTGAAGTGCGTGAACATACATTTGGCAGTGTGGATGATTATGGCCTGATGTATGTCATAATGTGAAATACTTTTGACTGCCTCTGTGGTCCTGCGGTGGTGTTAACGACTGCGATTCATGAGGTCTCGGGTTCGATTCCCGGGTCGTACAAAAAGTGATATTGGGTTCTTCTGATAGGAATTATCCAATAGAATTTCGGAGTCTGGAACTTGGCTGTGTCACACTCTCGTGCCTCGTGAAGCACGTTAAGCCGATGGTCCTGCGCCCATCGGACTATGAGAGTGAGGTAATAGAGAGTGCACTTGTGTATGCGCATACACTTGTGCACTATAATATGTCCCGCGCAGTTGGCAAGTCTCATATATAGGCAAGCCACCGTGGCCGGAATCGGTCGGGAGGACATTATTTATTATTAATGTGAAAGATAATGGGGTGGGTCTTCGGCCTGGCATATGCTGAACTAGGTCCTTTCTCGTCGCAAGCAGGGGACTTTTTGTCATTAAGCCTATTGCACATTAATTACCTATTACTCGTATAACCTTTGTATCATATATATTTTCTTTTATGCTGTATGTATTTATGTTTTTCTGTGTCCCTTGTATGTTACGGAATAAATGAATTCTTTTCTTTTACACGTATTAATTTACAGACGCAGCGTTAAAAACACAATATACCTTGCATAAAAATCATAAATCAATTTCTAGAACGTCATAATCCATAGCAGAAACACGATAATGTGACTGGCAATTGATTTCCCCCTAATAACGATGTATTTCCCCTAATAAGCAGCGATAGCTGAGTGGAGAGACCGACGGACTGCTAAGTAGAGGGTCTCGGGTTTGAGTTCACGGCGCGCACCAATGACTTTTCGAAGTTAAATGCGTTTTAAATTGTTAATTATCACTTGCTAAACGGTGAAGGAAAACACCGTGAGAAAATCTGTTAGTCTAAGAGTTCTCCATAATGTTCTCGAAAGACATGTGAAGTCTGCCAACCCGCACTTGGCCAGCTTGGTGGACTAAGGCCTAAGGTCTTCTCACAGTGAGAAGAGTCCCGTGCCCAGCAGTGGGACAATATATATACAGGGCCGATGATGAACGATGGATTTCAGAATTAAGCATCCTATTGAACATGTCATGTCAGTCATGGACTGTTCACAAAAGGTCACAAACACGAGAAACGAACCGGCCGTATCTAGGAGAGAAGGTAAAACGAAAGGTCCCAAGAGTCTTGAAAATTAATAAGTATGTAATTATTTCAATCTGTCTCAAATATTACCATATTATATTTAATTCAAGTTGCTCCACGGTGAGAGACCCATTCCTTTTATAAAACTCTCTAAGGACCTTTGTACTTTGGGTCGACATTCGAATGTATTTTGTATCTTGCACCAAAATGTCAGAAAAGCGCCATAAATTGTCCAAGAAATATAAATAAATATTAAAATACAGTAAACTTCGACGTCAAACAGTTGACCGATAAAACAATTTACGATGGCAAACGTGAGAATATGGTGGCCACAAAACATGTCATCCGCACTTTAGTCTGTCACCAGCTATGCAGTTTATAGACGAAATAGATGTGTTGCCAGTTGGTATAAAAGCTGCGTCCTCCGCCGTAAAGAATCGTTCACAAGCAAATGCTGGGTCTCAACGGGTTTACCTGCATCGTATATTGCAAGCGGCTTCAAAAGTCGGGAAGTGCAGCGTCGCTTATTATTTTTAGGAGACGAAAGAGCTGTTTGTTGCGTATTTGTGTGTATGACTTTTCGTAAATATTTGCGCAATTGGCTCCTAAGTGTGCAAGAACCATGTACAAAGACAGGTTGTTTCCATATTCCATACTAGAGGACGCCCGCAGCTACGCCCGCATTTTATTTTATTTTACCCGCTTTGCCCGATCCCGTGGGAATTTCGGGAAATCCCTTCTTAGTGCACCCCTACGGTCCCCAAGGAACATACATGCCAAATTTCAGCTTCCTGCGCCCAATAGTTTCGGCTGTAGCGTGTCTGCCAGTCAGTCAGTAACGCAAGGATTTTATATAGTAAGATTACAAAACAATGTCTAAAAATAATACAATTTTTAGTTCTTGATTAACAATTTAACATAGGAATTTTGAAGGAGGTAGTTATTTATTTTAGTGCGACATTTGTTGTAATTAATTTTAGTGTTAGGTAATTGTTTAACAAACTTATGTCTTTAGTCTACGTAATCAATTTTACACATAAAAGCCTAGCGATAGCCCAGTGGTGTATGTAACAGACTGCCGAGACGATGGTCTCGATTTCGATCCCCTGGTACTCCGGGCACACACTTCTGACTTTTCGAAGTTACGTGTGCATTAAAAATGTTAATTATCGCTCGCTCAATAATGTGCCCGGTAGATGGCAATAGGCAGCAGGCCCCCTATTACATTGGTACCGAAACATAACTGGCGGAGTGTGAACTGGTGTGTGAACAGGAACACCTCTGCCTACTCCTTCGGAGTTAAAAGAAGAAGGAGACGTTATGTGAAGTTATGTAAGGCTGGGTTTAGATTTCGATTTAGTCGATGTTTTGTAATAAGGCGGAAATAGTTTAGCAATAGACTAAGTTAGTTAGCCATGCATAACCGAATCCCTAGCAATCCTCAAGCAAAATAATCAGCATTAGAAAGAATCAGGGCAATACGCTCGCCTCATATTACGTGGGACCTACAAACACCTAACATGACGAAATGCGGGTGTAATTTTACACCTCTGCTCACCCCGTCCGGGATACAGGCACGAGTCTAAAAAAATAAAGAATCACAAAATTTGATAATACCACACTAAAAAGTAATTTTACAAAACAAACGTGTCTGTAACGTCTTCAGCGCCCTATATTGTTTTCAGTTGTGACTACCGCCATGATGGATCGCTTCCGAGCCACAGCGCACGCAGATAATGGATACGGCACTTTTAATTTATCATATTATTGACATTCATATTATAGCTGTACGCTTTTATACGTCGGAGGAAATACGAACTGATATCAACGGATGGATTCGAATATAATTCAACGGAATTATATTGTCTGGGTAACCATGCGGTTCATGCGAATTGAGTGACGTCAGAAAGGAAGTTTGGCAAATTGTGCTGGCATTGTTGATGAGACGACAGAATTTTTTTAGTTTGTTAGTGATTGGGATTTCATATGACAATGCTGATAAAATGATTAGTATTGTTTTATTGGAGTGGCGACCACATACCGTACGACACAGCAGGGGCCCACAAGGTGAACCGATCTGGTTGAGATTGCGGGAAGCGGTTGGCTGCGGGTGGCTCAAGGTCGGTCTCTGTAAAGAACCTTAGGAGAGGCCTATGTCCATCAGTGGACATCTCTAGGCTGACATAATGATGATAAATTTCTAATATGTGAGTGGTAAACTCTACCTGTCACCTCAATGATTTAGAGCCAAGTCCATTGAATTTTGGCAAACGTGCCCTTTAAATTGTTAAGTATCGCTTGCTTAACGTCAAAGTGCGAACAGTGAAGTGCGTGAACATACATTTGGCAGTGTGGATGATTATGGCCTGATGTATGTCATAATGTGAAATACTTTTGACTGCCTCTGTGGTCCTGCGGTGGTGTTAACGACTGCGATTCATGAGGTCTCGGGTTCGATTCCCGGGTCGTACAAAAAGTGATATTGGGTTCTTCTGATAGGAATTATCCAATAGAATTTCGGAGTCTGGAACTTGGCTGTGTCACACTCTCGTGCCTCGTGAAGCACGTTAAGCCGATGGTCCTGCGCCCATCGGACTATGAGAGTGAGGTAATAGAGAGTGCACTTGTGTATGCGCATACACTTGTGCACTATAATATGTCCCGCGCAGTCGGTAAGTCTCATATATAGGCAAGCCACCGTGGCCGGAATCGGTCGGGAGGACATTATTTATTATTAATGTGAAAGATAATGTGGTGGGTCTTCGGCCTGGCATATGCTGAACTAGGTCCTTTCTCGTCGCAAGCAGGGGACTTTTTGTCATTAAGCCTATTGCACATTAATAACCTATTACTCGTATAACCTTTGTATCATATATATTTTCTTTTATGCTGTATGTATTTATGTTTTTCTGTGTCCCTTGTATGTTACGGAATAAATGAATTCTTTTCTTTTACACGTATTAATTTACAGACGCAGCGTTAAAAACACAATATACCTTGCATAAAAATCATAAATCAATTTCTAGAACGTCATAATCCATAGCAGAAACACGATAATGTGACTGGCAATTGATTTCCCCCTAATAACGATGTATTTCCCCTAATAAGCAGCGATAGCTGAGTGGAGAGACCGACGGACTGCTAAGTAGAGGGTCTCGGGTTTGAGTTCACGGCGCGCACCAATGACTTTTCGAAGTTAAATGCGTTTTAAATTGTTAATTATCACTTGCTAAACGGTGAAGGAAAACACCGTGAGAAAATCTGTTAGTCTAAGAGTTCTCCATAATGTTCTCGAAAGACATGTGAAGTCTGCCAACCCGCACTTTACCAGCGTGGTGGACTAAGGCCTAAGGTCTTCTCACAGTGAGAAGAGTCCCGTGCCCAGCAGTGGGACAATATATATACAGGGCCGATGATGAACGATGGATTTCAGAATTAAGCATCCTATTGAACATGTCATGTCAGTCATGGACTGTTCACAAAAGGTCACAAACACGAAAAACGAACCAGCTGTATCTAGGAGAGAAGGTGAAACGAAAGGTCCCGACTGACTTGAAAATTAATAAGTATATCATTATTTCAGACTGTCTCATATATTACCATATTATATTGAATTCAAGTTGCTCCACGTTGAGTGACCCATTCCTTTTATAAAACTCTCTAAGGACTTTTGTACTTTGGGTCGACATTCGAATTTATTGTATCTTGCACCAAAATGTCAGAAAAGCGCCATAAATTGACCAAGAAATATAAATAAATATTCAAATACAGTAAACTTCGACGTCAAACAGTTGACCGATAAAACAATTTACGATGGCAAACGTGAGTATATGGTAGCCACAAAACATGTCATCCGCACTTTAGTCTGTCACGAGCTATGCAGTTTATAGACGAAATAGATGTGTTGCCAGTTGATAGAAAAGCTGCGTCCTCCGCCGTAAAGAATCGTCTACAAGCAAATGCTGGGTCTCAACGGGTTTACCTGCATCGTATATTGCAGACGGCTTCAAAAGTCGGGAAGTGCAGCGTCGCTTATTATTTTTAGGAGACGAAAGAGCTGTTTGTTGCGTATTTGTGTGTATGACTTTTCGTAAATATTTGCGCAATTGGCTCCTAAGTGTGCAAGAACCATGTACAAAGACAGGTTGTTTCCATATTCCATATTACATTTTTATTAATAGTAGAATAGTATTTTTTTTTTGTCCTTGATTAACAATTTAAAATAGGACTTTTGAAGGAGGTAGTTATTTATTTTACTGCGACATTTGTTCTAATGAATTTTAGTGTTAGGTAATTGTTTAACAAAAATGGGTCTTTATCCCAAAAATCGCCGACCGCGCTCTAAGGCGGACGTGTAACGCGCAAATATATTTAATTTTATTGTTTAGCGCGGCGCAAGCCGACGCTCGCAATTTTTATCACCATGAGTGACAAACTTGTGGCGAACGAGCTGCTGGCGTTCCTGCAGCAGAAACTGGATGTCATGGACGAGGTGTCGGCTATCCAGATCTGTTCCAGCAACTTCAGCGAGGAGGACATAGCGGCTGCCAAACTGCTTCTGTACAGGTCGCTAAACAAATGCGACCAGATGGTGTCCCGCAGACGTGACGGGACAAAGAAAAGTTTGCAGGACATTATCACGCTGCTGAAAGAGACCGATCCTGACGACGTGCCGACGTTTGTGGCGAGGGACTTGAACAAGTTGCCTCCCGTCACTTTCGACCACGTCGATGTCACAAGCCTGTTGAAGGACATTGTGTTTCTGAAGGCAAGTTTAGCGGATGTACATAAGAAGCTACAGGCATCCCAAGACACCGTTGCACTCTTGCGCACGGAGGTGGACGACCTACACAAGGTTGTCAATATAACTGGGTCACCGGCGCGTAGTAACGTCAACACGCGCCGAGGTGCATGCGTCGACACATCGGTCGCAAGTTTCGCGTCAGCAGTTTTGTCGCCACGGAATGTTGTGACTTCTGAGTGCGCTACACAAGCGCCCCGCAGCCCTGCCCCCGGCCCCGCGGCGCCTCCGTGTATCGCCGCGCGAACTAAGCAAATAGAGGCTCAGCAGGTAACTGCGAGCACCCCCGTTGCTTCCACGCTGAAGTCCATGCCGGAGACGGCAACGAAACGCGACGAGGACGCAGATGATGGTTTTATGACGGTGCAGAGGAGGAAGCGTCGTCAGAAAACCAACAAGAACTGCTGCGGTACGGCTCCTGTGGAGTCTGGTGCAAATGTACGCGCTGCCGCACCGAACACACCCGTCTATGTCTCTCGCCTGCACTACACCACTAAGGCGGAGGACATCGCGGAGTACGTGCGCCAGAAGTCGAAGTACATGCCGAGAGTGCAGCTGTTGGAGTCGCGACGCAACGTCAACTTTAAGGCGTTTGTGGTGCGGGTCCCGACGTGCTATCTGCATGTTATTATGAAGGAGGACTTTTGGCCGAAGGGTGTGGTGTTCCGTCGCTTCCGCGGACAAGTGCCACACGAACGCACAACTACAACGTGCAAGTGAAGCAATACTAACATAGTTTATAAGTATATTTATACTAACAACCACTGTATGTATGTTAGACTCTAAGGTATTTATCTATGCGTCTATGCCACGCGAAATAAAATGATTTATTATTATTATTATTATTATTCACTTTATTCATCACATTTCTCATAGTTAATTTTATATTATTAAACTACATTAAAAAATGTTTAAAAATATAAAAGGGACCACGGAGACCCACCGGTGTCGGGTACAGGGACCAAGCCACCGGTGGTTAGGGCCTCAGAGACAGGAACTTCCTCACGATGCGTGCCGTGTCGAGAAGAACTGCCTTCTGTATCAAGGACTTGATCCAGCTGCCTAGTGCGAGCCTCTTTAGATGTTGATCGAGGCTCTTGGCGATTAGCCCATTTACCGACACGACTATCGGCACAATGATCGCCGAATCCACATCCCACATGTCAACAATCTCGTGAGCTAGGTCCAAATATTTAATCTCCTTCTCTTTTTCTGCCTTCACGAGATTGCCGTCATGCGGTATGGTGATATCGATTATCATTGCGAGTCGCTCTGCTCGGTCTATCACTACAATATCAGGCTTATTGGCTACAATAGTCCTGTCTGTAATGATAGACCGATCCCAGTACAACAATGCACGACCATTCTCG